>HG995286.1:14375000-15000000 GCA_905332915.2 Hecatera dysodea | reverse complement strand
GGTCAAAAGTCACTTTACTAGGGTACCTAATCATTAAAGGCTCTGGACAAATGACATTTTGTCTGTGGAAGAATAATCAAGGCAATTATGGGATCAACAAACGTTGTCTAAATGTCTCGTGATCAATTCCATATATGTATTTGGCCATTTCGACAATCATATTTGCTAATAGAATAACACTTGGTCTAAGCCTCAAGTCGCAAGTAAGATAAGTCGACAGATTCCTGCTGCGGTGTGTCTACTTCTGTCTTCATGGAATAAGGGAACCTAAAACGAAGAGGATGACGGAGGATAGACGGGCGAGCGAACGAAGATCCGTCGCCGTAGCAGTTTAACTACACGGCTAGGTAAAAAAAGGCTATCCGCGCGGCAATTTCAATTAGTTGTCGGCAACGAGCATAATTATATTGGCTAGTAGTAACTTTAAAAGGCCTTAAAAATAATTAATTAAAAAAGAACAATATAACAATACATATTATTATTAAAACAATGCCTACTTGCATAGTATACCCGTAAACACACGCCCACTATCGCTTAAATCTGGTTATCGCCGGACCCGCAAGTTTGCGAGCACAAGTTCTTGCGAGACTTACCTGCTGAGAAAGGAGACATTTGAATTCAAATTCCACGTTAGTTACTAATACCTCTGCTTACATCATGACGTAAATTGGACAGTTCAAAGTTAAGTTCATACCGTGAAGTGCGAAGTTTGCAAATTATATTTCTGTATGGCTGATTATTTTATGCATGGCTGATAAAATCGCAAGCTAATCGGTACACTTCAGTGATTGTATCTAACGACTCCCGTTTCAAACTACCTTCAGCTTGCTAACGACTCGCTAGGAAACTGCATTTTATTTTCCTTCTTATTTTTATCACTTTGATTTCTGATGTGATAACGACACAACGATACGATGCTTGTTAGTAGTTGTTGACATCTTTGTTACGGACTAAGTAGGATTTATTCTTGATTCTAAGGAATAACTTCGCTGCGCGACGTCGTTTGTTAAATTTCAACGTAATGTTTTGAGTTTTTAATTACTCCAGTACAATTAAATTCTGTGCAGTCATAGACTTTATTACACGGAGGAGAATGCCCAAAGTTGGCGCGAGTGTTGGAACCAACGCTATTTCCTCAATCAACACGTTGACCGAACAGCGTTAGGGCTTGTTCTGTGTACTAGGAAAACTAGTAGCTTTGGGCAACCAGACTGGCTAAAGTAGCCACATCTTTCATGGGGTATTGTTTATAATGTTACAATAAAATTGCTATCCATATATTAAAACTGAATGAAACGAAATTTAAATCTTGTATTATATGCACATTATGGAAACAAGCATATTATAAGTTGCGGGATTACATTGAAGATAATAATGTTTGGCGATATGCTGGTCCTGCTCCACAGCCACTAGGGCGCACAAAGTAAACTATTCCTGTAATATTTAAAAACATAGTTGGACCCGCTGACGATTAAGAATATAAGTTTTTTTACTGTATAGATTTATCTTTTTAGCATTATATAACGTCATGTATTAGCAAATGCTGAAGTGGTAACCCTTTCGGTTCGGACACGCTCGGCGCATTCTGTACTTTTCTTCTCCTGTAATTTGTGTTTGTAACCGTTGTGCTGTGTCTGTTCTGAATAAAAGTTTTTCTATTCTATTAAAGGCACATATGGTAATATACAGTATTATTTGTAAAGTACCAACAACCTCTTAAGGGGTCATTGTACTCATCATTATGAACAACCTTTACTATGGGACCAAACCTGAAATCGCGAAAAAATCAGCTGTTCCTTACATTTATGTTCGTATAACTCATCAAAATGTATCCCTACATTTTGATGAGTTATACACTGATTTTTTTCCTTCTCGATTTCGCCGTTTTTCTGAGGCTAGTACGGAATATTGCTGAAAAATGTGACATCGATACAAAATGTTTTGAATTCTTGAGTACAGAATTGCCTGCCCTTGTCAGACGTTACGCTGGCAGGATTTCCGTTCGAGAAAATATACCTATCCTTTACATAAACACTTACTATGTCCTAAGTAGAGATCGATTTTATGAATTCAATCTCTTTACAGCGACTGTAATAGTCGACTATTATAAAAAGATATTGGTGGATTTGGGCCTGAAACTAAAGTAACTATGCAGTTTTTTTACAGTAGGTATTTTCGGCATCTTTGTCTATTTTCGGCCAGCAGATCTTTTTAAGAGGTTTCCTCTTAATAAGACTCCATCATGTAACCAAAGTTCGTGTTCAAATAATTTGTAATAGTATATTGAAACGTTCCAAATATTTTGCATGTGTCATTATACGATGCTACAATTTTATTATCGTTCTAAAAGGTATTGTTATGGGCTGCGCGTATTGAACAATTTGGTTCCTCTTCAAAAGGAGTTTCCTATATATTGCAGGTACTCGCACAAAAAAGTGATAATAGATCTGCTATGTTGAATTTTCCAGGCTTATAAATAACGTTTGATTCGCGCGGACGTCTTCGAACACGTTCACTTGTTGTTCACTAATGCAATGGAGGATATGTTTAAGACGCTGAACTGGAAAGAACGTAGCATTAACATCAATGGCGAATACATCTCTCACTTGCGATTTGCAGACGATATCGTCATCATGGCAGTGTTGTCTTTGAGCACTGTAATACGTGTTTAAGCCTGGCCTCTTGTTTTTTCTAAGTTTCTAACTCCATTGCAAGCCAATAACATATTTTCAATGTTTTTTTTAAATCTTCGGATCTTCTCGGTTTGCCGTAAAATAGTATTTTTTATTAGGCAAACGCTAAATAAATTTTAACCAGAATTACGGCGTTTATAACTGGTTCAGTAACGTTACGTATCATTTGGCTTCTTAATTATTTATTTTTTTTGTTACGTATTTGACATATCCCAAAAATAAAAATAAATCTAAATTCGCTTCATACCTTGCTGTTTGGTGTTGTCTGAAGTAGGATTATTTCTGATAACCGCAACTGCAGACGATAGTTAATTCGGAAATTACCTCCAATAGGTTCCGCCTGGCAAATTGCAGCCTTGGTAAGTACTGATCCCAAGAATACTGCACGTGTATGTGATACATGTAAATCCCGACGAATAAACTATAAATACGTTAAGTAATTGCCTTCTTTCTGATCTAGCATGCAAATAAGAAAAGCAGGCGTTCCGCTTCGCCCCATTTGTTGTTGTTTATCACCAAATCTCATGGCTATTCAAATTTTACGTTCGGTAAAATGTAAAGACAGAGACTGATTTCTGGATTTGGTTCGGTTTTTCTTTTAAGGGTAGTCAGATAGAGAACACGACTCGTTGAAATAGAACATTTTTAGCCGAACGTAAGCTAAGTTATGAAGTCGAGTGTCTACAGTGGCAAACGCCTATGACTAAAACGAGGTTTTTGAACAACTTTCTCGGTAAATTTGTAAAATCATAATATATAGTACTTAACAAATTACGAAGAAATTGCTCAAAGTATTGGTACGCCGAGAACGATTTTTGTGGGGGCTGACCTTTCCACACTAGTGCGAACCTGAAAGCTGGGGTAGAAGCCGGTTGCCTTACCAGTTCCCATGATCCCCGGTGCAAGTGTGGGAAGGAACACTGGGGTGGTTTTTAGTCAGTAAGAGTCTGACAGACCCCTTCGCCCGCCCCAGGCGAAGGACATCCATGAGGATTTTCCAAAACGGCAAATAAAAAAAGAGCCGGTTGTCTTGACAGAGTTATTGAATGTTGAATTAATTTTCATGATATTTTGCTTAAAACAAGAGTTCAGAAAAAGCAGTAAGTAAGTGATTATTGTTTCTCGAAGAAGATCAGTAAATAAATCCAACTCTTATTTCAAGTGCCTAATACTTTCTTCCAGACTACAAAACAAATAAAAACAACAAAAAATCAAGTTTCAAAATTTTGTCGCTATAGTCTATGAGTACTTAGAGGAAGTTAATATGAAGGAAAGTCATTCAGTGTGCAAACTTAACTACAGTTTCTAACTGCGAGTAGTTGAACTGCTGATATCGTACTATCTGTTACTGGCGTGATAATATTTACTTAACGTGTGCATGTGAAGTTCATGACGCTATTCTTGGAAGCTACGGAGTTGTCTTTATATTAAGTAGCCTGGTAACATAACGTATGTATGTAATATCTATGACTAACAACATATACATAGGTACCTACTTTAACATACATTTTTAGCTGCTTCTCCCACGGGGCCTGGGCCTCAAGTCTGCTATTACAATAGTGTCAGAATGGTCTATCATTGATTTCATAATGATTTATATTTACAAATTTGGTAATCTAATAATATAAAAGCGTCACTATGATTTTCCAATGACCAACCACTGACACTCCATTGTAAGAAATGGCATAGAATGGCAATTTCGTACATAATGACAACTGAAGGACAGACGTATCCGGTAATCTGCAAAAATTTTGACAATTCCTTTAATCAGTGACCTACCATTACATCGTCATTGTGCAGTCGTTGCTTCTAATAGCTTGGTTATAAAAAAGTATTACAAGACCATTGACCGACCAATGATCGACGATTATGAATTTAGCAGATTACGAACTTTTAGCAAACTGACAATGGGATCGTGTTGGAATGACAAATTTAAAAAATAGCACGCTTGGGGCCCTGTACTGGTGTGGAATGTATGAGGTTTGCTTCCAATTAAAATGCTTACTTTCTTACTTTTTTATATTTCTTCTTGACGAATTGTGGCAAACTACATAACAATTGTTTTCGAATAGACTCTCGCAGCTCAATCGACTGCTTAGCCGGACTTGCCTGTAGTGGCTTCATATAAATATTAAAGCCCCCAACCAGGACACATCAAAACTGGGCATGGTGACTTTTTATATCCCCGGCTATTATATCATCAGTGACCATCAGTGCCGCATCAACCCCTTACGGGTCGGAACTTGTCTCGGCAAGTTGAAACAGACAGGTTCCGACTTGTTTAAATTATCATATTTAAGGTGCCTGATTGAAAAAAACGGTTGTTCGAAATTTTAAATTGCAAATGTAATTAACAATAATTATACTTAATATACATTTAGTCTATACTTATTTAGATATAGAATAGAATATCCAGCTCGGCGTCCATTACAGGGTCTCTCCCATAGCAACCTTGCGTTTTTCTACGATAAAAAGTATTAAAAGCTACTCAATAATACTGTAACTCTATATCAGAGACAGTAGTTTTTTAATCAGAGCAATTCCAAACTCCCAGTATCAACCTGCTATAAGGAAACCAACATACAATGTTACCACTTTATAATATTAATTCTTTTAGATTAAGCGAAGACGATGAATCAGCTTGATCAGGCATCTCATCACTCTTGAAAATCGTTTCATTTAAGCCCAATTTCCACATACGTCACGGCTTGTTATGTATCAGCTTACTGCCCCGAATGACGTGACAGACAGCAGGAAATTAACTCACTACATGAACGCGAACAAACGCGCGGTTCCCTAATGCGTTTGGTGCACCTCTAGTTCCGAAACCAACTTGTTATTGGTTCCACTATCCGCTTCAGCTTTTAGCTGTGTAACGCGATTGCATACAGTTACTTGTTGTATTATCTATTATATTGATGTACCGTGTTCGCGTGGCTTTCTGATGAATTGACTCTCTATTTTCTGTGTGTTTTCGCAGCAAAAAAGTCCCGCATTCACGTAAAATCTCTCGAAAATCGACCATCATTTATTGATGCGTGACTTTTAATTGTTCATAGTTTTGTTACAAAGCTTTTATTCAGTTTCACATGTGTGACTTTAGCAGGCTATATTTTGTGCAACGTATAATATTAAGAAAAATAATATTAACATATTTTTTTTCTTAATTTTATATTGTGTGTTTGTTTATTATTTTTTATTATTATAGATATTGTTGCGCCCATTTTGCAATATAATTGTTGCCATTTCAAAATGGGCGCAACACATCTATACCTGGTTTATAAATCGTCACGTCAACGTCATTAATGTCATTAACGACGACACGGTTGGCGCAGCGGTTGAGCAATTGGCTGCTGCGCTACGTGTCGTGGGTTCGATTCCCGCACGGAACAAATATTTGTATGGCCTACAGATAGTTGTTCCGGGTCTGGCTGTTTGTGTATGTGAGATTGTATGTTTGTAAACGCACCCACGACACAGGAGAAATTCCTAGTGTGGGGCAACGTTTTTTTTTAAAAAAAAAAAAAAATATTAATGTAGTATTTATGTAATCTTACCCGCTTGTACCCCTCGCAGAAGAAGTTGGGTTGTCTTACGACGAAGGACACTGACCTCAGCATGGGGTCGAACTTTTCCCCAGGCGTGAACTTGCTGGACCGGGGCAGGCACAGCTCTCTGCCCTGTAACATATTTGTATACTTATATAGTGTCATTTCCCTGTCATGACACTGAGCAATCTTGTGACTTGTGTGGCTGAATTTAAGCTAAAAATAATATCTGAACGCAAGCAGCAAGTTTTATTTGCAATCGAAATGATAAGGGAATGAAACCTAAGCATATGGCTTCTTTTAACTGAGACTTTTTATATTAATTAAGAATGACACATTTGTTATTTAGTGAAACTGTCGGATATACAACTCTCTAGAAGAAACTGAAACTGAGATTGTCGCAACTAAAAGTGGGATGGTACCGAGAAACAGCAGCCGCTGCTTCGAAGAACTACGTGTACTCAATAATACATCTACAAAAAAAAGTACAAAATAACTTTAATTTTTGAATGGGACTACACGACAAGCACCAGCTTTGAAAATCAGTCGAATTTAAAACCTCCTACTTTTTTGGAAGTCGGTTGAAAACAACACTTTACTAAGACCCACTCCAAACACAGATAATTATATTTGAAGACGAGGTAGTGTTTCCTTGAAACGTTAATGTTTACTTTGATAATTAATATCTAATTACTGCCCGACTATTTTTCTACATCAGAATTATCCCAAAGTAACGTACTCGGATAGCCTAGTTGTGATACTATTTTTGTTGTATAATATTAAAGTATATTTACACGGCTGCCTAATATGTATCTATATCTTTGTATACTTTAGCATTAATTATACTTGTATGGATCTTTCAATTCCACTTAAGAACTCTCTTTTTTCAAACAGACTCCTATATAAATTAATAAAGCGATAGTTACCCTGAAAAACTAAACAAAGTTTAGCACTCATAACTTCACATATTTAATTAACGGCTGCAAAACTAACGAGTAAGACCCATTCGGAAAAAATGTAACGTTAACGTAAAACTTTACTAACCGTAATAATGATGAAATTAATTACAAGTTTTTATTTTGTTTTTCATTTAAGTGTGTATGTTTGGTAATCAGAAGCCAGACAATCTGCCACTCTTCTGCATCAAGAGGTATCATGGTACCCACTTCCCGGGTTTCTGAGGTCAGGAAGGCAGTCGCTCCATGTAAATCAGTGCTCAGCTGCATCCGATTAGATTGGAAGCCGACCCCAAATTAGTTGGGAAAACTTAATATTACGTAAGATGGATTGCGTTTAATACTTCTACATTTGTTACGGGACACTGAAAGCAAGGTTCAACGAACCGTGAGCCGGCGTTGTTTACAATTGCCTGAATCTATTTATGGTAGTACCATGGTAACACATACCCGGCCTTCCAGGCACGATGTACATAGGTACAGAATGTACTCGTAGTTCTCAAACGTAGTCGTTTATTCAATTTCAGGCATCAGCGCTACGCAATGTCGCGCCTACGTCTCGTAGCACGTAGACTAGCCGGAGAGGCGTAGCATGGCGTAGCGTTACGATTCAATACAAATAGGACAATATTTAGTATCACGCCTTTGCAGTTGCGTATTGGACCAGAAGTTGAAGGACTGACAGGAATATCACGTTGAAGAGACGCTACAGAAATATGGCGTTGTCTTCTTAAATTGCTAATATCATAACCTAGCGTTTTCCTAGGTGTATCGGGGTAGCTTCGAGTGAAACCAGATTCAGCGGAATACAAAGATTTTACTTGAAGCGCCTGCCAATCAGACTTCCGCAACCCATTAACTGGGTAACATGGTAGGTACTTCTTGGCAAGACTGGATTCAGATTTTCTGGCTTCTAACAATCCGTAATGAATGCTAAAGATCTACATACACATGATTCGACACCAACGACTTAGCGTGCTTTACGAGGAACGGAGCGGAGGAGTCTCGGTATGGTAACTCATCCACTAACCGAACTTGGCAAGCGTTGCTTAACCTTGAAGATTGACCGGTGCGCCTTTTATTATTTAGTTAAGAGCTTGTCTCTTAGCCGCCTTAATTCTTAACCGTCGAATATGTGACGTACTAATTAATGATACTCTATTACTCACGCTCACAACCACTTATGGACGTACGACATACCCAGCCCACTTGGAACTTGCACCGCAGC
This sequence comes from Hecatera dysodea, assembly GCA_905332915.2. NCBI lineage: Eukaryota > Metazoa > Arthropoda > Insecta > Lepidoptera > Noctuidae > Hecatera > Hecatera dysodea. The sequence goes on along the minus strand of HG995286.1, from coordinate 14,991,575 downwards.
ACTAAAATACGTATCAGATCCGAATATTCCGCGCTCATTAAGTTTGAAGTGACACAAGTTGTCTGGGAGGTTTGTACTGTATTCTAATTTAATGAATTTTGGTTGTTGTTGTAGAGAACTGTTTGCTTCAGACCCATTCGTGGTGAGATGTGAAATACGAACTATACGTAGGCATGCTCGTATGCTTGTGTTTTGTTCGTTTTAATGCTCAGGGAATAAACACTTTCTTCTTCTTCTTGTTTATTTTACTTTGACCCAATGTTTGGGTCATATTGGTCCACCAGATAGAGGGAGGTCGTCCTCGCCCTAAAGATTTTGACATTTATCAAGATTATTTGGTTTGAAAGTTATTTAAAACTAGCTGCTGCCCGCGACTTCGTCCCCGTGGAATCCCCGATTTTAAAATATTCTTTATCGCTGCTCCGCTCCTTTTGGCTTAAGCGTGATGATATATAGCCTAAAGCCTTCCTCAATAAATGGTCTATTCAACCCAAAAATAATTTTTCAATTCGAACCAGTAGTCCCTGAGATTAGCGCGTTCAAACAAACAAACAAACAAACTCTTCAGCTTTATAATATTAGTATAGATGGGAAGTTTAACCTTGGAACAAAGGACTGAAATTATATTTTGTCATGAAGATGACCTGAGCATTAGTGCTGTAATAATATCACCACGAAAAGAAAAAAAAAAGATTTAGGATTCGGCGTCATGGCGAAGAAGGAAAAATATCTGATCAAGTGATCATAGAAGAAATGCAGGAGGATGGCCAATACTACCCGCCACGCAAATAACTGATATGGTTCAACAATACGAAGAGCACGGCTTCACACCAACAAGTAATTTGGTTACTTTTTACGATTTTGGTCAATAATCACCGTCCTGGTCAATAATACAGACACCATGCTATTAAAGTTAAACTCAAATATAATAAAAAACAGCTCAGCTTAATTTTCCGCGAAATTAACTTGATTGGTCAAATTTTATATTTAGTGATGAAAAAGCTTTTAAATCGAGTCAAAGGTTAACTTTATGGCATTATAATCACACTCGGTATAATGAAGCCCATGTCGAGCCTCACAATAAATCTGAACGCATAGCTGTCAACTTATGGGGCTATGCATATAGCTGTCAATGTATGAGCGACGACTCCGTCGCAGAACTGACGTCTCTTTAGAAAGTACTGCGAATAACTTTGCGTCGCTTTTGGAGGAGGTAATGCTGCCTTCTTTGCGCGTTGCAGCAGAATTTCCACAAATTGAATACGTGCAGGATGCACCTATTCACACGGCCCGGCGTTACTCGTACTATGGCCTGGTTTAACCTGCATTGTGACATTCGTCTCATTCAATGGCCTGCTCGGTCAACTGATTTGAAACCATACATAATAAAGGGGCATAATTGTTCAACCCTGGGACTGTCAAAGTGAAAGAAACCTTCGAGCTCACATCATCAAGATCACATTGTGTCCGGGTATGGGATGATGTCAAGGGGACTGACTATACGTTCGCCTTGTCGCATCTATGTATGCGAGATAGACGACGTGCCATCATAGCTGGTCATGGAGGCTACACTAGTTATTATAATTAGAAATTGTTGATAGTTTAAAAAATGAAGATTTTTAGATTTTCTATGTAATTCTTTCTACTGAAAAGTTAACCTAACGCCTATGTATTGTAAGAATGCCTGTACTTATCCTCTTTTGTCTCGTCTCTATGCTAGTTAATACGCATAATGACAAATAATATATTTTCGTTTTCTTTTTCCCACGACAGAACGGAGACAGTGTATGCGTTTGGGGTGAGAGGATGTTTGTTTGTTTGTTTGTGCAAACCAATGTTCCCATTTATCTCCAGTCCGATTTTCATGCGGTTTTCAGTGATGGGTTCGGATTTGATTGGTGCATGTTCTTAGATAGGTGTTACGGTGACAACTCAACAGGGGGCGCTGCAGTCAGGGATATTTGGGCAAACCAATGTTGCCATTTATCTTCAAAACTGCTATTCCAATTTTGATGCAGTTTTCAGTGGTGGGTTAAGGTTTGATTGGTGCATGTTCTTAGATATGTGTTACGGTGACAACTCACAAGGGGGCGCTGCAGTAAACATGTTTTTGCAAAAAAACAAAACTACTCCGATTTTGATGTAGTTTTCAGTGATGGGTTGGGGTTTGATTGGTGCATGTTCTTAGATAGGTGTTGCGGTGACAACTCACCAGGGGGCGCTGCAGTAAACATATGTTTATGCAAAAAAAACAAAAGTTCTCCTATTTTGATGTAGTTTTCAGTGATGTGTTCGGTTTTGATTGGTGCATGTTCTTGGATAGGTGTTACGGTGACAACTCACCAGGGGGCGCTGCTGGTTCATAATAAAATTCTCTCTAAAAAGTTTGAAATAAAAGGCAAAATTGAAAATTTTGAAAAAACCCACGACGGTAAAAACATAATTGAAAAAGAATTAAATAATTAATAAAAACCCCCGACTTACAAAATTAATGTAACCTAAGAATATCCGACGGGGGCTGTCATCACTATCTGCAAACTAGCTCATTGAATGGCAGCCCGGGCTTTTTCAAAATTTTCAATTTTGCCTTTTATTAAACAATTCTATTCTAGTAAGAGTAGTAAGTCACCTCTTTGATCGACAGACATCTTCATGTTAATAAAAGCTCCATGCCTAGTCAAATTACATGTCCACCTTGTGACATAGATAATTATGTATGTGCAGGCAATCATGAACCTTAAGGTGGCAAACATTTTGTGACCGCGACTGTACATGTTAATATCTGAAGATGACAGGGAATTGACAAAGCCAGCACGACTAATTGATATTAGCAGTAAGGACATCGTCGTATGGATTAATTAGCGATACAGAGGATGCAATTATAGTAGCTATTCTCTCGGCATTATCTTGAGTTACGTGGAATCAACTAGTATGCAATAAGCTTCCGAGCAATTTCTTGCCTACCTGTACCCTGCGACTTCACCTGCCCGCGCTATTACTTCGGTTTCTTTCTGATTTTGGCTTGGCGCTAATGGTCGTAACATGCAAAAACTGACTATCAAATGTATTTTTTTTTAATCCGACAGGCAGTAAAGAGATCAGCTCGTTCAAACAAAAAACACTCGTCAGCTTTATAGCTACAAACTTAATACTACTAGCTGCAATAGCTTCTGCCCGCGGCTGTACCCGCATGGAAATTTGCCGCTAGGTATTTATCACAAAATCAAACACTGACCATTGAATCGGGTTTCATCCATTATTTTATTTTTTAACCGACTTCTAAAAAAGGAGGCAGTTGTCAAGTCGACTTTTTTTTTTTTTGTTTGTGTTACCTCATAACTTTGTACTGGGTGTCCCGATTTTGATGATTCTTGTATGTTATTCGAAAGCTGATGCGTCTCGTGTGGTCCCATTTAAATTTGATTGACATTTGACGACTACAAAGTACCACTAAAAAGTGAAAGTTCGGAAGCCGGTGTTCAAAGTACGAAATTAAAGTTACTTTTTTTCTTTAGAAGTAGGTTGTTTTTAATTGTAAAAAGTTTTTTTTTTCTTTAATAAAATAAAGTAAGTATTTTCACATCAGCTACAGGTGAAAATCCAAACAGACACTTCAATATAGTTTATTTGTAAAGATGTAGTAGCTGCATCGTAAAATAGGCCATTTGATGAAGTATATAGTCAGCCATACCTCGACGACGGCTCCTATTTCAGTCTGCTTTAAAGGAACCTAATTACCGAATACGCACGATACAGACTTTATAAGCACAAACTTTGATCTCTGAATAAAAAAAAATCTATTACACCGAGATTTGTCTGCACAGACAAAATTCCTTACAATTCCACGAAATAACATAGACATGGATTAGGATAAATTTAGTCAGGCACATACAAATCAAAGGAGCTCAAGGAATATTCCACGAAATGGTTCTAAGCTGTAGAACTGAGAGCTAGAGCTGTAGTTTGCCATATTATCTAAGCTCTGAAATGCTTAGGTACAATTAATTGAGTTTTAATGGCTCACATATTGAACGGTAGGCGAACTGTGTAAGACTTCGAAGAACTAGGTGCAAACACAGACGTATCGAACAGGATGTTAAAACACTTCGGCGCACAAACGCATACCGTGAATGAACCACAAAATTCCGAACCCGACAGCATTGGAAACGATGCTTCCTCGTTAGTAAAATTTATTATTTACAGCTTTTACTTCAAATTTTTATTAATGAATTCGTTTTAAATCATTTTTTCTCTTTTTGCACTGAAAATCACACATATGTATAAGTATTTTCTTGTTTTGTTTAAATTGCGATATATGTGTAAAAAAATATTGATTGTTGTTCACATTTTGTAACTCAATTTTAAGTTCAGAAATGCAGATATAAAAAATAATGAAATAGCCGAAGGAAAATTCCGATGCTGGCTTGTCCTGAGAATTACGTACTGAATCCAACGTATCCATTTGTGCGCCGATATGTCTGACATTTTTTAGTTACACCTATATTTATAATTTAACGTTTTGAAAATCATTACCTAATTTTGAGGAAGAATACATTTCACCTACAAAGTGACCTCAATCGTCTTGTTCAATGGTGTTCCAATAACAAGGTGAAACTCAATAATAATAAATGTTACCAGTGTTACCACATTATATATTCAAGAAAGAATATCCCAATATGCAGCGATTACCATTTAAACTATAAAGGACCTTGGCGTATTGTTTAATACCTAGATAATATTTAAAAAGAAGCATCGAGAATGATAGGGTTCATTCTAAGAAATTATAAAACCTTTTGTAATAACAAAACGAAATAGTGCTTTACAACAGTCTCATTCCTAGCATACTGGAATAAATAGTGTGTTTTTACGCCCTCGCTATGCCTCGTATTTGTTGCGTATTGAACATATCCAGAAACATTCGCGTGGCATCTCGCATTTTGAAATGGTATCGCTAGAAAAATACGCTCGTACCATACTAGACACATAATTAATGCAATGTCTGCCTAATAAAATCATACATAGACAGTCCCAGTCCGCTTGCTCTTTTAAATTTTCTAAAATCCAACGTAATGCCATCACACCGCTTTGCCCACTTTTTAGAAGAATCGTTTTGGCAGTCAATTCGCCCTGTGCAAGAATGTGTAAAACAGTGAACAGTTATAGATATGTTAAAGTTCTCCACTTTGAAATTCTTGCTAAACAAAAACCATTATCAATCGTTTACTGATTTACCCTTATCATAATCGATGAAATTCACTTTTGTTTATTCAATTTACACATATTTAATATTTTTCAATGTTTTTATAAATGTTGATCATGTTTTATCACAATATATGTTACTTATGTTATCAATTAATGTGTGTAATCAATTTTCTAAATCAATCAATTTAATCAACATTATAAGTTTATTTACATTATTTATTTTATCAAACTTATATGTTATTTTGTAGTTTCCTTTCCGTTTGTTTAACTTATGGGAATGCTACGCTAAAATTGATGTTTAGCTCTTTTTACTTTGTATGTTAGCTTACTTTCGGATATCTTATTGTATGTCTGTGGTGTTTACTTCTAAGAAACTGTTACACTACAAATTAATATTTAAGTATGTGTATCTTCTAAAAAATCAGTGTAAATAAATGTTGGTGACCCTAAAATAAATAAAAATGATCTGGTTGGACAAAAAGAAAATGTCATTCAAATTTTTATTCTTTATGTATCGCCATTGGGTTAGGTACCACAGAAAAATCGTTTCGCTTTATTGTATAAAAGAAAGATTGATGAACCAACCCAAATAAGAATGAAATGTCTTAGCATTTGACACTTTACTCATTAATTAAAAACTCGCAGAAACCTTAAAAAACCTGCATGTTATTCTTGGACATGTTTCCGCTATATTCAATATAGAAAATATATCACTGTTATATGTTATTATAAGTTTTGAAGTTTCCTCGTACCTGAAAAGGGATGTAAGTAGTTCCCAATGCGTCCACACTCAATTTTAGTGCATTTTTCAAGACCCCACTGAAGTTATGTGTGGATTTATAGAATACCTAATAGATGTTCAGAAGGTCAGACTGCAAGCAATCTACTTTGTCTGCGTTTGTTAATGGAATAAGTAACAATAACGTTATGAAAATAGATCCTGAAACACATACAATTTCAAAACGACTTTATCATTGTCAATTAAAGTATTATTGTAGTATTGGTACATGTATTTTAAATTTTAGTCTGTAAAAATGTTTGGTACAATGAATAATTAATTATGATGTTAACTGGTACAAAGTAAAGGTGGCTTGTCATGCACAATAGTAGTTCAATTTAAAACTACTGAATTGGAAATAGAACCATTCGAACGACACGTCAAGACTCCCCCAGCCAGATGTCTGAATAAAAAAATTGAAATTCAGTATGTTTCATACTTTAGCTTGAAGACCTGCCAAGGCAATAAAGTAGGGCGTGACGCGAGATTCAAAATACTCAATAATTAGAATTATAAGATAATATCAAAAATCTTTAGTCATTTTCTCGGTTGAGCAAAAAAATCTATTGAATGTGTTTACAATCAAAATATTTCAGACAAAATTACAACTATATAAATTCCTTTGCAGCTGCGCGATAATAAAAGTCAACGCAAGCTAGTTATGAAACAGATACAAAAATATCGACTCTTAATAATTCTATTTACGAAATAACTGGGAAATATCATTTCGTTTCAGGCATGGCACTTCTAGATTGTTTAACATGGGGGCCCTGGCCTCTAACCTGAGATGCGCCCAACAAAGAGACAGTCCGTGAGCACGATGAAAAGGTATCCCCGTAGCGGAGGTGCACCGCATGCACCGCCGCGGAGGGGAATCTTATAACATGGTCCTCGTCGTCTGCGACCCGACCGAGGGCCATCACCCCATCTTCAAGATCGCAAAGATCTGCGGCCTCTCTGGCCTCTCCGTAGAAAAGCCGCGGCAGAGTGGCATTGTTGGGCAATGCCACCGATGCCAATTGTACGGCCACTCACAGCGGCATTGCTTCGGCAAGCCGAGGTGCGTGAAGTGCCTGGGAGACCACGGCACTCCCGACTGCCCCCGCCCCAAGGACCGCTCCCTTTGCGTCGACCCGCCCAGCTGTGTGCTGTGTGGGACGACAGGGCACACCGCTAATTACCGCGGCTGCCCAAAGGCCCCAAAAACATCGGCTCCCAAGCTGGCGAAGCGTGCGAGCGCGCGTCAGCAAAGGGAGTCCCCTTCTGGAAACAAGGCAGACAAAACTGTCCCCTTGAGCCCTCAGCGTCCCAGCCCCTGGAACGCACTAAATCACCAGGCCCATTTCCCGGCCCTGAAGACTAGTGCGCCCCAGCCCCAGCCCCAGTCTGAATCTGCCCCTAAGGCCCCCGCTACCCCAATCAAGGCCATTCCGGCCCTGATGGACGTAGCCATACCGGGGGGTATGGCTTCCCTGTGTCTTCACAGACTCAGGTGCCAGCCCCGGTGCAAGCAGTTGCACCTCCCCCCCCCACCACTGTTTCTGGAGACATCTCCAGAAACATAATCCTGGTCACGTACCAGGCGTTTTACTCGCCTCGTGCGCTGGCCATGGCTAGGGCCCTAGAAAACTGCGGTGGGAACCACCCTGCAGTTTTCAAAGACTTCGGTGACGTAGTGCACCATGTCTCAGTATATACCTCCCTGAACTCCCCCAATAATGGATAAGTCCCATTATAAAAGTAGGATTAAGCCGACAGCCCTCCGCGTAGGGTTTTTTAACGCCAATGGCCTTAGGAGCCAGCGTGATGAGATCGCCCTCTTCCTCCGCGACCATCACTTAGACATACTTCTGATCCAAGAGACCTTCCTGAAGCCCCGGCATCGGGATCCTAAAATTGCGAACTATCGTTTAGTTCGCAATGATAGGACCCGATGTCACGCAGGAGGTACTCTAATCTATTACAGATCTGCCCTCTACTGCATCCCTATGGATCCGCCCCCACTAGATATCTTTGAGGTCTCAGTCTGTCGGCTAGGCATGACTGGCCATCAACCGATCACGATCATCTCAGCCTACGTCCCGCCTAACACCTCGTCGGACGGCCCCGCTGTGGAAGATGATCTGACAAAACTTCTCGGCATGAGTAACTCCGTCCTTCTGGCGGGGGATCTCAATGCCAAGCACCCCTCCTGGAACAGCAACACGACCACTGCCAGAGGCAGAGTAGTGTTTGATCTGTGCAGCTCCCTCAACTTTGATGTCATCGCTCCGATGCATCCAACCCACTATCCCCACATAACCTCCCATCCACCCGACGTGCTCGACATCGCTCTCCTCAAAAATGTCAACCTTCGGTTGCATTCTGTGGAGGCGCTCGAAGAGCTTAACTCGGACCATAGGCCAGTGATCCTGGAGCTTGCTCCTAGGTCGGGGCCCATGGACCCCTCCCAACCCCCTCCCACCAAACTGACCACTGACTGGAGACAAGTAAGCGAAAAGCTGAAAGTCACCACGTCAGCTCACCTGGACCAGATCCCAGACAATATCGAGACTGTCGCAGACACGCTGGCCGCGGTCAGCTCACTCACGGATCACGTGCAATCGATCCTGAACGAAAGTTCAAAGGAGTCCCCGGTGACGAGCGATCGTCACTGGAAACTCCCGGACGAAGTGCGTGAGCTCGTGACTGAGAAGAACGCGGCAGTTCGTGCCTACAGTGCTTTTCCCTGCGAAGCTAACAAAGTTCACATGCGCTACTTACAACGCAAAGTAAGTAAGAGCATTGCTGTGCTGCGTGAAAGTCGCTGGGATAAAATGCTGGGCGACCTCGAACCCAACCATCAAGCGTTTTGGGAACTCCAAAGGAAATTGCGCTCCTCTGAAGTTGCCTCTATGCCTCCCCTCACCCGCCCCGACAACTCCATCGCTTTTGAAGACGATGAGAAGGCCGAATGCCTGGCCGACAGCCTAGAGGCCCAGTGCTCTCCCAGCTCTCAACCAGTAGACAAAGCACACCTGGACAAGGTGAACGCTGAAGTCGAACGTAGAGCCTCCCTCCCACCAGTCGAGGACCCCGAGGATCCTCTCCCCCCCGTCACTCCTGACGAGGTGAAGGAGATCATCGGGCGACTCAAACTCAAGAAAGCCCCTGGGTCAGACGGAATCACCAATAAGGTGCTCCGTCTCTTCCCGGCAACCCTGATCATGTTGATGACCGCCATTTTCAACGGCGCTCTGTCCAACAACATGTTCCCACAGACGTGGAAAGAGGCTACCGTTATAGGTATCCCCAAACCAGGGAAGCCCAAGTCCTCCCCGTCCAGCTATCGTCCCATTAGTTTGCTCAAAGCTCTCGGCAAGGTCTACGAGAGGCTTATTTATAAGCGACTCAAAGACGTTGAAGCAAAGAGCCTCCTCCCAAATGAGCAGTTTGGTTTCCGGTCAAACCACTCATGCGTCCAACAGGTCTACCGTATCGTTGAGCACATCAGCGACCGCTATCAGCGCGGCTTAGTTACGGGGGCCCTGTTCTTCGACATAGCGAAAGCGTTTGACAAGGTCTGGCACAACGGACTGATATACAAGTTATATCAACTGGGTGTGCCAGATCGTCTCGTGCTCATCTTGCGAGACTATTTGTCAGACCGCACCTTTCGGTACCGTATCGAAGGTGCGCTTTCGTCTCCCCACCCCATTCATGCCGGAGTACCGCAAGGCGGTGTCCTCTCTCCCTTGATATTCTCGCTGTACACCAGCGACATACCCACCAGTGCTCAGACGCAACTTGCCCTATTTGCCGACGACACGGCCATCTACCGCTCCGGCAGATGTGTAAAGTCAATAGCCGGCCACCTCCAGAGATCCGCCGACGCACTAGGCGCCTGGTTTCGGAAATGGAGAGTGGAAGTCAATCCGGAAAAGAGTCAAGCGATCCTGTTTCACAGGCCGCGGGCTCGATTCCCTCCACCAGACCCCAGCCCGATCACCATGTTTGGCAAGCCGATCCCTTGGATGAAGCAAGCCAAATACTTAGGTGTAATCCTTGACCGAAAGCTTACTTTCGGTGAGCACATAAAGACGGTGCGTAATCGCGCCGCTTTCGCTCTCGGTAGGCTCCACCCCATGCTGAATGCACGCAGCAAGCTTTCCCTTAAATGCAAGTTGCGCATTTATATAACGTGTATACGCCCGATTATGACCTATGCGTGTGCTACCTTTGCGCACACTAAGTCGTACCGGATCCATAGGTTGCAAGTAATCCAAAACCGATTTCTGCGGAAGGCCACGGGTGCCCCGTGGTTCGTTAGAAACGATCGACTCCATGTCGACCTCCGCATTCCAACTATTAAACAATTCATGAAGCGCCTTAACAAGCGTTTCATTGAGTCCGCCGATTCGCATCAGAACCCTCTCATTGTATCGGCCGCCCGGTACACTCCCTCCAAGATTAGTAGGATTCGCCGTCCACGGCACTCCCTAGTCGAACCCGACGACCCCATCACCTTACTTCAAGAGAGTAATAGGGAAACCAGTACGATTAGAAAAAACAAAAACAGACCGCGTTCCGTATTCCGGCCTCGCCGACGAGGCCCATCGCGACGCCCCAGTAACATCCCTCCCCGACTTTTGCCTAACGAGCCAGCCCGCGCCGCTGAGCCATTAGCGTTAAATCCCCTAAATAATAATAATTGACCCAGCCTGTCCCTTGCTGCCCCTCTCAATGACCCCGTTAAGCCGAGGCCCGTATCCCACAGGGGATGCCCTTAGCGAAGCGGTCATTTAGCTTTTTAGTAGTTTTTAGCCCTGGCTGGGGGCCTTAAATTCATTTGAGGCCACCACAGGATTGTCCGGTTGAGCAGTAACCAGCCTTAGTGTGCTGAACTGCGAGTGGTCCATTCCAAAAAAAAAAAAAAAAATGAAAAATGTAATTTTAGGCTAATCAGCGACGACAGATGAACGCGTTAGTTCGAAATAAATTTCACTGTCCGAATTTTTTGGGATGTCATCAGAATAGATGCCAATAGTGTAAAACCGAATGGCACTGAACCTCGCTACTATGCTGATCACCATGACATCCTACCGCACCGTCCGCCGCGCAGAGGTTTAAAACATTCTGTAACACACCCCGGACGCCGCACCCGATCCACCACCAATGACCCCCCCCCCCCCCCCATATACGCCTATGGTACCGGGATATAACGAGTAGAGGAATTCGCAAAAGCTCGCCAGTGCAGTACTGTTACAGGAAAAGAATGTTAGGAGCGTCAAGAAGTAACAATGACCTAGTGAATATGCACGGATCACTGGATACTGCGCTGCAGTGCTGAAAGCTCTCGTGTCGCGCTAGAATGTAGAGCTCAAGCGGCGCAGCGCTGCGTCGCCGGTTTACTAGCGCGTGACTGAATGATTCAATTGTAACATTCCTGACGGAATGTGCTGCATATGTGCGAGTTTAAAATTATACTCGTATCGGAAATATTAACCGCTATTCACAGCTGCATTTATTGTGCAGATTCAATAAAAATTTGTTTTCTGCAACATTCATAAGGCATACTTGCCTCTCCCAGTTTTTTTTTTTATTATTATTATTTATTCAATTTCTTATTTTTCCATAACATGAAAATCAAATCATGAAATGGCTACTTATTCAATCGTTTATCTTGAATTTCCACCAACGCACGGCCAACATTACTAAGTCTACAAAAGCTGAAATTTGGAATATAGTATACCTATAGGTTTTTATAATGTAAATCATCAGCTAAGAATTTTGATTTTTTGGTAATTCTAACTTGGAGTAATTCTAAAGCTTCTCTAGCTTTATATCGCGATAACTGAAAACTACGGGGACGAATATTGCATGCTTTAGTTGACCACTATGAATAATTTTGGTAACATTAAGAATGAAAACAAACGAACACAAATAAAAAGTTTCTGTGGACGTACATGAGCCATTTGGGCTAGCCATTTAATTTGATCTCCTTGTGACTAACACAGTTTTAAGATAATGCAGTACGAACAAAATATGGACATTGAATTAGTCTGAATTAAAAATTTTTTTTAGCTCTGTAGGGTAATATGCTTCAACTCTTCAAGTGAAGTGCCGCATCTACGAACGTTCGTATTGGCTTGGTATCGATGGACAGGTCCAGTGTACTTAAATGTTCGGACAGCACATATCACCCGTTTCAGTTAACCCGCCAACTTGCCAAAGTGTTCAAACAAATTTGATTACAACTGCAAATATCTGTAGAAGCCTTCGCTCGACAGATGTTGACAGAAAACCTATTTCCACTCGGAGGGTTCACCAGCTCGCACCTACAATCTAATTAGTCAAAGCGACTATCATGATAATCAACATACCTACTGCTGCATGAACCTATTTGGTAACGAGACCGGAGAAACTAAAATAGTTAGTTGCAGACAGTGATATTACCGTGCGATCGCAGCGCCCCCAGCCAGTGACAAATGCTCGATGACCATTCAGGGATTTGTTGGGATGTACCAGCTGGATAGCTTTTACAGAACATCTGGGGAGGAACAAAATAAACACAGTTTAGTGAAGTCATCATTAACTTCATTATTTCAGCCGAAGGATGCCCATCGCTGGACTTAGGCATTTCGTGTAGTAGTCGTGCCGATACGAATCAAGATAAAATGAAGATGAAAGATCCCAAAGTAATGTCAAAATCTGCGTACGAAGTCTGCCAGCGAGCCATGAAACGAAGTGTTCTCGGCGTAGGTAAAAATCACAGACCGCTGAAGACACAAATCACAACCGAGGGCGACAGAGCCGCCTAACTACAATGGAACTTAGAAATACTGAAAATTGTAGACCATAGGTACGTGCCGCATGTCGCAACAGTATTCATTGAAAGTAGCCACTTTTGATTCCCCCTAATACGCCATCACGAAAAAAACCTTTTTTTTGTCTTAATTTGGTTTTCATGAAACTTGCTGGCCAAACTCTAGAAAATAAAGAACCATATTGTATCTACAAAGAATATTCTATGAATTTTATCATAAGCACAAAACCACAAAGGTGAACTCGTGACGTGATTCGTTAGCGTGAAAACGTGCGTGACATTTCGACAGCATTTATCAAATCCCATACATTTTAGACGTTCTATTAAGGCGATTCCCTGACCAAATAACCTTGAGCGATACGTTATCGCTGACAGAATGTCACTTGCCTAAATCTGGAATCAGGAAATCTGAATTAGTACCGGCACGTGCTTTCCGACGCACGGAGGGGTCTCGGTATGTTCAGATTGTCACCCATCCACTAACCTACCTCAGCAAGGTTCGCCTAACCTTAAGGGCTGATCCGTGCCGCTGTTATTATTTAGCCACGAGCCGAGCACGTAATTACTTGCAATTACCCGGCGGGTATTGATTCAGACCGAGACAAACTAGTCAGTAGATATATAGGTACTATTGCACTTATGGATGTGCTGTATTAACTTATCATGGCCATTTTCTGTATCCCATTAAAACGTCTTAAAGCAAACTGAAATTAATATTTGAATATCTATAAATAACGAATCTCTTGATATTTAATAAATGTTATCCGTGAACTCAGTATAAAGCGCACGTACTAAGTCATTTTAATTATTGCTATTTACATCATGATTAAATTGAAGGGAACCAGTGATAACTATTCAAAATGACTTAAAAATTATTGCTGATCTTACTGGGGTGTAAAAACGATGTACCTATACTTCGGTAGTGTTGATATTTTTTTACCGACTTCATAACAAGGAGGTTATCAATTTGACCCGTATGTATGTAATATCTTCAGAATTGCGCAGTTTTTTTTTATGTTAGTGTATTCTAGCTTCTAAATACGTGTGCCAAACGTTAGTGTGTGTTTGTATCAGTCACTAAGAAACGTGTCGTTGACTTAGCAGTGTAATTTTTAAACAAGTCTTACGCATGTTTTTTCAATGTTTGCATGCAGTTAGGCTCTTGCTAATCAGTATGGATGGAAGATTCGATTTAAAAAGTAAACGCTTAAACCTGGATCTTTTTTAAATATTTTGAAAAAACCTCTTGGTTCACTTGGGAATAAATACATCCCATTGTTTCTAGGCTTATGAGAAAACAGAAACTGAGTTGTTCCAATTGTAGATTTTTTATTGGCGTTTAGGTACTTTTCTTCATTGCTTTCACTTGCAATGTTACGCAACGAAGCTATATTTTTGGGGATACAGTGATTCATGCACTTTTTCCTTCGTGAGGAAATATAATCTGTAGTGGTTATACTACTGCTGATAAATAAACCTCATGGCTTTTTGTCTCCTAGCGTCGGAGCGTGGTTTATTATAGCTCTATTATGTAGGTATCATTCCGCTATAGATTTATTTCATGCCCTATATATGTAGCTACAGATAGCGACGCTATGTTCATTACTGGGCGTTAAGGACGTCTTACTTGTTAAAGATCTGGGAGTCGGCGTGACCATACGACCGCTTTGTCCAACTACCTGCCGAGCAAAGAGTTATCTTTACGAAGAAAACTAAGGAAGACAACAACGTATACGTGTTGCAAATGCGAATCAGCGGAATTTTATTACTGTACCTACTAAATGTAATTAATGTACAAGCGGGATAAAAGGACAGGGAAAGAAAGAAGAATTAGGTACACACTTTTCATCGAAAAATTCGTCCACATCGCTGCGACTAGAAAAATGAAAGTAGGTACCTATATATTGAATCTATATCAATGTCGTTCATTCAACAGTATACTATTATATCAATCCATTCGTATCAAAATATTTATAATTACTTTTCTAGTTTTATTGACATACGAAATTCCTAAACGAGTAGCTATTCATATACTCCGATGTGGATATTAGTTTCAGTTGCTATTTGAACTAACAGTTCTAGTTTTAGATTTTGATACGAGGTGGGTTAAGGTCGACCCACATATACCATTACCAGGGTCGTGCCCGCAACGTGGATGCTGTATTGAGAACTTGCATTTAAAAACATGTTAAAACCTCCTTTAGAGCCAAAAGAAAAGTTTCATAAATTTTCAAAGTAATATAGAGTATGAAAACTCAAATATTTAATTCGGAAAATACTACGCGAGAATCCTATGATAAACGGGAGACGAATTACGGCAGGAATTATGATGATGATGAAATTATTGTTCTAAGCCATTATGACCCTGGTGTATAGGTCGATTGTAATTTAATGAAGTTCGCTTTAAGCTGCGCAGCGACTCACGGAGTGTACCGAGCCGCCATTACATTTATTCTGTCTCTACTATGAACTAATTGTAGTTGATTAAGAAATAATTTAGGGATTAAAAGGTAAAGTTATAAACTGCGTCAATACGAAAGGAAGGGGCGCAGTTGCGATGGAATTAGACGTGTTCCTCATCCTTGAGATATTCATTGAAGTTATTTTTTCCATAAAAAACAACTTATTTTATTCAAATTAATTAAAAGAAGAAAGTTTCACCCATAATTGCATTCAGTGACTTAGACTGACGCTTTGATGTGTATGTTGTTTTTTTATGATTGTTTTTTTTTTTTCGTCTAAGCGGGGCAGACCTCCACCATATGCCCCACCGTCCACTCCTCCAAAAGAGGACTTAGCGCCACAATAGTAGCAAGCCCAGCGCTCGGTTGCAACAATCGCTCTCTATACCTCCCTTCCTCCTCCTCCGAGATCCTGCCGGAGCTCCGTCTTTTGCGTAATGAATTGCCGCGGCAGCATCAGTTTCGCGCATCCACGCGCTACGCGTAAACGTGCGCGAGGGCTTTCGCTTTCAGATCCCAAGGAAGTATTACCTACCTAATATAGATACAAGGGTGTTGTTCCACAGACCTAAGGTTCTAAAGCATAAAGTGTCTTTACTTGGCAAATATGTGTGCCAGTCGATCTGCCGTTGGTGCGGGGCGACTCTTAGATGAGACCAATGCCTATGTCCAGTAGTGGATGACGTTCAGCAGCAATAATTATTATGATGATGATGGGTACTGGTGTAACTACTAGTCTTTGAGATGGCAATGCACCAGCTACTCTTCTAGTAGGTACTGCACGCCGATACGTGCGATAGGGGTGATGACCCTTTATCGTACGTTGAGCCTCCGATTTTTAGTTTGATTATTAAATAGAACCTGTTAAGATTTACTGACCTGGACTATTTCCCGCGACTTCGCCACCGTCTCTAAGCAAAGCTTATTCTAATGTACAAGGTAATTTTATAATAATGTTATCATAATCAGTGAACATTTTGAAAATTATTTGCATAAAAGAGCAAGAAACATAATCTTATCGATCTACCTATCCACCCTGAGAAAACCTTCACATATATAGTAAGTAGGTCATAATTAGGTAGTACTGATAATAACTACAACAATCGTAAAAGAAGTTTCTATTTTGTAACTTAATGATTGATCTTCTATCTTTTCACCTCACTTTCTTTAATATACTTGAGGCTTCAATATACACCGTTACCTGAATGGCGTGTCCTCGTAGCTTCTGAGCAGGGCCAGGTCGGAGGTCAGGGTGTACCGGTCGAAGTGCTCGTGGATGATGATCAGCACCACGGTCAGGAGGGTGGCTCCTCTGTCCGCATAGTTCTCCCCCACGACTACGCCTATTTCGTCCAGTGGCACACTGCAATTTGAACCTCATTACAATGCTACCTTTGCCCGCGACTTTGCTCGTGTTTAAGTTTTATTTTTGCCTTTAGCGCCCTATGTATCTACATATGTAGCAAAACTCGTCAACATTGGTTCAGTGATTTAGGTGTGAAAGCATAACAAACGAATAAACTGACTTTTGTTCTGATGTACTTTTTAAATATTAATATTAATAAGATTTAATTCAGTAATTTGCATTTCATTCTGTATTCCTCTACTAAACGTGCAGATGTTGGAGTGAAAACTAGTTTTGAAAACAAATACTCATAATATCTATTTAATGTAAATAAAGTTAGTCCTAACAAATATAGCTTCCAAGCGGCCATCTGCCTTGAATCTAAACTGCTAATCTCCAAGAAGTAATGGAGCTAGCTCCAATTTTTGTTTTTTGATGGTTTGGATATCATCAAATGACTTCCTCCGCTCTAGGTGGAGCGGAAGCTCCTACTAACTAAATCCGTCCGAGTTCCTCGTGATCCCCTTGCGTTCCAGAGCGTGGGCCATGGTGCCAGGGTAACTCTTTCAGACAAATTCTGCAAGCAGCCAGCCCCATACGTCATCGATACACCAACCGCATTTAAAATATAGCAAGTCTTTAGAAACATTTAGTCCTCACAATTAGGATTTAATACAAAATTGTGAGTCCTTAATCATTCTATTTTTTTTTTTTACTATCTATACTTTCTACACTTTGAACAGTTTTTCGCAGAACTCTTTAAAGATCTTAGGCGTTAGTTATATTGTTGCAGAATTTGTTCAAAAGAGTCACCGCGGCCCTGGAACGCAATGGGAAGAAGGATCACGGGTGGGTTTTAGTCAGTAAGAGTCTGACACTCTCTTCCGCTCCGCCCAGAGCGGGAGAAGTCATTTGATGATTTCCTAACCAGAAAAAAAGGCGTTAGTTATATTAAAAACGTTTAATTCATTTCCAAAAAGGACTTGACTCGAAGGCGAGTCTGTATGAAATACCACGGAGATAAAAATAATAAAGAGGTCTTGTATAATATAACTTTTGGTATACAAGACTATACATATTTAAGGGCGCACCGAGGAAACGAACGTTATTTCGAAATAATTGCGTCGTTTTTACAACACCTTTAATTATATAATTAACATGATATAATAAAATATAAGATAATTAACATGAACAACATATTTGAGGATAAATGAAAATGTGATAAAACATGTAATTTTTACTCTTTTTTGTGTTGAGGAAACTACAAATAATTGTTATTCTAAAGTGTACGCTTACTAGAGTATGTAACGTATACGCTACGTTACGTGGTGTATGAAATGTAGACGTTATGGAAAACCTTATTGTGTACGGTTTATAGAGTGAATACTCTATAAACCGTACACAATAACGTATACATTTCACTTTTTTTTAAATCGTTTTTTGTTTTAATAATTCGATCGAAATACCTAAATTAGCGCGCGTTCCGTCTTCTAACTAAAGCCGCCTCGCTTCCCTCCTACCCGCTTTAGTCCTGCATAGAATACCTAAAATGAATTAACTTGTGCCTCAGCAGTTAATTAGATAATGGGTATGGGAGAAGTACTCGTAATTCAATCTCAGATAATATTCTCTGTAAGGGGAGGATTGAGAACACAGTAACCGCATTCATGAAAGCTCCGGGAATCCGCTGGATGCGAGACACACAGGACTGGTTGATGTATCAATATCCAGCAGCGAACATTTCTTGGCTAAACTTCATCGGACATTCATCAAATTGTAGTTCATCATCATCATGTTAATGATGATGATGAACTACAATTTGATGAATGTAACTAAAAGAGTATCTAAATATATATAACTCAAAAGTGACTGACTGACT
The DNA here is from genome assembly GCA_905332915.2 of Hecatera dysodea. Classification (NCBI taxonomy): domain Eukaryota; kingdom Metazoa; phylum Arthropoda; class Insecta; order Lepidoptera; family Noctuidae; genus Hecatera; species Hecatera dysodea. The sequence goes on along the minus strand of HG995286.1, from coordinate 14,973,104 downwards.
GACATAGTGATCTATCAACGCACAGCCCAAACCACTGAACAGATCGGGCTGAAATTTGGCATGCAGGTAGATGTTATGACGTAGGCATCCGCTAAGAAAGGATTTTGATTAATTCCACCCCCAAGGGGATAAAATAGGGGATGAAAGTTTGTATGAAACTTTGTCAATTTCAAACCGATCGGGCTGAGAGTTTCAAAATCGGGGGTAAAGTAACTATTCCACGCTGACGAAGTCGCGGGCAGAAGCTAGTATTAATATAAATGTGGATGAATGGAGAAGGAGAATGAGGTCAAAGAAAATATGGATACTGTGTGTGTGAAAGAGAAGGGAAAGTGATAACCCGACAAGTGATATGACCGAATGGAGGAACAATACGTGTTTCACCGACCACATATAACATGGGATACGAGCAGGGAGATGATGATAATGACCCACATTAATTAGCTCACTCGATCAAGGGATGCGCTACGGTGATGAACAGGTTCTTGGTGAGCATGGTGGCCACGGAGTAGTGCATGATGCTGCGCCTGACGCTCGCCACGTACGGGTGCTCACGGATCGTCACGCGAGTCCCTCTGAATATCTGAATAGATAAATTTACCTGTATTAAACTTTTAACCTGTATTAAAAGTATTGACCCTTGACCCCAAAACACGACCAAAGGTCCAAATAATGCACTTTGCAAGCAGTCTGATGTAGTTGGTGTCATGAAATTTGTGATTCAGATAAATTGACACACCAACTGCCTCAAACTGCTTGGAAAGTGACTTGTTTGGAACTTTTGTGGCTTAGAGATTTTGAATACCTACTTTTTTTCTTTCGTTTCATTGAGATACATTTTTAGAAACTTCTCCCCCAGACCTTTATTTTGATACCCCTCATGACTGACACGAAAATTTATCACTTTACCTAGCGAACGAAGGCCGACATGTTGTTTTTCTTTTTCAAAATTTGTTTAGCCTATAGGGAACAGAATTTTGAAAACAAAATACAAGATTCACAGTCCCTTCACAATCATATAAAACTTAATATGGCGTGCCAAAGAAAGGCCTACAAACATCCATACATACTCTCGAAAAGCTTTACTCTATTTCTGAGGGGGCAGTCGGATAAAAAGTCCGAGTGTTTTTCTTCAGTCATATTTAGATTCACACTGAAATTTCAACTTTAAAATTGCTCATAATAACAGCGATTCTAGTGCTGAAGAAATGTTTATATCTTTTATTGAAAAGATTGGCATGCAAAGCAGCACTGAGAACAATTCTGCACAATAAACACAAGCAACTCGAGTGAAATGCCATTCATTGTTTTCATGTTGCAGCTTACTTAAGTATTCTCCAATGAGTTCAAAAACATCGATCATTCATTAATTGCAGAGGCGTACTAAGCACCAATATATAATTTGTAATACTAGCTTCTGTCACCGGCTTCGCACTCGTGAATATCGGAAAGTATCCCAAGGGAACATGTTCCCGGGATAAAAATTACCCTATGTTATCTATACTAATATTATAAAGCTGAAGAGTTTGTTTGTTTGTTTGTTTGAACGCGCTAATCTCAGGAACTACTGGTCCGATTTGAAAAAATCTTTCAGTGTTAGATAGCCCATTTATCGAGGAAGGCTATAGGCTATATATCATCACGCTAAGACCAATAGGAGCGGAGCAGCGATAAATAATGTTTTAAAATCGGGGATTCCACGGGGACGAAGTCGCGGGCAGCAGCTAGTAATATTATAAAGCTGAAGAGTTTGTTTGTTTGTTTGAACGCGCTAATCTCAGGAACTACTGGTTCGAATTGAAAAATTCTTTTTGGGTTGAATAGACCATTTATCGAGGAAGGCTTTCGGCTATATATCATCACGCTTAAGCCAATAGGAGCGGAGCAGTGATAAAGAATGTTTTAAAATCGGGGATTCCACGGGGATGAAGTCGCGGGCAGCAGCTAGTAATATTATAAAGCTGAAGAGTTTGTTTGTTTGTTTGAACGCGCTAATCTCAGGAACTACTGGTTCGAATTGAAAAATTCTTTTTGGGTTGAATAGACCATTTATCGAGGAAGGCTTTCGGCTATATATCATCACGCTTAAGCCAATAGGAGCGGAGCAGTGATAAAGAATGTTTTAAAATCGGGGATTCCACGGGGACGAAGTCGCGGGCAGCAGCTAGTTATAAAATAAATATTATCCGTATAGCCGTTCTTCATGATTGAGTAATAAACATCCAAACAAACTTTCGTATTTATAATAGTTGTAAGATTCATTTACTTAATATATGTATGTATATACATACTCGTAGGTATTTAGGAATGGTACCTTTCTATTCAGTAACGGTATGTCGCCCTGCTTCCAGAACGCATTCTCCTGAAACAGTGAGTGGAAATCCTCTTTGGAGTAGTTGCGTTCTTGATACGTTAAGGCGGGGTTGAAACATATGACAAACGTACATGTCAAACATAGCAATATATAACACAACTTCAGATATTTACCTGTAAATAAAATGATCTTATCAGGGCCCGGTATATTGGATTTCAAATATTTAGGCTTTGGGGAGCTTAACCGTATTATCCAGGATAATGGCTGGCGCGTGGCGAGGCGAAGACGTGTGTCCGTGTGTAAAGAATAAGATCAATACGAGCCCCAAGAGTCATTTGTGAGCTTAATTAGGGAGGAGCTGTGGTCGCTAATATGTTTACGTAGGCGTCATGTGCGGCTGGCTGTCGGACCAGGCCGGACACCCGGCTATAACATGCGCCGCGCGATCTTATCACACACACTGTTATCTAATCTTGCAATCATATTGTGCCTTGCCTCACTACAAACGTGAAGCTTGATATTGTGATCAACACCGCCACGGTACCATATTGATTAGAAGTGACGCTGTAGCTTCAAAGCTGAGTTATTAAACCCTCATTAGGAAGTCATTACTTTATCAGGAAATTCGATATTATTATAGGGAAAGGTTTTGAATATAAGCTCCGTACTGTATTTATTTCTTCAATTTGTGCCACATTGCCACTAATATTCATTCTATTATAGAATGCCCAAATGACAGTGAACTTATTTTTGGTCAATAACCTAAATAGACATCGTTTTTACTATCCAAATATCATGAATATATTGCTACAGGCGTTGTGATAATCCAGCTCAGTGACCCGCCGGGCTCACTTTGATAACTGATTTATATTTTGTACTAGCTTCTGCCACGGCTTTGCTCGCGTGCATGTCAGGAATGATCCCACGGGAACATACCACGGGGATTAAAAGTAGGTCTTAATCCAAAGTCGTTTAAGAGTTGTTCCGTGATTGATTAAAGAAAATCTAAATACAGACTCTGACATCAATATTATATTAGTAGGCCTCATGACAGGATTAATGTATAGAAATATCGAATATTGACGTGGAGCGAAGCGTGAGTCTCACATTGTAACATTACAAATAACAAATATAATCTGATCACTATTTTAAAGAATATGCTATTACTTAAATAAGTACTTTAATGAATTTCAGAATAATTTAGTACTTACAAGAGCTCAGTATTATAAATTTCATGATCGCAAGCCGTGTTTCTTGGAAAATCAATCTCTGTAGGTAAACACAAAATCTATTTGGTTCAGATTTTATTAATACGTTCGGATATTTTGTTAATACGTAGATATAATTTGAAATAAACAAGCCAATTAGTTCGCATTTTTTATTATATAACACTTATAAATATTTAAATAGACAAAATTAAAAGTACAACATACTTCTATCTACTAAAGTAAAGCTGTTTTCTACAAATCGGTTAATAAATAAAATCTTACTTGCGAATATCGCACTCGCCACATTTTCTTTTTGTAAATTAACTTTACATGTTATTCACTTAAAACATTACAAAGAATCATTTTTAAATGTAATGCAATTATTTTTATTTTTTTATTTCATTCATGTCGTGTAGGTACAAGGTCTTGTTATTACAAATATAAGTTACGTATACGTACATGAACCCTGCTAGGGCATCGCAACATTATGTTTCTAGTATTCTTAATTATAAATCAAATTATTATTGCATGCATTATTATATAAAATTATTTAAAAATATAATATAACATTATTAATGTTGTCATCATTTCATTATCAATTAATTTATTATTGGATGTCTTTACTGCATTTCTACATTATTAAATTGCGTCAATCTTCAAATAAACTACAATATTGATATTACAGAATGTCAATTTGCTAAGAAGTCATTAAGGCTATAGTAACACTTCTGTACTAGGTGCATTTTAAGTACGTTTACAAATTCATTGTCAAATTCTATGTCTTTAATCTCATTGGGTAATTTATTATAAATTTTATGCACATTTTATTAGAACTACTCGCAGTTCACCACTCTAAGGCTGGTCACTGCTCAACCGGACAATCTTGTGATGGCCTCAAATGAATTTAACGCCATCAGCCCTGACTATGTTCTGCAACAAGATACTATAGCGTTCTTACTTATACTTTTTGGTTCGCCTCAGCTCACTAAAATCTTACTAAAGCAAACACCGCCGCGACAGCTGGTGGCTCTCGCGGTGGTGTTTGCTACTCAAAGTAAATCATTAAATCCGAACTATGCAATCTTCTCCTTGTTCTATATTTAAAATATCAAAGTAACAAGTTAGCTGGTATCCTATATACCCATACAGGATACCTGACTGATACTTGAGTACCATTTATCATTATTTTAATGTAACATGTATTTAATTTTTTCGAAAATAAGCAAGGCGTGCATTCGCCTTGATTATTTCCGAGTTGATAACTAAAACTATCTAATTTGAACTTCAAATATACGGGGTCTAAAACGTTGCTCCGATACAAACTGTTTCAATTACCAGTCACCTGTATAATCATTTCAACTAACTTTTACTTTTCGGGGTAGGAACCCCGAAATAGTCGTATATGTATATTAGGCAGAAGCCTAATATACATATACGACTATCCGTGGAACAAAAATGGTATAAGTATGATCATCTATGAGTATGGCAGTTTTGGTATTGAAAGAATATTCTCAATTCGCTGGTTAAGATCTGTATTATATTCGGTATTAATTTTAATCTAAATCGCCCTTTAAAAGATAGACCTAACCCACCCTTCTTTTATTGAAGAGTTCCCTTTCCCATCTCTGTTCTTCATCAGATCTTCTCCAACCTAGAAAAGGACCACATTAAAATATTAAGATGCTCTTCCAAACCATCGTTCACAATTTTATTTTTCATTTTACATCGACAAGAGAGAATGAGAACATCATCAATGTAGACAAATCCGCACATTATTAGGAATAACTCAAATACTAGTCGTCAGATGTCAATAAATAAATGGGACCGCAAGACAAGCACCGGTTTTCGAATATAAAAAGAATCATCAAAGTTAGCTCGTAGATTCTCCCGTTGGAACAAGTAAAAATCACCTTCTTGAAGAGTTTTATCAGGGTCTTTATGTGTGGTGTGTATGGTCAACTATACCAAAAGATCGCTATATAGATGTCAACGACCATACAGTGTCTTCAATACTTTGAATAAAATAGATAAAATTTTAGGATGCTGTTGAAACTGTCCCGTTTCTGTATTGCATCGGAGATGTTTACTCATAAACGAATGGACGGCTTCCATGCAGTCATGTGCAAAAAGCCGCATCTCTGATGCGTAGAACGCGGATCAGTAACAGTAGAATCCTGAAAACAGTGGTTAAGAGTCGTTACTCCACTTCTCGGAGGCACTTTGTGGAGAGAATGGTCAAGTAGCTTATTCCTTGCTTTATCGTTCTCTACACATCCTGCTCAGACTTACATTTCATTGTTTGTTTTATCCTTATCTGTATTCTATTAACGCCAGTTATAGGGTATTTTTTATGAAAAAAATGAATTATGTTGTTTTCCGAAGAGATTAAATATATTAAAATTAAATAAATTATTTATTCCTGCGCTAGTGGGTTTGGGTTCCCCGGTGCTGGCCAAGACGAGGTGCACGTAGACGCGCTGAGGTCAAGCAGACGGCCGCGCGCGCTTCATCACTCCCAGTCACGAGGCGGCGCTACTACCCGTGCGAGTACTGAAGTTTGTTACTATTCCTGCGCCAGTGTAGTGGCCTTGGGTTCCCCGGTGCTGGGGGTAGCGAGGTGCACGTAGGCGCGCTGCGGCCAGGCGGCGGGTCGCGCACGCTCCATCACGCCCAGGCACGAGGCGGCGCTGCTGCCTGTGCCGCCGAAAGCGCGCGTACTCGATGTGGACAGCGAGTGCACCGATATAACCTGCGACGCACAACAGTCTGAGAATCTACGAGAAAAGGATGCGGAGCAAGGCAATGCAGGTGGTTAAACGTCACTACATCGTCACACCGAAAAACTACAGATGTCATGTGTATCAAGTGACACTGCATTGCCTGGAAAAAAGGAATAAATTTTCAAAACTATAACATTTAGTAACATTTTATAAAACTAGTGGTGAAGAAGCCAGTTTACGAACAAGTGTGTTAAAAATATTTTTGGGGAGGATATCTCAGGACATATGCAGCTAGCCTTTATCCAACTATGTTTGGGATGCCTTCCAGTCTTACGTATTCTCGCGGATTCAGCTAGATATCAGTATTTTACATGCTGTCTATCTGACGTACGTCCTCAACCCAGTTGGATTAAGATGCCCTTTTGACAAGACTGGTGGCAGATTTTCTGTTTTCTTGAACCTCAAAAACTTCAAAAAGATATTATTAATAGAGAGCCTTGGTCGAAAGAAGGCTAGCTGCGCTTGAGAATGTCGCTCCGTGGAAGAGTGATCCACTATCATATACATTTAAAATATCATAAATGCACCGGTATAGCAAAAAAAATTGTTTTCAAACGAATAATATCAGCTGAATGGGGAAGCAATCAATTATACTGATCGTACGTTCACGTCAAGACCTAGGTATGTTTAATCTAGCCAATGGATTTAATTTACATCATGACGAGCCTAAACGCCCGATAGGTAGTTACAACCCAAGACTGTACAGTTAGTCTAACTAAATAGATGATTGAATAAATGTAACAGTAAAATAAGCATGTGTAAACAAAAAGAAAAACCTAACTGTAAACCTCAGGACAAAACCTAAAATAAATGTAACTTGCACCATGAATGAGTTACCCTTACCTAGTTACTTATATATGTATGTATGTAATTATGTATGTCACGGGAAAATTGCAGACTCCGTACGATTGTAATACATCTTTAATAGATTATAATTTCTCAATATATTATTAATAATCGTATTTTATAGAATAAATCACAACAAAATCTAATAGTTTTTAATATATCCGTGTCTTATTAAGCAACAATAAAGACTGCAGATCTATGGGGTAATTCTGTTGACCTTGCTAAGTCTATAATACACATTGTACCATCTAATTTAGCTGTTATTTTTAATAATTGTAAAGACCGTGGTAAGTTTCCTGATCTAATGAAATATAGTAAAATTATACCTGTATTTAAATCGGGTAGTACGTCAGACCCTTCCAGTTATAGACCTATCTCAGTGCTACCTACTTTTAGTAAAATTTTGAGAAACTTATTTTAAATCAAAGGCAAAGATATTTTAATAAACATATTTTTTTACATAATAAGCAGTTTGGTTTTACAAGGGGTCGTTCAATGACTGTTAAACTTCTAGGACACATTTATAATGCATGGGAGGACAAATGCGATGCTTTGGGCATTTTTTGCGATTTGTTCAAGGCGTTTGATTGCGTTCTCCATGAGACATTGATCAGGAAATTACACTAGTACGGAATCAGGAACGCCTCTCTAGATCTTCTACTTCATACTTGAGTGATAGGATACAGAGAGTTGATGTCAATGGTAAAAGATCTCGTGGATCTGTAGTCAGGATGGGGCCCCCCAGGGCTCAGTTTTAGGTCCCTTCCTGTTTCTCATTTATATTAATGACTTGCCGTACTTCATAAAAGATAAACACGATATAGTGTTATTTGCAGACGACATTTCGCGTTTGTTTAAACTAAAACGCCAGCAGATCGTTACTGACGATGTAAATTGTGCTATACAAAATGCATAAAGTTTACTTTACCTCATGTGCGACAAGTGAACACTGTTGTATCGATAAAGGGTGAAGAGTTGAAACCCGAAGATACCACAGTGTTCTTAGGGATTACTTTGGATGCGAAGCTTCAGTGAGGCCCCTATATAGACAAACTATCAAAAAAGCTCAGTTCAGCAGCATAATATGCCGTTAGGAAAATTCATGGCTTAACTGATTTAGAGACGGCCCGTTTAGTATACTTTAGCTACTTTCATAGTGTGATATCATACGGCATTCTGCTGCGAGGAAATGACGCCGATATTCGGACAATAATTGTCTTACACAAAAGGGCTATTCATGCAATTTATAAATTAAGTCACAGACACTCCGTCAGAGACAAATTTAAAGAGATTAATATTATATCTGTGCCTTCCCAGTATATTTATGAAAACCTCTTGTATGCACATAAAAATATTAATCTGTTTAAAAAAATACAGTGATATCCACAGCATAAGTTCCTAAAAACAGGCTCAAAAAATAAAGTGGTTCGTTTCGATGCCAATTAATACATTTTTATAATAAACTCCCTAGCCTAAATTCATATTATTTTTGTAACGTAAGCTATGCCAGAAAGCTTTTTATACAGTTAAAAATTATCTTGAGGACAAGGAGGCTTGGAATTGAGCTGCTTTCTCTTTTTGTTTATAATTATAAAATTTGACATTTTTATATTTTCATTTACTTTTGATATGAATGTTTACTTTTTAAGGTATTCTTTTTATTTTATTACAATTTCTTATTTTGACATGAATACTTACTTTGTAAAGTATTATATTTTATTCCCTATTGTGAATATGAGGACTATATGGGTTATTATTGCTTGTTCCTCTTCAAGTACTTTTTTAATTAACCAAATGTCCTTTCATTGGCATTGTTCGTCGGGTTGTACCTTGTACTTATGAGCCTACGTTTGATTTTTTTATGGCTTCTTCAACTTATTCCCTGGTCTCGACTTTGGAAAATAATTCTTCTAGAAAAGTAGCTTTTTTATATGTATATGTTCACATGGTGAATACGTAAACAAAAATTAACAGTGTTCCGACGTTTTGCTACTCATAACCGAATTGTGAATTGGTTTTTTTTTATATATCAACTCGTATTCAGCTAGGGTAGGCGAGTTTAAATTATTACGAATACTTTGACACCGTAGACAAGATTATTTTATAAGATTAAATAAATCAATATTCTATCGTAGCTTATTTGTATTTTAACGTACGGAACTACGAGTCGGGTTTGATAAATTACTGTCGATTTTTTGCATTTGAGATCCAATTCTTGAGAAAGGCTATAAACATAAAACTATTTGAAATCACGCTTTGAGCGCTACGACCCTTAGGAGGATCCGAGCAAAAAGAAAAAAGTCCGGAAGAGCGCCTCGCGAAAACGAAGTAAAAGCGCTAGCGGGTAAATCCACGAGACACAGCTAGTAATACATAGAATCCTGGAAAAATATTATCCATTTAACTTCTTACTTTATATATCATGTTTTGCCTAGGATTCGACTATTGTGACCAGTTTAGGAAATAAATTGTTTATTTAACATGTTATGATTTAATGCCACTTGCATCATATATAGATAATATTTATTTATTCATTTTTTGAAACTTTATGTTAGTGGTACATGTTCAGACTTAATGCAACAAGGCGTTCTCTACCAGTCAAACTTTGGGTTAAAAAGACAACACTGTGGTAGGTGTAAAACAAATAAATAAAATAAAAAATATTTTTTTGGGAAAGAAATTACGAATAATATACATATATAATACCTACCAATAAAATTAATATATATATATATATGCTAAAATAATAAACTAATAAACGTGATGTTTTATAATATTTTTTTATTTATAAGAGAACCCAAATAAACATTTTTCTTTCTTTCTTTCTTTTTTCTTTTAATAATTATGACGAAGACCAAACTAAGAATGACAGGCTATTAAGTAGTGTTTACGGATTTTACGCTTAAAGGAAAATTTAAAAACTCTGCCTTCTTGATTTCAAGGGGAAACATATTCCAGATTTTATTGGTAGAGATAGCGTAGGAATTAGACATAAACCAGGTGTGGTGAGAAGGCATATGAAGAAGTAAGTTTTTGTATGTTCGAAGGATAAGACTATGAAAACTGCCCAAGACTTTGCAATTTTGTTTTAAATAATCAGGAGCACACGAATCGTTCATTATAGTGAAGAGCATGCAGAGAGATCTGAGGGATCTCCTTTGACGGATAGGCAACCATTTAAGCTGACAACGGAAGGAAGAAATGTGATTATATTTACGAAGGCCAAAAATGAAGCGAATACAGTTGTTAAGAAGTCGATCCAGTTTGTTAAGAAGTTCTTGGGATAGATCAGGTGAGCAGACATCAGTATAATCAATAATAGGGAGCACAAGTGATTGGACCAAAGTGGTTTTAGTGCTTGAAGGAAGAAAATGCTTGAATCTATAGAGAGATCGCAGTGTGAAAGGTACTCTCTCTCTCTTATAATATGTATGTCACTGGATTATTTCAAAATGCGCAAGATTATAAACTATCTTGAGAGATTATAAAACCTCGAAAAAATATCAACTGAATATCTGGAATACTTTTACGCATTAGAATTTGATAGCCTGTAGGTAATCTCGTGAGATTACAGACTAACTTCGTGTAGTTATTCCGAGAAATTGTGAACCAACATAAACTGACGACTTGTTGGCAACCAATCAGTGGGCGGTTCTACAATTTATCGAATTTTCTTTCCTAGCCCAGTTGCAGAACATAGGGCATCGGGAACTTAGAGCTGCCCAACATGGATAGGTTAGGTTAGCCATAGTGAGCGAGCGAAGCTAGTGACCTTAGCACCCGTCATGCCTCTCATTTTTTCTTTTAAACCCTGAAGACAAAAAGGAGAAATTGTAGTACTTAATGTTTCGTTACTTGGTAATCCACAATTTTTCGAAATGTCTTTGGGAGATTATAGACTATCAAATTTTGTTGCGTAAAAAAGTGTTCCAAATGTTCAGTTGACAATTTATCGGGAGCTTACAACTTCTCAAGATATTTTATATTCTTATGGAGTTTGCCTTTTACCGGTGACATACATATATGCATATACAATTCTGTACTCTTTATTGAACAACATTACAAATGCATAAAACGACAAGACTGTTTAGTAAGTTTTATCCAAACATTTTTTTCTCAACCTACGCTTTCCCACTGCTGGAGAAAGGTCTCTCCCACGGTCTTCGATTCCTTCTGGTGTTTCTCCTTCATGTCACCATATATGCTGAATGCACAAAGACAGATGTGTTCAATGGTCACACAGTGGGCTGTCAAAAAACAGGCGTCATCGCAGAGGGATGCCTAATTGCCTAGTAAATACTGGCGAGATGACTTCGAGACATTTGCGGGAGATTGGCCAGATTTTCAACTTAGTAACGTTTTAATACTGAGAATTAACTTCAGTGTGTGAACAGTAGGACCTAGACACTTACTTTTTCCTGCAATTACACCATCACTTTTATAGAGGTCAAATAAGTAATTCATTAAGCAAGTGTGTTGAAAAAAATAAAACAGTAAGTATATCAAAAACATTTCTCCAGCGACACTTTATAAATTTCATATTAATATCACATTTCAGTTGATTGAATTATGATAATGTGGTGTTGGACCAATTTACAATAGGCTTTGTCTTCATTTTCGTTGAATTTAATGAAATTCGGGGTACAGTGTGCTACTCCATACAATACGTGATAAACAAAAACAGATAAAATGTTTCATCAACAAAGCTGGGGAATTGTATTTTTAATGACATTGAGAAAAATATTGAATTATTTAAGTTAGCTAAGTACCTGCTCTTTGTAAATAATATCACTATATGAATATTTTCCATGATTTCTTACGCAAAACTGATTGTTATGTTATAAAGGTGGATCCAAACAGTTTTACGTGACACATTTCCTATGTGAAATCTATTTCTACTAATATTATAAATGCGAAAGTTTGGATGGGTGGATGTTTGTTACTCAATCACAGCAGAACGGCTGAACGATTCTTGATAAAATTTTGCTCAGAGGTAGATTATATTCCGGAATATCACATAGCATACTTTTTATTCTTTGGGACAATTTTCGAAATACACGCGGGTGAATCTGCGGGTGGCAACTAGTAAAAAATAAATACAATACAAGACAATATTGTTATGATATATAAAACACCAAATTTTAGGAAAGAGCGGTTGCATTGATTCGATTGTGACTTACTTTGGATCGGTGGTGCAACAACGGCCGACTTTCAGACGAAGAGCCGTCGGCGTCTATATTCCGTGACTGGTAGTCCTGCGCCATCCACAAGAACACAAGCATAGCGATCGCGAGCATCGCAGCATACACGAAGAACTCCGTCGCCTGCAACAATTTCCGCAATCACATTCAAATTCGATTCCCATCACTGCGAACTGCGCTCGGAAAATTCAAAATGATATCATATTTTCGCGTAAATCAGTACACTTTGACTGAAAGCTCCGCTGTTCACAACTATAAGTAGGCGGAGACGAACTGAACTCTTGTTAAGTAGCTTGCGAAATGAGTGTAGCAGTATACCCGGTTAGTATACTGGGTTAGTTCGGAGATAGTGTGCATTTTTTTTCTATAGGAACAGTATCGTTAATAGACCATAATATAGCAAATTGAAATGTATCTTTTTCTAAGAATTGGCGTTGCTTATCTCGTTGTAAAGTATCGCAAAGAGTGATTTAATCATAGTCACTCTTCGCGATACTTATACCTACCTACTTTCATTTTTATTATTACAAATTGTTTTTTTTTTAACATGGATAAGCAACGCAATTTTTTTTTCGTGTGTTCTATTAACGACGCTGATTGCATGGCGGAAAAAAGCATAATATCCCCGAAGTATCCGTATTTGGAACAGTTCAAGTTGAGAGCCTCGTATAAGTTCCTTGTTATAGATTTAAACACATGTTTGCTTAGTGTTGTAATCGAGGCTTAAGTAAGACAGGTATTCACAAAGTGATGCATCGTACGGCAGGTTACAACGGTTGTTTGTTGTTCAAGAACAAATTTTCATTGGCGTTTATTTTGTAATATTAGCCTGCTCTCTCTCTCTCTCTCTCTAGCAAACGCTGACTGCACATGTACTTAATAGTTATGACGCTTCTGCAGTTCTGGGTTTCCCCATGTTGCACAATTTTGTGGAGGCTGGACAGACAGGCTTATTTTTTTCGCATTCTTGAAGAAGTGAAAATTAGTTGAGTTGCATGTCGTGGACCTTTTCTAGTGGCTGCCGCTTCTAGCTAGCAACCAAAGTTCCATAAAAAATTGTTAGTAAAATGTTATCTTAAAAATCGTTTAGTATTATTTTACTAACCAGTGGTACCTAAATAAATTTTATTTGACTAGTTTTCTTGCGTGCTACTTTGTTATCAGTTTTTTTCGTCACCAAGAACGCTAGAACCATAACATCATCGTGCGATTTCTGCCCTGTGTATTATTCTAAATGTTAATGTGAAGAAATCCATGCCAGCCCCGGTGTAAACTGTGCTGTAGGATGGCTACAAGGGACACAAGCTAGCCAGAAGCTCCGATTGAAGCCTTTTGTTGCCAATATTCTATAGAGCCATTGAACCGGGTGAGAGACAGATACAATGCTTTGGTTTCCAGTAACACTTCAAAACTAATTCCAACCTGAAGCCTTTCATCGGAAACATAAAGAACATTTCATCAATCGTCGGAAATTCAGGCGTAGAATTGTGAACGAGCGCTCAAATAGCTATAGACAACGTGCTGTCCTGAATGCATCGTGTAATATTTGTATATAAATGATGAAAGAGCTAGGAGCCGTCTGTGTCTTGTTACGCTGTAACAGTTGCCCAGATTCTACTACTATTCTATCATGATAGTAAATCCGATGGTGTAACTGGTATCCCGGAACAACATCGGATTTTGATATTATATCTACTTACACAGTACTTAACTATAGGTATAATAGGTTCATCTATCTTGTAGGATAATCTGCAAAAGCCTAGTCTTTTATTTATTTGCATCTTAATTTTTCTTATCAGCTTGAACCCTTCTTTTCTCTGTTGGTACGCTCATGCCAATGCAGCGGTCGTGGTAATGACCACGAAAAAAAAAACTCAGAACTCCTGCGAAAAAAAACCTAGATAGGCCCATTGGCCTATCTAGGTTTTTTCTCAGGAGGGTCTTGGCCCTACAGGAACATTTGGCATTCAACTTACAAACATGAAATTTTAAGCAAATCACCATAAATTGCAAAAAATCTGTACTCGTTTTGTTGACTTGTGTTGGATTGAATTGTTATGTGAAGAACACTTATCGCTATGCCGTATCGTTGGACATATCAGCCATTCTTCGACTTATCGAAACCTTTTGAAAAGGACTGGCACAATGGTGTGATTTACAAATTATATCAACTAGTTGTGCCAGATCGTCTCGTGTTCATCCTACGAGACTATTTGTCGAACCACATCTTTTCACCTTAAATACAAACTGCGCATTTTTAGCACGTGCATACGCGGTTTCTCCGAAAAGCCACGGGCGCCCCGTGGTACGTTAGAGTAACTCCATATCGACCTCCGTATACCCACTATCAAACAGTTCATGAAACGCTTTTCAAAGAGTTTCATGAACTGAAAGCACCACAACCCCCTAATCATATCAGATACCCGCGACGCTCTGCTCCTTACCAGGTCAGCAAGATCCGTCCACAGCGGCATACCCTGGTTTAGCCCGATGAACCCATCACTCAGACTCAGGAAAGCAGTAGAGAAACCAGTACTCTTAGACTGAACGAAAACAGATCGCGTTCCGTATTCCGCGCCTCGCGAGGCCCATAGCGATGCCCGCGTCAAAACCCTCCCCGACTATTGCTTAACGAGCCAGCCCGCGCCGCTGAACCGTTAGCGTTAAATCCTCTTAATAATACCAACCCTGGGTTCCTGGCCCTGGGTCAGGTCAGGTCAGGTCAGGTCCCCAAATGACGCCGTTAAGCTGAGGCCCGTATCCCACAGAGGATGCCCTTAGCCTGCGGTCATTTGGCTTGTAAATTTATTTTTAGCCCTGGCTGGGGGCCTCAGGATAATCCGGTAAAGCAGTAACTAGCCTTAGTGTGCTGAACTGCGAGTGGTCTCCTTTATAAAAAATAACGGTTTAGCCATAACAACGTTTAGCGAGTTGAAAAGCTAGCGGCCACGTCAAAAAGAAAAAGTGGCCAAGGGCTTATTGTCGCATCCGGCGGCAGCAGCGCGCAGTTTATTGATTCCCTCTGGTTCCGATCACTTTAATATTCTTTAACGTTACTTTATTACCTCTATTTTTGTATTTTAATAGATTTATTGTGTCAACTTCAAACAATTATTTCATTTAGTTACCTACGGAAAAAATATTTTTTCCGGTTGGTGACGTTGGTGGGTGGGTTGATGACGTGAGGAAAAAACTAAAAGGAAAAAGGAACTCGTTGGTGTGTTGAGCGCGGAGCCTTTGGTCCCTCAAATGTGTAGTGTGTTTTCTACCAGGAATATGTCTGCATGAATCTGTATCAACTCACTCTAAGTTGATATAGATTCATGCAGACATATGTATAACCCCCTATCATATGTGAGTTAAAATAAGTGGCGAAATGTAGGTACAATACCTAACCTACCGTCACCTACATAGGTTCTTTCTCGTCTAGTCACATTTGAATTCTATGTATCGCTACACGACTGAGTAAATCGAAGCTTAACGTGTTTATCTGCGGGATCACTGACTCGCATGAATCATCGTTATATCATAAATGGACAAACAGGCCGATTTATTGCCATCATTGTTAGCTAATGTGTTGCCATATGCCAAATATATTAATCACACATCATGTTTAATCTTTAGCATATATTAACTAAATCTATGTGGTGGCACTTCGTGTTGAAATATTGGTTTGCTAGCCTTGTTTTAAAGAATTTGGTACAGAAGATTCCTTTTCTCGGTGAAAATATGCACCTACACTGTTTATTTTATGTAAAGTATTTAAATGAGTCCTCTTCAAATGCCTTATTCTGCTCTATGTACCGCAGTATGCATAGTTATAACAGGCTAAACATAGTACGAGCAGCTTACTACGAATAAATTGTGACTGAAATTACTATTTCCGACCGCAATTTGACCCGATCAAACGAGATTCCCTCGATTTTAACACAATTTCAACGGTGCCGGCTGCGGCGTTGAAAAGGGCCGTATTTTTATTTATTTCCTGTTACAATACGGAAACAGTACTTTAATAACTAATCTTTTTGCGAAACGGAGTGATTAGCTGCGGCTGATATCAATTAAGGAAAAAGTTTTAATGTTTACGCAATTTTACATTCCCCTGTCAAAAGTTGGACTAAGCCAGAGCTTCGCTGAAATAAATATTCTTACGTAAGTAGGCACGTAGTCGACGCGGAAGTTGGTCAAAAGTTGTTGATTTGTTAAAGTTCATTGTTAAAGCATTCGTAAGCAAATATTAACCCAGATTTACTCTAAAAAATATATTAACACTTCCTTTGGTTCAGTAGTCGATAGGAGTGAAGGGTTGCAATACAAAATTAATTACTTCCGTTATACATTACAACCGAGCAATTTATGCAATAACAACAACATACCCCAACAACAACAACGCAACATAATTCTTCTTGGGTCCAACTTATCAATTAGTCGTAGTAGTAGTACTAGCACGCATACCATGACAATAATTTATTTCGAGTCAGCAGTACTACTTTTAGACTTCTTATACAAATTATATATCTAGGTACTCAGTTCTTTCCATTCGCATGCCATCAATCTTTATGACATGCGAATTTTCCATGTTGGATAATTTTTTTTTTTTCTACCTTTGGCATGTAACGACTTTGCATACTATTGTATAAATTCAAGTTCTTAAAACGCAATAGACAGATGTATTGCTGGGGAGTTTGTTGCGCGGGTTGCGCCACTTCTTCCCAGCTAAAACACTAGGAAGTGGTGACGGGTGGGCGTTTTGGGGGACTGTCTTTATGTAAAATTTGACGTTCAAAATGTGCTGTCTCTCAGCCCAGTTTGAATAAATTAATGACTTTTGAATTTTGAATTTTAATCACACCTGTCTTTAAGTAGGTACGAGTATTCTCATCTCAGCTGCATGCAGTCTCCTTCCTTAACATAAATAACTCCTTGCCTTTATTAACTTCTTTTGTGGCCCAACACTTTGATCCATACAAGACAATAGATCAAACCATATTTTAGAGATCCGTACCCGAAGTTTAACCAACGGAACCCTATCACTAAGTCTCCGCTGTCCGTCTAATATCAAAATCAAAAGTAATTTATTCAAATTAGGCTGAGTGCCTAAATAAGCTTCCAGACATAAAAAGCATGCCCGCTTACACGTGCAGGAGTAGAATCTAATAATATATCTGTTACTTAACGAATAACGTAATAAAACCCATGGCTAACAAGATGACCAGTCGCCACCAGCACCATCCTTATTTGAAGGAGAGCGGTAACCCGACCTCCGACGCCACCGCAAGCAGTGAAATCTAAATTAGCATGATGAACTTGCCCCCGGTTGCTCAGAATAAAATAATATCAAACAACTGTCCAAGTGACTACTTAATCACATGTTATTATAAAAAAAAAACGTTGTAATGAGAGTATTGTGCTAATACATAAAAATAAAATACAAACCATTGACTTCTATGGTCATATAAATAAACAAATATATGAACTCATTAAATTGTCATAAGCTGAATATAAGAGAACAATAAAACTAAGTATGTCTACAACTACTTCTTATAGTCTAAATAATAATTGATTGAATAGTATGCCTTCAAATTAGGTCCGATTTAACTTTACCTTTAAACGAGTTAAAAGGCAGCTCGAGATAATAAAGGAGTGGTTTATTGTAAAATGGATACCAAGCCACAAATGAACCTTGAAGCATTCGGAGACGGTGGGATGGAGCATAATTTGTGCTATTTTCTAGTGTTAAAATTATGGATATCAGTGGTTCTTTATGTATAAATGTATAGTGTTAATATATAATATGTTTGCAAAAATGAATTGAGATGTCATCGTGAGAATTTCAATATTTTTGAAAAGTTCTGTTAAGGAAACTCTTGACCCCATCTTTTATATTACTCGTACAGTCCGTTTTTGAAACAAAAAAATAAAGTCGTTGTTTGCATGTCTGCAGCTTTTACCCACAATAGGAAACCGTAAGTCACGCTGTTGAAAAACTAAAAATAAACTGAACTAGCTGTGTCAATGTTAGTGTAGTGTCTTACTTTTCTGTCGGCGCAGGCGACTGATCTGAGCCTTCCCGACAGGCTTGAAATATGCCAGCCCTATTAATGTTTAGAAGCAACAGTCATGCCAAAGAATATGGCTAAATCAACTGACAGCAGTTTTTTAAGATGCCATTCGTTCCTAGATATCTAACATTAGCTAAGGCAAACTTGATACATTTCCTTTTGCTTGTCACTAGGTTATTTATTTGTCGTAAACCAATGCGTAACTATGGAGAGAGCACTGTTTACACTATCAAAACGTGGCAAATATACTTTAAATGGTAAGAGTATCATCTGCAATGAGCTATTAATCACTTACGATTCTGAATGAATTACGATAAGAGCTTCCTTTGGAGACCATCATGAAATAGTTTACGCAAAAGCGTATTATGGTGTACGCAATCAAAGGCTTTGGAGAGTTCACAGTGGTCTGTCTGTGAGAAGGCTGCAACTCATGAACCGTTACAGGTAGAGAATTTTCCCAGAGGGTATTTGAATGCTATAGCGGCACTAAAAATGCCCAATCGGGAAAAAATTAGAGGAAATACAGACGAATTATAGTTAGCTGGTTTTTTACATAAATCTCCTTTATTAGTTTAAGGGACATCATTATTTGAACACTCACTCTGGATTGAAACATCTTCATCTGAGCGACGAGAATGACAATCAAGTTTCCAAAAGCAACGGACACATACCAAGCAGCTATAGTTATGGTTTTCATACTTTTTGGTGCCTGAAACAAATGACAATGTATGTACTAACAATAATAGCAACTTATTAGGGTTTTCCATTTTCTACTTTATCATTTAACTGCAACTAATAATTGCCATGAAGAGAGCTCAGTATCCAATCATCCACTAGTAATCTGACAGCCAGTCTTGCCAGGGGTTAAAATACCCCTTGGCATATTATTATTCAGTTACTGGGATTTGGAGGTCTGATAGGCAGCCAGTTCATATAAAATATTGATATTCAGCTTCAGTATGCAGCTGGGAAAAGACTAGGCTGACTGATCTTACTAACCCACTTCCGTCGTATTCCTTTCCTTCCTAAGCTACATCCTACAATCCAAGCAGACGAAGTCGTGTGCAAATACATACTGGTTGTATAATAATAACAGCCCCGCAGATACTGGGCCAGAAAAAGATGCGGGACGACTTGGACGCTCACCGTGAGGGCTGTTACGAAGTTGTCGCAGGGAAATAATTTTTGCAAGGACTTGCCAGAGCTTTACCCAGCAGTCGATTAGAATGGGCCAACAAGAAAAAACAAATAACCTGTGTAAAAGAGAACTCCAGTCCGGACACAGCGAACATAATCTCGGCAACGGACACGAGCAGGTACTGGGGTACGATCCAGGCCAGATGGAGCTCATTGGGGGGATTAGGCGCGTGCAGAACGGCCGCGTCGAGCCTACCCAGCCGCTCCCGGAGACACAGCACGTACACGCCTCCGGCTCGCAGGTAGCCCTCGCCAGAGCCTGACATCTCGCCGTCCGCGCTTAGAGCTCGCCAGCGAAACCTGATGCGAGATAAAAATAAAAAGGAGGTCACTATATTCCACCAGATTTAGCGTCATGCAACTACTCGCATATTTTTACCTTCTTCAATATAAAATAAATATGTACATATAATGTCAACAGATTCGGTCAATATTTGACGTTTGATCAAACAGAACCGGGTAAATATGCAAACAGCAGTTGATGTATAGGTATAATATTTAGTACCCATATTTTGTCGATCGACTCTGTTGCTTGTTTTTGTCGATTTATTAAACAACAAGAGTTACCAGTGAGTGCCCCTTAACATGTATATTAGGTATGTGTCTTTTACGCGAAACCCCTCGTTCATTTAAATAAAAACAAAATAAAAGAAATTTATCATCATCATCAACGAAATACGTCAAATCTGGTGTCGCCACATAGGCTTGTCCTGCACTATAAATCTATACTAATACTAGCGGACCCGACAGACGTGGTCCTATCTTAACTATGAATCAATATTCATAGTTAAGATAGGACCACGTCTGTCACATAAATAACTGGCCATGTGAAAAACATGGATTTTCAAGATTAATGCCACAAAAACTTAGCGACAGCGCTTGAGATTTATTTATCGACATTGCAAATGCTAACCTCATTGGAAATTGTAACCGTTTAAAGTCGAATGGCATTTCGTTCGGAATCAAAGGAATCGGTGGAATCATAACGTCGTCGCCTTTGTACTTCCCTTTCAAAATTGTAATTTCGATGACGTTGTTCATTAATTTCTTCACCGCAAGTCGGGAGTCATTACAAAGAAGTAGCTGGTTTATATTCCACAACATAATGATTACCGATCCGATTTGTTGCAGATTTTGAGGTGAGTATGGTATATTTCAGCGAATTAAGTACCTACTCCGTCGGATAGTTGACAACATCATCTTGGTTAGTAACGGAATCAATTGTATTTCATTGATTCGCCAGCTATCTTATTTATAATCTGAAAATCCATTTCGTTGACATCAACGTTTTTTGAACTCAATATAACTCTTTAGCTCAACCATACATGATACATGATTTTTGAAATTCTGAGCGATGTTTGGGAAAACCCTGTCGATGAGTTTGGTCTTTGTTTCAGTAAAGTGACAAAAATTGTTAGGAGTTCTGATGTATCCACACGATGAGTCAACAGGTATTTTGCCAATATAGAGCAATTGTTTGGAAAACTTCTCCAGATTGGTCGTTCTGCAATTCGACTGGCATGTTTATATATAACGCTCAAATTATATATATAACTAGTATTTCGCTTGGGGGCGCGAGTTGCGAGCAACTCGCGGTGTATTTTTACTATTTTTTGACTAAAAACAAAGGGGTTGAAAAGGGTTGAATTTTTAGTGGCCATATACTCACCCAGATACCCTCTATACAACCCCGAAAACCATTTTTCTCTACAACGTCAGGTTTCTGAGATATGCCAAGGGGTTGAAACAAGGGGGTTGAAAAGGGTTGATTTTTTATTGGCCATATACTCACCCAGATACCCTCTATACAACCCCGAAAACCATTTTTCTCTACAATGTCAGGTTTCTGAGATATGCTAAGGGGTTGAAACAAGGGGGTTGGAAAGGGTTGAATAGGGTTGAATTTTTTTTGGCCATATACTCACCCAGATACCCTCTATACAACCCCGAAGACCATTTTTCTCTACAATGTCAAGTTTCTGAGATACGCAAAGGGGTTGAAAGAAGGGGGTTGAAAAGGGTTGATTTTTTATTGGCCATATACTCACCCAGATACCCTCTATACAACCCCGAAAACCATTTTTCTCTACAATGTCAGGTTTCTGAGATATGCCAAGGGGTTGAAACAAGGGGGTTGAAAAGGGTTGAATAGGGTTGAATTTTTTTTGACCATATATTCATCCAGATGTCTTCTATACAACCCCGAAAACCAGTTTTCTCTACAATGTCAGGTTTCTGAGATACGCCAAGGGGTTGAAAGTAGGGGGTTGAAAAGGGTTGAATTTTTATTGACCATATACTCATCCAGATACCCTCTATGCAACCCCGAAAACCATTTTGCTCTAAAATGTCAGATTTCTGAGATACGCAAAGGGGTTGTAAAAAGGGGGTTGAAAAGGGGTAATTTTTTTTTTGTTTTATACTCACCCAGACACCCTCTATACAACCCCGAAAACCATTTTTCTCTTCGACGTCAGGTTTCCGAGATACGCAAAGGGGTTGAAAGAAGGGGGTTGAAAAGGGGTAGTTTCAGATTTTTCCCATACTCACCCCGACACCTTCTATACAACCCCATAAAAAGTTTTCCCCTCCTAGCACGGCAAGTGGGAGAACAATTATGTCAATCAGTCAATCAGTGAGTGGTTTTTTAATTATATATAATATAACTAGTATTTCGCTTGGGGGCGCGAGTTGCAAGCAACCCGCGGTGTCTTTTTAGTATTTTTAGTAACAATTATTATCTCTACAATGTCAGATTTCTGAGTTACGCAAAGGGGTTGAAAGAAGGGGGTTGAAAAGGGTTGAATTTTTTTTGGCCATATATTCATCCAGATGTCCTCTATACAACCTCGAAGACTATTTTTCTCTACAATGTCAGGTTTCTGAGTTACGCAAAGGGGTTGAAAGAAGGGGGTTGAAAAGGGTTGAATTTTTTTTAGCCATATTTTTATCCAGATGCCCTCTATACAACCCCGAAAACCATTTTTCTCTACAATGTCAGGTTTCTGAGTTACGCAAAGGGGTTGAAAGAAGGGGGTTGAAAAGGGTTGAATTTTTTTTGGCCATATTTTCATCCAGACACCCTCTATACAACCCCGAAGACCATTTTTCTCTACAATGTCAAGTTTCTGAGATACGCAAAGGGGTTGAAAGTAGGGGGTTGAAAAGGGTTAAATAGGGTTGAATTTTTTATTAGCCATATACTCATCCAAATACCCTCTATACAACCCCGAAAACCATTTTTCTCTAAAATGTCAGATTTCTGAGATACGCAAAGGGGTTGTAAAAAGGGGGTTGAAAAGGGGTAGTTTTTTTTTTCGTTTTCTACTCATCCAAACACCCTCTATACAACCCCGAAAACCATTTTTCTCTTCGACGTCAGGTTGCCGAGATAAGCAATGGGGTTGAAAGAAGGGGGTTGAAAAGGGGTAGTTTCAGATTTTTCCCATACTCACCCCGACACCTTCTATACAACCCCATAAAAAGTTTTCCCCTCCTAGCACGGCAAGTGGGAGAACAATTATGTCAATCAGTCAATCAGTGGTTTTTTAATTGTATATAATATAACTAGTATTTCGCTTGGGGGCGCGAGTTGCAAGCAACTCGCGGTGTCTTTTTTAGTATTTTTTGACTAACAATTATTATTTCTCTGTGAAAATACGCAAAGGGGTTAAAAGAAGGGGGTTGAAAACGGTTAAATAGGGTTGAATTTTGATTCGCCATATACTCACCCAGATACCCTCTATACAACCCCGAAGACCATTTTTCTCTAAAATGTCAAGCTTCTGGGTTACGCAAAGGGGTTGAAACAAGGGGGTTGAAAAGGGTTTAATAGGGTTGATTTTTTTATTGGCCATATACTCACCCAGATACCCTGCTGCCTGTTTCTGCTATAATGACGATATCATCTGCAAATCGCAAGTGAGAGATGTACTCGCCATTGATGTTAATGCCACGTTCTTTCCAGTTCAGCGTCTTGAACATATCTTCCATTGCATTAGTGAACAATTTCGGGGAAATAACATCCCCTTGTCTCACTCCTCGATGCAACGGTATGGTACTTGTTTGCTGATTCTGTACTTGAACGGACATGGTGGCGGCCTCGTAGAGACATCTCATCACTTGGATGTATCGCCAGTCTACTTGGCAGCGCTGCAGGGACTCCAGAACAGACCAGATTTCAACAGAGTCAAAGGCCTTTTCATAGTCCACAAATGCTAGACACAGGGGCTGATTGTACTCTTCGGTCTTCTGTATAATCTGTCGCACTGTGTGGATGTGGTCTATGGTGCCATATCCGCTCCGAAACCCAGCCTGCTCCGGTGGTTGGAATTCGTCGAGTCTTCGCGCAAGACGGTTCGTGATCACTCTTGAAAACAGCTTATAGACGTGGCTTAGAAGGGATATGGGTCGATAGTTCTTCAACAGGGTCTTGTTTCCCTTTTTGAAGAACAAAACGACCACACTTCTACTCCACGCCTCTGGAGTTCTCCCTTCAAATAGGACAGCATTAAAAAGCTTCTGGAGCTCCCTAAGTACGGGGTTACCTCCAGCTTTCAGCAGCTCTGTGGTCACGCCGTCTTCTCCAGGGGCTTTTCCATTTTTAAGCTGCCCAAGAGCGATCTCGATTTCGCCAATACTGACTTCTGGCAGGTCTTCAGTGAAATGGCGTGTCAATGTGGCTCTAAGACCCTCATTTTCGGGATCAGGACGAGATGCATGCGATGCGTATAACCGGCTATAGAAGTCCTCCACTTCCGAAAGGACTGCTGGCTTCGAAGAAACGACTTCTCCACTTGCTGTGGTCAACTTCGTCAGGTGGCTTCTTCCGAGAGATTGTACGAATACCTTTGACCCCCGATTCTGCTCGATTGCTCTTTCAACCGAAAGAGCATTGAAGCGCCGGAGGTCCCGTCGTACGTGTTTGTTGATCTCTCGGTTTAGAAACCGCTTTGCCGACGAAGTGGTGGGTGGGTTTTCACGTCGTTCCTTCATTAGCCCTAAAGTCCCTTCTCAAAGCTTGGACTTCTTGCCCTTACGCTGCATATCACAGAATCTCATACCTTCTTCCCTGAGGATCTGAGTCACATTTTCGAGGTTCTGGTTTACGTCTCTTGTGGTTTCCACGGCAGCGAATCGGTTTACCAGGTTTGCATAGAACGTTTCAGATCCTGCCATGGTTTTTAGAGCAGAGTTGGTCGGAGTCTGGACTTCATCAGATAGACACGTTCGGCCTTGAAGTTAATATTCAGAGAGCCTCGTACAAGTCGGTGATCGCTACCGGTATTGAACCTATTGATCACGGAGACGTCTCTGAATATATGCCTCTTGTCCATTATGATGAAGTCGATCTCATTTTTGGTCATAGTGTCGGGGCTTTGCCACGTCCACTTCCTAACACACACTATACAACCTCGAAAACTATTTTTCTCTACTATGTCAGGTTTCTGAGAAACGCAAAGGGGTTTCAAAGGGTTGTATTTTTTAATCGCCATATACTTGTCCAAATACCCTCCATACAAACCTGAAAACCGTTTTGCTCTACTATGTCAGGTATCTGAGATACGCAAAGGGGTTGAAAGAAGGGGGTTGAAAAGGGTTGAATTTTTGATTCTTCATATACCCATCCATACATGCTCTGTGTGACACAGATGTTCACAGAACTGTATTTGTTCATAAACTGTATCTCAAAGTGTGTGTATCCTAGAAACTAAGATGTATTTTTGCATGCAAAATAAAATAAACTTATTATTATTAGTTATTATCAGTTATCTTTTTTTTCTCAGCTCTTTTTTGGCTGGTTTTTACCACATTTATGGGCCAAGCCAAGTAAATGTAGCGTGTGGTGCGTTTAATGGATTGTGTGATGAGGTCTTACTTCGTTGTCATCTATCTGCATACATTTTCTGACAATTCTGCATGTATTTAGAATCGCAGCCTTTTGCAATGTTATGTAGAGGGTTTCTGTAAGATCTAATAATTTTAAACTATGGAGGAGATAATTTGGGATAACACCTGTGGTGGAAAGTACTATTGGAACTACATATACTTTTTCTTGACGCCAGATTCTCATAACTTCATCTTTGAGTTCTGCGTATTTACTTATTTTTTCAGTGATCGTCGTGAATGTTATGTGTATTGGGCATTGCAATGTCTATCAAATAAGTTATTTTATTTATTTTATCCTGTAATGTTATATTCGGTCTATTATAATGTATGGTTCTGTCGGTGAGAATGGCACGGTCGTAGTAGAGCTTATGTGTAGTACTTTCTAAAATGGTTTGTGGTGTATAGGTGTAGTAAGGGGTTTTAGTGTTTTGAATGAGTGCGTGTTTGAGAGCTAGTTTTTGATGGATGACGTTTGCTACTTGGTTATGCCTATGAGTGTAATCGGTCTGCGTGAATGTTGTGCAGGCGCTAGTAATATGCTGAATGGTTTTAGGTTGGGTGTGACACTTGCGACATTTATCGTTTGTTACTGTAGGATCTTTAATTATATATTTTCTGTAATTTTTTTTGTGTTAATGATCTGTTATTATTATTATTATTTCCTTTATTCATTACATAAATACATATAAATTACATTTTTAAATATTAAAATACAATTATATAAAAATATTTAAAAATATAAAAAATAGTAGCCCACCGGTATCGGGAACAGAGTCCAAGCTACCGGCGGTCAGGGCCCCAGAGAGAGGAACCTCCTAACAATGCGAGCCGTGTCCAGAAGTACCGCTTTCTGGATCAAGCCCTTGATCCAGCTGTCTAAAGAGAGCCTCTTAAGGTGTTGGTCGAGGCTCTTGGCTATTAAGCCATTGACGGAAACGACTATCGGTACAATGATTGCTGAATCCACATCCCACATGCCGACAACCTCGCGAGCCAAGTCAAGATATTTAATTTGCTTATCTTTCTCGGCTTTCACGAGGTTCTCGTCATGTGGAACAGTTATGTCTACAATCATTGCACGCCTCACGATTCGGTCCACCACCACTATATCAGGCTTATTGGCAACAATAGTCTTGTCAGTGATGATGGACCGATCCCAGTACAATGTGATATTGCCATTATCGCGAACTGGGTCGGGCACATACCTGTAGTACGGCACCTCCGATTCCACAAGTGAGTATTTTAGAGCAAGTTGCTGGTGGATAATCCTGGCTACGAGGTTGTGCCTATGCAAATACTCTCAATACTTATTATTGTTATTATGTAATCCCGAAGACCATTTTTCTCTACAATGTCAAGTTTCTGAGATACGCAAAGGGGTTGAAAGTAGGGGGTTGAAAAGGGTTGAATAGGGTTGAATTTTTTATTGGCCATATACTCATACAGACACCTTTTATACAACCCAGAATACCATTTTTCTCTAAAATGTCAGATTTCTGAGATACGCAAAGGGGTTGAAAGAAGGGGGTTGAAAAGGGTCGATTTTTTTATAAGCCATATACCTACTCACCCAGATACCCTCTATACAACCCCGAAAACCATTTTTCTCTACGATGTCAGCTTTCTAAGATGGGTCTACCCTTTATAGCAGAACTTAATGTCATAATATTATTTTGCATAACAACGGATAGCATAATCTTCACTTCGCAGAAAATTGTTTGGTGTACCCTCATTTATCATACATTAAAAAGTCATAATTTTGTAAGTCAGAATCATCTTTAGGCATAAATTTCATATCCATAATGATTAAAAAGTAGAACCATCTTATCGCAGAAAGTTCACAGTCAGAATTGTCTTTTGGCAAACAATTCATATCGGTAGTCATTAAAAGGCAGAACTGGCATATTTCCGAAAGTTGACAGAATCATCTTTTGTCATACATTTTGACATCCATAAATAGAAAGACACATCTGTTATATTACAGAAAATTCAGTTACAATAATTTTGCATTTCTTACCAGAACAATAAAATTTGTACAAGCAAGCATGCAGCATGCAAGCAAGCACGCAGCATGCAAGCAAGCAAGCAGCATGCAAGCAATCATGCAGCATGCAAGCAAGCAAGCAACATGCAGCATGCATGGTTTCTGTCACGGCTACAGCGCTGCGGGGTTCCGGTGGTCCCACGCGAGTTTATCGTTGCAGATGGGTTTAACGCTCACCACCGCAGCTTCGGCTTGCTGCCCGGCTTCGCCGGCCAGCCTCAGCCGCGGCGGCGAGTGTTACAACCACCTGCTCCTCAACTCACGGGCCGCCTCACCCCTCCGCGCCTTCGCGGTTTTAAATTACACTCTAGGGGTAGGGCAGACAAGACTACGTGGAGTCAGTTTTGCAGCGATTTGTTTCTGTCACTAAATTTTTAGTAAAAAGCGTTTACTGTTAAGACAATGTTTAAATTTTAATATAGGTACCTAAGATTAGATACAAATGCTTTTTTTATGGAAATGTTTAAAGAGATTCATCCCAGGTGAAATTCTGCCATCTTCATAGTATGCCATGTGAAATTATGCAAAATGATCGTTGTTCCATGTAAACATTGTGCTAAACGAAATTATGCGATGTTTTAACAATGCTAAAGGTAATTATGCCAAATAAAATTCTGCCATCCTAATAGTATGCCATTGTAAATTCGGGCATATAAATATTCGGCCAAACAATAGTTATACTAAATATTTTTTATGCCTTACAAATACACGTTTAAAAAAGATTATGCCAAGTGTGTTATGCCAAGTAAAATTCGGAGCAACAAGATTTTGGCAGATAGAGGGAACCCTTCAGATACGCAAAAGGGTTTTTTTTTAATTTACAGTTCATTACCGCGGACTTGGTGGTCCGCGCCTTTTTTTACAGGTTAAACTTGTTTAGATTTTTTTTTTACATTACATATAGTATGTGCTTCCACATAGGACACTTTTCCTTAATCTACGCACAAGTTATTCCTGTGAACATACAATAAAAGCATTTCGTAGCTTATGGTCTATGTGATTCCATCATTTTTTTTCTTTGTGTTTTTATGTTGTTTTTTTTTAATGTTTCTTTTTGTTTTTTTTTTATATGTATAATCTTCAGACTTTTGTTCTAAATTACTTATTACTATATTAGTTAAAACACGGATGTTTTGACACACGTAAAACAAATGGATATACATAAAGGGGTGATGCATGGCAGTTTGAGCCGGCCAACCTCGACCTTGCGGGAACGTGAGTATGACAGACTCACTCTGCCATGCAGCTTTACATAATGGTATTTTATTTAACATTATGGAGAATACAGAGTTTGGGTGGAGTTTATTATTGGGGACAGGGATTAGTTTAGGTGGGCCTAATGACCAGGGACTTCGCTAGTTTCTTCTTTCTTCGCAGGGAAGGAGAAAAGCTGGGTATAAGCTTCTGCATAGGCTCAAGCCGACCTAGAGCCCGAATACCTATCTCACCTTGCCTTGCAGCTCTGATCAACAGAAGCACCAGCAAAACGACCATAAAAGGTAGCAAGTATGCTGCACTGCCCCAAATGGTAGTTGCCACTCACCGATGCCGTATAATGCGAACCAAAGGGAAGACGATCGCATTATTCGAGTGGAGAGAGGAGACTCCATTTGCCCAGGCGAGCTCACTGCTCCAACAAATCAGAGAGGCAGGAGAACACACGGTCACAGCTCGCACTATAAGTGTTGACGCGGTGGTGGTCGGCGGGGAAAGAGGAGACGTCGCAGACCGCTTCGGCTGTTTAAAAGCCTCAGGACAGCATGAGTTAGTCGTCTATGAGGACAGAGGGGAAAGTTTGAGCTTTCTCAGAGCCCCAAGAGACCCAACAGCCAGCGCGACGAGCTCCAGAACGAGTCCGACCACTCAAAGTGGATCCGAGAGGGCCCAGGAGAAGGCAGCCGCCGAAAAAGCTGCAAAGGAGCAGAGCAAAACTACCAGCCCAGAGGACCAAGCCCGGTCGAGGAGTCGCCTGAATCGCAATCGCAATCGCAATCGGCACTTTCCTCAGTTCTCTACTCCCTAGCACCAGCCGCAAATCACAAGCTGATAAGCAGGGGGAAGCAGTGGAGAGGTTCTTCAGAAAAACACCAAGAGAACCATCACCGAAGAAGCCCACACCAACAAGAGCCGACAAAGGGCATGTTATCCCACCGACCCTCGCAGCCAATTCAGGCACTACGGACCACGTGAAGAGCGCTTTCCTCGAGTACATAGCAATCGTGAGAGCGACCAGAGAGGTTAATCTCATGACATGCAAGAAGATCCTGCAGACCTTCCAGAGAAACACTGAAGGACTGCTAAGGGTACTGCTCGAGGAGGCCGAGGCGGCCGTATACGACAACGTCAAATCTCAAGTCATCATCATCAAGTCGTCGTCAAGAAAGGGGGAGGTTTCGTGGGGAGACGATAGGCGGTGGGGTCGTGGGGGGGTCTCGTGCGGAGGTAAGTGGGGGTGGGGTCTTGGTGGGGGCCTTGGGAGGCCTCGTGGGGAGACGATAGCCGGTGGGGTCTTGGTGGGGGCCTTGGGGGGCCTCGTGGAGAGACGATAGGCGGTGGGGTCTTGGGTGGGGGTCTTGGGGGGTCTCGTGCGGAGGTAAGAGGGGTGGGGTCTTGGTGGGGGCCTTGGGGGGTCTCGTGGGGACCCAAGTAGCAAAAAGTTGCTCTATAAATGCCATTAAAGCCAAAAATATATATTTTATAAAGGCCATATTAATACTAATAAGACTGCGTTTGGGCACAAATTATAAGAAGTCAAACCTTGTAGATATTTTATAGTTACCTTATAATAAGCTAATCCCCCTTAAACTCGTCATGTAAAGGCATATTGTATGGCTGATTAACTATAAATAGGCAAGACATTTGCTTTTATGCAACAAATTACCCTTATAACCGCTAACAAAATACGACTATGAGGGCGATTTCTCGTATTGCAGCAAACGCAACACGAATATGAGAAGTAAATGATATATTTACGCGATTTGCCTCAATACTTGGTTTATAAAAGACATTAATTGTTTGCATGACAGCTAGACTTGACTACATCGCTCTATTTTCGTATATAGTACTGGAAATTTATGTGGAAAAGCAGATTTGTGAGAAATGTGGATAAGTTTTATGGCAAATTTTTAATGCGCCTCGTTATTTTATCTTTTTTTTAATTTTAAAAGCTATTTTATTTTTCTGAGTTCCTGTTAATTACCACTATAAGAAGGATTAGCAAATCAAATGTTTTTATAAATCCTTTAAAAGTCATGTACCCTTATTGTAGCAGGCTAGTACAAATATATTAAACCATATTGAAAGATTTTAGGGTTCAGTCTCCACTTATTTTTTACTAGCAGCGCCTCGCGGTTTCACCCGCGTAGTTCCCGTTCCCGTGGGAATATGGGGATAAAGCGTGATGTCATATAGCCTATAGCCTTCCTCGATAAATGGGCTATCTAACACTGAAAGATTTTTTCAAATCGGACCAGTAGTTCCTGAGATTAGCGCGTTCAAACAAACAAACAAACAAACAAACTCTTCAGCTTTATAATATTAGTATAGATTTTGTATAATAACATTTTGTGAATGCCTATTACTCTGCACTCTTTTTTATTCTACAGAACCCAGACAGTATCTAATATGGATGTGAACCGTTTCTTGACAAAAGTCGATTTCCACGAATTGTTTA
Source organism: Hecatera dysodea (assembly GCA_905332915.2). Classification (NCBI taxonomy): domain Eukaryota; kingdom Metazoa; phylum Arthropoda; class Insecta; order Lepidoptera; family Noctuidae; genus Hecatera; species Hecatera dysodea. The sequence continues at coordinate 14,941,890 of HG995286.1, read as the reverse complement.
ATGAACTGATATGGCCTTGGCAAATCACATATTTTATAATAAGAGAAGAATGCTTTGGATGTCACAATCAGACTATTTCGAATCTTCCGTCCTACTTCATTATCACAAAAGAAAAAATAAAATATTTATTCTATGATAACATTTATGGTGTCATTATTTAAGTGAGTCATTATTGGTGCGTTGTGGTGTCATTATTCGAGTGCGAAATTTGCTACTTACCAACTACCCTAAGCCTTATTTAATTTTTTTTTTCTGACACAATTACGTTTTTTTATATTAATAACGTAAAATTATGGATATACAGGCTCTAAAGACTGCACGCTCTAAACCTACAAGCTCTACACTACACCTTACTCAAAATATATGAAAAAGTGGTCAGATCTCATGTAGAGCCAAGATTTTTGATCTATGCGCCCTAACTTTACCAGGCCTACCTTCACAAATTCTATATTTTAGTCAAAACGTGTGGCTTGTTCGTTTTGCTACCGTCACGAAGATTTCATAGGCAGTTGTTCATTGGGTGTGAAATAAAACAGCATCTGTTGATAATGAATGGGGTACTATCAGATGATTCATTATCGCTTTGAGTAAGGTAACCTTTTAAGAAATCTTCATCGAAAGTGTCATTGACAAAATTTTGTGCTAAATAATTCTACGGAACCCATAACATTTTCTTTCATCTCTACCCTGGACGGAGTCGCTACTAACGAATTTGATGACATCATAGCTTCGTAGCTTTTCTTCACCTTTCTTCTAGAACCACTTCGCTTTAGTTTTTTCCAGTCATTTAAATCCATTTTCACAATACCGAGTATCTATTATAGTTACCGATTCTAAAATATCATGGCTGATGACAAACTTATGTAAAGGCAAAATCAAACATACATATAAGAATAAAGTTCTTATACCTGTTACATACAGGTGCAGTCAACACTTTATTTACTTATAGAAGCTATGTAACTTGCATTTTTGCATTAGCTCTTAAGCTGCATTCAAATAAACATTATAAAGGAATAGGCTTTATAATAGCTCTATTAACTTTACAAATAGTATGAGGCCAATGCGACTACAAGACTAAATTATTATATGTCTGAAAAACCATATTATATGCTTCTATATGTCCAATGTGTTATAAAGGACATTTAAATTAGTTATATAAACGTATCTAAGTCGAAGTGATAAAACCGATATACCATATTAGCAAAAAACACTTAAAACATGCTTTTATAAAGAGAGTTGTAAAACTAATGCCGTTATAAAACATGTACAAGAGTTATTATCTTATAAATCATGCGTTATAAAGCGATTTTGCTAGTTGGGGAGGTGATGGGTGGTGGGGTCTTAGGAGTGGGGGTCTTGGGGGGTCTCGTGGAGAGGTGAGGGGTGGTGGGGTCTTGGGAGTGGGGGTCTTGGGGAATCGTCCCTCGTGTGGTAGTTTGGAGGTTTAAGTTGGTGGGGGTATTCCCAGGTTGGGAGGGGGTGGTCGTGAAAAGTAAGGGGGGGTAAAGCTCGCGAACGGTGCTGAATTCCGGGATTCGCTAGGGGCCAGATTTTAGGGCTCTTTATGCTCTTTCTAACGACACCAATCTCGGTCTTCTAGCACCAGGGGTTACGAAGATAACTTGCGGGGGGTGAAGTAGTCCCGAGGGGGGAGGGGGGGGTTTCGTGGGGAGACGATAGGCGGTGGGGTCTTGGGTGGGGGTCCTGGGGGGTCTCGTGCGGAGGTAAGAGGGGGTGGGGGTCTTAGGGGGTCTCGTGGGGAGGTGATGGGTGGTGGGGTCTTGGGAGTGGGGTCTTGAGGGATCGTCACTCGTGTGGTGGTTTGGAGGTTTAAGTTGGAGGGGGTATTCCCAGGTTGGAAGGGGGTGGTTGTGAAAAGTAAGGGGGGGTAAAGCTCGCGAACGGTGCTGAATTCCGGGATTCGCTAGGGGCCAGATTTTAGGGCTCTTAATGCCCTTTCAAACGACACCAATCTCGGTCTTCTAGCACCAGGGGTTACGAAGATAACTTGCGGGGGGTGAGGTAGTCCCGAGGGGGGAGGGGGGGGTTTCGTGGGGAGACGATAGGCGGTGGGGTCTTGGGGGTCTCGTGGGGTAGGGTGAAGGGTTCAGGAGTTCCCTAAGGACTTACGTATGCGCTGGTGCGGAGCTGGAGCGGATTCTTCACGTCGGTCCGCGTGATGGCTGGTGTGGTAGAATAATTCTTCGGCCGGCTTCGGAGTCTTCACACAAGGCTAATATATTAAAGAAAAGCACGTGATGACAAAGAGTGTGGTTATACCACGCGGTTTGAGGTTGTTTTTTGGTAATAACCTCGTGCTTTTTGGCAATCTTGGTACCTCGAGTCTGAAATATAAGATTTTTTTTTTTTTTTTTTTTTATTGGTTTCCCTCCGATTTCCAAGATTCTTACGCCGTTGAATTTGCCTTCGCCTCCTCTCTCTGGGTGAATGTGGGAGAGGTAATCCGACTACGCAAAGGGGTTGAAAGAAGGGGGTCGATAAGGGTTGGATAGGGTTGAATTTTTTATTGGTCGTATACTCATCCAGATACCCTCTATACAACCCCGAAGACCATTTTTCTCTAAAATGTCAGGTTTCTGAGAAACGCAAAGGGGTTGAAAAGGATTGAATAGGGTTGAATTTTTTAGTGGTCATATACTCATCCAGACACCTTCTATACAACCCCGAAAACCATTTTTCTCTACAATGTCAGGTTTCCGAGATATGCCAAGGGGTTGAAACAAGGGGGTTGAAAAGGATGGAATAGGGTTGAATTTTTTACTGGCTATATACTCATCCAGACACCCTCTATACAACCCCGAAAACCATTTTTCTCTAGAATGTCAGGTTTCTGAGATACGCAAAGGGGTTGAAACAAGGGGGTTGAAAAGGGTTGAATAGGGTTGATTTTTTATTGGCCATATACTCACCCAGATACCCTCTATACAACCCCGAAAACCATTTTTCTCTAAAATGTCAGGTTTCTGAGATACGCAAAGGGATTGAAACAAGGGGGTTGAAAAGGATTGAATAGGGTTCAATTTTTTAGTGGTCATATACTCATCCAGACACCTTCTATACAACCCCGAAAACCATTTTTCTCTACAATGTCAGGTTTCCGAGTTATGCCAAGGGGTTGAAAGTAGGGGGTTGAAAAGGATTGAATAGGGTTGAATTTTTTAGTGGCCATATACTCATCCAGACACCTTCTATACAACCCCGAAAACCATTTTTCTCTACAATGTCAGGTTTCCGAGATATGCCAAGGGGTTGAAACAAGGGGGTTGAAAAGGGTTAAATAGGGTTGAATTTTTAACTGGTTATATACTCATCCAGACACCCTCTATACAACCCCGAAGACCATTTTTCTCTACAATGTCAAGTTTCTGAGATACGCAAAGGGGTTGAAAGTAGGGGGTTGAAAAGGGTTGAATAGGGTTGAATTTTTTATTGGCCATATAATCATCCAAACACCCTCTATACAACCCCGAAAACCATTTTTCTTTAAAATGTCAGATTTCTGAGATACGCAAAGGGGTTGTAAAAAGGGGGTTGAAAAGGGGTAGTTTTTTTTTTCGTTTTCTACTCATCCATATACCCTCTATACAACCCCGAAAACCATTTTTCTCTTCGACGTCAGGTTTCCGAGATAATCAATGGGGTTGAAAGAAGGGGGTTGAAAAGGGGTAGTTTCAGATTTTTCCCATACTCACCCCGATACCTTCTATACAACCCCATAAAAAGTTTTCCCCTCATAGCACGGCAAGTGGGAGAACAATTATGTCAATCAGTCAGTCAATCAATCAGTCAGTGGTTTTTTAATTGTATATAATATAACTAGTATTTCGCTTGGGGGCGCGAGTTGCAAGCAACCCGCGGTGTCTTTTTACTATTTTTTGACTAACAATTATTATTTCCCTGTGAAAATAATAATTTGTGTCAAGTTTCAAAGATACGCAAAGGGGTTGAAAGTAGGGGGTTGAAAAGGGTTTAAGAGGGTTGAATTTTTTAGTGGCCATATACTCATCCAGACACCCTCTATACAACCCCGAAGACCATTTTTCTCTAGAATGTCAGATTTCTGAGATACGCAAAGGGGTTGAAACAAGGGGGTTGAAAAGGGTTGAATTTTTTATTGGCCATATACTCATTCAGACACCCTCTATACAACCCCGAAGACCATTTTTCCCTTCTATGTTAGGTTTCTGAGATACGCAAAGGGGTTGAAAGTAGGGGTTGAAAAGGGTTGAATAGGGTTGAATTTTTATTGGCCATATACTCATCCAGACACCCTCTATACAACCCCGAAGACCATTTTTCTCTACAATGTCAAGTTTCTGAGATACGCAAAGGGGTTGAAAGTAGGGGGTTGAAAAGGGTTGAATAGGGTTGAATTTTTTATTGGCCATATACTCACCCAAATACCCTCTATACAACCCCGAAAACCATTTTTCTCTAAAATGTCAGATTTCTGATATACGCAAAGGGGTTGTAAAAAGGGGGTTGAAAAGGGGTAATTTTTTTTTTCGTTTTATTCTCACCCAGACACCCTCTATACAACCCCGAAAACCATTTTTCTCTTCGACGTCAGGTTTCCGAGATAAGCAATGGGGTTGAAAGAAGGGGGTTGAAAAGGGGTAGTTTCAGATTTTTCCCATACTCACCCCGACACCTTCTATACAACCCCATAAAAAGTTTTTCCCTCCTAGCACGGGAAGTGGGAGAACAATTGTGTCAATCAGTCAGTCAATCAATCAGTAAATCAGTCAGTGGTTTTTTAATTGTATATAATATAATAACTAGTATTTCGCTTGGGGGCGCGAGTTGCAAGCAACTCGCGGTGTCTTTTTTAGTATTTTTTGACTAACAATTATTATTTCTCTGTGAAAATACGCAAAGGGGTTAAAAGAAGGGGGTTGAAAACGGTTAAATAGGGTTGAATTTTGATTCGCCATATACTCACCCAGATACCCTCTATACAACCCCGAAGACCATTTTTCTCTAAAATGTCAAGCTTCTGGGTTACGCAAAGGGGTTGAAACAAGGGGGTTGAAAAGGGTTTAATAGGATTGATTTTTTTATTGGCCATATACTCACCCAGATACCCTGCTGCCTGTTTCTGCTATAATGACGATATCATCTGCAAATCGCAAGTGAGAGATGTACTCGCCATTGATGTTAATGCCACGTTCTTTCCAGTTCAGCGTCTTGAACATATCTTCCTGTTCGCGTTTAAGTGTGTAACACAAATATGTTTAGTGAAAATTAGTTTCATTTTTGTAACTAGATGGCGTTGTTCATTCAGACCTCAATCCTGAATCGCGGTGTTAAGATTCTCCGTCGATTATATATAGGTTTTGCGAATTAATGCTTTTTTTTGAGTTTGAGTATTGAGATCACGCCGAGATCTGATACGAATTATATACCACACTAAAGTATCCGGTGTTTTATTTATCCGAGTTCCGCGAAGTAAAGTTCATGGTCCTCATCGAGTCGGATAAGTGAGATCCAGATAGTGTTTTGTGATTCTTGGCGTAGAAACCAGGGTGGATCGCCCTGAAGCGCCGCACACCCAAGCTGGTGTGCACAGTGAAGTGAAGTGGCCGGTGCTGCTGCAGCAAGATTGGCGTGGACCAGCATCAGGAGTTGGCGCAGGGCGGACATCAGCAGACTGACGGAGGAGCAGGGCGCAGGGTGGACATCAGCAGACTGACGGAGGAGCAGGGTGCAGGGCGGACTGGACATCATCAGCACCAGCTCAGTGCAGAGTGGAGTTGGACTCCAGCAGAGTGACGGTGGAGCAGGGCGCAGGGAGGACTGGACGTCATCAGCACCAGCTCAGTGGAGCGCAAGGCGAGAACACGTGTGTTCGCCGGCGCACATCCAGGTGGCTCAGTCAACAGGAGGAGTGATTACGGAGTCGGTGTCAGTGAAGTGCGGTTTGTTGAAGGCAAAATCGTGAGTACTTTATGTTTCTTAGTCTGTTGCAAGTCGGATTTTCTGAAGATAGAAAATTTCGTCTGGAAAGGTTTTATTGGACTTTAGTAGATTTATTTGGACGTGTACTTTATTCATAAGTTTTAAAAGTGAACTTGTGATATATTTATTGTGTCAATTTGCGCATTGCTGCACAGTGTTGACTCAATTTCATACAGTTGAATTTTGCTTTGGTATAGTTAAAACTAATGTTAAAATAATTGAATTCATCTGTGCTGTAGTATCTTGTGGTAAATATTTAAAAGTTGTGAATTTAAGACTCAAAGAATTTTGTGAATGTGGTTAACATTTGTTTTGTCAGTAGAAAATTATTTTCCATATTAGTAAATTCTTACGACTTTATAAAAAAATCGTAAATATGGAGGCTATGTATAAATTACAAAACAATAACAGGCTTCTCATTGAAAAGGCTCAGATTAACTTTAAAAAGGCACCTAAAGATAGAATAACTAAAACTTATATTGAGACAAGATTAGAAGCACTTGAAGTTTTGTGGAAAGAATTTTTCAGAGAGAATACAAATTAGTAAGAGTTACGTTTGGTACAGCAGCGGCTCCTTACCTGGCAGTGAAATCCTTACAGCAGGTGGCACTTGATGAAGGCGGGAGCCAACCTGAAATATCTGAAATCATAAAGAATGAGTTTTATGTCGATGATTTAATGACAGGATGTCAAACAGTTGAAGAAGGTTTTCACATACATAAAAAATTAACAGAGTTACTTATTAAAGGTCAATTTCAACTACAGAAATGGGTTAGCAGCTGCGATGAATTAAACAAGAGAATTCAAGGAAGCACGGTAACAAACGTAAAACGGAATGAAGAAGAGAATCAGGGAAAGGATATAAAGCTGGACTCTGTTATAAAAATTTTGGGAATTTCGTGGGATCGGGAGACGGATGAATTTAAATATTCTGTGCAACTTGATCCACAGCAGACTCCAATTACCAAAAGAACGGTAATATCTGATATCGCACGCCTGTTCGATCCGCTTGGCTGGGTGGCACCTTGCATTGTTACTTCCAAGATATTCATTCAAAAGCTTTGGCTTGCTGGCCTGGAATGGGATCAAGAATTAACTTCGGAACTTTTATCCGAATGGGAAACTTACCGTTCAAGTCTTACAGAGATAAACAAATTCAGTATCCCCAGATGGGTTATCATGAAAACCAACGATCTTTTGGTAGAATTACATGGATTTTGCGACGCGTCGATTGCTGCTTATGCCGCTGTAGTGTATGTTAGAGTTGTCGATGCCCAGAAAGCCATTCATGTCAGTTTAATCACCTCTCGAACCAAGGTTGCACCAGTCAAGCAACAGTCAATTCCACGTTTAGAGCTGATGGGGGCAGTGTTGCTTTCCGAACTCATTTCTGAAGTTGCTGAAGTAATGAGAATCGCACCCCCTCAAATACACGCCTGGACTGACTCGTCAGTGGTTTTGGCATGGCTCAGTAAACATCCTAGTAACTGGACTACTTTCGTTGGAAATAGAGTGGCTTCTATTCTCTCTCACGTTGAGAACTCACATTGGGCTCATGTCCAATCTACGCATAACCCAGCAGATTTGGCATCCAGAGGTGTAACACCAAAGGAACTTGTATGCAACTCATTGTGGAGTCAAGGACCCTCATGGCTTCATGATGAAACTGTAGCATACACAAGACCAACATCAATTAGCACCAACACAGAGAAAAGGTCAATCAAGGTTCATGTTGTTACTGAACCTCTTCAGGAGGATCTTTTCACAAAGTTTTCAACATTCCAAAGGTTAGTTCGAGTTATAGCGTACTGCAGAAGAGTTTTGAGTTGGAAGAAGCAATCACGTGGCGTAAAGAAATTTGAAACGTATCTTACCAAGCAAGAAATACAGGAAGCAACAAAAACTTGTATAAAACTTGCTCAGAATCAAGGGTTTCCTGAAGAAATTAAGGACATAAGAAAAACAGGAAGTGTAAAAGCGAAGAGCAAGCTTAAAAGTCTCTGTCCAGTCATCGACAGTGAAGGCATTCTCCGCGTCAGTGGACGCATTCACAACGCAAACTTGGATGAGGCTGTCAAACATCCCATCATCCTACCACCAAATAGTCATTTTACCAATTTAGTAATTGATGAAGCCCATAAGAAGACTTTACATGGAGGACCAACACTAATGGTAAGCCAGTTGCGCACTAAGTATTGGATTCCTTCTGCTAAAACAAAGGTAAAAGCTTATGTACACAAATGTGTAAGGTGCAGGCGGTACTCGGCATCTATTAAAACCCCAATCATGGGTCAGTTACCGTCTAGTAGAGTCATACCAGCAAGACCATTTGTAAGAAGTGGCGTGGATTTTGCTGGTCCTATAAGCATCCGAACGTCTAAGGGTCGAGGCCACCAATCATACAAAGGGTACATTTGTGTCTTTGTATGCATGGTGACCAAAGCCATTCATTTAGAAGCCATCAGCGATTTAACGTCACAAGGTTTCATCGCGGGCTTTAAAAGATTTGTGGCTCGGCGAGGTTTTGTTAGTGACATTTGGAGCGACAATGGTACTAATTTTGTTGGCGCTTCCAAAGAGCTTAAACACTTAGTCGCTGCGGAAAGGTCTTCCGTAGCTGTAGAGATTAAAGAGTGGTTAGGCAACAACGGCACTTCTTGGCATTTCATTCCGCCTCATTCCCCTAATTTCGGTGGTTTGTGGGAGGCCGGGGTGAAATCAACCAAATTCCATCTAAAACGCGTAATAGGTAATTCTACACTCACTTTCGAAGAGATTTCAACACTGTTGTCCCAGGTAGAAGCATGCCTTAATTCAAGACCGTTATCAATATTACCTGACAACTCCATAGATCCTGCTCCTTTAACACCAGGTCATTTCCTGATAGGTGAACCTCTGATAACAGTGCCTGAACGTAATTACGAGACTTCTAACATTAGCAATCTGAGACGTTGGCAGGTTACACAACGCATGTTGCAAGACTTTTGGAGGCGATGGTCAGATGAGTACTTGGTTCATTTGCTACAGCGTTATAAATGGACTAAAAACATTCCAGAACCAAGTATCGGCGATGTAGTTTTAATCAAGGAGGATAACTTACCTCCTGCCCGTTGGTTGTTGGGCAAGGTCGAAGCCAAGCACCCTGGTTTGGATAAGGTTACACGAGTGGTGACCCTCAAGTGTAATGGATCTTCGATCAAACGACCTACTTCTAAATTATGCATTTTGCCAATTGCAAAATAATGTAAATCTTATGTTATACACGTTTAAGTTTTCTAGTTAAGCTATTTATGTAAGTAAATTGTCATTGATCTCGATAATTTTATATAGTCTACGAGCATTGTAAGTTAGAAAGTTTTTATACAGTCCACAAATTATTGTAAGTTAGATTAGATAAGTGTAAACAGAATAATATTTTATAAAGATTTGTAAATTTTGTATTAAGAGGTTTCTCACGTCATCATGTGTACACACATAATAATTGTTGTTCTAGTTTGAGCCCCTGACCTCATGGTGGGCGGTTTTTTTTTGTAATGAAGGACATATCATAATGTCCTTGGTGGGCGGTATGTTCGCGTTTAAGTGTGTAACACAAATATGTTTAGTGAAAATTAGTTTCATTTTTGTAACTAGATGGCGTTGTTCATTCAGACCTCAATCCTGAATCGCGGTGTTAAGATTCTCCGTCGATTATATATAGGTTTTGCGAATTAATGTTTTTTTTTGAGTTTGAGTATTGAGATCACGCCGAGATCTGATACGAATTATATACCACACTAAAGTATCCGGTGTTTTATTTATCCGAGTTCCGCGAAGTAAAGTTCACTTCCATTGCATTAATGAACAATTTCGGGGAAATAACATCCCCTTGTCTCACTCCTCGATGCAACGGTATGGTACTTGTTTGCTGATTCTGTACTTGAACGGACATGGTGGCGGCCTCGTAGAGACATCTCATCACTTGGATGTATTGCCAGTCTACTTGGCAGCGCTGCAGGGACTCCAGAACAGACCAGATTTCAACAGAGTCAAAGGCCTTTTCATAGTCCACAAATGCTAGACACAGGGGCTGATTGTACTCTTCGGTCTTCTGTATAATCTGCCGCACTGTGTGGATGTGGTCTATGGTGCCATATCCGCTCCGAAACCCAGCCTGCTCCGGTGGTTGGAACTCGTCGAGTCTTCGCGCAAGACGGTTCGTGATCACTCTTGAAAACAGCTTATAGACGTGGCTTAGAAGGGATATGGGTCGATAGTTCTTCAACAGGGTCTTGTTTCCCTTTTTGAAGAACAAAACGACCACACTTCTACTCCACGCCTCTGGAGTTCTCCCTTCAAATAGGACAGCATTAAAAAGCTTCTGGAGCTCCCTAAGTACGGGGTTACCTCCAGCTTTCAGCAGCTCTGTGGTAACGCCGTCTTCTCCAGGGGCTTTTCCATTTTTAAGCTGCCCAAGAGCGATCTCGATTTCGCCAATACTGACTTCTGGCAGGTCTTCGGTGAAATGGCGTGTCAATGTGGCTCTAAGACCCTCATTTTCGGGATCGGGACGAGATGCATGCGATGCGTATAACCGGCTATAGAAGTCCTCCACTACCGAAAGGACTGCTGGCTTCGAAGAAACGACTTCTCCACTTGCTGTGGTCAACTTCGTCAGGTGGCTTCTTCCGAGAGATTGTACGAATACCTTTGACCCCCGATTCTGCTCGATTGCTCTTTCAACCGAAAGAGCATTGAAGCGCCGGAGGTCGCGTCGTACGTGTTTGTTGATCTCTCGGTTTAGAAACCGCTTTGCCGACGAAGTGGTGGGTGGGTTTTCACGTCGTTCCTTCATTAGCCCTAAAGTCCCTTCTGAAAGCTTGGACTTCTTGCCCTTACGCTGCATATCACAGAATCTCATACCTTCTTCTCTGAGGATCCGAGTCACATTTTCGAGGTTCTGGTTTACGTCTGTTGTGGTTTCCACGGCAGCGAATCGGTTTACCAGGTTTGCATGGAACGTTTCAGATCCTGCCATGGTTTTTAGAGCAGAGTTGGTCGGAGTCTGGACTTCATCAGATAGACACGTTCGGCCTTGAAGTTAATATTCAGAGAGCCTCGTACAAGTCGGTGATCGCTACCGGTATTGAACCTATTGATCACGGAGACGTCTCTGAATATATGCCTCTTGTCCATTATGATGAAGTCGATCTCATTTTTGGTCATAGTGTCGGGGCTTTGCCACGTCCACTTCCTAACACACACTATACAACCTCGAAAACTATTTTTCTCTACTATGTCAGGTTTCTGAGATACGCAAAGGGGTTGAAAAGGGTTGTATTTTTTAATCGCCATATACTTGTCCAAATACCCTCCATACAAACCTGAAAACCGTTTTGCTCTACTATGTCAGGTATCTGAGATACGCAAAGGGGTTGAAAGAAGGGGGTTGAAAAGGGTTGAATTTTTGATTCTTCATATACCCATCCATACATGCTCTGTGTGACACAGATGTTCACAGAACTGTATTTGTTTATAAACTGTATCTCAAAGTTTGTGTATCCTAGAAACTAAGATGTATTTTTGCATGCAAAATAAAATAAACTTATTATTATTATTATCAGTTATCTTTTTTTTCTCAGCTCTTTTTTGGCTGGTTTTTACCACATTTATGGGCCAAGCCAAGTAAATGTAGCGTGTGGTGCGTTTAATGGATTGTGTGATGAGGTCTTACTTCGTTGTCATCTATCTGCATAAATTTTCTGATAATTCTGCATGTATTTAGAATCGCAGCCTTTTGCAATGTTATGTAGAGGGTTTCTGTAAGATCTAATAATTTTAAACTATGGAGGAGATAATTTGGGATAACACCTGTGGTGGAAAGTACTATTGGAACTACATATACTTTTTCTTGACGCCAGATTCTCATAACTTCATCTTTGAGTTCTGCGTATTTACTTATTTTTTCAGTGATCGTCTTCTGAATGTTATGTGTATTGGGCATTGCAATGTCTATCAAATAAGTTATTTTATTTATTTTATCCTGTAATGTTATATTCGGTCTATTATAATGTATGGTTCTGTCGGTGAGAATGGCACGGTCGTAGTAGAGCTTATGTGTAGTACTTTCTAAAATGGTTTGTGGTGTATAGTTGTAGTAAGGGGTTTTAGTGTTTTGAATGAGTGCGTGTTTGAGAGCTAGTTTTTGATGGATGACGTTTGCTACTTGGTTATGCCTATGAGTGTAATCGGTCTGCGTGAATGTTGTGCAGGCGCCAGTAATATGCTGAATGGTTTCAGGTTGGGTGTGACACTTGCGACATTTATCGTTTGTTACTGTAGGATCTTTAATTATATATTTTCTGTAATTTTTTTTGTGTTAATGATCTGTTATTATTATTATTATTATTTCCTTTATTCATTACATAAATACACATAAATTACATTTTTAAATATTAAAAATACAATTATATAAAAATATTTAAAAATATAAAAAATAGTAGCCCACCGGTATCGGGAACAGGGTCCAAGCTACCGGCGGTCAGGGCCCCAGAGAGAGGAACCTCCTAACAATGCGAGCCGTGTCCAGAAGTACCGCTTTCTGGATCAAGCCCTTGATCCAGCTGCCTAAAGAGAGCCTCTTAAGGTGTTGGTCGAGGCTCTTGGCTATTAAGCCATTGACGGAAACGACTATCGGTACAATGATTGCTGAATCCACATCCCACATGCCGACAACCTCGCGAGCCAAGTCAAGATATTTAATTTGCTTATCTTTCTCGGCTTTCACGAGGTTCTCGTCATGTGGAACAGTTATGTCTACAATCATTGCACGCCTCACGATTCGGTCCACCACCACTATATCAGGCTTATTGGCAACAATAGTCCTGTCAGTGATGATGGCCACCTCACCCCTCCGCGCCTTCGCGGTTTTAAATTACACTCTAGGGGTAGGGCAGACAAGACTACGTGGAGTCGGTTTTGCAGCGATTTGTTTCTGTCACTAAATTTTTAGTAAAAAGCGTTTACTGTTAAGACAATTTTTAAATTTTAATATAAGTACCTAAGATTAGATACAAATGCTTTTTTTATGGAAATGTTTAAAGAGATTCATCCCAGGTGAAATTCTGCCATCTTCATAGTATGCCATGTGAAATTATGCAAAATGATCGTTGTTCCAAGTAAACATTGTGCTAAACGAAATTATGCGATGTTTTAACAATGCTAAAGGTAATTATGCCAAATAAAATTCTGCCATCCTAATAGTATGCCATTGTAAATTCGGGCATATAAATATTCGGCCAAACAATAGTTATACTAAATATTTTTTATGCCTTACAAATACTCGTTTAAAAAAGATTATGCCAAGTAAAATTCGGAGCAACAAGATTCTGGCAGATAGAGGGAACCCTTCTGAGATACGCAAAAGGTTTTTTTTTTAATTTACAGTTCATTACCGCGGACTTGGTGGTCCGCGCCTTTTTTTACAGGTTAAACTTGTTTAGATTTTTTTTTTACATTACATATAGTATGTGCTTCCACATAGGACACTTTTCCTTAATCTACGCACAAGTTATTCCTGTGAGCATACAATAAAAGCATTTCGTAGCTTATGGTCTATGTGAGTCCATTATTATTTTTCTTTTTTTTTTTTCTTTGTTTTTTTATTTTGTTTTTATTTTGTTTTTTTTTTATGTTTCTTTTTGTTTTTTTTTTTTTTTATATGTATAATCTTCAGACTTTTGTTCTAAATTACTTATCACTATATTCGTTAAAACACGGATGTTTTGACACACTTAAAACAAATGGATATACATAAAGGGGTGATGCATGGCAGTTTGAGCCGGCCAACCTCGACCTTGCGGGAACGTGAGTATGACAGACTCACTCTGCCATGCAGCTTTACATAATGGTATTTTATTTAACATTATGGAGAATACAGAGTTTGGGTGGAGTTTATTATTGGGGACAGGGATTAGTTTAGGTGGGCCTAATGACCAGGGACTTCGCTAGTTTCTTCTTTCTTCGCAGGGAAGGAGAAAAGCTGGGTATAAGCTTCTGCATAGGCTCAAGCCGACCTAGAGCCCGAATACCTATCTCACCTTGCCTTGCAGCTCTGATCAACGGAAGCACCAGCAAAACGACCATAAAAGGTAGCAAGTATGCTGCACTGCCCCAAATGGTAGTTGCCACTCACCGATGCCGTATAATGCGAACCAAAGGGAAGACGATCGCATTATTCGAGTGGAGAGAGGAGACTCCATTTGCCCAGGCGAGCTCACTGCTCCAACAAATCAGAGAGGCAGGAGAACACACGGTCACAGCTCGCACTATAAGTGTTGACGCGGTGGTGGTCGGAGGGGAAAGAGGAGACGTCGCAGACCGCTTCGGCTGTTTAAAAGCCTCAGGACAGCATGAGTTAGTCGTCTATGAGGACAGAGGGGAAAGTTTGAGCTTTCTCAGAGCCCCAAGAGACCCAACAGCCAGCGCGACGAGCTCCAGAACGAGTCCGACCACTCAAAGTGGATCCGAGAGGGCCCAGGAGAAGGCAGCCGCCGAAAAAGCTGCAAAGGAGCAGAGCAAAACTACCAGCCCAGAGGACCAAGCCCGGTCGAGGAGTCGCCTGAAAGCAATCGGCACTTTCCTCAGTTCTCTACTCCCTAGCACCAGCCGCAAATCACAAGCTGATAAGCAGGGGGAAGCAGTGGAGAGGTTCTTCAGAAAAACACCAAGAGAACCATCACCGAAGAAGCCCACACCAACAAGAGCCGACAAAGGGCATGTTATCCCACCGACCCTCGCAGCCAATTCAGGCACTACGGACCACGTGAAGAGCGCTTTCCTCGAGTACATAGCAATCGTGAGAGCGACCAGAGAGGTTAATCTCATGACATGCAAGAAGATCCTGCAGACCTTCCAGAGAAACACTGAAGGACTGCTAAGGGTACTGCTCGAGGAGGCCGAGGCGGCCGTATACGACAACGTCAAATCTCAAGTCATCATAGGAGAAATGACGGGGTCGTATATGCCAGCTTTCAGCGCGGAGAGTGGCTTTATGACCCTGTACGAGGAGGAAACGGAGCGCTCAGGCAAAATAAAATTCAGAGCACCGAACACCGACCCGATACCCGCCAAGTGTACCAAAATCATGCTGGATGACAAGATCCTTGAAATGGCTCAGTCCGTTCTGGGGACTTCAGACATCCAGGAGCATTGGGCGGTACCCAGTATCAGGTGGGTAAACTAAACGGAGTTCCGGGTTGCGGCAAGACAACCTGGGTGGTGAAACACTTCGACGAGGAAAAGGACGTTGTGGCCACCACGACAACTGAAACTGCCAAAGATCTCAGGGAGAAGCTTGCGCACCGCTTAGGAGACCGAGTAAAGACAAAGATGCGCACTATGGCCTCAATCTTAGTAAACGGGTTCAGGAAACAAGAGAAATGCTACCGCCTCACGGTAGACGAGGCTCTTATGAACCATTTTGGAGCCATAGTCATCGCAGTAAAGTTGTCTGGAGCAAGCGAGATTGTCCTTATCGGACCATTTTTGGACAGAGTGAACCTATTCGAGTTAAGGTATACCCGTCCATTTATGGTGGCTGGCATCACCCAGGAACTCCTCTGCACATATCACAACCCGATGGATGGGCAGTAACGCGCGTTCTCGCTGATGTTGCTCGCGAACGGTGCTGAATTCCGGGATTCGCTAGGGGCCAGATTTTAGGGCTCTTTATGCCCTTTCAAACGACACCAATCTCGGTCTTCTAGCACCAGGGGTTACGAAGATAACTTGCGGGGGGTGAGGTACTCCCGAAGGGGAGGGGGGGGAAAGGGGGAGGTTTCGTGGGGAGACGATAGGCGGTGGGGTCTTGGGGGGGTCTCGTGCGGAGGTAAGTGGGGGTGGGGTCTTGGTGGGGGCCTTGGGGGGCCTCGTGGGGAGACGATAGGCGGTGGGGTCTTGGGTGGGGGTCTTGGGGGTCTCGTGCGGAGGTAAGAGGGGGTGGGGTCTTGGTGGGGGCCTTGAGGGGTCTCGTGGGGAGGTGATGGGTGGTGGGGTCTTAGGAGTGGGGGTCTTGGAGGGTCTCGTGGAGAGGTGAGGGGTGGTGGGGTCTTGGGAGTGGGGGTCTTGGGGAATCGTCCCTCGTGTGGTAGTTTGGAGGTTTAAGTTGGTGGGGGTATTCCCAGGTTGGGAGGGGGTGGTCGTGAAAAGTAAGGGGGGGGGGGGGGGTAAAGCTCGCGAACGATGCTGAATTCCGGGATTCGCTAGGGGCCAGATTTTAGGGCTCTTTATGCTCTTTCAAACGACACCAATCTCGGTCTTCTAGCACCAGGGGTTACGAAGATAACTTGCGGGGGGGTGAAGTAGTCCCGAGGGGGGTGGGGAGAGGGGGAGGTTTCGTGGGGAGACGATAGGCGGTGGGGTCTTGGGGGGTCTTGTGCGGAGGTAAGAGGGGGTGGGGTCTTGGTGGAGGGTCTTTGGGGGTCCCGTGGGGAGGTGATGGATGGTGGGGTCTTGGGAGTGGGGGTCTTGGGGGGTCTCGTGGGGAGGTGAGGGGTGGTGGGGTCTTGGGAGAGTGGGTCTTGGGGGGTCTCGTGGGGAGGTGAGGGGTGGTGGGGTCTTGGGAGTGGGGGTCTTGGGGGGTCTCGTGGAGAGGTGAGGGGTGGTGGGGTCTTGGGAGTGGGGGTCTTGGGGGGTTTCGTGGAGAGGTGAGGGGTGGGGGGGTCTTGGGAGTGGGGGTCTTGGGGGATCGTCACTCGTGTGGTGGTTTGGAGGTTTAAGTTGGAGGGGGTATTCCCAGGTTGAGTGGGGGTGGTTGTGAAAAGTAAGGGGGGGGTAAATCTCGCGAACGGTGCTGAATTCCGGGATTCGCTAGGGGCCAGATTTTAGGGCTCTTTATGCCCTTTCAAACGACACCAATCTCGGTCTTCTAGCACCAGGGGTTACGAAGATAACTTGCGGGGGGGTGAGGTAGTCCCGAAGGGGGAGGGGGGGGAAGGTTTCGTGGGCAGACGATAGGCGGTGGGGTCTTGGGTGGGGGTCCTGGGGGGTCTCGTGCGGAGGTAAGAGGGGGTGGGGTCTTGGTGGGGGTCTTGGGGGGTCTCGTGGGGAGGTGATGGGTGGTGGGGTCTCGGGAGTGGGGGTCTTGAGGGATCGTCACTCGTGTGGTGTTTTGGAGGTTTAAGTTGGAGGGGGTATTCCCAGGTTGGAAGGGGGTGGTTGTGAAAAGTAAGGGGGGGGGGGGGTAAAGCTCGCGAACGGTGCTGAATTCCGGGATTCGCTAGGGGCCAGATTTTAGGGCTCTTAATGCCCTTTCAAACGACACCAATCTCGGTCTTCTAGCACCAGGGGTTACGAAGATAACTTGCGGGGGGGTGAGGTAGTCCCGAGGGGGGAGGGGGGGAGTTTCGTGGGGAGATGATAGGCGGTGGGGTCTTGGGGGTCTCGTGGGGTAGGGTGAAGGGTTCAGGAGTTCCCTCAGGACTTACGTATGCGCTGGTGCGGAGCTGGAGCGGATTCTTCACGTCGGTCCGCGTGATGGCTGGTGTGGTAGAATAATTCTTCGGCCGGCTTCGGAGTCTTCACACAAGGCTAATATATTAAAGAAAAGCACGTGGTGACAAAAAGTGTGGTTATACCACGCGGTTTGAAGTTGTTTTTTGGTAATAACCTCGTGCTTTTTGGCAATCTTGGTACCTTTATGTCTTTATTGGTTTCCCTCCGATTTCCAAGATTCTTACGCCGTTGAATTTGCCTTCGCCTCCTCTCTCTGGGTGAATGTGGGAGAGGTAATCCGACTACGCAAAGGGGTTGAAAGAAGGGGGTCGATAAGGGTTGGATAGGGTTGAATTTTTTATTGGTCGTATACTCATCCAGATACCCTCTATACAACCCCGAAGACCATTTTTCTCTAAAATGTCAGGTTTCTGAGATACGTAAAGGGGTTGAAACAAGGAGGTTGAAAAGGATTGAATAGGGTTGAATTTTTTAGTGGTCATATACTCATCCAGACACCTTCTATACAACCCCGAAAACCATTTTTCTCTACAATGTCAGGTTTCCGAGATATGCCAAGGGGTTGAAACAAGGGGGTTGAAAAGGATGGAATAGGGTTGAATTTTTTACTGGCTATATACTCATCCAGACACCCTCTATACAACCCCGAAAACCATTTTTCTCTAGAATGTCAGGTTTCTGAGATACGCAAAGGGGTTGAAACAAGGGGGTTGAAAAGGGTTGAATAGGGTTGATTTTTTTATTGGCCATATACTCACCCAGATACCCTCTATACAACCCCGAAAACCATTTTTCTCTAAAATGTCAGGTTTCTGAGATACGCAAAGGGGTTGAAACAAGGGGGTTGAAAAGGATGGAATAGGGTTGAATTTTTTAGTGGTCATATACTCATCCAGACACCTTCTATACAACCCCGAAAACCATTTTTCTCTACAATGTCAGGTTTCCGAGATATGCCAAGGGGTTTTTTTTTTTTTTTTTTTTTTTTTTTTTTTTTTTTTTTTTTTTTTTTTTACAGTACATTACCGCGGACTTGGTGGTCCGCGCCTTTTTTTACAGGTAAACTTGTTTAGATATTTTTCATTACATACAGTATGTGCTTCTACATAGGACACTTTTCCTTAATCTACGCATAAATAAAAGCATTTCGTAGCTTATTCTCTATGTGAGTCCATCATAATTTTTTTTCTTTTTTTTTTTTTTTTTTTTTTTGTTTTTTTTTTTGTTTTTTTTTTTTTTTTTGTTTTTTTTTTTTTTTTTTTAAGTTTCTTTCTTTTTTTTTTATCTTCAGGCTTATTGTTCTAAATTACTTATTTCTATATTAGTTAAAATACGGATGTTTTGACACACTTAAAACGAATGGATATACATAAAGGGGTGATGCATGGCAGTTTGAACCGGCCAACCTCGACCTTGCGGGAACGTGAGTATGACAGACTCACTCTGCCATGCAGCTTTACATATAGTAGTAGTATATTTAAAATTTTGGAGAATGCAGAATTTGGGTGGAGTTTATTATTGGGGACAGGGATTATTTTAGGTGGGCCTAATGACCAGGGACTTCGCTAGTTTGAGAAGTGCTTCTACGACAACTGCGTCTCGATGCTGCATGGCCGTCTTCAGATTGTAGTCGACGACCTTTTTAGTCGGCGCGATATGCCAAGGGGTTGAAAGTAGGGGGTTGAAAAGGATTGAATAGGGTTGAATTTTTTAGTGGCCATATACTCATCCAGACACCTTCTATACAACCCCGAAAACCATTTTTCTCTACAATGTCAGGTTTCCGAGATATGCCAAGGGGTTGAAACAAGGGGGTTGAAAAGGGTTGAATAGGGTTGAATTTTTTACTGGCTATATACTCATCTAGACACCCTCTATACAACCCCGAAAACCATTTTTCTCTAGAATGTCAGGTTTCTGAGATACGCAAAGGGGTTGAAACAAAGGGGTTGAAAAGGGTTGAATAGGGTTGATTTTTTTATTGGCCATATACTCACCCAGATACCCTCTATACAACCCCGAAAACCATTTTTCTCTAAAATGTCAGATTTCTGAGATACGCAAAGGGGTTGTAAAAAGGGGTTGAAAAGGGGTAATTTTTTTTTCGTTTTATACTCACCCAGACACCCTCTATACAACCCCGAAAACCATTTTTCTCTTCGCCTTCAGGTTTCTGAGATAAGCAATGGGGTTGAAAGTAGGGGGTTGAATAGGGTTGAATTTTTTATTGGTCATATACTCATCCAGATACCCTCTATACAACCCCGAAAACCATTTTTCTCTACAATGTCAGCTTTCTGAGATACGCAAAGGGGTTGAAACGAGGGGGATGAAAAGGGTTGAATAGGGTTGAATATTTTATTCGTCATATACCCATCCAGATACCCTCTATACAACCCCGAAGTCCATTTTTTTCTACAATGTCAAGTTTCTGAGATACGCAAAGGGGTTGAAAGTAGGGGGTTGAAAAGGATTGAATAGGGTTGAATTTTTTAGTGGCCATATACTCATCCAGACACCTTCTATACAACCCCGAAAACCATTTTTCTCTACAATGTCAGGTTTCCGAGATATGCCAAGGGGTTGAAACAAGGGGGTTGAAAAGGGTTGAATTTTTTATTAGCTTTATACTCATCCAGATACCCTCTATATAACCCCGAAAACCATTTTTCTCTACAATGTCAGGTTTCTGAGATACGCAAAGGGGTTGAAAGTAGGGGGTTGAAAAGGGTTGAATAGGGTTGAATTTTTTATTGGCCATATACTCATGCAAATACGCTCTATACAACCCCGAAAACCATTTTTCTCTAAAATGTCAGATTTCTGAGATACGCAAAGGGGTTGTAAAAAGGGGGTTGAAAAGGGTTGAATTTTTTTTGGCCATATTTTCATCCAGACACCCTCTATACAACCCCGAAGACCATTTTTCTCTACAATGTCAGGTTTCTGAGTTACGCAAAGGGGTTGAAAGAAGGGGGTTGAAAAGGGTTGAATTTTTTTTAGCCGTATTTTCATCCAGATGCCCTCTATACAACCCCGAAAACCATTTTTCTCTACAATGTCAGGTTTCTGATTTACGCAAAGGGGTTGAAAGAAGGGGGTTGAAAAGGGTTGAATTTTTTTTGGCCATATTTTCATCCAGACACCCTCTATACAACCCCGAAGACCATTTTTCTCTACAATGTCAAGTTTCTGAGATACGCAAAGGGGTTGAAAGTAGGGGGTTGAAAAGGGTTGAATAGGGTTGAATTTTTTATTGGCCATATACTCACCCAAACACCCTCTATACAACCCCGAAAACCATTTTTCTCTAAAATGTCAGATTTCTGAGATACGCAAAGGGGTTGTAAAAAGGGGGTTGAAAAGGGGTAGTTTTTTTTCGTTTTTTACTCATCCAAACACCCTCTATACAACCCCGAAAACCATTTTTCTCTTCGCCGTCAGGTTTCTGAGATAAGCAATGGGGTTGAAAGAAGGGGGTTGAAAAGGGGTAGTTTCAGATTTTTCCCATACTCACCCCGACACCTTCTATACAACCCCATAAAAAGTTTTCCCCTCCTAGCACGGCAAGTGGGAGAACAATTATGTCAATCACTAGATCAGTGAGTGGTTTTTTAATTATATATAATATAATAATAACTAGTATTCCGCTTGGGGGCGCGAGTTGCGAGCAACTCGCGGTGTCTTTTTAGTTTTTTTTGACTAACAACAAAGGGGTTGAAAGTAGGGGTTGAAAAGGGTTGAATTTTTATTGGCTATATACTCATCTAAATACCCTTTATACAACCTCGAAAACTATTTTTCTCTACTGTGTCAGGTTCCTGAGATAAGCAAAGGGGTTGAAAGAAGGGGGTTGAAAAGGGTTGATTTTTAATTGGCCATATACTCACCCAGATACCCTCTATACAACCCCGAAAACCATTTTTCTCTAAAATGTCAGATTTCTGAGATACGTAGAGGGGTTGTAAAAAGGGGGTTGAAAAGGGGTAGTTTTTTTTTCGTTTTATACTCATCCATACACCGTCTATACAACCCCGAAAACCATTTTTCTCTTCGCCGTCAGGTTTCTGAGATAAGCAATGGGGTTGAAAGAAGGGGGTTGAAAAGGGGTAGTTTCAGATTTTTCCCATACTCACCCCGACACCTTCTATACAACCCCATAAATAGTTTTCCCCTCCTAGCATGGGAAGTGGGAGAACAATTATGTCAATCAGTCAATCAGTGGTTTTTTAATTATATATAATATAACTAGTATTTCGCTTGGGGGCGCGAGTTGCGAGCAACTCGCGGTGTCTTTTTAGTATTTTTTTACTAACAACAAAGGGGTTGAAAGTAGGGGGTTGAAAAGGGTTGAATTTTTAGTGGCCATATACTCATCTAAATACCCTTTATACAACCTCAAAAACTATTTTTCTCTACTATGTCAGATTTCAGAGATACGCAAAGGGGTTGAAAGAAGGGGGTTGAAAAGGGTTGAATTTTTTATTCGTCATATACTCATCCAGATACTCTCTACACAACCCCGAAGACCATTTTTCTCTACAATGTCAAGTTTCTGAGATACGCAAAGGGGTTGAAAGTAGGGGGTTGAAAAGGGTTGAATAGGGTTGAATTTTTTATTGGCCATATACTCACCCAGATACCCTCTATACAACCCCGAAGACCATTTTTCTCTACAATGTCAGGTTTCTGAGATATGCCAAGGGGTTGAAACAAGGGGGTTGAAAAGGGTTGAATAGGGTTGATTTTTTATTGGCCATATTCTCACCCAGATACCCTCTATACAACCCCGAAGACCATTTTTCTCTACAATGTCAGGTTTCTGAGATATGCCAAGGGGTTGAAACAAGGGGGTTGAAAAGGGTTGAATAGGATTGAATTTTTTATTGGCCATATACTCATCCAGATACCCTCTATACAACCCCGAAAACCATTTTTCTCTACTATGTCAGATTTCTGAGATACGCAAAGGGGATGTAAAAAGGGGGTTGAAAAGGGGTAATTTTTTTTTCGTTTTATACTCACCCAGATACCCTCTTTACAACCCCGAAAACCATTTTTC
This sequence comes from Hecatera dysodea, assembly GCA_905332915.2. NCBI lineage: Eukaryota > Metazoa > Arthropoda > Insecta > Lepidoptera > Noctuidae > Hecatera > Hecatera dysodea. The sequence continues at coordinate 14,919,356 of HG995286.1, read as the reverse complement.
TCTACAATGTCAGGTTTCTGAGTAACGCAAAGGGGTTGACAGAAGGGGGTTGAAAAGGGTTGAATTTTTATTCGCCATATATTCATTCAAACACCCTTTATACAGCACTGAAAACCATTTTTCCCTACAATGTCAGGTTTCTGAGATACGCAAAGGGGTTGAAAGTAGGGGGTTGAAAAGGGTGGATTAGGGTTGAAATTTTTATTCGTCATATACTTATTCAGATGCCCTTTATACAACCCCGAAAACCATTTTTCACTACAATGTCAGGTTTCTGAGATATGCCAAGGGGTTGAAAGTAGGGGGTTGAAAAGGGTTGAATAGGGTTGAATTTTTTAGTGGCCATATACTCATCCAGACACCCTCTATACAACCCCGAAAACCATTTTTCTCTAGAATGTCAGGTTTCTGAGATACGCAAAGGGGTTGAAAGTAGGGGGTTGAAAAGGGTTGAATAGGGTTGAACTTTTTATTGGCCATATACTCACCCAAATACCCTCTATACAACCCCGAAAACCGTTTTTCTCTAAAATGTCAGATTTCTGAGATACGCAAAGGGGTTGTAAAAAGGGGGTTGAAAAGGGGTAATTTTTTTTTTCGTTTTATACTCATCCAGACACCCTCTATACAACCCCTAAAACCATTTTTCTCCTCGCCGTCAGGTTTCTGAGATAAGTAATGGGGTTGAAAGAAGGGGGTTGAAAAGGGGTAGTTTCAGATTTTTCCCATACTCACCCCGACACCTTCTATACAACCCTATAAAAAGTTTTCCCCTCCTAGCACGGCAAGTGGGAGAACAATTATGTCAATCAGTGAGTGACTGAGTGGTTATTTAATTATATATAATATAACTAGTATTCCGCTTGGGGGCGCGAGTTGCGAGCAACTCGCGGTGTCTTGTAAGTATTTTTTTACTAACAATTATTATCTCTACAATGTCAGATTTCCGAGTTACGCAAAGGGGTTGAAAGAAGGGGGTTGAATAGGGTTGAATTATTTTTGGCCATACACTCATCCAGATACCCTCTATACAACCCCGAAGACCATTTTTCTCTACAATGTCAGGTTTCTGAGTTACGCAAAGGGGTTGAAAGAAGGGGATTGAAAAGGGTTGAATTTTTTTTAGCCATATTTTCATCCAGATGCCCTCTATACAACCCCGAAAACCATTTTTCTCTACAATGTCAGGTTTCTGAGTTACGCAAAGGGGTTGAAAGAAGGGGGTTGAAAAGGGTTGAATTTTTTTTGGCCATATTTTCATCCAGACACCCTCTATACAACCCCGAAGACCATTTTTCTCTACAATGTCAAGTTTCTGAGATACGCAAAGGGGTTGAAAGTAGGGGGTTGAAAAGGGTTGAATAGGGTTGAATTTTTTATTGGCCATATACTCATCCAAACACCCTCTATACAACCCCGAAAACCATTTTTCTCTAAAGTGTCAGATCTCTGAGATACGCAAAGGGGTTGTAAAAAGGGGGTTGAAAAGGGGTAGTTTTTTTTTTCGTTTTTTACTCATCCAAACACCCTCTATACAACCCCGAAAACCATTTTTCTCTTCGACGTCAGGTTTCCGAGATAAGCAATGGGGTTGAAAGAAGGGGGTTGAAAAGGGGTAGTTTCAGATTTTTCCCATACTCACCCCGACACCTTCTATACAACCCCATAAAAAGTTTTCCCCTCCTAGCACGGCAAGTGGGAGAACAATTATGTCAATCAGTCAATCAATCAGTCAATCAGTGAGTGGTTTTTTAATTGTATATAATATAACTAGTATTTCGCTTGGGGGCGCGAGTTGCTAGCAACTCGCGGTGTCTTTTTAGTATTTTTGACTAAAAACAAAGGGGTTTTTTTTTTTTTTTTTTTTTTTTTTACAGTACATTACCGCGGACTTGGTGGTCCGCGCCTTTTTTTACAGGTTAAACTTGTTTACATTTGTTTTTTTTTTCATTACATACAGTATGTGCTTCCACATAGGACATTTTTCCTTAATCTACGCATAAATAAAAGCATTTCGTAGCTTATTCTCTATGTGAGTCCATCATTTTTTTTTTTTTTTTTTTTATTAATTTTTTTTTTGTTTTGTTTTGTTTTTTTTTTATGTTTCTTTTATTTATTATTATTATTATTATTTTTTTTTTTTCTTCAGGCTTTTTGTTCTTAATTACTTATTTCTATATTAGTTAAAATACGGATGTTTTGACACACTTAAAACAAATGGATATACATAAAGGGGGTGATGCATGGCAGTTTGAGCCGGCCAACCTCGACCTTGAGGGAACGTGAGTATGACAGACTCACTCTGCCATGCAGCTTTACATATAGTAGTTTATTTAAAATTATGGAGAATACAGAATTTGGGTGGAGTTTATTATTGGGGACAGGGATTATTTTAGGTGGGCCTAATGACCAGGGACTTCGCTAGTTTGAGAAGTGCTTCTACGACAACTGCGTCTCGATGCTGCATGGCCGTCTTCAGATTGTAGTCGACGACCTTTTTAGTCGGCGCATCCATCGCTCTCCGTGCAAAGCGACCCGTGGCGTCATCGGCGTCGTCGGAGTAGTAGACGCAGCTGACTGTGTGTCTCGACACCGCCACTACCGCGTGAGAGACGCTGTCGTGAATTTGGAGCCTCCTGGACTTGGTGTTGATGATGATAACGCTGTCGTAGGTCAACCCCTGAGCCTCGTGAATGGTTAGTGTGCGCGACCCTTCGCCAGATCCGAATCCCTGGCTTACAAGAGAAGCTTTCTCCTCTTGTGTATGCACCAAGAAAAGGGTGTTCTGGGCTGTTTTCGGTATTTGCGCACCGGTGTAACCTTGCACTTTCAGGGAGTGGACCCGCGACAGCGTCGTCTTGGAGGAGTATATACCGGAGTATATCTCACTCAGTGCGAATGCTACATCCATCGGGTTGCGATGTGTGCAGAGGAGTTCCTGGGTGATGCCAGCCACCATATATGGACGGGTATACCTTAACTCGAATAGGTTCTCTCTGTCCAAAAATGGTAGCTGGTTTATGTCTCCGATAAGGACAATCTCGCTTGCTCCAGACAACTTTACTGCCATGACTATGGCCCCAAAATGGTTCATAAGGGCCTCGTCTACCGTGAGGCGGTAGCATTTCTCTTGTTTTCTGAACCCGTTTACTAAGATTGAGGCCATAGTGCGCACCTTTGTCTTTACTCGGTCTCCTAAGCGGTGCGCAAGCTTCTCCCTGAGATCTTTGGCAGCTTCAGTTGTCGTGGTGGCCACAACGTCCTTTTCCTCGTCAAAGTGTTTCACCACCCAGGTTGTCTTGCCGCAACCCGGAACTCCATTTACCCACCTGATACTGGGTACCGCCCAATGCTCCTGGATGTCTGAAGTCCCCAGAATGGACTGAGCCATTTCAAGGATCTTGTCATCCAGCATGATTTTGGTACACTTGGCGGTAATCAGTATCGGGTCGGTGTTCGGTGCTCTGAATTTTATTTTGCCTGAGCGCTCCGTTTCCTCCTCGTCCAGGATCACAAAGCCACTCTCCGCGCTGAAGGCTGCCATATACGACCCCGTCATTTCTCCTACGATGACTTGAGATTTGACGTTGTCGTATACGGCCGCCTCGGCCTCCTCGAGCAGTACCCTTAGCAGTCCTTCAGTGTTTCTCTGGAAGGTCTGCAGGATCTTCTTGCATGTCATGAGATTAACCTCTCTGGTCGCTCTCACGATTGCTATGTACTCGAGGAAAGCGCTCTTCACATGGTCCGTAGTGCCCGAATTGGCTGCGAGGGTCGGCGGGATAACATGCCCTTTGTCGGCTCTTGTTGGTGTGGGCCTCTTTGGTGATGGTTCTCTTGGTGTTTTTCTGAAGAACCTCTCCACGGCTTCCCCTTGTTTATCAGCTTGTGATTTGCGGCTGGTGCTAGGGAGTAGAGAACTGAGGAAAGTGCCGATTGCTTTCAGGCGACTCCTCGACCGGGCTTGGTCCTCTGGGCTGGTAGTTTTGCTCTGCTCCTTTGCAGCTTTTTCGGCGGCTGCCTTCTCCTGGGCCCTCTCGGATCCACTTTGAGTGGTCGAACTCGTTCTGGGGCTCGTCGCGCTGGCTGTTGGGTCTCTTGGGGCTCTGAGAAAGCTCAAACTTTCCCCTCTGTCCTCATAGACGACTACCTCATGCTGTTCTGAGGCTTTTAAACAGCCGAAGCGGTCTGCGACGTCTCCTCTTTCCCCTCCGACCACCATCGCGTCAACACTTATAGTGCGGGCCGTGACCGTATGTTCTCCTGCCTCTCTGATTTGTTGGAGCAGTGAGCTCGCCTGGGCAAATGGAGTCTCCTCTCTCCACTCGAATAATGCGATCGTCTTCCCTTTGGTTCGCATTATACGGCATCGGTGAGTGGCAACTACCATTTGGGGCAGTGCAGCATACTTGCTACCTTTTATGGTCGTTTTGCTGGTGCTTCCGTTGATCAGAGCTGCAAGGCCAGGTGAGATGGGTATTCGGGCTCTAGGTCGGCTTGAGCCTATGCAGAAGCTTATACCCAGCTTTTCTCCTTCTCTGTTCATGAACAGGGCGACGCCTCGCAGTCTGACGCCTGGGACTCCGTTTCCTCCGCATGCCAGAAATTGTGTGATGGGCATGGTACTTAGGGTTGGCTGTAGGCTATTTGCTGCTACCCCTGCTGCTACTGTCGGTGCTGGCTGTTGGTTGGTGTTTGTGACTTGTGTTATGGGTTGTGGTGTGCGTGTTGTGTTCTGTGTTGTTGTTGATAGGGTGGTGGTTACCGTGGTTGCTGGTGTGGTCGTTACTGTTCTTACAGATGGTAGTCGGTTCCGCGTCCGTGAGGTGGCGTCTGTTTTATTAGCCGCAGCTGCGACTAGGGCGACCTTGCTCGCGAATGCCAGGAATGGTTTTCTAGTAGCCGGGTTCCCCACGATGGTGTGGAGTATGGACTGGCTTAGCTGGGTTTCGATCTTCATTTCCAGCTCCATTCTGTCGTGACTGAACCTTGGGCATTCGAAGAGTAGGTGCCAGACTGTTTCGTCACAACTCGGATCGCAGACGCACGAGGGGCTATCTTTAAGATGGAAGCGGTGGAGATACGCTGAGAATCCTCCGTGTCCTGTTAGGACTTGTACATGGACCGGTGTGAGAACGGCGTCCCTGAGTGTTCTTTTCGCCGCTAGGACGTCTGGAAAGAACACTTTTGTTACCGCTCCTGTACTCGAGGACTCGTATCGCGCTTGCCACTTCTTTATAGTTCCCTCGCGTATCTTCTTTCTCACGAACGATACGGGGACCTTGTGGTAGTCTGCCGATTGGTGTGTTAGAGCTGCTTCTTTGGCCAGCTCGTCCGCTCTCTCATTCCCGACGGTTCCCACGTGGGCCTTGAGCCAAAAGAACCTCACTTCTCTGCCTTCCTCTCTGATCTCGCTGACAAGTCTCTTAATTTGGAGTGCCAAGTGGTGAGTGACTAACGGACTCCTCAGCAAGTCAAGTGACGATCTTGAGTCACTTAAGATGCTTACGGATGTCGCCCGGGATTCCCTCACCATCCTGACAGCTCTGAAGAGAGCGTACATTTCCGATTGGAAGACTGTGTTGTGAGGCTCTAGGCCAAAAGTGCTATACTTGACCTCCTTTCCATTTTCCCACCAAGTTAGGGCAGCGCCGACTTTCCCCTCTATCTTGCTGCCGTCGGTGTATATTTGGGGGCCGATTACTCGATGGATTTCCAGGGTTTCGGGAGTCAAGTCCTCTAGGCGGGCATACTCTGTTGTTGTGAGTAGCGCTGGGTGTGGATTTTTGGAGTGCTGTACGTTGCACTCCAGCTCGCGGCCCAGCGGTATGAACTCTTGGGAATGACCCTTTTTGATCTTGAAAAGGGTTGCAGCCTCTATTACCCGGAGGTCTAAGGGGAGTTGGCCTGACAGAATAAGAGCTGATGTCAGAGATACCGTGCGGTATGCTTTGCAGATCTTCTGCGCGAAGCCTCTCTGCAGTGAGTCAAACTGATTTCTAGTCATCAGTTTCTCAGCCGCCGGGGCCCACGCACTCGCCGCATACATCACGATAGGCTCTATCACCGACACATATATTGTCCTTATAATCTCTTTGTTAAGACCCCACGTCACCTTTGCCGCGCATGCCAGCTGCTTATAGATGTCTGCGGCCTTTTTACAGGTCGCGGCCACGTGCGCGTTGAAGGTGAGTTTCGAGTCTATTGTGAGACCTAGCAGCTTGACCTCTTGGACTAGGTTCAGCCGCGTGCCTGACATGTAGAGTACCGGAACATCGTATTTAAGCTTTTTCGTTAACACCATCGCATTGGTCTTATGCGCGGCGAAACGTAGCTTGTTTTTGACGCCCCATTCCGATACTATCTCTAGCGTGTCGTTGGCTGATTGCTGCAGGGGACCGGTTGTATAGTCAGAGAATACAAGGACAACGTCGTCTGCAAAGGCTTGACAATATACCCCTGATCTAGCCATCCTGTGTAGGAGCGAGTCGAGGATGAGGTTCCAAAACGTCGGTCCGGCAATTGAGCCCTGGACGCATCCTTTCGTGGTACCTTTTTCGCTAGTCGCTCTAGCGTAGTTGACTCTGATGTTCCGATCTTCCAGGTATGAGGTGACGAGAGCGTAGATGTTTTTTGGGCAGTTTTTGATTACCATCTGTCTTTTGAGTGCTGGCCACCATGCGTTATCGAAGGCCCCCTCTATGTCCAGTGAAATCAAAAGCACGATCTTTTTGGCTTTGATTTCGGCACGTATGTGTCCAATGAGGTCATAGAGGGCGTCTTCGGTTCCGCGTTGTGGCATGAAACCGTATTGTCTAGTGTTGAGTGTTGGAAGGAAGTGCCACTGGAGTCTGCCTACCAGGAGCTTCTCGACAATTTTTCCGAGGACCGAGAGCAGACCAATCGGTCTGTACGACTTTGGGCTGGTGTAGTCGTCCTTTCCGGGCTTGCGGAGTATGCATACGTGGGCGATTTTCCACTGCTTCGGAAAGTGTGACAGCGAAAGGCACTGGTTGGCCATCGCTAAGAACACCTCCCTATTACAGTTGATTGCCACGGTGCAGATATCTGCTGTTAATCCGTCGGGACCCGGAGCTTTTTTCGGATTTTGGTTTTGGAGAACCATTTCCAGCTCCGCGGTCGTGAAAGGTGGATCGTCAGCAGACAGTCCTCTAGGATATTTTTCCTCTGCCATCTTCCTCAGTATAGTGTGGTAAGGCTGTTCGGCATCCGTTGAGTCATCGGGGTAGAAGGTTTTTGCCAGGAGATCCGCGGATTGCTCTGGGCTGAGCGTCTCACCTGCAGTGTTTCTCAGGAGCGCATCTTCCTGTCTCCTAGCTGTTTTCCTTATTACCCTGTAGATGCCATCCCACATGCTTTCTCGGTCCTGTTTCGAGCAGAACTCCTTCCAGTTTGTAGTGGCAGCTTCCGTCGCCGCTGTGGTGTATGCGTGTTTAGCCAGCACGTATTCCTGAATGGTGAAGTGTCTCCGACTCGCGGCTGCATTCCGGATCCTTCTCTTTTTTCTTGTTGCGTCTTTTTGCAAACGATCTAGAGAAGGGTTCCACCATGGGGGCTTGGCGTTGTGTTTGGGCAACCCCAATTTTGGGATTGCTTCTTCGCACGATTTGTGAATGATCTCTGTGTAAGTTGTGATGAGTGACTCCAGGTCCTCTGGGTTTAAGACGTGTGAGACTCTGACTGGTGTTAGGTCGTTCTCCGCCAGGCTGCTCTTGAAGTGGGAGATGAAATCGGACCACTTTGCCTTCTTAGTGTTATAGATGCGCGTCGAGACTGGCCTCAAGGGTTCCAAGGCCTTTTCTAAACGCATCGAGAAGGTTATTGCATTGTGGTCTGAGGTTGTTAAACTCCTTTCTACTCGCCACTCCTCGATCTTGCCCAGCAGAGAGAGACTGCAAGCCGTCACGTCCACAATGCTTGTGCACCACCTGTCGCCTCTATAAGTCTCAAACGTTGGCGTTTGACCCGAGTTTAGGATCTGGAGATCGCGTTCGTTAAGGAATGCGTTATACTCTGCCCCGCGGTGGTTTTCGGAAACACTTCCCCACCACGGACTCCAGGCGTTTACGTCTCCTCCCACCAAGATGTTGTTCGTGTTCAGTTTATGTATTGTGTTGTGTGTTTCAGAAAGGTAGGGTGCGATTTCCTGGTCACCCTCAAAATAGACCGATAGCACTCCGAATCTGAGCTGGCCCGCCTTCAGTAAGACGGCAGCGATGTTCTCGGTTACAATCTGGGGGTCGTGGATGACTTCCAGGTTGTTCCCGAAAACAACGACAGCGGCCTTGACCGGTTTTTGGCGGTTGAGACTACACTGGATGACTTGCGTGCCGGGGCACTGTTTCATCACACCTGTTCTTCCTACATAGGGCTCTTGAACAAGTGCTACTGAAATTCCCTTTGTTATGGCCGCCATATGGAACTCTTCCGTGGCCAGCTTGGAGCGCTGAAGATTAACTTGGATGAGTTTCAATCTTGCTATCGGTCTGGTTTCGTTTTGGAGGGTGACTGTTTGATTTGTGGGTGTCTCGTCCTGGTTGTCCTTAGCAATAGGAAACGCGTGACCGTGCTATTCCATCCCACTTTTGGCGTTCCTGGCAGTCTTCGCTGAACGCGGTGTGTGCCAGGTCGCTGCCCGTCCTGTGTGCTATCTTGCAGTTTATGCAAGTGGGCTCTTTGCCTTCAGCCCGAATAGGGCAGTCCCTTCCGTTGTGTGCTCCCGTGCAATAGCTGCAGGCTTCTTTGTCGGCCTTGCATATGGACTTGTTGTGTCCATATCCAAGGCACTTTGTGCACTGTACGAGGGGGGACTGGTCCTCAATCGAGCATCGTTTAATGCCCACGTGGACTTTTTGTGCTTGTGTGTAGCACTTCCAGAGCTCTGGGGAGAGCTCCAAAACAGGGTGGCACTCATGGGGATTCCTCGCGCGCTTCCTATAGCGCACCTTTAGGGTCTGCTCATCCACAGCGACGTTGCACAGGAGATGTTTATTCTGCGCCTTGAGGAGATCGACGATCTCCCCGTCGCTGTAGCTGGACAGCACGCCTTTGATGCAGACAAGGGGATTTTGGGGTTTCGGCTCCTGGACCTTGAGCCCTGCGTTTGACTTGAATTGCTCTCTGATCTTATTCAAGTCCGTCTTACTGGCGCATCTGAGAACCACTTTTTGGTTCCGGGCTTTCCGGACCGTGTCAACTCGGGCTCCGCTCGTTTTGAGGTCCAGGGCAGTCCTGATCCTCTCGATCACGTTGTCCCCAGTGTGTTGGGGATTCGTCGACGAGACGATCAGGGTGTGGTTAGGTTGTGGGGACGGCTTGGGGGGCTTGGGTGTACTGGCGACCTGGGCAAAGGTTTTGGGGCCCAATTGTTGTGGGAGCGGTCTGTCCGCTTTACCCAGGTCAGCTACACCTTTTTCAATGTTACGGAGAGTCTTTTTCACTTCTCCGACTGCGAGTTCCGTTTCCAGATTCATCGCCGGGGGCGCCTGGATCGTTGGTTCCTTGTCTCGCAGCACGCGGATATCCGATGAAACTATCTCCAACCTTTCTGCAATTGGTTTAAGGTGTTGTGTGATGTTGATTGGAGGTTGTGGTGGTGGGGGGGACGATACAGGCCTGTTGGTAATAGCCTGCATCTGGAGGGATAGTTTCTTGCACTCCTCCTCTATCTTGCTGGATATATTCGCGAGAGCCTGGTCTGTCTCTTGGCTACTCGGGTCCGACTGAAGTGTTTTAGGCTGGGATAGGTCCTCTTTCTGACGTTCAAGAGTCTTACGGAGCACGTCAAGCTGGTTTGAAATGTTGACAACATTACAATCAAGGCGTGAAAAGCTATCTCCCATTGTTTCCCACTTTGGTTCCCCGGGGGCTCGCGCGCTTTCCTGCCTCGTCTTTTCGTGCTCCTTTAGGCTCCTGAGACTCGCTGATTTCACCTCTTCTTTCACTTCCTTGATACCCTGCAGGGCTTCAAGGGTCTCGTGGCCCAGCCATTCGCGGATACCTTTCGCCTCTTTTTTCGTCTCCGAGACATCCGTCCGCATGAGAGAGAGCTCGGCTTTCAGAGTCATAAGCTCTCGAGTGTGAGCTCTCTCGACACGCACAAGCTCTTGTGCGTGCCGAGAGCGCTCCTTCTCGAGGTTGTACTTATGACGCGCTCTCGAATCTGCCAGGGACAGAGCCGTCTCATACAGGCCCTGAAGACACTCATGGGCGGTGGCTTTACACTCCCGCTTCATGTTGCCCGCTGCTTCCAGTGCATCCTTCCCTTTTTGGAGAAGCTCATTTGCTTCTCTTGTAGCAAGGTCCATCTCTACGCCTGTACCCCTTCTCGGCGTTCGGTATAGAAGGCTCGGCCGCCCACTCTCTGGGCAGTTTGCTTGGCTCACGGAAGACGCCACCGAGCTTTCCTCGTCCGAGACGATCCGACGAGGAGGGGAAATGCCGCATTGCTCCCAGCTGATTACCAACTCAGAGATCCTCGTTCTGTCTTCAGGCGTGAAGAACTCCTCTCGGGCTGGTACTTCGGACAATGCAGACACTGCGGCCACTGGCGGCGTGGTTTTGGTGACGTCTGGTTCCGACGCCGCCTTTGTCGCTTGTGGCTCTTGCGATGGACGCGCCGCCTTCTCCGAGGCCACCGACTTGGCTGTGTTCTTAAGTACTCGTTCTCGAAGGGTCTTTGGGGCTTTCGCGCTGTCCATGGTCATTTTGGACGCTTTAGTTGAGGTGATGGAAGGTCTGGATGACATGGTTTTTTTTTTTTTTTTTTTTTTTTTATATATAAACTGTTGAACGTTGTTACCTAAACAGGGGACGAATTGGTATATCTATGTTAGTATTTTGCCCTTTTTTTTTTTTTTTTATTATTTTTTTTTTAATTATTTGATGGACTCACGGGTGCTTCCGCTGGTGGTCTGCGTCTGCTGTCCGATGAGGAGGCCGATACTGTCTGAGCTCGATGTTATGAGCTCTGTGTGCACGCTGGTGATCGTCCTCAGTGGGATTCTGTGCGTCGATGGATCGCTGCTGATTTGTGGTACCGAATTTCAAGATTCTGTAGGGGTCAAAAGAAAGAGCGCTTCGTGCCCTTTCAAATGAGCCCAAACTCGGTTGTCCTGGTCCAATCGGGAGCGAAGATAGACTGCGGGGGGGTGAGGTAGCCCTGAGGGGGGTCGGGGGGGGGAAGGTCTCACGTGGAGGTAAGGGGTGGTGAGGGGTGGTGAGGGGTGGGGATGAGTTTTAGGGGGGAGGGGGGGGGTGAGTTATGGGGGGGGGTATTTGCCTCACGTGGGAGTGAGCGGTATAAAGGGGTTGGGGGTGAGAGCAAAGAGCAAAGAAAATACGATTCCTTACTTGGGTCTCGGGGAGGGGGGGGGAGTATGTACACTAAGGAGGGAGCGGGGGTAACCTTTGGTGGCTCTGGCAAGGGCTTGAGATCCCAAGTCAGATGAGCCCCAACACAAGGGGGGTAAATGAAAAGGTTATGGAGTTCCCACAGGGCTTACCTGATGATGGGTCGTGGAGTCGTCACGGAGGTAACTGGTCGTCTGGCAGATTCCTCGGCCGGCTTCGGAGTCTCCAGTACTGGCTGGGATGACTGATTTTACGTCACGCCTCGTCTTGCAAGAACACGCGGTCCAAAAGTGAGGTTACTTCTACGTAAAAATCCACGTGTTTTGGCGTTTTTCGGTCCTTAATATCTCCGGAGTCCCTGATCCGATTTCGATGATCCAGATATCAATAGATTGGTCTCTGCCACGTTTTCCTGGATAATTATTTTGCAGAATGACTCCACTAACCTTCTCTGCAATTTCCGCTGTCAAAGTTTAAGGGTTCCTGCTCCAAAACCCGTTGAGGTAGACACTTGCCCACACGAATCCTGGTGAATCAACACTTCACAATTCCACTGATAACAATTATTTGCACGTAGCTCAACGCGAGTGATTTTTTAGGAATTTTTAACGCGGAGCTGATGTTGTTGTTGCGATGTATGATCGGTTACTTAAAAACAAAGGGGTTGAAAGTAGGGGGTTGAAAAGGGTTGCATAGGGTTGATTTTTTTAGTGGCCATATACTCACCCAGATACCCTCTCTACAACCCCGAAGACCATTTTTCTCTACAATGTCAAGTTTCTGAGATACGCAAAGGGGTTGAAAGTAAGGGGTTGAATAGGGTTGAATAGGGTTGAATTTTTTATTCGTCATATACTCATTCAGATACCCTCTACACAACCCCGAAGACCATTTTTCTCTACAATGTCAAGTTCCTGAGATACGCAAAGGGGTTGAAAGTAGGGGGTTGAAAAGGGTTGAATTTTTTATTGGCCATATACTCATCCAGACACCCTCTTTACAACCCCGAAGACCATTTTTCTCTACAATGTCAAGTTTCTGAGATACGCAAAGGGGTTGAAAGTAGGGGGTTGAAAAGGGTTGAATAGGGTTGAATTTTTTATCGGCCATATACTCATCCAAACACCCTCTATACGACCCCGAAAACCATTTTTCTCTAAAATGTCAGATTTCTGAGATACGCAAAGGGGTTGTAAAAAGGGGGTTGAAAAGGGGTAGTTTTTTTTGTCGTTTTCTACTCATCCAAACACCCTCTATACAACCCCGCAAACCATTTTTCTCTTCGACGTCAGGTTTCTGAGATAAGCAATGGGGTTGAAAGAAGGGGGTTGAAAAGGGGTAGTTTCAGATTTTTCCCATACTCACCCCGACACCTTCTATACAACCCCATAAAAAGTTTTCCCCTCCTAGCACGGCAAGTGGGAGAACAATTATGTCAATCAGTCAATCAATCAATCAGTGAGTGGTTTTTTAATTATATATAATATAACTAGTATTTCGCTTGGGGGCGCGAGTTGCAAGCAACCCGCGGTGTCTTTTTAGTATTTTTTGACTAACAATTATTATTTCTCTGTGAAAATAATAATTTGTGTCAGATTTCTGAGATACGTAAAGGGGTTGAAAGAAGGGGGTTGAATAGGGTTGATTTTTTATTGGCCATATACTCACCCAGATACCCTCTATACAACCCCGAAAACCATTTTTCTCTACAATGTCAGGTTTCTGAGATATGCCAAGGGGTTGAAAGTAGGGGTTGAAAAGGGTTAAATTTTTTATTGGCCATATACTCGCCCAAATACCCTCTATACAACCCCGAAAACCATTTTTCTCTAAATTGTCAGATTTCTGAGATACGCAAAGGGGTTGTAAAAAGGGGGTTGAAAAGGGGTAATTTTTTTTTCGTTTTATACTCACCCAGATACCCTCTATACAACCCCGAAAACCATTTTTCTCTTCGACGTCAGGTTTCCGAGATAAGCAATGGGGTTGAAAGAAGGGGGTTGAAAAGGGGTAGTTTCAGATTTTTCCCATACTCACCCCGACACCTTCTATACAACCCCATAAAAAGTTTTCCCCTCCTAGCACGGCAAGTGGGAGAACAATTATGTCAATCAGTCAATCAGTGGTTATTTAATTGTATATAATATAATAATAATAACTAGTATTTCGCTTGGGGGCGCGAGTTGCAAGCAACCCGCGGTGTCTTTTTGGTATTTTTAGTAACAATTATTATCTCTACAATGTCAGATTTCTGAGTTACGCAAAGGGGTTGAAAGAAGGGGGTTGAAAAGGGTTGAATTTTTTTTGGCCATATTTTCATCCAGATGTCCTTTATACAACCCCGAAGACTATTTTTCTCTACAATGTCAGGTTTCTGAGTTACGCAAAGGGGTTGAAAGAAGGGGGTTGAAAAGGGTTGAATTTTTTTTAGCCATATTTTTATCCAGATGCCCTCTATACAACCCCGAAAACCATTTTTCTCTACAATGTCAGGTTTCTGAGTTACGCAAAGGGGTTGAAAGAAGGGGGTTGAAAAGGGTTGAATTTTTTTTGGCCATATTTTATCCAGACACCCTCTATACAACCCCGAAGACCATTTTTCTCTACAATGTCAAGTTTCTGAGATACGCAAAGGGGTTGAAAGTAGGGGGTTGAAAAGGGTTGAATAGGGTTGAATTTTTTATTGGCCATATACTCATCCAAATACCCTCTATACAACCCCGAAAACCATTTTTCTCTAAAATGTCAGATTTCTGAGATACGCAAAGGGGTTGTAAAAAGGGGGTTGAAAAGGGGTAGTTTTTTTTCCGTTTTCTACTCATCCAAACACCCTCTATACAACCCCGAAAACCATTTTTCTCTTGGACGTCAGGTTTCCGAGATAAGCAATGGGGTTGAAAGAAGGGGGTTGAAAAGAGGTAGTTTCAGATTTTTCCCATACTCACCCCGACACCTTCTATACAACCCCATAAAAAGTTTTCCCCTCCTAGCACGGCAAGTGGGAGAACAATTATGTCAATCAATCAATCAGTCAATCAGTGAGTGGTTTTTTAATTGTATATAATATAACTAGTATTTCGCTTGGGGGCGCGAGTTGCAAGCAACCCGCGGTGTCTTCTTAGTATTTTTTGACTAACAATTATTATCTGTACAATGCCAGATTTCTGAGTTACGCAAAGGGGTTGAAAGTAGGGGGTTGAAAAGGGTTGAATTTTTTAGTGGCCATATACTCATCCAGACATCTTCTATACAACCCCGAAGACCATTTTTCTCTACAATGTCAGGTTTCTGAGATACGCAAAGGGGTTGAAAGTAGGGGGTTGAAAAGAGTTGAATAGGGTTGAATTTTTTATTGGCCATATACTCACCCAAATACCCTCTATACAACCCCGAAAACCATTTTTCTCTAAAATGTCAGATTTCTGAGATACGCAGAGGGGTTGTAAAAAGGGGATTGAATAGGGTTGAATTTTTTATTGGCCATATACTCATCCAGACACCCTCTATACAACCCCGAAAACCATTTTTCTCTTCGACGTCATGTTTCTGAGATACGCAAAGGGGTTGAAAGTAGGGGGTTGAAAAGGGTTGAATTTTTTATTGGTCATATACTCACCCAAATACCCTCTATACAACCCCGAAAACCATTTTTCTCTAAAATGTCAGATTTCTGAGATACGCAAAGGGGTTGTAAAAAGGGGGTTGAAAAGGGGTAATTTTTTTTTTCGTTTAATACTCATCTAAACACCCTCTATACAACCCCGAAAACCATTTTTCTCTTCGACGTCAGGTTTCTGAGATAAGCAATGGGGTTGAAAGATGGGGGTGGAAAAGGGGTAGTTTCAGATTTTTCCCATACTCACCCCGACACCTTCTATTCAACCCCATAAAAAGTTTTCCCCCCCTAGCACGGCAAGTGGGAGAACAATTATGTCAATCAGTGAGTGAGTGAGTGGTTATTTAATTATTAATTGTATATAATATAACTAGTATTTCGCTTGGGGGCGCGAGTTGCAAGCAACCCGCGGTGTCTTTTTAGTATTTTTTGACCAAAAATTATTATTTCCCTGTGAAAATAATAATTTGTGTCAGTTTTCTGAGATACGCAAAAGGGTTGAAAAAAGGGGGTTGAAAAGGGTTGTATTTTTTAATCGCCATATACTTGTACAAAACCCTCCACACAAACCTAAAAACCGTTTTGCTCTACTATGTCAGGTTTCTGAGATACGCAAAGGGGTTGAAAGTAGGGGGTTGAAAAAGGTTGAATTTTTTTTTGGCTATATATTCATCCAGGTGCCCTCTATACAACCCCGAAAACTATTTTTCTCTACTATGTCAAGTTTCTGATATACGCAAAGGGTTGAAAGTAGGGGGTTGAAAAGGGTTGAATTTTTTATTCGTCATATACTCACCAAAACACCCTCTATACAACCCTGAAAACCATTTTTCTCTAAAATGTCAGATTTCTGAGATACGCAAAGGGGTTGAAAGTAGGGGGTTGAAAAGGGTTGAATTTTTATTGGCCATATACTCATCTAAATACCCTTTATACAACCTCGAAAACTATTTTTCTCTACTATGTCAGGTTTCTGCGATACGCAAAGGGGTTGAAAAAAGGGGGTTGAAAAGGGTTGTTTTTTTTTTTGGCCATATTTTCATTCAGATGCCCTTTAAACAACCCCGAAAACCATTTTTCTCTACAATGTCAGGTTTCTGAGTTACGCAAAGGGGTTGAAAGAAGGGGGTTGAAAAGGGTTGAATTTTTTTTGGCCATATTATCATCCAAACACCCTCTAAACAACCCCGAAGACTATTTTTCTCTACAATGTCAAGTTTCTGAGATACGCAAAGGGGTTGAAAGTAGGGGGTTGAAAAGGGTTGAATAGGGTTGAATTTTTTATTGGCCATATACTCATCCAAACACCCTCTATACAACCCCGAAAACCATTTTTCTCTAAAATGTCAGATTTCTGAGATACGCAAAGGGGTTGTAAAAAGGGGGTTGAAAAGGGGTAATTTTTTTTTTCGTTTTATACTCACCCAGACACCCTCTATACAACCCCGAAAACCATTTTTCTCTTCGACGTCAGGATTCCGAGATAAGCAATGGGGTTGAAAGAAGGGGGTTGAAAAGGGGTAGTTTCAGATTTTTCCCATACTCACCCCGACACCTTCTATACAACCCCATAAAAAGTTTTCCCCTCCTAGCACGGCAAGTGGGAGAACAATTATGTCAATCAGTCAGTGAGTGAGTGAGTGGTTATTTAATTATATATAATATAACTAGTATTTCGCTTGGGGGCGCGAGTTGCAAGCAACCCGCGGTGTCTTTTTAGTATTTTTTCTCATCCAAACACCCTCTATACAACCCCGAAAACCATTTTTCTCTACAATGTCAGGTTTCTGAGATATGCCAAGGGGTTGTAAAAAGGGGGTTGAAAAGGGGTAATTTTTTTTTTCGTTTCATACTCACCCAGACACCCTCTATACAACCCCGAAAACCATTTTTCTCTTCGACGTCAAGTTTCTGAGATACGCAAAGGGGTTGAAAGTAGGGGGTTGAAAAGGGTTGAATAGGGTTGAATTTTTTATTGGCCATATACTCATCCAAACACCCTCTATACAACCCCGAAAACCATTTTTCTCTAAAATGTCAGATTTCTGAGATACGCAAAGGGGTTGTAAAAAGGGGGTTGAAAAGGGGTAGTTTTTTTTTTCGTTTTCTACTCATCCAAACACCCTCTATACAACCCCGAAAACTATTTTTCTCTTCGACGTCAGGTTTCTGAGATAAGCAATGGGGTTGAAAGAAGGGGGTTGAAAAGGGGTAGTTTCAGATTTTTCCCATACTCACCCCGACACCTTCTATACAACCCCATAAAAAGTTTTCCCCTCCTAGCACGGCAAGTGGGAGAACAATTATGTCAATCAGTCAGTCAATCAATCAGTCAGTGGTTTTTTAATTGTATATAATATAATAACTAGTATTTCGCTTGGGGGCGCGAGTTGCAAGCAACCCGCGGTGTCTTTTTAGTATTTTTTGACCAAAAATTATTATTTCCCTGTGAAAATAATAATTTGTGTCAGTTTTCTGAGATACGCAAAAGGGTTGAAAAAAGGGGGTTGAAAAGGGTTGTATTTTTTAATCGCCATATACTTGTACAAAACCCTCCACACAAACCTAAAAACCGTTTTGCTCTACTATGTCAGGTTTCTGAGATACGCAAAGGGGTTGAAAGTAGGGGGTTGAAAAAGGTTGAATTTTTTTTTGGCTATATATTCATCCAGGTGCCCTCTATACAACCCCGAAAACTATTTTTCTCTACTATGTCAAGTTTCTGATATACGCAAAGGGGTTGAAAGTAGGGGGTTGAAAAGGGTTGAATTTTTTATTCGTCATATACTCACCAAAACACCCTCTATACAACCCTGAAAACCATTTTTCTCTAAAATGTCAGATTTCTGAGATACGCAAAGGGGTTGAAAGTAGGGGGTTGAAAAGGGTTGAATTTTTATTGGCCATATACTCATCTAAATACCCTTTATACAACCTCGAAAACTATTTTTCTCTACTATGTCAGGTTTCTGCGATACGCAAAGGGGTTGAAAAAAGGGGGTTGAAAAGGGTTGTTTTTTTTTTTGGCCATATTTTCATTCAGATGCCCTTTATACAACCCCGAAAACCATTTTTCTCTACAATGTCAGGTTTCTGAGTTACGCAAAGGGGTTGAAAGAAGGGGGTTGAAAAGGGTTGAATTTTTTTTGGCCATATTATCATCCAAACACCCTCTAAACAACCCCGAAGACTATTTTTCTCTACAATGTCAAGTTTCTGAGATACGCAAAGGGGTTGAAAGTAGGGGGTTGAAAAGGGTTGAATAGGGTTGAATTTTTTATTGGCCATATACTCATCCAAACACCCTCTATACAACCCCGAAAACCATTTTTCTCTAAAATGTCAGATTTCTGAGATACGCAAAGGGGTTGTAAAAAGGGGGTTGAAAAGGGGTAATTTTTTTTTTCGTTTTATACTCACCCAGACACCCTCTATACAACCCCGAAAACCATTTTTCTCTTCGACGTCAGGATTCCGAGATAAGCAATGGGGTTGAAAGAAGGGGGTTGAAAAGGGGTAGTTTCAGATTTTTCCCATACTCACCCCGACACCTTCTATACAACCCCATAAAAAGTTTTCCCCTCCTAGCACGGCAAGTGGGAGAACAATTATGTCAATCAGTCAGTGAGTGAGTGAGTGGTTATTTAATTATATATAATATAATAACTAGTATTTCGCTTGGGGGCGCGAGTTGCGAGCAACTCGCGGTGTCTTTTTAGTATTTTTTGTAACAACAAAGGGGTTGAAAAGGGTTGAATTTTTATTGGCCATATACTCATCTAAATACCCTTTATACAACCTCGAAAACTATTTTTCTCTACTATGTCAGATTTCTGACATACGCAAAGGGGTTGAAAGAAGGGGGTTGAAAAGGGTTGATTTTTTATTGGCCATATTCTCACCCAGATACCCTCTATACAACCCCGAAAACCATTTTTCTCTACAATGTCAGATTCCTGAGATACGCAAAGGGGTTGAAAGTAGGGGGTTGAAAAGGGTTGAATAGGGTTGAATTTTTTAGTGGCCATATACTCATCCAGATACCCTCTATACAACCCCGAAGACCATTTTTCTCTACAATGTCAGGTTTCTGAGTCACGCAAAGGGGTTGAAAGAAGGGGGTTGAAAAGGGTTGAATTTTTTTTAGTCATATTTTCATCCAGATGCCCTCTATACAACCCCGAAAACCATTTTTCTCTACAATGTCAGGTTTCTGAGTTACGCAAAGGGGTTGAAAGAAGGGGGTTGAAAAGGGTTGAATTTTTTACTGGCTATTTACTCATCCAGACACCCTCTATACAACCCCGAAAACCATTTTTCTCTAGAATGTCAGGTTTCTGAGATACGCAAAGGGGTTGAAACAAGGGGGTTGAAAAGGGTTGAATAGGGTTGATTTTTTTATTGGCCATATACTCACCCAGATACCCTCTATACAACCCCGAAAACCATTTTTCTCTACAATGTCAGGTTTCTGAGATATGCCAAGGGGGTTGAAAAGGGTTGAATAGGGTTGATTTTTTTATTGGCCATTTACTCATCCAGACACCCTCTATACAACCCCGAAGACCATTTTTCCCTTCTATGTTAGGTTTCTGAGATACGCAAAGGGGTTGGAAGTAGGGGTTGAAAAGGGTTGAATAGGGTTGATTTTTTATTGGTCATATACTCAGCCAGATACCCTCTATACAACCCCGAAAACCATTTTTCTCTACCATGTCAGGTTTCTGAGATACGCAAAGGGGTTGAAACAAGGGGGTTGAAAAGGGTTGAATAGGGTTGATTTTTTTAGTGGCCATATACTCATCCAGATACCCTCTATACAACCCCGAAAACCATTTTTCTCTAAAATGTCAGATTTCTGAGATACGCAAAGGGGTCGTAAAAAGGGGGTTGAAAAGGGGTATTTTTTTTTTTCGTTTTAAACTCATCCAAACACCCTCTATACAACCCCGAAAACCATTTTTCCCTTCGACGTCAGGTTTCTGAGATAAGCAATGGGGTTGAAAGAAGGGGGTTGAAAAGGGGTAGTTTCAGATTTTTCCCATACTCACCCCGACACCTTCTATACAACCCCATAAAAAGTTTTTCCCTCCTAGCACGGGAAGTGGGAGAACAATTGTGTCAATCAGTCAGTCAATCAATCAGTAAATCAGTCAGTGGTTTTTTAATTGTATATAATATAATTTGAGCGTTTTTTCATAAAATGGATGACTTTAAACATGCGTTATGATCATCATTATCAAAATCACCTGCTATTGTTGACCTTCCGTTGCCATCAGTGGATCGCCAGCGATAAAGTGGATAACCATTATTTCCACTAATAGTTTCTGCTACTAATTGTCTCGTAAAGCGTTTTGAACATATATAATATACACATACATAATTATGTATATAATACCTAAACAATTCAGTCAACGCAGACCAATAACGTCCCTTCTTTATCCCATTAACAGGATGACATTTGAAAATTATTTGTGTTTTTCTTAACTATCTTCGCTCTAGTCTAGACAAGCAATAGAAAAAATCAATCAAACGGTGGCGACTTTTCAAAGTAAGCTAGCTTGATTGTCCAATCCTCGCTAAAAAGATTAAGTAACCCTAACTGATGAAAAGCTAATTGCAGTTTGTATCTATAAGTAAGGGGGAGTCGCTGTGTCCCGATTGTTGCTTCAAAAGTGCCCTGTAATTTATTCGTCATCGATTTCATCATGAATGATGAGAATATTTTGCAAAATAATAGCTGACAAGTAACTAACTCTTTTACAGCTCAATATTTTTTTGTCGTAATTATTATAGACGAGGTGAGGTGAGTGAGTAATAATTCTCTCACCTCATCTAAAAACCACTGTGGTTTAACCTTGTCAGGTGTCCGTGTATGATCATCTTTTGAATTGGCTATTACTGAGCATTTTACTGCTTGCCAGAGAAATTCAATTGACACATAATTATTGTGTGAACACAGTAGTGCCAATTGGAAGTGCACACTAAGGTCACGTGAAGCGTGGCTTTTGTTATTTTAAGTTTCATTGGAATCAATAAAAAAACTAAATATAAATACGAATTTTAAATTCAGTAGTTTCAGAGATAACGACGTTAGGAATCCTAAAAGAGCCTGAAAATCGCTCAACCCAGTGTATCCTTAGTATACCAATATTTACCTAGTTATCGAGTTAGGTAGATCCAATTGGCCGGTCCATTAAAGCGTGCACCATCGTCGAACGCAACGCTGGTTTAATTTAAACTCGAAATAATATTAACCCGAGCCCATAATATTTTTCTGATATACTTAATCGCGGTACAAGTCAGGTTGTTAGTAGCGTTGAAAAAAGCAGGAAAAAATCGTGTTTCTTTCCGATTCCGTGGTTTTTTTTTTCAATGTTTCATTTGATAGTTTCGAAACAAAAGAAAAAAAGCCACAATTTGATTTTTTCGTGAAAAAATCAAATCGGCATTTTCAACGCTAGTTGTTATTAAGACACGTGTTAGCACCGCACATGTGGACATGTTTTGAGGAATTATTCGAAAGAGTTACCGCCTGGCTGGAACGCAAAAGTTATTTCGAAGGAACACGGGTGGGTTGGTGCGTCAGTATGATTCTGACATTCCCTCTCGCTCCACCCAGAGCTGTAAATCATTCGATGATTTCACCTATCCATAAAAAGACCCGTGAAGAAGATATTTTAGCAAGAGGATTTATCTTTCACTATTATAAATGTCCATCAGATACCGCCCCGCGTTTTGTCAAGCTTCATTAAATGACTTCGGTAGCTATCTGGATATTAAATTTATTGTAATCCAAGGCAAGAGGTTATTTTTAGATTTGGCATTCCCTTTGTGTACCTTCCCTAATAATCTCGCATGAGATATCTCGGACAATCAGGGACGGTCTAAAAAGTTAAATTTTAGAAGTAGGTATAAGCAAACTAACATTATTTCAGGTTTACTAAAGAGGCAGGTTGTGATGACGGCAAGGTAATAAAGCTAAAATGTACGACAGACCAATGAAAACAAAGAATATGCAGCACCATTTAGTTAGATGAGAAGGGATCTATAGCGCACGGATAGTTTCTCGAATTGTTTGGGAGCACGCGAAGCCTGAGGAAAGAAATCCCAAGCGTGCGGCAAGTTAGAACGAGAAAAAGTACCGCGCGCTTCAGATGCTCGAACAAATGGCCGACACTCACTTGTCAGGTTGCAGGCACATGTAAGCCGACTCGCCGATGTGGTCCACAGGGTCGTCCGATACATAGTAAATGTCACTCAGTCGCTTTTCGGTCTCCACAGCTATCGAGACGTTTTTGTTCGGACCTGTTTCACCCACGTACACTACTCTGTAAAGAAACAACATCTTACAGCTTCAGCTTTATAATGATAAAACAGAAATGGCTGACAGGTATAACTATTTTCAACAATATGAACCACTTTTACGATGGAACTAACCCTGAAGCCACGAAAAACAATCCGATGATCAATACATTTTGTCCAAAAATTGTGATTTGTGGTTGGTCGCATAGTAAAGTTAAAGTTGTTCATAACAATCAAGTACAATGACACCCTCTCAGATCTTAAAACTTCGTGCAGCAGCGTTGCGTTGTGTGACATCGGTGTGAGCTCACCATTACGCAAAATACGAGCTTCAGCATGCAGTTGCGGACATCAGTCCGATATAAAAATAATTGACTATAAAGTAACCTCCATTATGTGGTATTTTCAACCGACTTCCAAAAAAGAAGGAGGTTCTCAATTGGACAGTTTCAGAATTGGACAGTCACCTCATAACTTTATTTATTTATTTAACAATTCATGTACACACATTTAATAAAAATATAAGAACTTAGAACTTTGTACTGGGTGAACCGATTTTGATGATTCTTCCTACATTCAAAAGCTGGCGCTTGTTGTGTGGTCCCATTTATTGATTGAGATCTGACTACTAGTAATTGAGTTATCCCTAATAATGCGTGGCTTAGTCTACATTCATGATGTTCTCATTCCCTCTTGTCGATGTAAAATGAAAAAAGAAAATTGTTTACTATGGTTTGGAAAAATATCTTAGTATTTCAACGTGGTCCCTTTCTAGTTTGCTGAAGATCTGATGAAGAACAGAGAAGATAGGAAACGGAACTCTTCAATAAATTATAGCAAATCTTTCGGGATTGCTGAGATCGCATGTTTGTTTATTGTTTACACCAATGTAATTGGTACGTTTAGGTGGGTGTACCCATAAAAAGTGAAAAATAAAAAAAACTTAAAAAAAAACCGACTTCGCACAAAAAAGTCCGATATTAAAGTTATTTTGTACTTGTTGTTTTTTTTTTGTGTGTAGAAGTCAGTTGTATTTTTTTGTAATCCATCTTGACAACTGAAATTTACATGATGATGACATCGATTCATGGTGAAATTTCGATACCGACAGCGCGTGTTTGGATGGGTATATATCGTATCTGTGTATTCCGTTATACCATTAACGTGCTGTTGAGTGTACCTACAAGTTACAAATGGTTTAAATTATAATCAGCCTTTTAACGTTCCCGCTGCTGGGACACAGGCCTCCTCTCTAGGAGAGGGAATGGGCCGTAATCCACCACGCGGGCCCAGTGCGGGTTGATGAATGCCACATGTCTTCGAATTTTTGGTTCTAGGACATGCCGGTTTCCCCACGATGTTTTTTTGAGAGCAGTGGAGATGAAATTAATTACACAAAGTAATGCGCCTGTCTGGGTTTGAACCCGCGACCTACAATTTGTAAGTCGGGGCCGTTATCACTCGGCCACCACTGCTCTCCTCTGGTTGGTGGTTTAAATACCAGTGCCAAATCCTTGAACGTTGTTATTGAATAGATTTTTTAAAATGCGTAATCCCTGGCTCCTATTAAACAAAAATAAAATCAAAAATACATTATAATGGGTACACATCACCGTTTACGTTTACATAAGGATTTGTAAATACGAGTATATTTCCTGCATTTTTTTAATTTCAAATAAAACGCGATGACTTGTTTATTATTTCGTATTCTAATTTACTGCTTTATTGACATTTCTTTGAGTAAACATTCGACGCGTAGGAATTAAAAGGAATCAATTAAATTTTAGCATGTGTTTACCAATCGTGGCACCTCTTATGCGAAATTTCTACCTATAATGCTTTACATCATTTATTCATACTGAATGTACTTATGTATGTATTTACAGAATGCACCGTTAATCCAAGCTTCAATTAATAACTACGTTAGAAGGCTCGAATCCGATTAAACGTAAGCTGAATCAAATATTCCACTCTACCGGGTTCAAATTCGCTGGCTGATATCACCTTCCGAACATTTTAACCGCTGAACACTGTTGTCAGAACCCTGCAATACTTGAATATTGGAGTCTAAGTGCACCTCTTAGATTGAAAGCTTCCATGCGAGTAGGAATTGTCACACGAAGAAACGCCAAAGGAATTCAACATATTCAACAATGATATTACTGACGCTAGTTGGATGACGGAAAGTATTGAAAGCTTTTGAGATTGACGTCAAAAAGGCGAGCCCTCCTCAAACGCGCATACAACGCATGTATTGCTGTTTCCCCTTCATGACAGTCGGGAAATGTCCGACGAAATAAAATCGATTTTCTACGCATATACAGGGTGAAATTGAATAGATGCGACATATTTAAATATACAATAATACGTGTTGTCAAGAAAATTTAGAACATACCAAATGTAAAATTAATGAACTTTTATCACCGCTATGAATGGCAACGTTTAATAACGCGAGTACTCCACAACGATCATTGAGCACTGCGATTAGTTGGACGAGATTTTTTGATACTTTAATTTTTCTTATTTATTTTGCATATTAATTATTTTTCTGGAATACCGATAATTCGTACTTAAATAAAGATATTAACATCGATGGATCATTTTAAAACGCCAACCACGTAACTTTTTTTAACGATTTAGATTGTAGAAAAAACAGTTTATAATTACTATGTTACTGTAACTGAAGCTCCCATTTCATTTTGTCGCATCTATTCAAAGTCATCCTGTATACAATCGATTTGCAGATGTGTGTTGTATATTGGTTTTATACATACGGTGTCGGTCATTTGTATACTTTCGTCGTTTGTATATTATACAGTGTGAAATCTTAATGGTTGTTTTCCCGCGGCAGGACGATTACCCATCAGTAGTACTATCGAAACACAAAGTTAAACTAAAAAAAACAAATGTTTTTTTTTTCAAATCATTAAAAAAGTTTTCATAAACTCGAAAGAACGAGAATCAATAGTAGTGTACTAGATATAAAGTAGGTAGATACCTACATGAGACGCACGTACCGCCGCGTACCTACATACATATCGCGCGATGCACTACTGTTGGTTCAAGTCGCTTTCGAGTTTTGTTTATCACAATTGTTAATCTGCCATTTATGGAGTCTAATATTTTTTATATATATAAATCGATTGTATTACCGATACAAACTCATTTCGCTTCGGGAAAACAACCATTAAAATTTCACACTGTATAACGCCTTAGTCAAAGTGTACCTATAAAGCGTGGGTATTATGTAAAACTAGTGAACCAGATACCGGCAATTAATTTACAACTAATTCTATTTTCTAACTCAAAACAACAAAAACAGCGTCATGTTGTGATCGTATTTAAAAGTGTTAACTGGTGCATTTCATACATCTATCTATGTCAGAAAAAAATAATTGCCGCATGTGTAAAAGGTGAGAAACAACGGCTGACTGACTTTTTTGTTGCGTTCATTATTTTCAGGACAAGTTAAAATAAAAATTTCACACTTACCAGTTTAAAAGTTTTTTTATAGAAAATCAAAATTTTGGAATAAAGAAAACGTAGGTATCATGTTATGAACACGTCTTTTTGAAAAGTTAAGTCCTTAGAAACACTTAAATATTTTAAAATCGTCGAAATCACGCTCCACAAATCTATTTCCAGTCGTCATGCAAGCGAATCGAAATGTTACAAACTAATAAAGTGTACGTCAATCATTCAATGTGATTGAAATACAAACGAAGATTAAAATAGAAGAAATTATCGTTGTTTGGAATATTCTTATCATCCAAGTGTTCTATAATTCCAGTAAAATTACTCGTTATCTTATAATTCTTGTTAGTTTGTAATGTAAGGTGACTTTAGTTTAGACATAGGCAAAGTCAAACTTTTATTGTGCCATTGTGCCATGGTTATTCTTCTGTTTCCTCGGCCCATGAACCTAATGGATACACACAAAGCTATATACACCGTTATCAGCATAACACATAAACACACAAAATTATTAATCAACTTGATTCATTAGTTTCTTAGTTTGAGTACAACCATTCATTGGAAATAGTCTGTTCAGTTGATCAATTTTGATTCGAGGTAACAGGAGATACGAAGGCTGCCTTTGAAGTTCTGTCGTTTGAAATAACTATAGATAGACCATCTAATAGATTATTACCATTTCTTGTTTTTCAAAGAATTCTCCGCGAAATTTAATACACTTTTGCATGCGTTCGTACCAAGTTTTAAAACATTTGCTCCGGGGGTAGTCAAAATGGCCGATTTGTATGCGACAACAGCTTCTTCGGGTGAGCTGAAATGTTGACCAGGAAAACTTTGCTTAATTTTCAGGAACGTAAAAAAATCGTTAGGGCTCAAGTCAGAGCTGTAAGGCGGGTGATCTAAAATTTCGATATTTTAGGTGCTCAAAAAGATCTTTGTATCGCGAGCGGTGTGCGACGATTACCTGCCGCACGGCGTCGATATTCTCTTTCGTCGCGGTTGTTTTTGGGTGAATTTAGGTGGCTTGTCACTGAAGCAAGAGTGACCACGTTGAAATTGTAAATACCAGCGTTCTACAGTCCTAAGACATGGTGCTGCATCACTAAATACAGAAGTGATCTCCTCAAAGCACTGAGGTCGCGTTATTCCCCTTTGAGAGTTGTAAAAATTATCGCACGCATATTTTCCCTTGATATTTCCCCTTTGGATAGACGCTACAATAAAACTATTCAACCGATCAAAAAACATTCTCTTGTTTTCGAATTCTAAATTCAAAAAGTTGTAAAAGCCATGTTTTTTTTTAATAATTGCAGGCGGTATGCCAGCAACACGACTTAAAAGGCAGCCTTGTACCTACTAGAGCTGGTCGGCATTTAAAACAGAAGAGGTGATACAGTCAGTGCCCCGCATTACCCTCTCCCTATTTTCATAATTCTGAAAGAGACCAGGTTGTGCGAGGTATGTACTGTACGTGTACGTACCTTCATTTTTTTATGCTAGCTAGTTGTTAACCTGGTAGTTGGCGGGTAATGAGAACCCACGCATTGAACTGTTTATTTATTTGCTTTTTTCTATAATTTGACATTATTATTTAAGCTGCAAATAATTCTTTATTTTAAAAATTAAGAATTGCTTGATTTGATTAAGATAAACTTTTGACTTTTTAATAGTTTTCTTTATAACGGGCATAATCAAGGCTTTCATTATCCCACACTATGGGACGATGAGAGCTAATGATTTTTTTAACAATCACAACCATTTTTAATTTAAGCTGTGTAGGTAGACAAAGAGACTGGTTATGGTCGTAACTAAAATAGTTACTAATTGTAAAAAAGTTATTCTTACTAAGTAATAATGTTACTTTGTAGGTTCCCATTCAACATATCGCATATTCATGTTGGTACACACCATATAATAATAAAGATATTAGATTAAAAAGGTCTCTCGGTTCTATGACACTATAATTTAAACCTTTGTTAATCATTTACTGTACCAACATTCCCGATTTAGTTACAGAGTTAGATATGTAAATATTCATTGTATTTCAAAAATTAAGTTGTAATCAAAAATATCTAGGGACAAAAAACTTTGGTTCATTACTTCTTTGCCGGAGAAGTGGTTGTAGATTGGCAACATTTACGCGGTAGTATTGATTTAGTTTGTAAATTAATGACTTTGTAGATTTGGGACAGGATAGTGAAAACACTAAGCTTTCCCAAGCGAAAATATTCGAAATAAACTTGACGCTTACAAATCATCAACATCTTTCGTTTAATCTCTACAAAACAAACAGGAACAAGAAAGCTTGCTAGGCTTCGTTCCCACTTGGAAGCTACTCACAAGAAATATATGAAATCTACATTTTTTTTTGTTTTATTATGAAATGGATTTGCTCTTGACTCTAGTCTAGGTCACAGGTGACAGAGACAAAGTCTACGATGGAATGAGCTTACCCAGGAGAAACCTGTCACAACCAACAGATATAGGTAATGGGTAAGTGACAAGTGCGCACGGTTACAGGTCGAAACGTGGAGATACTGTTCAATCAAAAAAGGTTTGCGCTCCCGAAGCGTGTTACTTTCCTTGGGACATCTGTATGTATTACTAAGACGGAAGTAGCGATACCAGCATAACGTTGCATAGCAACTAGGTAGACTAGAACTTACAAAGTTTTGTGCGACAGTGACGGAATGGCGCGCCAAACTTTCCAAAGCCGAAAGTGAACGTAGGACAGAGGACTTGATCTAACATATTATATCTTTATTCTCAAGGCGAGGTATTTTTGCCTCACTAATGATTCCTATTTCTATTTTTGTAAACCCACAATTTTCTTTCTTTTCTCACTGATTCAAGGTTACTTCGGAAACAGTGTACATTTTTTTCCATGAAATCAGTATCGGCAAATATTTCACGATGAAAAATAATGTATTAGGTATTTTATTTTAGAAGAATTAGCATCGCATCACTTATCGCGTTGTTAAGCAAAGACAAGATGAGAGTGATAATTATTCCGTACGATTTTTTGTCCGAAACATGGTAAAATGAAAAAAATACGAGTACGTATATTTTTATGCGTATTTATACGTCTCCTAACACAGTCTCCGAAGTAAATCTGCATAAAAATTTGTAACATATATATTATGTACCTACCTATCA
Organism: Hecatera dysodea; assembly: GCA_905332915.2. Taxonomy (NCBI): domain Eukaryota; kingdom Metazoa; phylum Arthropoda; class Insecta; order Lepidoptera; family Noctuidae; genus Hecatera; species Hecatera dysodea. Next base: position 14,890,432 of record HG995286.1, on the reverse strand, counting down.
TATTATAAGTTAATTTATTGTAAATAGAAGTGCGCCCCGGACTACCCTCTCTTTATTTATATTTGAGTTATTTTAGTCTGATAGATATCGCCGTCCTAAGGCCGCCGTTGTATGGTAAAAACTTGTGACTATTTTGGAGTACATTAAAGTATATTATATGTATATATTACTAGTTCCTAGTAGTGCTACTCGGCCTAGATTACCACTAATAAGCTTGTCATATCGTATCGCTTGGCATGAGGCTAGGAACTGCATTGTATCCTCATGCTGGCACCACTTTGTTGTAACGCTGGAGTGACGTCTTTATCGCGCATACAAATGTATCTGAGCCCGTATATTTCAATGGAAAGCCGACCGGCTGACTGTTTCACTGTGCTACTTCTGAAGACGTTTTGTGTTTACCTTTAGATAACAAAACATCTTAATATACACATTGCGCATAAAATGGCTACTAAACTAACTAACTAAGACCAAAGAAAAAAAATGATTGTTTGGGACTCTCACAGGACAAATAACAAAATCAATTAAAAATACAATATAAAATGACCTGTGGAAGGTTAAAAAGGCTCCTAACACTACCGAGTTAGTTTGTTTTATATGGCAGCATTTATATTTATGCTGCCATATAAAAAAATACAGCACTGATATTCTCATAGGACCCGCTGTGATGTACACTTAGGACAAATAAGTAGACTATGCATATAACTAAAGACGTGAATATTTTATATGTACATAGGTATGTATGAGTGTCAAGGGAGCTCGTGGCTAAAGAATAACAGCCGCGTGGGTCTATCTTCTAGGTTAAGCAACGCTTGCCTAGGCTGGTCTGTGGATGGGTGACCATCTTAACATACCGTGTTTCGTCCGTACTTCGGAAACCACGTTAGGCCATTGGTCCCGGCTGTCATTTGTAGATCTTTGGCAGTCGTTACGGATTGTCAGAAGTCAGTAAATCTGACCCCAGTCTCGCTAAGAAGTACCTTATTACCTCGCTAAGATATACCCAGTTAATGGGTTGACAGCCGCTCCACGTTAAATACTGGTATTAAGCTGAATCCGGTTTGACTGGAAGTTTTTGAGATATAAAGAAACCGAGATTTTCAAGAAACAAATAATTTAATTACCAAAAAACGTCGGAAAAACAACCACTACATATCAAAAAACTTTCTTTTTAAGATTTTCTTGCGTGACTTGGTTCACTAGGGCTGTTTTTAATGCTCCAACAGTAATCCGCCATCATGTTGGCATTCCAATGACCTTGGTACCGCTTCCATAGTCCGAATATCTTGATTGAACCGTTCTCCTTGTTCTTCACTGAGATCACCTAGATTTTCAGGGAAGCGGTCCAAATGGCTTTGGAGGAAGTGTAGACGTACCTTAATGCATGCCATTACAACCTAGCTGCTGAAAGTGCGACAACATTTCTTCAATATGCTCCGCATAGCTTTCATCGTTTTTGTTTCCCAGAAAATTTTGTGCAATCCAGGCAAGTTTTCAATATACATATGTCATGTAACTATGAAAGTTTTCATCCTTCATCGACCTTCTTATTTGTGGACCATCAAACATTCCGACTTTCAGTTTTTCTGTACTCAAATTATGGAAATTTTTAGAGATGAATTGAAAACAATCACCATTTTTGTTCAGAGCTTTGACAACTTGTTTCATGAGCTCAAGTTTGATGAGCATAGGCGGCAGTATTATGCGATGCCTAGGCACTAATGGTTAATCTTAATTTATCATATTCAGTTTACCCGGAACCATAGCTTGCCTGGGCCTGGACCAGAGCTTGTTCTTTTCCAACCCAGTGCTCAGACTTAGCTCTGCAGGCTCCTTGTTTAACCAGAAGAAAATTCACCATTTTGAAATCTACACATATCAGCCACTTGTGTTCGTTGTACTTGATTTTATTCATAACAGAAGCTACAGTAGTAATAATCCGTTACCGCACACCCATTTTACGAACTCCGACACACTTAGTATACAATATTTATATGTACATAATATATTCACCACATATATTACAGAAATAGTCAGAATCATATTCACAGATATTTTGCGACATGGATATGGTAAAAAATAACTTTTTAAATAAACTGCTCGGTTTTATGAAAATTAAGTGTAGGTAACTAGTCCGAAAATACGGACAAAAGCTGTATCTCAAAAACTAAAGCTGTTAGAGAATTGCTGGTAGATTTGAAATCAGCGACCTCGAATTGGTAAACAACAGTCATAAAATTTCATGCAATACAAAATGACTCATTCTGTTCTCTTGTGTTATTAATGTATTATTTATATTGACCATTAGACTGGACGCATTTTGTGCAAAAAATGGCTGGACGTATTTTCTAAAATATCATGCCAATTTTGTTTTCCACTACGAATTTAGTCTCCCGGTCCCCTAGCAACCCCGAGTCGATTTGGTTTACTCTGAACCAATACGCATTGCACACTCTTAAGAGTGCAATGTCGCCCTAACCAGTCCTAGGGCGCACAGCCAGCCACAGTACGCAAGAATATTTGTCAAATATGTTTTTAATTTTATTCCTAACTAACCCGGTCTTGACCTCAAACTCGATGGTTAGTGTTAGATGAGGTTCGCGACGTAGCGAGCGTACCTACGTAGATAGCTTATTTGCTTTTGCTTTGAAGGCAAACGGGTGGTGGATAATTCGCTGGTAGGGAACCTTGAAGTTAAGAAAGCGTTATATCGTATCCTATGACTTTAAACATGTTTTCTTCAGACAAATACAGTTAAAAGTGCGACTTCGTTCGCGTTAATGTCGGAATGAACTAACAAAGGTGTCGCATAGATAAAAATAATGTTCGTACAGTTAAGGTACCTTGCATAACCTGACCCCACAAAGAATTAAGAAAATAAAAGAAATAGGGTAATGCAGGGCACTGAAGGACTGTAACTTCTTTTTTCGTTTAAAATTCGGAACAAAACAGGTGTTTCTTGACACCTCGGATCAATTCAACCAAACAGACTATCGAACGAATGGTGCTGTAGATTTTAATCGACGAAATAACCAAACTGGTGAATCAAGTTTATTCTTTCGTACTTCAAACTCTCCCAATCCGGCCGGTCCCCGTGGGAGAAAAAGACCGAAACCCTTCAGAGACAAATACCCCAAATCAATTAGAGCCTGAGAATAATGACTTTCTCTACATAGCAACATACAACGTAAGGACTCTATCTTCTCACGCCCGCTTACTAGAATTATTGCATGCCCTGAAAAATACAAAATTCGATATAATTGGTTTATGTGAAACAAGGAGGCTAGGGACATCAATTCAAGAGTATGATAATGTTATCTTTCACTATATAGGAGAGACCCCAGGCCTTTATGGTGTGGGTTTTCTCGTGAAGAAGCATCTCAAAACCCACATCGAGAACTTCATTGGATTATCAGAGCGAGTGGCGTTACTAACGTTAAATTTCAAAAACTACAAAATAAGTATAATACAGGTATATGCCCCAACAGATGCTGCTAATGATAACGAGATAGAGTTTTTCTATGACACCATCGACAAAGCCTTAAAATTATCAGAAAAGAACATAATAGTCATGGGAGACTTTAACGCCAGAATTGGCCAACCAAAACCAGGAGAAAACTTAGTAATGAAAAACCATGGATATGGCACAAGAAACCAAAGAGGCGAAAGGCTAATAGAATTCGCTTATGAAAACAAAATTTCAATTATAAACACTTTCTTTATGAAGAATAAAAAACAAAAATGGACCTGGCGATCTCCAGATGGTAACACAAAGAATGAACTTGACTATATACTAACAAATTTACAGAAGAATGTGCAGAATCTACAAGTCATCAACTTAAATTTCCCTACGGATCATAGACTCGTAAGAGCAAAATTTTTTCTACAAAACCTTAAAGTAAATAGATCAAATTATGCCAATAAATTAAGAAGCACACTTAAAAACGACCAAGAAATAGGGAAATATAAGCAGTCCCTCAATGAACACAGCGAAGACCTTATGAGTTGCCTTGATATAAGCTCGGTACAGAAATGCTACGATAAAATAGTTAATATCTTAGAATCCAGTTTGAAGAAAGCGCTTATACATAATAAAGAAGAAGAAAGAAGTAGTGTAATATCACCTCATACTACAAAGCTAATACAGCGCAGAAGTGCTCTACAAAAAATGAAACCCAAGACGAGAGCTATGAAAAATGAATTGAAAGCGCTTTATAAATTAGTAAGCAAATATGTTCGAAAAGACTACTCAAGCCATCGAAAGCAAACCATTGAAAGACACATTAACTGCACAGGAGGTATCAAAAAAGCGTACAAAGAACTGCGAACTCATAAAACATGGATCGAGGGACTTCATGACTCTCAAAAATCAACACAAGACCGAAAAGAGATCTTAAACATAGCGACCAACTTTTATGAAAACTTGTACAGTGCTCCAATGGGACAAGACATATACCAAAGTGTATCAGAAAACGATGTCAACAATGCAGAAATAAACCCAGTGGACGAAACAGAAATTATAATGGGAATCAAAAGGCTAAAATACGAGAAGAGCCCAGGACCTGACGGAATAACAAGCGAGGCCATAAAAATAGCAGGTACTTATCTAGTAAATCCTCTGGCACATTTATTTACTTTGATACTAAGCTCCTCCGTAACACCTAGACAATGGTCTGAGTCCAATATTATTTTGATATTTAAAAAAGGTGATCCAAAGAACATAGGCAATTATCGACCCATTAGCCTCCTTCCATCACTCTATAAACTATTCTCGTCAATTATAGAGAAGAGAATCAGTTCGACACTTGAAAAAAGCCAGCCGATCGAACAAGCTGGGTTTCGAAAGAGCTATTCCACAACGGACCACATCCACTCCTTGGAGTTGCTTGTTGAAAAATATCAGGAGTACCAACGTCCACTCTACATAGGATTTGTAGATTATCAGAAAGCTTTCGATACAATACTTCATCCCTCAATATGGAAGGCTTTACGTTCCCAAAAAGTAGAGGAAAAATACGTAAAAGTCTTAAAATACCTTTACGAGAATAACACTAGCAGAGTGAAGCTAGAGACTGTAGGACCACCTATCCCTATCAAAAAAGGAGTGCGGCAAGGCGATCCTTTATCGCCTCGGATTTTCATAGCAGTACTAGAAATGATTATCGGAAAATTAAAATGGGATACAACAGGTATATGCATAGAAGGGAAACATATTAGTCACCTAAGGTTCGCCGACGACATTGTCCTTTTTTCAGAATGTAGCACAGAGCTGGAGTCAATGTTACAGGAGTTACAACAAGTAAGCAGAGAAGTAGGACTAGAGATTAATCTGAGCAAAACAAAACTCTTGACAAATGCCGCACAAATCCCTATATGTCTAGACAACACACCAGTAGAGTACGTTAAGAGCTATATCTACCTAGGCAAACAAATTTCTTTCCAAAAACTCAACAACGATGCAGAAGTGGATAGAAGAATAACAATAACATGGAAAAAGTTTTGGAGCCTAAAGGAAATTTTAAAAAGCCAAATGCCAATGAAGATCAAGAGCAAAGTCATGGACTCATGTCTTCTACCCTCGTTAACATACGCCTGTCAAACGTGGAAGTTTACACGAAAAGTAAAAAATAAAATCACCTCCTGCCAGCGAAGTATGGAGAGAAGTGTCGCAAAAATCAGGAAATGCCAGAAAGTTCGACACACTAACATCAGGCAAAAAACAGGAGTGACAGATGCTCTCACCCACGCATTAAAATTAAAATGGAGATGGGCAGGACATGTGGCGAGAATGAGTGACGACCGATGGACAATTCGCATGACGTCATGGCCAGGCCCGACAGGCACCCGGAAAAGAGGTAGACCTGTAACTAGATGGACAGACGACATCACGCGAGTTGCAGGGATAAACTGGATGACAGAAGCCAAAGACCGCGACCGCTGGGGTTCTCTGGAGGAGGCCTTCACCCTCACTATCTGAGGGGTTCATGCTTGCATGATATCAACATGGATAATAATAGATAAACAATAATAATAATGAATAAGTAGGTAATCAAAAATAAATAAATATAATAATATAAAATAATTACAATAATAAATAAAATTAATAATGATAACAAAATAATACTGAAAAACTTAAATCTATTTAATATGTTATGATACCTAATATTGAAATTGATAGCATGAAATAAAAGGCTTTTTTATTTTATTTTTATTTTTACTTCAAACTAGCTTCTGCCAGCGACTTCGTCCGCGTGGAATAGTTACTTTACCCCCGATTTTGAAACTGCCCGATCGGTTTAAAATTGACAAAGTTTCATACAAATAATCAGAAAGCGCCGAACTGCTAAGCTATCGGGAGTTACACGTGTTATTGTGAGTCAACCATAAAATTTAGTCATATGCTGTTTGGGACATTTTTTTAGATAATTTTATGTAAAACATTTCCGTAATACATGATTTCTATGTAACTTTAACCATTAAGGCTACACACGCGACGGAAGCTTAAAAAATGGAGTAACTTCTCCCGTTTTCCCAACATTTTCCTTCACTGCGCTGCTCCTATTGATTGTAGCGTGATGAAAAGTATACTATAACCTGCCCAGAAGTATGAAGAATAATTGCACCAAGTTTCGTTAAAATCGGTCGAGTAGTTTTTGTTTCTATAAAGAACATACAGACAGACAGACAGACAGACAGACAAAAATTTTACTAATTGCGTTTTTGGCACCAGTATCGATCACTAATCACCCCCTGATAGTTATTTTGAAAATATATTCCTTGTACAGAATTGACCTCTCTACAGATTTATTATAAGTATAGATGAATGAAACCATAAGCCCAAAACTGATTTTCCCTGAGAATTGTATATTAATATTTTAGAAACATCATGAAATGGCCAGATTCTGCGATAATTTATTAAAACCGAAATAAATCTTATATATGTATAAGATTCTCGTGTCACGGTGTTTGTGGTTGAAATCCTCCGAAACGGCTCGACCGATTTTCGTGAATCTTAGCGTGCATATCGGCTAGGGCGGCGAATCGGTCATCATCTATTTTTAATCCCCCTAACTATTTTTTTTAATTTTATTTGGCAAAACGACGTTTGCCGCGTCAGCTAGTTTGTTTATAAATATGTTCTTTAGAAAAAGTAGGCACAACTTAACAACCTACTTGTCTACACCTCAAACCCGAAATATTCGAATCAATGCTTACACCTGCCAAATTGTATTCAATGAAGGAACCTTTAGCTCAATGGTGTAACAAGGTTGTATTTCTCGCGCAAATGTTAACCTCTATTATAAAAGCTACTGTTAATGGTAGATATGTATAATTACAGCAAGCGCACGTGTAACCTAATAATAAATTCTCATTCGTTCAACATGTAATACAGCAAAATATAATACGTAGGGCACGAGAATACACGTGCCTTCAAAAATAAATTTCAATCACCGGTGAACTTTAGAAATGAACAAAGTACTAAATATTGAAAAATATACTTACTTTAACTTCGGTTTTCCCGTCAAAGACTTCACGAAAGGATTGGGGTCCATAAAGTATAACCCAATCTGATCATCTGAATTCTGTCCGATCACGACTGGCATAAACTGAAAATGAACGAGAACCAGTAAATATTGTGACTATAAATTTATTCTATAGCGAATAAAATATAACTAAGGTACTCGTTAAACCAATTCCTATCGTTAATTATTTTGTTTGCAACCAACTGTTTTGATTGAGAATTCGAGTAGTCGTCATTTGTGTATCATTAACGAGGTATTTAATTTTAATTACTGAATCTGAACGCTATTGATAAAATCGATAAATGTTTTATGTTACTGCCAAAGTTTGATCTATCTGCTGCTCAGCTCTTGGAGCCATTTGTGGAAATGATTTCTTTTCGTCCGCAGACTGGCGCACTTAACACTAGCCGATAGAAAAGTATCTGTCAGCGACTTCGCCTGCGTATATTTCGAGAATTATCACAAATGCCACCGGGATCGAAAGCATCATAAACCTATTCTAGGACACTACTTGTCCGCGTGCCAAGTTTCACCCAAATCCTACACACGAAAATATGAACAAACATGCATAAGTTTATGAATGACAATAGGGATGTTGCCTGAGTAAAAAATATATGATTATGTTTAGTCCGTCAGTTAGATTATAGAAAAATATTGGACACGTATTTTTTCTTTTATCAAATCTATAAAAACTGACGAAGATAAAAAGCATCAAAGATCAGGAGTGGGAGCGTGTGACGTCACGACCCGGTAAAAATTGTAGCGAGTAGTGACGTCACACGAGTTTCTTACGCACTGTATCGTCTTCATTTTTTGCTTATGTGAAAAAAGAAAACACGTGTCCAATATTTTTTGGAAATCTATCAGACGGACTAATCAGACTTTTTAGTCAACTACCCTATTAGGCGCTTCGCGATCTTGTCTAACAGAGCGTCTCGTTGATATACCAGCCCCCCTAGCCAAGTTGATAATCTACAATCGTTAACGCTAGTCGAAAACGAATCAAATGTATGAGAATGAAATCGTCTCAACGATAAGTCACGTGGTTAGAGCAAACGAATAGAAAATTCGTAGCCAAGTTCACATCGTTCAAAATGATAGAATGATTTTTTATCGTTTCTACAATGTTCAACGCTACATCCTTTGTTAAAATGTTTAAACTTAATGTTTAAAGCATTTAAACAGAGTTTAAATTTTAACCTGTTTGATGTTTGTAGGATCAATCGCTAGAGACTAAAGAATAGGTCGTTTTTCTAAATACATTGTAGAACGAGGGGCCGACTCAGGCGCGACAACATGGCTACCAACTTATCGTTTTCTACAGTTGCTGACACCGAGGCGTTAACGATTGGAGAATAGAATTCGACACGAAACGTTTGTAACTTGGCTAGGGGGGCTAGTGTGAGTTACGCCACAAGATGGGCGCGACAAGTTGCTATAAACATTATAAGTACTAAGAGTTATGAGTTATTCAATATTTTGTTTATTTTATTACATAATTATTATTAACTAGCTGCTGCCCGCGACTTCGTCCCCGTGGAATCCCCGATTTTAAAACATTCTTTATCGCTGCTCCGCTCCTATTGGCTTAAGCGTGATGATATATAGCCTAAAGCCTTCCTCGATAAATGGTCTATTCAACCCAAAAAGAATTTTTCAATTCGAACCATTAGTTCCTGAGATTAGCGCGTTCAAACAAACAAACAAACTCTTCAGCTTTATAATATTTGTATAGATGTATTTGTTTTATTTATTCGGTGTGGTGGTGGGATAGGCTAAGCCTAATTGTCAATATGGTACCAATATTATAATCCTCATAAAATGCACAAATGAATTTCAAACTAGATGGTACCTTTTTTACCGACTAAAGTTTAGCTTGCTAGCTGAAATCACAGGGGTGTAATCAAATGGGTTGGTAAGCAATTGTTTGATGCCAAAGCATCACACAGACTTCGTCGTTCCCGACTGTTCGCTAACAAACTTACATTTCTGTTGCTCGTCGGTGCGAACCACGATCGCTTTGCTCGCTCAACACACATGTGGCCACAATTCTAAATCCAATCTACTTAACTGAGTTTAGTACTAGTTACATTCTAAGCCGTACTTATGCACATAGCTTAGGAAGCAAATATCGTAGCATAATAGAAATAACAAGACTTGGTGAGCATTGTATCATAACTTATAAGTATACAAAATGTCGTATTTTAACACTCACAACTTTACTATCGATTTATTTGAGAAACAATGCTTGCCGAGGTCTATCCGCGGTCAACCTACCATTACACACCGAGACCCCTCTGTACCTACCTCTGAAAGCATGTTGAGAAGTAAGTCCCAGATGTCAGTTGTACATCTTTGACAGTCGTTACGAGAAACCAGAACCCGAGAACCAGCATTACCAAAGAATATCGTATTACCCAGTAACTGAGTTGTGGATGTCAGATAGGAAGTCGCGCCATATACAATACTGGTACCAATTCAGCTGCATCCGAACTATGGAGTCTGCTGTATAACCATATTGGCAGCAGACTCCATAGTTCGCAAACGTCTAGACAGATGAATAATTATAGGTCGCAGGAATAATTCACACACTACACTTTTTAAAACGTACTTTTCTTAACACTAGAAGGCCAGTTCTCGTACTTAAGAAGTGTTAGTATCGAAGTCGCAATATCATCTCAGAGCAATCAATGTCAAATAAAATAAATAGAGAAATTGGAGGTATTCTGAGTGTGGATGCGTCTTAAAGAAAAAATACGAGAATTGATGAAGAGTTAATCACGTAAAGTTAAGGTTTTCCCTCTGTCTAGCTTGTACAGTAACACACCAATAATTTACAATATATGTACGTCACAGAACGTTATGAGCACAGAGCAAGTGTGGTTAGACCACAAGTCCGCAACGCACACGTGAGCTGTGACAGTCGATTCTATAATCTGAACAAATTATAAAGCAAAATGCGATGCGCTATCGATTCTGATACTGAGGTAATATTGTTGGAATAGCCTGGAATAACTTTAATCAACTGCTATACAGACCCTGATCCCTTATGTTGCTTGAGATGAGAAATCAGACAATGCCGTGGTGACAAAGTCAAATCATGTGTTTCATTGAGACCATTAGAAGGCACTTTTGATCGTCCAGATCGACAATGAAAATATTAAAACATAAAGCAAAGGAAAAAATCGAATTAAAAGCTGTATTCATTTTTACTTCTTTCAAAAAACAAATGCCGATCTAAATATACACAGGTACGTACGTTCCTTTTTGTGTGATTTTTTTTTTGTAATACCGGTGGGTTAAATATTATCATTTAGATTTTGTTTTATTTAAGACGAATACTCCCAAATAAATAAACAGCATGTAAACAGAATAAATAACAAATAAAAGAGTTCACGAACGAACGATTTAGTTGTTTTAATAAAAACCCATGATATTGGGAGGTACAAAGTACACACACCGGTTCGATTTACGCTTGACAAGCTACTATGAAAACCACACCAACCCTGCACCACATTCACGGTACAGCATATCGAAAACCTCCAACACAGATAACCAGGACCAGGTACGAATCAGATTTCACTTTTTTATTATTTCCTTTCACGATGAGATTGGTTAGAATTCAGTTGAAATGAAAATCCACAGGCGTCCATTTTCTGTTTGTTTTTCATAAAGGCAGCACGCGGGGTTTTGCGGCTGGCAATTTAACGGGAAACAAAAATCAAATAGTAGTCCTTTTGATATATGTATGTATATGGTTAACTGTAACTATTTCAAAACTCGTACATAAACAAATTGGGAATACCCACTATTCAAAAGAAGAGTTTTGTTATTTGTTTCCGGATTCGTCAAAATGACGGAACACTGGACGAGCAAAATACTCGTGTATGGAGAATTTTTTGACAAATTTCAGGGGTGTGGAAAAGGGTGGTTCTTTTATTTTAGGGGAACATGGAATGGAAAATATTAATCACACATACAGGTTAATGAATACCACAAAGAACGAACACTGACGCAGATTTATTTGTAACACTTACCAATTACTTTGTTACTGGGTTTTTAGTTGACCTAGGTTTTCAGAACTTCTGTTTTAAGAACTCATAATTAAAATAGAATAAATATTTTAAAATAAGGACATATTGGATTCGGCTGGTTTTTGATACATACAATATAATTGACTTCAGAAACCTGCAGTCATCTTAGCATTAATTATTCTTTCACTTAAGATCGAGAATGACTTATAAGTCTAATGATAAAAAGTAGGTGTATTACCATTCCCGCTATAGTCTTAAATTCTTCCTTCGCCATGTGTTTCTTCATGACTCTTCCGGCGCAGTTCTCTGAGCTGGTTGCGGTAATAGACAACACTTTATGTGGCAGTGGCGTCATGAGGGCAGTGCCATGCTGCTCCACAGTGGCAATACCTTCGCCACGGATGGCCACATCAACCTGACAGCCTAGAGTATTCATTATCACCAAGCCTGTTTGACGATGCCCTGGGACTTGGAGCGTGGACCGCTGCAAAGAAACGTCGCTATTAAGAAGCTTTATTAGCAAAATCATCTGCTTAAAATATTTAAAAAACAAAAACGACTAGCTTCAATTCACTAAATACAATAGTTATGTTAAAAACACTACTTCTTAATGTACAATTTTTAAGAGCCCCTAATTTTTTTTAATACGACTTATTCGATCTAATACTGCAAAAGCATAAGGCCGTGCCTGTAATGCGAAATGAATGCAAGTTAGCCACAGCACAACGTAGCTTCGTAACATTGTAAAAATGAAAGTAACCTGAAGTAATAAAGGGACAAACCATATCTACAACCAAAAACTAGCTGATAAGCCAGTCTATTCTGTTAACATCTCACCGTGAACACATACGTAAGTGTAGTGAGCTTGAAGTACATAAGTTGTCATTCACTATCATACATCGTGACGATATTCGAAGCACATATTGGCATTTCACTTTATGTTGACTTTACTTAAATTTTCGTGGGGAGTTTTTACGGAATAGCTTCACTGTATAATCTCAGAGTAATAACGTAGGTGTTAGATTTGTCATTCTCCGGGGTGAAAATCTGCTGCCGCGGCAAATTACTGCGCAGCAGACGGAACTCCGGCAGGATCTCACGGAGGTATAGAGACAGCGACTGTTGCAACCCAGCGCTGGACACGCCACCATCGCGCCGATAAGTCCCCTCTTTGAGGAGTCTTGGGAGAGTCGCCACAGCGTCCTCACATTCCGCCAGACGCCTTTTTCGGATTTACCGAGAGGATACGTCCGGATGACAACACTGTGTGGATCGCCCGGAGGACACGGTAGAGGTCTGCCGTGCTTGGCCGGAGCAACGCCGTGTCCTCGTCGAGACGATCGCCGGCGGCAACCTCTCGCGTCTGGCCCTGGTTCAATTCATGGTCCGGAGCGAGGAGGCATGATAAGCAGTCACCTAGTTTTGCGAAGCAGTAATGCTAGCGAAGGGGGAAGCAGAGCGCGTGTGAGAGAGGGAAACCTCATGCCCCTGCCGCCGCAACAAAAAAAGACGCCCCGCACCTCGGGAAACGCAGAACGATTCCCAGCCACCGTAGGCGCGGGCTTGCCTCAAGACGGGGCCCCATAGGGTCAGTGTCTGCTAGGGTTGCGGAATTTGTTCGAAAGAGTCAACGCGGCCCTGGAACACAAAGGGTACTAGAAGGATCACGGGTGAGGTTTAGTCAGTAAGAGTCCGGGACGGGGAAGTCATTTGATGATTTCCCACCCAGAAAAAAAAAATTGTCTTTCTACCTTAGTACGTAAGTTACGGAAGTAAAGTTAACTGATGCATCATGTCTATCAAACCGCAATAAAATGCAAAAATGTCTCAAAAATCAGTTTTTTCGATAGTATTTATCCGATATACAAGTTACAGCCATAATCTCGTCAAAAAAATTAAACTAAAATATCAAAAAGAACTTCTAGCTAAAACAGTCAATAACAATAAACTACTTTGGAAAAATGTAAAAAGTATAACTTATTCCAGCAAGCCAAAAAATGATAATTGGGAACTGTTGAACTTAAAATCATCCGATTCAGTTAACTTTGTAAACGGCTTTTTTGTAAACATTGGAGATCCACTAACTCGTAATATACAGTTGAACGCAAACCTTCCTAGTTCGACAGGTATGCTGGGACGATCTAACGACTGGTTTTCTAAAGTATATTAAGTAGGGAAGCTGTTACAATTATAACACATCATACTAATTTATGTTTTAGTGGAGGCTTATTCCCTGAACCACTTAAACAATCTATAACTACACCTGTTCACAAGGGCGGCAACGGAGACGATGTCAATAACTAGACCCATATCCGTTGTACTCACAATTTCAAAATAATAGAAAAGCTTATAAATAACAGACTAAAATATTTAAACAAATTTGACCTACTATCACACTCTCAGTATGGATTCCGGCATGGTTTATCTATTGAAGATGCAGTAACTACTCTTAGAACTGCAATATTCCTAGATCTGGTAAAAGCGTTTGACACCGTCTCTGTTCCGATCCTTGTGAACAAATTAGAACAAGAATTTGGAATAAGAGTTAAACCTCTAGATCTCTTTCGCAACTATCTTTCTAATAGAAAACAGAGAGTAAGAGTTGGTGACTATATTAGTGAAGACGCAGAAGTATCATACGGCGCGCCTCAAGGAAGCGTGCTAGGTCCGATTGTATTTTTTACCTATATTAATGAACTGTGCAATTTGAAAATCAAAAATGCTAATATTTTTGCTTATTCCGATGATACAGCTGTTGTGTTTTCTGAGAAATCCTGAAAAGAGGTCAAAGTCGATGCTGAGTTCGGAATAACCGTAATAGCCAAATGGTAAAAAGTAATTTACTCACGTTGAACATCTCAAAAACAAATTTTATATGTTTTAGTATTAATAAAATACTTCATCAATGTGACAATATAAATAATCTAAATTGTAAATGTCCAACAATAGATAAAGTAACTCATACAAAATACATCTCGAACAAGTTACAAACAGAGTCAGAAAGCTAATCTGGTTATTTAATTCATTACGACATGTCGTCCCAAAAACTTTGTTTACTCGCCACAATTCACCAAGAAATCTTCTGAATGAAATATATATTACTCTTGTACAGTCAGCTTTGACGTACTGCATCCCAGGTTGGGGGACAACCTCAAACAGCCCCTGTTTGAGGTTGCTTTTTCGTTTTTTGAACACCGACTTCCGAAATTAAAGTTATTTTGCACTTTTTTGATTTTTTGTGTAAAAGTCGGTTGTATTTTTTTGTAAAAAGTTTTTTATTTTTCACTTTTTAGTGGTACCTACACCCCCTCCCCTCCCCCACCTAAACGAACCAATCACATTGGTGTAAAAAAAACTTACAGCGCCTTTGCAGAGTAAACTATAAGAGGTCGTCAAAGTAGACAAGTACATATTTTTTTTAGATTTTTCGAAAACCGCTTGGTTGATTTCGATAAAATTTTCATGGGACCATTTGGGAAAAAAAAGAATTTTTCAAATCGGTTGACAAACGACGGAGTTATGCGCGAACAAACATAAAAAAAAAAAATACAAACATCCGAATTGAGAACCTCCTCCTTTTTTAGAAGTCGGTTAAAAAATACTTAATGACTGGAAACAATCTTTAAGTAATTGGTTAATGGAGTGCAACAGTTTAATTACTGTTGGTATTATGGAAGTGAGGTGGCACATCCTCATGACCTCAACTTTATTCACATGTTGGCACATTTATTATACTCAAACTCAAACCAGCTCATACACTCACATAATATGTATACTCACATACTCACAAAAATACATACATACATGTACCCACACACTCACAAACATACACACATATATACTCACACACACAAATATTTTTTGATAATTTTTGGTATGGAAGAGCGGAATCTCCCAATCCAGGCATTACTTGCTTAAAGGGAGGCTCCAATCACTAATTAAGTTCTTGCAAAATATGTTGTAGAAATAAATGATGTTTGAATTTTTTTATTTGATTTTTGTGTACAGAAAAACTGAGGCACACAGCGACCGATAGACATACCAACCAACCACCTCCGTAACTCAAGATACCTCAATCCCTATCTGCAAGATGCCAGCAGAAACAAATGCCAGCGATGCCAGCATGCCTCCGATGAACATTTTCTGTAGCGGCGGCATGTCGGGTAGTAGAGGCCACGCGCCACCAGGACACACGGGGATCATCAGCAGCACCATAGCTGGGTTCATGACCTGCAGCTGGTCCGGCATCAGGGTCACGCCGAACACCTCGCTGCGTAGCCTTGATGCTTGGAACGTCCAGCGGGAACCCTGAAGTGGTAATACGGAGCTTAAAATACGACATAGTTTTTAGTTTCCTTTTTAAAGTATTTAATGGTGTACAATAAAGCATTTCCATAGAAACTAATAGTAGACATAAACACGAAAGTAATTTTGTCCGTCTGTCTGTTTGTTACTTCTTCTTGTCTTAACGGCTGAACGGATTTAAATGGAACTTATTACACTGTTAGACTATGTCCTGGAATAGAACATAGGATACTAAAATTCACCCCATTTTGGGTTGTTTTTATTTGGCCAAGCCGGAGGAAAATTAATAAACAGATGAGCTGAATTACAGTGCAAATTGCAGTTCAAGTAAGCGCTTCATGTTTTGTTATTGTTTAGGTCCACGTAACTTTATGGAAATATCAGTCGCATTAAAGTTTTCTATGTTGTATTACACTTTACGTCGCCATTTTCATCGACATCAACATTATAAATTTATCGTATATGACAAGGTGCGAAGAATATTATAAGTTTTTGTAAGTTGACCACATCTATCTACTGTTTTGAAAACGAAAGATAAAATAGCAGTCGAACTTCTAACCGTTCAGGTTCTGCTTGGGTTTGGTCCAAGAAAATCGTTGTTGTAACTACATAGTAGCATCTCATTTTTTATTCGGCTGATGACTTGAGGCTCATCCTATTTTGCAAAGGATTTTGTCAAAGCATAATCAGAAAAAGTAAACATGTACCTAGAGATTTTTGTTATATTTTAAGAATTACATTTAAGTAAATACGATATTTAAGTACAGTCGTGGTCAGTAAATGTTTACCACCTTAAGGTTCATAATTGATTTGACTAAGTATAGAGTAGACGACTTTTTTAACATGAATATCGATCGCTCAGCTCGGAGATAAACTTTAGACAGGGTCTGACATTCTCTTCCACTCCGCCCAGAGTAGAAGAAGTAATCTGATATCTTTCACCCTTCCCCATAAGTTGACAGCTAGGTGTCCAGATTCATTGGGAACCGTAGGGTGTGGGCGCAGCGTGTAACTTTGCAGAGTTAAAATAAGGTTCGTGTGATGTAAGTTCATTAGCTGTGGTGGCGGAAGATCCAATAAAAAAACGGTTTTGTAGAAAGGCAAATAAATGGTTTTACCAGTTTTGGCGTAAGTATGGAAGGGAAAGCTCGGAATAATTAATCTAGAAGAAGCTATGCATGGTCCTGAAAATATTTAGGCATTACCACAGCATTACCATGCCTGTTACCATGCCATAAGACGGAGCGTATCAAAGAAGTGTCAGCATAATTGACTCAATACTCAATACTTTATTGCATTCCATATGTATTAAATATATGGTACAATAAGGTAAAATATCAATATGGACCCTGTCGGGCACAGCAACATAAGGAGAGAGGAAGAGGGCTAAGTAGCAATTTAAGAAATTCTAACTAACTATTTCCTACTTAAAATTATTAGAAATGTTTATTGTACATAAATATATTTATTGTTAGGTCTGTGTATATAGGTATAGTTTCCGGGGTTGCGAAATTTCGGGCACGCCGCCATTGTGGCGACGAGTCCCCTCTTTGGAGAGCGTTTGGAGAGGCGCCACGGCGTCCTCACCTTCCGCCTGGCACGGATGTTTCGGAAGGTACCTGTTTTGATTTAGTCCGGGTGTCAACACTGTGTAGATCTCCTGGAAGACACGAGAGAGCATACGGTGGAGGTCCGCCCTGCATGGGCAGAATAGATTATAATAATTCGAGCATGCTCAAAGAACACTCTTTAAAATAAGTCAGTTTTTACCATTCTTTCACCCCTCAACCAGCCTTTATCAAACCTGTGACCTACCTGTGAGGTATTGACGGTGAATCAGCTTTTTACAAACAGTCTTCAGAATGCATAGTTCCTTAAAGTATAACCCCTTAGAATTTCTACTGAAGCGCAGAAAATATACAGTCGGTGAGTCTAGAGCGTGCTGCACTAAATTTGCTCAGAGATTCTTCCCTTTTTTTACAACAAGATTAAACTAATCGTCAACACGTATCCCCTTACCAAAACACAAATGTAAGACAACTTACAAATTGGCTCATTGACTTGGACTATGCTAATACCGAAAAGTTACTACTTGTCCAGAAATAACTAATTGGTCGTAACCAATTAGTTATTTCTGGACAAGTAGTAACTTGTAACGTATTACACAATATACACTTTGTACACTACACATATCTCTCAAAATCGTCAAGTGGTAAAATAATATATTTTTGTTTTTCGCATAACTTAATAAATTGTGGTCTATCTTTTTTAGTACTGATGTATCTTCGTTACCCCTTCCTTCCTTATTTAAGTAAAAGTTCTTGATACATTCATTGGAAGAGCACTGAGCAGAGATAACACCCGGCCACGGTGGCCGGGAATCACCCGTGGGCCTGCAAATGGTAAGCGGCGAGTGGTACACCGCCCGATAACAACCAGACTCCAGACGACGGCGCGTCTTGTTCCACGCCCAAATCAAAGATATGTCAGCAAAGAAGATAGGGCCCCAGAGGGTCAATACCTACTAGGATTGCAGAATGAGTTCGAATGAGAATCATTTGATAATTTCCCATCCTTAAAAAACCTGAACTTAAATACAACTTGCGATACTACTAAGGCTAGTGCGAAAAGTCATTACTTCACATCTATAAAAAGGTCCATGGTCCATCAGCCAAGCTTGTCGCATGCAAGTTTAATAACAATGCGGAGCAGCAGCGAGCGACTGATCGCACTAGACTTCGGGAGTTGGCAATGGAATGCAACTTGCATGCGAGCTTTTGCAGCGAAAAACCGTTTTTTTACCATTTTGGAAGTTCTATTTATAAGTTGGTAGGTAAGCAATGTGACTTTTAAAATGAATTTGTTGAATCTACATATATATAACGCTTCCATCCTTCAATACATTACTTAAGAGCAGGGCAGCAGCTACAATACCTATCCTAAGTATAATTGCGAGTCGCCTGAGCTGAGTTTATGTAGGTCGCTGTTGTGCAATTACTCATGAGTAGTAGCAGCGGTGATATACTATTTTTTTTTTATGTTGCTAGTTTAATTTTGTATATTGTTATTGCTTCCCTACTAAAATAGTCATAAGATTTACTAACCTATACCTTTTTATTGTTGAGTTATGGATACTCGAATAAAGCAACATTCTATGTAAATACATTTCAGGAAATCAAGCGTGAATAATTGGGCTATGATAGACAGCACAGTTCTACTTCTTTAAAGATGAGCAGAGAGCTAACCTACTGACCCTGACCTTTATACCAAAATAGCGGAACGTGTCATAACAAGAGTCACGAATTTAACTTGAATAGTTCACAGTTGATAGCTTAACGTTTGAATTGTTACAAAGTTTTTAACACGTTTCTCCGATTATTTTGGGGCTTAAAAATGTTTAGCCCTATTCATAATTACTTTTTTAACTATGTCTTAGTTGAAACAGTGATTCTTTATTTAAATTTCCAATTAGTAGAGTCATTTTAACATAACAAAACGGCTCCTGGTCTTTTGATGATGATGATTGATCAAATTAAGCAAACGAATTTAAAAACAATCTTATCAAAAGAATAGAAGAACGAAAGGATTCCTTAGGAAAATTCGTCAAAGATCATGGGCTTAAAGTATAAATTAATCGCAGCTGAAGAAAAATAATTATTAAATTACCAATCGGTAGTAATACGTAAATGATTTTTAACCGACTTCAAAAAAAGAGGTTATCAATTCGACCCGTATGTATGTAATATTTCCAGAACTGCCCAGTTTTCGTATATGTTAGTCTATATCAGCGTCTGAACAAATGTGCCAAATTTCAAAAGTATGTATGTATGTTTTTATGTTTGTGTTCGCATATCTCCGGAACTACATTTCCGATTTAAATAATTCTTTTTTTATTTTACTAGAAATTGTTCAACTTAGGGAATACTATAAGTTTCATAAAAATCGGTTTAGTTTTTTTTGAGATAGGGATTTTTTTCTATGTACCTATGTACAGCGATTACGACGAGATTTCTGATCCGATTTACGTGATTGTTTTTTTATTCTATGAAGAATAGTTGCCATTTGGTCCTATAAGAATTTAGTTCAGTTTCGTCGAGTAGTTTTTATTTCATGAGCATTTTTGTTAATTTCAATAAATGATAGCAAGTCGGTCAGGATAGCTGAAATCGTTTGTTTGTTTATTGTTTACACCAATTTATACGACGTACGCTGTGAAGGGTATGTTTAGCTGGAAGTGAACCTCTAAAAAGTGAAAAATAAAAAAACGAGGTTCATGGTTGACCATTTATTTCAACCATAAACCTCGAATTACTTTCAAATTTTAAATTCAATTAAAAGATGTCACGACATTGAAGCTATAGAAACCGTGACAATAGCAAAAAAAAAGTTGTTAAGAAAAATCTTCACTCAGATGTGTTTGGTGTAACTGGTGACTGATTGATCGTCGTTGATGATTGGTGATGGCTGGATCAATAGGTTCGTTGGTGGTCGGGTTAGTATTTGGAATTGGAATGTTTACCTAATGGTTGATGGATTGGTGATCTGGTAAGTTGCTATTTTAACAATTTTTGCATCAATTTAAGTTGTAGAGTTAAAAAAGGTTATAATACGATACCCCACAGCTAATTTGACATTATTCCCATGAATGGTCCATCGTAGATCAAGTCCAGACTAACTCCTAGTTTAATTTGAGGAGGGCACTAATTTATCTTTGAAATTCAACGTCCAATTTAAATACAAAATATTTAACTAAACTCAAGACAATAATAATTATCAAGACCTAGAAGAGAAATAATAAAGTTATGCCCAAAACATGGTTGACTTGTACCCATCTACGTTCTCTTTCACAGCGTGCCGGCGTGATGGTATGTATGCTATAAACTGGTGTAAACAATAAACAGACATGCGATTCAGCAATCCCGGAAGATTTACTACCATTTTTTGAAGAGTTCTGTTGGCTATCTCCGAAGTTCATCAAATCTTCACCAAATTGAAATGAAAGCACCAGCTTCCGAATATAAAGTCGGTATGCCCTGTAAAAAGTTATGAGAAAAAAATACAGTCGGAGAACCCGCTGCTCATTTTCTCGAAGTCACTTAATATTTCGCTAAGAGCAAGCAGTCATAACAAGGCAAGTTAAATAAAAGCTTTAAATAAAATGTATCAAACCTGTTGATCGAACAAAGACCAGAAGATGGGCACGGGCAGGTAAAGGTAGAGGATGGAGAACACCACCTTCATGTCGGCCACCAGCTTCTCGCCGTACTTGTCCACGGCGTAGTCCAGCCAGTGCTCGCGAGGAGGCCCGTCTGATACAGGGCTGTACTTGATGCGCCTCACTATCGCGTACTGGAACAATGAAAAAAGTTTTAAGGGATCGATCTGTTTTTACTCAATCACGTCAGAACAGCTGTACGGATCTGGATGATATTTGGCACAAAGATAGATAAAAGTTTGGAATAGCACCATAGGCTACGTCACATCCCGGGAATATGTTCCCTTTGTATAATTTTCGCCATTCACTCGAACTAAGCCGTTGGTAGAAAGTAGTTAGTGGTACATAAACATATATCAATCACGTCATCGACCATCAACACATCAAAATATACAAGGTGAAATAGCACTAACGCAAACACTGAAAAGGTTCAATGTAGGCGTCACTTTGAACCACTTTTGCTACGGACCAACCCTGAAATTTCAATAACAATCACCTGCTTAGCTACATGATTCATCTTAAGATCTCCTTAAAATTGGCCACCGTGATCGAAAGGCGGTCGGGAGGATTATTTTGCTATTATTACATACCTATTGAATACCGTGTAAGAATAAAGAACACAAGTTTCAAAGTACAATCTTTCATAACAACATCAAAGATACGGAGAACAAAATATGTAATATCAGTTTTACTAGCAGTTCGTGGCTAAATAATAACACCCGCACGGATCAATCTTCAAGGTCAAGCATCACTTGCCGAGATTGGTCTGTGGATGGGTGACCATCTTAACCTTCGAGATACCTCCGTGCCTCGGAAAGCACGTTAAGCCGTTGGTCCAAGATGTCATTTGTAGATCAAGATCATTCATTCATCATTCATCACGGGTCATTCGTTACGGATTGTCAAAGGCCAGAAAATCTGACAGTAGTCTTGCCAACAAGTACCGTGTTACCCGGTTGATGGGTTGTGGAGGTCTGGGGGAAAGCCGCTCCAAGTAAAATACTGGTATTCAGCTAAATTCGGTTTGACTGGGAGCTGACCCAAATATAGCTGGGAAAAGGCTAGACAGATGATGATGTCAGGTTAATTACTGTCAGGTCTCATAATGATTTATTTTTATATTTAACTGAGATATGTGACAAAAAATTATCGCTTTGGGCAACGCCTCGGTGTTTAATCAGTCTGGCTACCTCTTAACTATTAAATAATGCGTATTTAACTTAAATACAGTTCACGAGGCGTGTTTACAATAGCTACAGGCAACTGAAACAAAGATAGTTCACTGCAATAGGTGAGTTAGGATTAATTAATAAAATAACATGGAAGATAATCAAACAACATTTATTAAATCAAAGCGGGATTAATAGGGCGTTATCAGTATTTTGGCTGGTTTAAATCAATGTCATAATAGGTCTGCGGGGTAAACAAACCATTGCATGGTTCTCCCTACACAAATTATTTTCAGTGTTAAAACGGACACTTTTAATGACGCCTATTTGAAGCAGGTCTGTATACGTACGAGTAGGTACGTATAACGTCACACAAGTTGCTCTGCCACGTGTCTTCAATTAATCAGGAAGTGAATCGTACGCGGTTCTTATGATAAACTTCACCTAACTGCGCAACGCTCTATTTTATTAATACTTTTTCCCACGACTTCGTACGCGCATTTTTTTTTTTTTTTGTTCCCGTACAAATTTCTGAAAATCCCCTTTAGTGCTCTTCTACACTCCCCAACGAACCTACAAGCTAAATGTCAGCTCTCTACAAACAGTAGTTTCGTCTGTGCGTTGTCAGTTAGTCACTCAGTAACGGTAGACTTGTATATACTTACTAGCTTCTGCCAGCGACTTCGTCCGCGTGGAATAGTTACTTTACCCCCGATTTTGAAACTCTCAGCCCGATCGGTTTAAAATTGACAAAGTTTCATACAAACGTTCATCCCCTATTTTATCCCCTTGGGGGTAGAATTAATCAAAATCCTTTCTTAGCGGATGCCTACATCATAACATCTACCTGCATGCCAAATTTCAGCCCGATCCGTTCAGTGGTTGGGCTGTGCATTGATAGATCACTATGTGTGTGTGAAATATGTACAACTTACAACAAACAAATAAATGAAAGTAAAGCTGAAATGCCTGTGCAAAATTATAGTATAATAACCTATACCTACTTCACTTAAAAATAAATACCTATAAGTACGTTTAACTAATTAATAAAATAACTACTAATTAATAAAAGTATCTACGCTTTTACCTACTTAATACTAAAAAAAAAACAGAACATAAATTAGCCAAAACTAACCTATCGGTATCTAAAAATCTATGCTCCTACTTCTACTACTACTTCACCGAAAAAGAAATAAAATTGAAACTATTAATAATTTGTAATTTGAACGAATATTTAAACATTACCAAAATAACTAATAAGTACCTATTTTATAAAATAGCAACAAAAGTTACACAAAAATAATCACAATAACATCTTACAGCATGATTCAGTATTAAGGCGCGACGGCGCGATGGCTTATTATTGTATTCATGTGTAAGTTTGGTGTTTTTATACCGATTTCTATGATTCTTTTTTTATTGAATAGGTAATAATGTTTTTTAAATTAGGGATGAGTGAGAGTATTATAAACGTAAGAGTAAACAAATATAATCAGAATGCTCCAAACTGCTAAGCTATCGGGAGTTACACGTATTATTGTGAGTCAACCATAAAAGATAGACATATGCTGTTCCGGGATATTTTTTAGATAATTTTATGTAAAACATTTCCGTAATACATGATTTCTATGTAACTTTAACCATTAAGGCTACACATGCGACGGAAGCTTAAAAAATGGAGTAACTTCTCCCGTTTTCCCAACATTTTCCTTCACTGCTCTGCTCCTATTGATTGTAGCGTGATGATAAGTATACTATAACCTGCCCAGGAGTATGAAGAATAATTGCACCAAGTTTCGTTAAAATCGGTCGAGTAGTTTTTGTTTCTATAAAGAACATACAGACAGACAGACAGACAGACAGACAGACAGACAGACAAAAATTTTACTGATTGCATTTTTGGCACCAGTATCGATCACTAATCACCCCCTGATAGTTATTTTGAAAATATATTCCTTGTACAGAATTGACCTCTCTACAGATTTATTATAAGTATAGATAGATAGATGTACTCGTACATGTATTGATAATGGAAAAACCTTGGTGCCTTGCTGCTCCATACACTAGTAAATTATCTCGCTTTCAGCATTCACAATTTTTTTCTTAACAGAGCTACACTTTGTTAATAAAGAGTAAAACATGTGTTGTATCCAGGTGTTTGTTGTAGCCCCTCGGAGCGTGTGTGATGCCTAACTACATAAAAAGGTTGTCGGACTCGACAATAACGTTAGCTTCAACTTAATTACAACAGCTCCTTTTAGATGAAGTTTTTCATAACATTTTCCCAGGAATACTCGGACCATTTTTGCCCTTTGATGCTTCCATTTTATCGTAATGAAACCATTTCCAATAACTTAGAGTGCATCATCATTTTAGAGATATTGGCATTTATTAATAGCACAAAGGTTAATTAGTTTATTTTTCTTTCCTGGTATTTTTCTAACATAAATTTCATGAAAATCTTTTAAAACTTCTAGTATAGCGAGGGGATGAGACAGCATCTTATGTCACTTGCGCCATATTGAATCCCGAGCGCAATAAAAAAATCGAGAGTTAAGTAAAAGATTGAAGTGCGACGATTAATACAAGAATCCTGAATGCAGCTAGAGATCTAAGCAAGCCCAAGTCAAAGACATTTTTATTCCTGAGGAGCATACTCTACTTTTCACACCTGCTGCGACAAAATTGTGCTTAAGCCATGAAGATAGGTGGCGAGCCAAAAGCAGCGTGCGTCGGCCTTCACTGCTACGAGGTCGCGCGTCCGAAACTGTGCCTCCAGCGCACATGGCAATAATACTGTACTGAATTTCATCATAACCCGGGTAATAAAGCCGGGCAATAATGTGATTTACATCCGTACACTTCAATGTTAGGTTCAGTTGAAAACCAGCGTCAGGCAGTTCCTAGTTGTCTGGCAATTTGCTGAACTGGACCTATTTGGCGCAGCCGCGGGTCACACAATGTTATTGTTTTAAATTTAAGTTTCTTTTTATTTGTTTCTACATTATGTGTATCTGTATGTGCCAAATAAATGTATTTACTTTCTTTCTTTCTTCTCATTTAAATTTGGAAACTCATTTTGACTGTGCGACCTGCCCTTAGAAGCAGAGGGCGACGGGTGCCGCTCACGGGCTATATTAATGTATTTTCGGTTAAATTTACATGGCATACTCGCATACCTACCTAATTTAACATTCTCGTGCAGGTTGTGTGAAACATATTTTTTCTCGGGAACTGCTCAATGGTTTATTCTGTGCTACGAATATCGTAGGTATAACAGCAAGGAATACAATTTCTGTGAAATACTTATCCAAATATTTGAAAACCGTTAGAGGTACGGTTATGTTATAACTGGTACAATATTTAGACGCACTCGTTGGTGCACCTTACCTCCACATGAATCGTGATAACTTTGGCTCATTATATCTAAGTACAAACATGAATTATATGAGCTAATTAGCCGTCTCAATTACATAAGCACGCTTCAACAACTTTAGCAAATCTCCCTTATAATAGCACTAAAATTCTCTCTATTGTTGAAAGTTCTGAAATATTTCCAACGAACATCGATCATATTATAACAGACTCTCATTTTTATAGTCTATTGCAAAAAATCAGTGAAAAGGATGTGCACGGCAGAGTGATGATTGATACGTCTTACTGGGAGGCTATTGGTGTTCTGAATGAGCTCAAATATGGGATCTTTTGAATTATAAGAAACATTTCTGAGTCATCAATTACTTGTGACGGAGAGACATAGTGCAGGCAAGTGCGGCCAATGTAATGGAACCTACTAAACACATTATCGTGATAAATGTTACGCCATTTTGAGATCTGCTTGCACTCTAATGAAAACAGTGTGTTTTAATAAATTCTGTCTTGTGTCGAAAGATGAAGAGCTTTTGTGTTATTTGGACTTAT
The DNA here is from genome assembly GCA_905332915.2 of Hecatera dysodea. Taxonomy (NCBI): domain Eukaryota; kingdom Metazoa; phylum Arthropoda; class Insecta; order Lepidoptera; family Noctuidae; genus Hecatera; species Hecatera dysodea. The sequence goes on along the minus strand of HG995286.1, from coordinate 14,864,265 downwards.
TCTTGAAATTAACCATGCCGGAGCTACTTCAATATTCTAAGCTAGCTCCAACCATGCTCATTGACGGCAGTAAGTCAATTTTAATTGAGCATTTCCAGATAAGCAGCAGGCCTACAAATTGGGGCATGCTCACATTTTAATCCTATTTTGTTTCATATAGATTCTACTGGCGCAGATAGTTATAAGAGTAGGAAAAACTAGCTGAAAACTCTTTATTTTAAACATTATTCGTTGATGTTTCGTTCCTTTTGGTTATATATATCGTGATATGACCACCTTGCTCGATAAATGAGCTGCCCAACACTAAAAGATTGTTCAATTCAAACTAAGAGTTACTGAGATTAACGCGTTCAATCAAATACACAAACTCTTCAGTTTTAGGATATTAGTTTAGATTAAATTGATTGTTTATAAAAGATTAATCTTTGAAATAAGGTTCTGATCCGATTTGAAAATTCTTACGCTGAAAGATCTACTACACGATTGCCAAGTCTCATAAGTCTCATCTTGGACTGCTTTCTCCTGTGAGACAGGCAACGAATAAACTTTTTGTTAATATCAGTACAGTAGAATTAAGCGTATATAATTTTATCTAGGCCAGCTTCGCCGTTCCGCCGTCAGCTGATGCCATTCCATGCATGCATGCACACCCCGCGAGCGGTTTGGAGTTGATCTCCAGAATAAACCCTGGGTAGGAAAAGTACGACACGTCTTATGGACTCCCGATCTGCGTTTCCGGAAAGAAAAAGGGAAGTAGTTTTTCAGTATCCAGATGATGGTGGACTGCGACAAGATTTGAGAGCGAACCTCTAATGTTGCTGAAGTACCTACTGTTCAGGTTTTCGCTTTTTATTTCTTGGGGTCGATGTGACTGACGGAAGCAGAGATAAGGCTGCAGGCTGCTAAACTTAAGGTGCGCACTGAAAGGACGGTATCTTTGAAGCACTTGCCTATATGACTGTGGTGGCGTTCTGATCCCCTCCGGGAATGCCTCTTATTTAGTCGCCAACCAGCACGCTGCGATGGTGCATTCCAGGATATTTCGGCAGTTGGTGGGGTAGCCTAGCATGTGTTCATTAGACGGACGGTTATGGATGTATCGGGAGACCGACTAGTCTCCCGATACGTCCATATCAGCGCGCAGCAGGTTGATTGGAACTGCTACATCCATCTCCACTGCTTTTATTTTATTTTATTTTATTTGATAGGAATAACAAACAGCAGTATATTACATAGTAGTCACACAATATAGAAACTTATGATAAAAGTAACAAACACACTACTCAAGACGTTATCCACAGATTACTATACAGAATAGTTGGCTGTTAGCAGAAAAAAATAGCAAATTTAAAAAAGCACTTAAATAAAAAAGAACAATTTAAAAAAAACACTTACTAACTAATTACCAGGGTTATGATCTCTTAAAATAGTCGTAATTTCACTCTTAAATTTAGCTTTGTTGAGAAACATAATGTCAGTAGAGCCAAACTGTTTATTATAGGTGTCTACCAGGCGATGTAACGGCGAGCGAGCGCCTGACTTAGTTCGACAAAATGAAGTAGCAAATAGGCATCTCGAACGAACTTCTCGACCGATTACAGTACGAGGGATCAGGAAGCACAAACTGTTCACAAGATCAGTACAATCAAATTTATTACGGCATATACCAAACAGAGTCAACATTTCAAGTAGGGTGCGACGGGATTGTAGGGTCATGAGGTTATATTTTTCTAGCAATAATTGATATGACATTTTGGTTTTATAGCATCGGTAATGCATGGAACGTAGGTACTTACGTTGGACTAACTCAATGACCTCAACGTACTTTTTGTAATAAGGGTTCCAAATGGGTACTGCGTATTCAAGTTGTGGCCGTATTATTGATTTGTATAGGTACAAGTAGGTAGAAGGCCGATGAAATTCTCTAGACGCTCTCATTACGAAACCAAACATTTTATAAGCTTTATTGACTATGTTGTCTACATGGGTGTCAAGATGGAGCTTCGAATCAAGATTTACGCCGAGGTCACGGAGGGATGAAACCTTGTTTAGGGCGGTGTTTCCAAGACGGTAATTGAAATTATTCACATGTTTTTTCTTAGTAAACGTAATGCTGTAACATTTAGAGACGCTAAGGTGAAGCTTATTGATACTGCAGTATTCCGAGAAGGAGTCAAGATCCTTCTGCAAATCTAAACAGTCGGTTTGAACAGCAATATTTTTGTAAATTTTCAAATCATCCGCGTACAATAGGAACTTTGAATTCTTAAAGCAATCTTTGATGTCGTTGATGAATAAGATAAAAAGGAGGGGCCCTAAAATTGAGCCTTGGGGGACTCCTGAAGTGACCCTTATAGTATGAGACTCAAACCCATTTATGACAACCTTCTGGGTCCTATTAGTGACATACGACACGAACCAACGCAGTAAATCTCCTCTAATGCCGTTGAATGCGATTTTGTTGAGCAATAGCTTATGATCTACCTTATCGAACGCCTTTTGGAAGTCTGTGTATACAGCATCAATTTGCTCCCTCTCGTCTAAGCCTTCAAACAGATGTGTTGTGAAAATAAGGAGATTACTTATACAAGACCTTCCTCTGACGAACCCATGTTGCTCTTTTAATATTACACATTGAATGATAGGGTATATCTCATTATGCACTTATCTTTCAAAGAGTTTTGAAAGCCCCGACAGCAACGAGATTGGACGATATGTAGATACATCACTCTTAGAGCCACATTTATGGATTGGAACAATGTTTGCTTGTTTCCAGACATCAGGGAATATACCACTGACAAGGCATTTATTATATAATATAAACAAGGGAAAGCACAATGTGTCACAAGTATTTTTTAAAAAGATCGCAGGAATACCATCCTGCTATTTCTTTTTCAACTCCTTTAGAATCAAGATTGACTTCACCGACTATCGCTGCATTGTGGGGAACACTACTAGGGCACTTGGCATCTTCGCACAGTGAGTAGTCACACGCCATCGGTCGAAAACTACTACCAGTAACTGTCACCTGATGAGCACCTCCAGGGGACCATGTCAAGGGATTAGCTACAGGCATTTTCCTGATGCGGGTGAATCGCTTCCCAACACAAATCGTACATGTCACCGCAAACTAGCAACAGCATACATTTATTTTAAACTATACAATTTGGCTGGGATTTGAAAAGGGCTGTTCACAATATTCCAGAACTTTTATAATATCATAATACTATATTTTTAATTAAAACAAGCCCACGATGTTTGCAATAGCCCAGTGACATACCTACCTACCTATGAATAGCATCTTCACGCAGATCGAACTTGAACATCATGTACAGGAAGAATAAATAAGCTTTGGAGACTTTGATTTCGTTAGTTAAAAAGAAAAACAGTTGCATTTGATACTAGCTTCTGCCCGTGACTTCATCCGCGTGGAATAGTTACTAACCCTCCGATTCTTAGAGATATTGACTCGTTGGTGGGAGAAGTGGTGGGAGGCGCCCGACGTGACGGCACAGTTGTGGCATGTGCGCGGTACTGGACAGTACTTGGACATTGTAAAGATTTTTTCTCTCCCATCAAAATCAGTCCAGCCATTTCAGAGATTATCCGGAACAAACAGACAGACAAAAATGGAAAAAAATGTTATTTTGGTGTATGTACCGTATATATTCATATATGCATGTAGTAAAAAGCGGTTATTTCAATATTACAAAGAGACGCTCCGATTTTATTTATATGTATCCAAGTAGAAATAATTAGGTACACTGCTCTGAAAGTTGTCGCTGCATCACAAAATTTGCTCGGTATTATCTCAAGTTAACGCGGACTAACTTTTTTAGCTGTTATAATTAAAACCGGCTATTATAAAGTATAATATGCGCAAACAAATTAACTGATGATATTATTAGTTTTGTACAAGCTCTTTTGGTACTATTTCGTACTCAGCTATTCGAAAAAGAAATAATACAAGACATAGGAACCTACATACAAAAACAACCTTAGAATAGGAATTCTAATGAATTCGTATAGAGTTCAATTGCAACGTGTAACACATTGAACGCAATACCTGAAAGGGGGCCATTATTATCATTATGAACAACTTTTACTGTGGAACCAACCACGAAAACGTGAGAAAAACTATCTGTTGTTCAGTTTAATTCTCAGAGTTATTCGCACATAAATGTATGAGGCAGTCGCTTTTTTTTTCACGTTTACCTTAGCCGCAATTAACGTTGTATTTATGTCACCGGAAGATGGCAATCTTCGTAAGATTATTAAATATCTTGAGACATTATAAACTTTCGACAAATTGTCAACTGAACATATTTTTACGCATCAAAATTTGATAGTGTTGTGCGCCACAACTAGGTAAGGAATAAGTATATCGGCATTCGTTACCACTAGCACCATCTAGTATCGAGCAGAACCAGTAGAGTCAAGAACCTTCGAAACTTTTCTATGCTAGAACATTCTAGAATTATCTACACCTAGTCAGACGCGACCGATATGTACGCGAACTTTCTAGATCTTTCTACGATGGAAGGTTCTGGAACTAATCGGCGCCCTATATAAAGCAACATACACCGACCGAGTCAGTATTGGATTAGCGATACAAGTGATAACTTCGAGAGCACTTTTCAACTGCGAACTTAAGTGATTAGTAGTGCAATAGTGTTTTATAATGAGTGAGTTTAAAGTTGTAATTCATTTTGTGTAATTAAAGTGTCATTTTTGGTTATTTAATCGGCTGTTTTGATTGTCACGAACCCGAAGCTCGTAACAATAGTATATAATCTGTCGAAGTCATTCCGAGAAATAGTACCGAAACGTTAAGTACTACAACTTCAACATTCTGAACGACGCGACGAGGAGGTCCAAGTTCCCTGAGCCCTTTGTTCCGCTACTGGGCTAGGCCAGAATATCCGATAAATTGTTGAACTTCCACTGATTGTTCGCCAACATATTGTCAGTTTATGTCGGTTCACGATTTCTCAGAATGACTTCAAAAGATTATTGACTATCAAATTCTAGTGCGTAAAGAAGTATTCCAAATGTTCAGTTGACTATTTATCGTAAGTTCTCTCAAGATATTTTATAATCTTAGGCATCATACAATTGTTCGGTGACATGTACACTACATAATCTAGCGATGGTTTTCGGCTACTATTACTCGTATATCATTAATATTATTACGAATAGTCGCCCATTGTCGACCTACCCACCAGCCCATGAGAGTATTATGACATGTACGAGTACAATAGGAGTGTTTACTTTCTCCACCCATACATACGTAGGTACCTAAAGGTTATCCTTAGTTCCTAGTTAAAATTACATAGTGAATTAGTTATTGCCTAAAAAAGCTTTACTTTCTTATTTCAATTTAAATATATAATATAGGTAGCACTGTGCAGTCGCTTTTTTCCTGATAAAATTAATTTTGCCCCACCAGGAAATCCGGTCCGACCAGCTCGATATTTCGCAACTTTAGAATCACATCAATGTACGATATTATTATTACAAATTATCGCCCACCGGTTGAAGTTCGTAATTTCTGGTTTGTAATTGTAATAAACACAGTACAACTCGTTCTCCGTAAACTGAATCAATACAAATTGGCACATTCGCCCGTGCTTACAAGATGCTTAAAAATTGGATTTTTACACGTAGGTGCTAATACCTATTATTTTCACGAAATTTCAAAACACCTAATTTGTGTAGATACACGTATGAATGCATCTGCTTTATTTGACTCGGTATCGAACAGTCAAGTACGCTCAAAGCGCCGGGCGAAGACTTATTCACACGAGGAAACGAGGCTTATTTTACGTTATTAATACAAATGATGTTTTACCATTGACACATATTACCTTTGTTAAAGTGCCAGCCATAGATTTTAATACAATAGATTTGTCAGTATTCGCGGCATTTATTTCTGATAGGTAAACCATAGACTTACATTTTATTTGGAAATTTCACAAACCCAAGCTTATTTTAGCGATTACGTAGAAATCCTTATCTATCTCATCCTCCCTGGTGCAGCTCCCGACTCTTACAGCTAAAACACTAGGAAGTGGTGACGGGTGGGCGTTTTGGGGGACTGTCTTTATGTAAAATTTGACGTTCAAAAAGTGCTGTCTATCAGCCTAGTTTGAATAAATGACTTCTGAATTTTGATTTTTTTTTAAATTTTTACCGAATGACTACATCACGCCCCCTTGAACAGGTATTGGCCATCATAAATTCATGCGGGCACCATATCCCTCTATAGTTGTCAATTTTTAATTCATAAGTATCACCAGCAGTTTACGCGTGCTCCAATCTGTCACACTAAATATTGTATGATAATGTTCGTTCTAAAAGCTGACTCATAGTCGGAAAGTTAAAATTTGTTTTGACATTTAATGGAACTTTTGCGCGGTGAGAACTTAACTGGTTACCAAAATAGCTCGTATCATACGTTTTAACATTATGAGCATTCATCTCAATATACTCGTCTAAAAGCTATACGGCTAAACTTTACTGAACCGTATTATTTTTCCGTCATTTTAAAGTTAGTGCGATGTGAAGGGACATTAGTGGCACCATTCATCAATTATCTGCTCGGTATGAGTACTGTGAGTGACTTACCCAGGCACAAGATATAAACTTCAGCGTCACGTTGTCACGGGGCTGCTTTATCCTGTATGACGGCTTGCCTGCCACGAATATCACTGAAATTAATAAATCTTGTGTCAAAACTCCGATCCTTGATCAGGCAGGCTAAGCCCAGACACATTCCTACATTTCCTTATTCTTTAATCTTGGAAGTAAGAACAAATCCTGAAGAATTATGTCGCGTATGTTTATCAACGAACTGTTAAACACTTGAAGATAGAGGGGGAGAAGGGAGGAACTTGACCAAGCAGTGGAGAGTATGCTGAAATATGAGGCTAATTAACTGATGTTTATTATAGTCTACCACAAGCACATAAAGCCCTCACCGATGGACGTGAGCACCAGCAGCGCCGGGAAGCCGAAGCCCAGCGCGTAGCAGGCATCGTCTCCGAAGCACATGACGCTCCGGCGCAGTGCAGGCGTCACCACCATGCCCATGAAGCCGCCCAGGTTCACCGTGCAATAGAACGTGGAGAAGAACTTCTGAAGCAATTGGTTCTCTTCGGGAAGGCGGAACTGGAAAAAATACAGCTTTGATTTTCTCCCATTCGTTTCGGAGTTACACCACGCGCCTTTTTATAGACTCAAAGTCAGGAAGGGACTTTAAATATACTAGCCTCTTGTTTTATATACGAGTTTACTCTTAATCATCATTCTCTTGGTAATACCAATTTATTTGGAATCGGCGCAATTAGTTTTCTCCCACCATCATACTGCTCTGTTAACCGACGCTACTTTAAAATCATCAGACTTTAAAATGGAAGCTAATCTTGAAATCAATGAACTCAAATAAAACGTTTCATTTTCCCGTAGTTTCAACAAGCCAAACGGTCTGTTCAATCAACTGGGTTCTTTAAAGAAACCTTTGGCCACTTGCCGATTGCTAAAATAAAACAACAACAACCAATCATAAAGTAAAACAACGTGATTTTCCAACATAGTAAATTAAATCCGTTTTTAACACTTCAGATACAAAAAACGTTTTTATAATATTATTTTTTAACAGATTTAAAATGGGTACGTTTTCAATTCGGATGGCTAATTACTTTGATTTATTTAATTGTAAAAAGTGATCGTGTGTTGTCGCAGATTGTGGCGTAGACGTGAACCAAGCTTCAGAATGACAACTCGATATCGGTTTTCTGTATCTGCTACTAAGTAAATAATTCTAAAGTGATGTTACGGAATGGACTACTTAATATGTGATTCACATTTTAATTGAGCCAGCCATATTATTCCTTTTTTAATTGAGTAATTTTTCTCAGAAATATATTGGATAGGTTGTAAAACTGTGATCTGAACAGTCTCTAGCGTTTTTTACAACCTGCAACAAGTCGGGGTCAAATTACCAACTGAAATTTCCATGCGTTTTACTATAAATAAATGGTATTTGTTTTTTATACCGAGTGGTCTGTTTAGAACCCCGTCAATCTAATTTATGCCTGAAAGCAAGAGGACAAACGTAACAAAAACCACTATTTGTGAGCAACCCGGTTGCCAACAAATGTATTAAAACAAGTCTATCATTCGAAACCAATTGTTTTTAAGTGCTTTAGTGCAGCAAATTGACACAAAGAATCAGAGTTCAGACAAGGTTAAGTGCAAACACACGCCTAAGTATTGACCCAAAAACCGACGTCTGTTTATAATTTAACAATGGCTATTTTAATCCGCCTTGACATTTTAAATGTTTAGAAAAAAATAATACCAATCTAGTTTTATAAATACCTACCTACTACAGCTACTTACGAGGAAAGTCAGACAAATACTGTTTTTTTTCAGTAATTGTAACTCTATAAAAAAACAGTAAAAACACATCATCTAGGTACACGTCGACATAAGGGTATTACAGATACAACATGACATTTTATTTCATATTCAATTAAATTTTCTTGATACAGGATAAATCGTGGTATATAAAGTCGCTGTAGATACTAACTACAAACCTTGACAAATGGAATAAGTAGGTAAGTAGACAACGGCTGGATTTCTATAGGGAAAGCTGAAATACGACGTCGCAGGCAAACTGAAGCAAATGGAGAAAGGGGACTCTTAAGGTCAGGAGACTAGGAAACTCATAACAAAGGTCGTTATGTAGGTCCAAGCAAGCGTCACACGCTTGAAACGTGAGTTAGAAATCCAAGAATATGTAACCTAAGAATGTGTATATTAAGTTTTGGAAAGTCAACGTTTTATGATTTTGTCTAAAGTACATAATTCTTTAACACAAATTTCTGACAAAAAATAGAGGCAGTCAATATAAGTTATTATATATACTTATGAACCCAGTCACTGGAACAGAAGAAAAAATTAGAATGATGGCTAAATTGAAAAGTGAAACGAAAAAATCAATTCACATAATATACAACCCGTAGCATATCGTAGGCAGCTGCTACAAAGATTGTAGACCGTCTACCATAGATATAATAAACACGGAGATATGCCCCGTAGCCGAAAATATATCGGAAACATGTGTCTCCTATTTTTCCCTACCACACGGCAACTACTACACATTCAATTCAGTAAAAGCAATAGATACACAGTCGCGCACACTCCCGCATTTTTTAAATTAAACCGTACTTTTCTATCAATATAAACCTTATCCTACTAAGCAAAGCGTGTAATAACCGCACGCTGTATTACCTACTCACACAATAACAACGGTCACTATCGTTCTGCTATGAAAAAGCATTTCCTTTTACATATACGCTAGTGATTGACTAAATTAGAAAGTTATCGATTGTTGCATTAATTACACTCACCCATGCCGCCCATTCATAACAAATAAATAGCATGAATATGTTGACTTATTTTAAGCAGAAGTCAGTAATATATTTAAATCTTAACCATGCCGATTAGTATAAAGCATTTTAAGCTTTATCGGAAGTAAAATACAATTGCCATAAAAAGTACGGAAGTAGCACGACGATAAGGCATAATATACGACAATTCAAAGCCAAAAACACTTAATCAATTATTTACTTAAAATTTAATTAACTTTATGAAAATTGGTTACACTTTTATATATGGGTGAATTTCAACAAGTGATTTTTATATGTCATTTCGGTGGGATTTTTTAATTTCAATGCTATCTACATATTTTTAGTGACAAATAAAACTTTAGCCTATTTTATAACATTGTGCGTGAGTGGACATCAAATTTCATCAAAACTTACATAAATATTTAAGGATGAATTTTTAAGAGTCCACTGAAATGAAAAGTGTCTACCGAAATGATAAAAATGACCACCGAAATGATAAACTGTGCACCGGAATGAAATAAATCCACCGATATGATACAGCTAAGAACAACCGTGCCGGGCAGCCAGGGTTCCGTACTTTGTTAGGTTTGATTTCCACAAATTTTAGATAAACACTGAGACAGGACAGTAGACAGTTATTTTAATATCATCATTAATATATACATATTACAGTTAGTATTACATATATCATTCTTTGAGGTTACAATAACCTCAAAGAATGATATTATTGTAATATTTATTATGATATGAATGAATTGTTTCTTCACTTAAATAACCTTTGGTAATTTTTCTGGTTGTTGTTGTGTGAAAATGTTGGAAAACTTTATCGTAAATGCAGGTAAAAAAAAATAATTTTTTGTTTGTTTATGAACGAATACTAATTTACTTGATATATTTTCAAAAGAGTGAACGAAGCGCGATAAGAAAGCTTAAAGTTTCTGATTAATATGATGGCTGCATTTGTAAGTTATGCCATTAATAGTAATACATAATGTGTACCCGTTGCACTAAGAGAAAAATGCTAGGTATAATTTAGTTAAATTGGTAACGAAACGAGAATAGTGTTTCTACAGGTATATAAGTAAAACTTCTAAAATTAAATCAACTCTTATATTTTATACTGGGAGCTACTACCCGATAATATCACCGTGGACTCGACAATATACTGTCATCAGCTTGACCGACTCCGTACAGAAATCAACAAAAAGCGCCGTGAACAAACAAAGATATACCTACTTCCTTCACGACAACGCTCGGCCGCACATAGCCAAAGTCGTTCGTCAGAGCTATTGGATTTTGAATGGGAGCTACTGCCACATCCACCTTACTCTCCCGATCTAGCGCCAACGGATTTTCATTTGTTACGCTCTCTCAGTAATCATATACAGGACAAAAAATTTGATGATAGAGCACAGTTAACAGATTTCCTCGAAAGCTTTTTTGCCTCACGGCTCCCAAGTTTTTACGCTGAGGGTATCCATGCTTTACCTAATCGCTGGAAATGGGTTGTAGATAACAACGGTGCCTACTATAAAGACAAGTAATTGTAAATTAAAAATATAATTTAAAATTGTTTTGTTTATTTGCAACGCTCATTACTTTCCTACCAACCCAATATATACATGTAGGTACTAGCTACATAGAAATATGTGTATATTATATATCTTTAATCTTAAACACAAATATTACACAACAAATACACCCGAATAATCTAATCTACACTTACTTACATTACAAAACTATGACTTTATATTTGATAAAGGATCTCTAAAACTTTATGGTTTTATCATTTCGGAGATACATTTAATTCCGGTGGACTGTGACACCGAAATGAAACTATTTTTGTCCCCATGTTACTGAAATGATAAACTTACTTTTTTGGCGGAAAAACCGCAAGCTTTGGGACCGCTGCGTTCGCGCCGAGAGCTTGAGCCGGACTGATCCGAAGTGAGGAAAGGTGAGAGGGGCGTAACAACGCAATGTTGACATGGATAATCTACTAAAACTTACTGTCCTCTGAAATGATAACTTTTTCCAGACAAAAGTTGACTGCCTGTCAAATCCATGAGAAAGAAGATAAACAAACAAAAATAGTTTTATTTGATCGAATATATTATAATTTAATGATAAGAGAATTGATTTAAATCCATATTATGAATCTATTGGCAGGGGAAGGTATTTTATGAGCGGAATTGGGTTCAGGACAGGCCACCGTGATGATAAAATAACACTTTGTAATTTTTTTTTTTTGGTATATTAGAGGGTAGAAATCAATGATTTTTTTTGCCAAGGTAGAGAAGTACTTACGTTGTTGAGAAAAAATATATAAAATAAAAAACCAGCACATTGCACTACCGTTCTCAGGTTTGCCGTGTATTTTTTTTGCTTGCGCAATTCACCCATATTTCATTCAACAATCGACATTGTTGTCGGTAGCCTACCTTAGTTTATCTGCAGAAGTACATCACTAACTCGTAGTAAGAAGCAGCGGCCGTACTACCCGATATATCCAATTGGTAAAGTATCGTTTTGTGATTTTTACATTGCTTATCCAGTCATTTAGTGACAAATTTAGGTAGCGGTTAAGGAGCAGTGTATCTATTGTAAAATCTTTTTGGCGCTGTGACATTTGAAAACAAAAATAATATAGTAGAAGCTTAATAAGAGATATTTTACGATTTGTTGTTTTTCATGATTTTAAAACTAAATATAGTAAAATACATGTACGTTAGTGTAGGTAAGTGATTCCATAATTAACAAATTTTTGGTTTAGGCTTCGGTTATTACAAGAAATCACTGAATAACACGGCATTCTTATCACGCTCACGGTTGACATGATCGGTCAGACCATGTCGCGCGGACACCGACACGCTCCCTTGCCACTTCTCCTGTATTTTATAATTCTATGCCGTCTACACTGCGTTGACGTTCTACACTGTTTACTTCTCTAAGGCCATGTTCCCACTTGTAACCCGCGCACATGGAAGTTACACTACATTACGGGCTCATCATGCTCCACATTGTAATTAGACATGCATGCGAGAGCTTGCAGATAAAGCCGCTTTAGACTCTACGAAATCTTAACTGTAGCGATGACCAATTTCACTTTTTTCTGCCTTTTAATCCAGCATTAGTTGATGTCGCGGAGACGATGTACAATGTCACAGTAGCGCAGTAAACTGCGACAAACACCCGCGAAGGGCCCGAAAATAAAAGGGTGGTGTCGTAATTTTAAACACACCTGGTCCCCTCCGAATGCTGCAACACATGGCTTGATTCCACCTGTACCAGTAGCTATAAGCAGCAGGCCGATCATTGAAGTAGTTCTGTAAGTTAATAATCCCATTAATAATAGACATTTTTCGTATAAAGAAGTAGGGTCACTGAGACACCTGTTGTAAGAATTGCCCAAGTTATTAGCCTCGTTTTTAAACCGTCAAACAACTTTTACCTAAGGAATAAAAATGGTAGGTTGATAGAATATGTCAAATTTCTTTAGATAAAAGTTATCTGGCGATTGGAAAATTAACCCTATATATGTAACATACTTTTTCAAAACTACTGTCCGACATCGATATCGTACCTAAACATTCACCAGCTTGTGGCCCCACCTGAGCGATATTCTGATTGTTAATGAAGTACAAAAAATAACAGACACGTCAAATTCATACGTCCACTATTTTGTCTCAGATTTTACTTCCCCACCAACTTTCGCGTTAAGTTTCAAAGAGTATAAATCTAAGGTTCTAGCTTGGACTGAACTTCATCAAAGTTATCTCAACGAGCACTCTTCTACTCCAGGATATGCATACTTGGCACCGATTGTTTCAATAAGTACACAATACAGTGCTTTTTAGATAATTATGTAAGAGCGTGAGCATAGGTTTCAAGGGGGTGCAATGACATCCCCTGACTTTCAATTAAAATAATAATTAACTCAAAATATAGGGTGGCCAAACTTTGCTTATTTTTGGTTTCCATTTCTTTTTTGTTAAAAAGTTACGCATATTTTAGACAGATTTTAACCCGGCGAACGCACAGTTGGGTCTATATAATCATTTTGAAGAACGTGTTTTTATAGAAATAATTATTGTGAGACGTCTCTGCTGCTCAAGAGCGGTAGCTACAAGCTCTACTTTTCGTTTCTTACCGTCAATTAGTTGTGATTGATGTCGCATTTTGAAATATATAAATCGGATTTTATTTTGTTATAAATTTATCATTACGTTCCTAAAAGACCAAAATAGAAGATGAGAGATGATTTACACCATTAACGAAAGATTTCTTAAGAGTTGAATGAATTTGATGAGGAGCCACCGGCAAAGGGAAAGATGTCAAGTCAGTCCCCAAAAAAATACTAAAACTTGTACTAGGTACTGATACTTATAATAAAGATTGTTTTTTAAGTGTGTTTTAGAAAGTTATTGTTTTATGTGAAAACATTTATTTTTGCGCACACTTTACTGTCGTTTCGCGTTATCGCTTTTATGTATAAATATAATCAGCCTTTTAACGTTCCCACTGCTGGGACACAGGCCTCCTCTCTAGGAGAGGGAATGGGCCGTAATCCACCTAGCGGGCCCAGTGTGGGCTAGTGAATGTCACAAGTCTTCGAATTTTTGGTTTTAGGACATGCTGGTTTCCTCACGATGTTTTCCTTCACCGTTTTGAGAGCAGTGGTGATGAAGTTAATTACACAAAGTAATGCCTGGCTCGGTTTGAACCCGCGACCTACAATTCGTAAGTCGTTACCACTTTGCCACCACTGCTCCATCCTTATATTAATAAATAATATATTTATGATAAATTTGAGTATGTTTATTCAAAAACCTCTAAACTATTACCATGATCATCTTGACCCTACCACCACATATTACTTAATGTCAGTAATTTTATTCATAGTTCCCAGACAGATTACGAAACGACCAATTTTTTTTCGGCAAAATGTTTGTGCTTAACAAATTAAAAAAATAAAAACATTTTGGTGATAGAAATGAGATTTAAATAATAAAAAAAAAACTTTGTTGGAGGGAAGAGCATCTTCTGATGCTGATCCAAATAAGATTCCTTAATCCATTTCAACTGACTAAGCAGATCTAGTAATGACAGAACCTATCCTTCTTTCATGGAACATACATGGCAGTTGCTGCTGTTATTGTGACTGGTGATCGCACAGACATATAAAGAGTAGGGTGATCGCTACTATGTTAAAAATTTTTTTACTTCAACATATTAATATGTGGGGCTAAGACAATCACTGGCTCTAATAACTCGGCGCCGCGAGGCAGGCAGGCATGCGCGTGCAAAAGTTTCAGACCACAAATTTCTGGGCAAACGGTCGCAGGCATTAAGTAACTCTCGAACTCACCAAATTCGACAATTCCTTTTTCTTATTTTAAATACTTAAAGCAGAATATTAATTATATTGTTAATGACAAAATTTGATGCAAAACACGACAAAAGCTATCGCATTTTTGTCAAGAAAACGGTGGAATTTTGGCCGATGTTATTTACCAAAAATAATCGCAAAACCTAATATAATGTAGAATGAGTGTGTGAATACGCAAGTATTCGTATCACGTTAACATAATTGTATTAAGTTAGCCCTTATTATTAACTTCCCAATGTTATTAATTATGTGGTCAGAGTTGTAACGTTCTGGATGCGAATATATTTTTGGAATTAAATTACTTGTTTAGTTATTTTTCTATGTCATGTTATTTTCATATCACTGACCCAGAAAAAGAGCACGTTGTATACAACGTGCCGAAGCATATTCCTTAAATATAATTGAGGAATATTGCATCGGCACGCTAAATTATAACAGCCGCACAGGTCGAACTTCGAGATTAAGCTACGCTTGCTGAG
Organism: Hecatera dysodea; assembly: GCA_905332915.2. Taxonomy (NCBI): domain Eukaryota; kingdom Metazoa; phylum Arthropoda; class Insecta; order Lepidoptera; family Noctuidae; genus Hecatera; species Hecatera dysodea. The sequence goes on along the minus strand of HG995286.1, from coordinate 14,848,981 downwards.
GATCCATCACGTACCGAAAATCCGTGCCTCAGAAAGCACATTAATCCGATGATCCGAGCTGTAATTCTTAAATCTTTAACAGTCGTAACGGATAGTCTGACGCTAGAAAATCCGGCTTCTCTGGCGTCTCACTGATGCGGCGGCCTATATAGGCAGCCGCATCATGTGAAATACAGATACGATACTCAGCTGCGTCTGATTAGACTGGAAGCCGACTTGAATATACCTAGTTAGAAAAAAGCGTAACAGATTGATTGAACTAGAAAAAGAACACTCTGTAAATTTGATTATCATTGCCACGGCAGGCAGATGGAGCGTCGTCCTTCGTACATAGATAGATAATGGCAAAAGATGCTGCACATTATTCTTTCTGTGGCTCACCCTGGAGTGAGTACTGATTTCTGTATCAAAACTATAATCCAACTGCCTTACGAAGATGTTAGTTGAGTTGAGATGCCACAACAGTAAGCAGTTGAGCTGCCACAACAGTAAGCAATTGAGCTGCCACAACAGTAAGCAGTTGAGGTGCCACAACAGTAAGCAGTCGAGATGCCACAACAGTAAGCAGTTGAGATACCACAATAGTAAGCAGTCGAGATGCCACAACAGTAAGCAGTTGAGGTGCCACAACAGTAAGCACTTGAGGTGCCACAACAGTAAGCAGTTAAGGTGCCACAACAGTAAGCAGTTAAGGTGCCACAACAGTAAGCAGTTGAGGTGCCACAACAGTAAGCAGTTGAGGTGCCACAACAGTAAGCAGTTGAGCTGCCACAACAGTAAGCAGTTGAGGTGCCACAACAGTAAGCAGTTGAGGTGCCACAACAGTAAGCAGTTGAAGTGCCAAAACAGTAAGCAGTTGAGGTGCCACAACAGTAAGCAGTCGAGGTGCCACAACAGTAAGCAGTCGAGGTGCCACAACAGTAAGCAGTCGAGGTGCCACAACAGTAAGCAGTCGAGGTGCCACAACAGTAAGCAGTTGAGGTGCCACACCAGTAAGCAGTTGAGCTGCCACAACAGTAAGCAGTTGCCATATGCTTATACAACGTGTAACAGAATAAACGCAATACCTCTTAAGGGGTCATATTGTACTCATCATTATGAACCACTTTCACTATGTAGCCAACACTGAAATCGCGAAAATAAAAATCGACTGCCCCATACATTTATGTAAGTGAGTATAACTGGACAAAATGTACTGAGCTGATTTTTTGTTTCGCGATTTTTGGGTTGGTCGTATAGGCAAAGTTGTTCATAATGTTTTGAAACGTTTTGTGCTTATTCTGTTACACGTCGTATAAGCCCATGCCTAATAACCAAGACTGATTTGTATCATCAAAGTGAAAAGACGAGTATCCTAAATTTGCAGACACCACGGATGATGTGACGATATCTCTTCGGTACGGTCGAAGGATGAAGATGTGGAACTGCGTTGCAAACTATTTACACCTTATCTCTTTAGCTCTGTGCCTCAAGACCTGACCTGAGGCTACCTGTGCGCTGCCACCGATGATGCAAGAATTGAACCGTACACATATGATGTTACATACATCTATATTTGTATGGTTCAATGTTCCGTCGATATGAAGAAGAATAGCAAGGACATCGTCATTGACGATAACCTAACGATCACACCCGCTTACGTGGCTCCAAGGTACCTACTCAGACAGCTTCTCAGAAGTAGTCTAACAAGGGTTTTCTTTTGAATATTTTCTTAATTCATACTCACGTGGGCGGCAACATGAGCGGAGGGATCGCAGCGCAACACGTCAGGACAGTCCCAATTAGGTATATTATTGAAAAGTATAGTATTACTCTGAAATATATCAAGTTTATTTTAATAAATACTTTATTAGTTTACTTTGAAGCAGCTCGTGACTAAATAATTACAGCCGTTAAGCAACGCTTGCCGTGATCTATGAAGTAGGTACATTATGATTCCCCTCCGTGCCCCAGAAAACCCTTGGGGTACCCAGTGCTGGATTGTGTGTACAGTCGGTGATAGCAATTAGCTGACCCCCCTAAAAATTACTCGATTTTACACCCTATGCTCATAACATTAAACGTTATTCAATATGTCTGAGTTTATCAGACTGTTCACCTATTTTAATAAGTGGGTAGTTAGACGTCAATATGCGTATTCAACCAAAACTGCTATAGATATGACATTAGGAATATGGGGTAGAAGAATAAATTGAACAAGATATTCTATGCACAAATAGCAGTGAATACGCGCGAACATTTTTACCTTGCCTTACTAAATTGTAAAAATCCACGCTTTTTCCTTATTATTAATTGTTATCAGTTTTGATAGTTTAATCGTCATGTCCAAGTTGAGTTGAGTGATTACTTAAAATACAAAATAATCTATTTGCATGAGGAGAATGTTGGTATTAAAGCGATTGCTACGAAACTTAATATAGCGGTAAGTGTATTCTTTTTTATGCTTCATTTATAATTATAGTTATTCCTTAATTCGTTAGTTGAATTAACTATGTTTCATTATGAGTCTAATTTGAGATCATTTATAGGTCTAATTAGATTTATATTATCTAAATTGATAAACGTATTTTTGCAAACTTAATCGATAAATTACCTATTCGTTACTAAAATTATGCTTATTGTGTTGTTTCAGAGAATTACAGTCAGATTGTGGCTAAGACGTTTGACGTGTGGTTTTAATATTCAAAAAGATCGTCCTGGACCAAAACCATTCATGAGAGGAAGTGATTGTTGTTGGATATGGTGCGCGGTATGCGGGACCGCTTGCAACAAGTAATAGAAAAAAATGGTGCTCCACTTCGCTATTAAAAGCATATTATAAATGACTTGAGTAACCAGTTTTGGTCACAAACAATACTAACGTATGTCAGTGTGTATGTTAAATTAACTATTGTTATAATTTCTAACGAAGTATTTCGAATACCTAGTTTTTTGTCAAAACCTTATAACTAAAATAACTACTCACAAAACAAATTGATATATAAGTAGTAGGTAGAACTTCAACGTATAATGCCGTTTTATTTAGTTAAATTATGTTTAATGTGGTGATGTTATTGTTATGAAATAGAAATACATACCCATATTTCTAAATATTATAACATGCTGATTCACTATATTAAACTCAGTGCAGTTAACAACGTTATTAGTAAAATAGTAAGTAGGTAAATATTATCATCTTCGTGTCGTCATCAATATCATTTATGTTATTGTTATAATATGTTTTTTTATAAAATATAATCGTTTTTACCATCATTTTGGTTTTTTTATTTCTGTTCGTTTTTTTTTTGTTGCTAAAGTTATAATTTATTATTTATAACTTAAAATAAATTTACAAAACAGAAACAAAAGCGTCAATCACGCTGGTTACGAACTCACAACCTCGATTTGTCAGCTCACTACAGTCACCACTAGACCACTTGAAACATATTCAACATAATCGAAATTACGTATTATATTACAAGTTAAAATAATATTCAAGATCATACCTACCTTAAAACTGCGTATTAAAGATCAAATTCGAATAACTATTTTATTGATCGTAGACGTTGAACCAGTTGTCTTACTGCTAACAAGCAAAAGGTTCAAATTCGTTTAATTTTTAGGGGGTCAGTTAATTGCTATCACCGACTGTACCAGATGGGAGGCTCTTCTGGCTCCATGAAAAATACCGGTACTCCGGTGCAGGGTTAGACTGATAGCCTACGTCAGCAACATATAGTTGGGAGAAGGCTAGGAAGATTTTTGTTCTAGTTTACTTTGCACTGTGTGAATGCACAAATTCCGTCCCTCGGCAGCGAACTACAACTGCCTTTATGAGGACATGTCACAACATCCGTCCCGCATCCTCAGTTAAAACAATCAATCTAGATACAATGTAGGATTTTCGTTTAGAGGTACTTACTTGTATCTCCCAATAAAATTGTCAGCCAATATGGCTCCCATCAACGGCATAGTGTAGCACATCATGATAAATATGTGGTAGACCACAGTGGCAGCGTTCTCATGGAGGCATAGCACGTTCCTTAGATATAGCGACAATATAGCTACAAAAAAGGTCGATTTAAGAAAACACATTCAAAAAGCGTTGATTCCTGATCAGGCAAGTTTTTTGAGTTAATCCGTCCGGAAACACTCAGTTGGGTGCCATTCAGGTCTAAGGATCCTTGGCTTCTCCCATTTAGCTCACTACCAGCAGCGAAGATCAACTCAGTCAAGCAAGCTAGTTACATGGAACTAGTATGCATGTTTGAATCACGACCACAAGGTATATTGATATGTAGGTAGCATTAGGTTCGTTCAATCTGACTGAAGTAAATAAAAAAATTGACCTCCATGGGCGTGGGGGGGGGGCCCGGGGCAGGCAGAGCAGCTGCCCTGGAAATTTTTAAAAAATACTAATCAAAGTGTAAACGGGGCCTTAATGTGTTCTGACTTTTGAATAAACCGCGCAGTAAACATTGGCAAAGTGCACTTGCAATTTACTTTTATGTAGGTACTTAACTATCTATAAAGCAGGATCATTTCCAGCTGTTTGTACTACACAATACATCTAGCTAGATAGGTAACTAATGTTTCATGTAGGTGTTTTTGTGTAGTGTGTATGAAAACAGCCGCGGACGATCTAACTTAAAAAGTCTGACTTACCTCCCCCTAGGCCAGAAGCTGGGTACGCCCATGGACCTCCATCACCAAATTTAATTAGGTATTCACTGCCAGATTTTTGTACTTACTTATACATTTTTAAGTATTTTATTAGCCACTTAGAAAGTAGAATCCATGTGAAGCGGTAGATAGGTAAGCCCTCTCTCGCTAACATCTCAGTTCGTTACCTACACGATTTACTCGAATATGGCATATCGCGGAAAGTTTAAATTCAAGGAACATAGCGTTCCTCCGACACGCTTAGCTGCCTAGGCCCGAGGCGGCTGTTATGAGGCCCTCTGAACCCACTCATGGCAACCGGAGCTTCGAGATACATTAATAAGCATTGGTACGTACTTCTCAAACCACAGAAGGAAAATCTTTCGCAAAATTCTGTCGCTATGATACAAAATATCGATGTAGGGTGACTATGTAGCATTCTTGACGACTTTGGCAAGAATTTATTAATAAAAAAAATAACTTAAACCTTAAAAATAGACGATATTGATCTAATAACAATATTGATGGTGTCAATCCAAAGGAAACACAAGTTGTCAATCTTACGTCAAGATACAATGATAGTTTTAAAGAGATACCTCGATAATACTCTATTGTTGAAAGTAGGTGCAACAATGTTCCACCTCTTTCCCGGGAGCTCGCGAACGATACTCGTACGACCACGGTTATCTGTTGCAATTATGCACAAAACATAAAGTTGCCCAAACAAAGCTAAATAGGCTATCGTTTGGCTAAGTTTGTGCTTCTCTCACCAAAGATCGTATCTTCTTCCGAGGTGGTTTTGCCGGTAGATTGACTCACGCATCCAAGAAAACTTCTTCGGGTTTTAAGTGTTAGTGGCTTAGTGCCGCTAAGCCTAACTACCCGGCTATTAACTAACTAGCTTTTAAATCTTTATACAAATTAGGTATTTATAGAAAAATCACAATAAAACTAAACTTTAATATTCTTCTGGATTAACTAAAGTTATCTATTTTTTGTTGTAATATAATGTATGTACCTACCTATTCTATACATTGATATAATAAACCTGTAAAAGAGTTTTTGTACATTACAAATATTTCTTTTTAAAAAACAGGAAATTACCCATTTCCAGCATTTTTTTAAATAATTTCTGACTGTTTGTCTGTTTATATGTACATGCAAGAACCAAATTAATATAGGCACTTTTTATGCAATAAAATTGTGCGTAACTGCGAGTTTAACCCAGTTTTTGTCGTTTCAATGCAATCGCTATTTGAATTTAAAATGTTGAAAGAAGAAATTATTTTTCATTACGTAAAGCTAATACACGCAACGCCATCTATTGACATAATAAAATGTTAGTACGTAAAAAAAATATATATTTATAGTTACAGTATGGGAAACTATTATGACATTTAGAAGTGCATGTAACAATTTTACTTTTACTTTTTTTTTTAACTCGTTTTAATATCTACAGTATCGCAGTGTTTTGCAAGTACATTTGACAATTCCAATATTCCAATGCTTCCAATATAACCACATAATTTTAGGTTTCGATCGAGCTGAGGGATCTAAGCTGTATGGAATCCGAGTTTGATTCTACACATTTGTCCACACCAAATTCTATTCTGATGGTGCTACTGAGTGTTGCAGTTACCTCCATTACCTCCATCAGTCGCAAATTGTTGGGGTCAATGAGTTTGATGTCATCCATGTAAAGAAGGTGAGATATGTCCTGACCAACTGTTTCTCAACCGATAGCCTAAGCCTGAATCATCCAACAATGTGCTTTACGGATTCATAGAGGCATTCAAATCCTTTTTGCGCTCAGTCCATTTGAGAGAGATGCAATCGCTTACTATTTTGAACGGTATACCAATTAAATAGTGCCGAAAATGTTGCAACGCGCAAACAATTTCCAGGGTCTGGAGTTCGTAACTGGTAGTATTCACCGAGTGGTGAAGGTTCTCGCCTTCTTTGTTTCATCCCAAAGGGACATAGGCTTCGTTTGCTAAGAGTATTTCACGATTACCACGACCATATCGGGATAGACAAAACTACAGAGCTCATTTTGCGTCATTTTTGGTTCCCCGGACATCGTTTGCTTATCGCATAAGAAAGTGCCTCGAGCTCCTCGCCAACCTATAGAGATACAAAAAGAGAGAGACAAAGCCAGATATACCATTCTCAGTTGTCTACACCGATGCTCAAGTCCACTAACAGAGTTATACGGTTTTCGGTACATACTCCTGGTAGTAGACTCTTTATCAAAGTACCTATTGCTTGTGGTACCTCTGAACTGAAGCGTATGTTTTCTAATACTGTGTCACTATTAATTGGTACTCCGTCAACAATTTTCTGCGATCGTGGCAGAATGTTTGAAAGTGCGTCATTTCAAGACTGGGTTACGGAGCTAGGTAGGAGGTACTCCAGCAATATATTAGAGGTTCTGACGAGTAGATAAGTCAGTGACATATTTCAGGAAATGAAACTTAGTGTGTATGGTAAGTCCCCCATTTTGGTACATATTATCCTGAGAAATTGGCATCTCTAGATATGCAACCGAAAGTATAAGGGTTCGAAAACAGAATGAACCTCTGAGACAAGGCAAGTCCTGACCCGCTTCCTTTTTCTCATCTAGGTGGGTGCACCAACATATTTTTCCGACAAGATATATAGCTTTAAAAAGAATACTACACAATAAACAATGACATTTTCTTAAAATACGCCTTATAAAAACAAAGACGAATCCCTCAAATCCATTCTTTATAAATGGCTTCCGAGAGTAAAACCTAGTTGCACTGGACCAGTGTAATCGAGTAGTGTAGCGACACCTAAGTGACGACATAAATACTGCACAGTTTAGCAAAAAGCGAACAACCGTAGAGATGGCGCCACCTTTCTGCTTACGGTACGATAAGTCACACCAGCTATCTTTACAATACTGTCTCATTACCAGACGCTCAGAATTCTAATTAGTGCGAAGATCCGCCTCGAGATGTCAGTCACTAACTGTGTACACAAAGAAATGAGTTTGATCTGATTATCCTATTGAAAAAGTGTTAAACATAGTTGTTTTACAAAATTATTTACTAATAAAACGTACACAACATCAAGCCTGTATTACCGGGGGGCGTAAGCAGAAGTGAACCTATAGTACCTACACCCACATTACGCAGGTTTTATGTTTAAGTCCCGAGTAGGAGGGCGCAAGCCTATTGACATTATCCGTGACAAATCCAGACTGAGGGGAGAGTCTATATGTACGCTTTTGCGGTTGCACAACGACATGCTTTGCTTTGCTTGGTAGTATAGATGCAAGCCTACCTTGCCGACTCCTTCAGAGACGGGAAGGTAGCGTGGTCTTGAGGGACAGCGCAACAGTCGTGTAGATCCTCAAGTCAAGTCCGGTGAGTGTACTTACTCGAGGTTGCCGCCCCGTTATTAACCTAGTTCCTTATGAAATATATGTAACAGAAACCACCGGGCGACAAATTCCTCTCCGAACCTCGACCCCTCTGTGACGGGGTGGTCGTGGACTCTGCCATCACCAATTCAGGATTCACCTGCGCAGTCGAGCGCCGTAAGCGGGAATAAAGCAATCCTGGGGGGTTGAGACAATCGACACTGGTTATGTGTCCGTGAGGCAACACGCCCCCTTTGGTCTGGAATTCCAGCGAAATGGTGGTCCTACCCCCTAGCCAGGAGTAGGGAAATGGCCATTGTATCCCATCAAAGGGCTACAGGCAAGGTGCGTAGGGTCCGTGGAGGTCGCCCTCGGACGGCCGAAGCGGTAGGTAAACGCCATGCTGACGGTGCAAGTGAGGGTTGATCGGTTCGTGGAAGTAGGCCTTTCGACCTTCCACGCCAACCCAATCGAGCACACGATGTCGCGCTGTAAACCCGCCTTGCGTACCTATATCTCTCAGTAGTGTGACGTTCCCAAATGCGGGACTGTGGGCTCCATGGAGGGTGGGAGCCAGAGAGATGAACGAATAAATGTAACAAGTATGGACAAACTCAGGCCTACTTTTAAAAACGAAGGAGTGGAGTCAGCTGCAGCCGACAAAACTCGTAAGCAAGGTGCCTCTGGCACTTCGTTCGCCCCTGAACGCCCTGACCAGTACCGATCTTTCAGAAGCCATAGCGAAAACGGCGACGGCTAACACCAGTGCCGGAAGTAGCCGTCCCAAACACCCTTCTTCTCCTCCTGTGGCACTTCAAGCCACATCCCAGGAGCAGCCATCACCGGTCAAAAGGGGACGGCCTGCAGCATCGAAGACGTTTTAGCAAGCGCCTGGCAAGTGCCCAGATTTCGATGAGCAGTCATACTTGTGTCAGATCGTCAATGGTAAAATAAGTTTGATATCTTTAGTCTTATCTGAACCATTGTAACAGCATGGATTACGTGTACGTCTGACTTCATATTCATCATTTTTAAGTCTTGTTTTGTTGTTCTACAATCGCTTATGGCACAGACTTATAATTAAGCAGAGACCTCTACAAAAAAATTAACCTATAATAGGTGTCGTTCTAATACAGAGCGATCGTACAGAAACTATAGGTGGCAGCACAGAAATGTCATTATCAAAGTATATTTTACTTTAAACGACGTTGTAACACTAGATGACATAGTCAATTTTTTACGGCTAACGAGATCGCATCGCTGAGCCGTCAGTGGATGCCAGCCAGTTTTGCCAAACAAACGACGAACGCATAATCGCGCCGATAGCGTTTTTTTTTTTTTAAATTGGCCTACTCTAGGAATTTCTTTTATTTCGTGGATGTCTTTACAAACCTATAACCTCATACACAAATAGCCAGACACGGAACAACTAGCTGTAGGCCATAAAAATATTTGTTCTGTTTCGTCAGTGCTTGTATCAGGCATCGTCCTTACACAAAGCGATCATCGCGATTGTACACGTGGACAAGGGAGGAGTTTGTAAATGAAACATTTTTTAAATATTTTATTTATATTTCACACCTTCATATAGCGGCTTCTACAAACTACAAGGCCAGTTTCACTTGGCCTGTTCCTAAACATTTAATACTATTTTAAGGACATTCAATAAAATGCGTACTCATTTGAGCAGTTACCTACTTAATACATTTACCATGATTTCCTGAAATTTATAAATTTCTTTAATCACAATAATAAACAAATATTTTAATAACAAACCTTTTGCTTTCCACTTAGCATACCGTATGACATAAAACTTGTAACCTAACCTAACCAAAATGTGCCAAACTTGACGGTTGACCTTTTCTGATATAATCGCTTTTGTATCGTTCTCGATCCAGACAAATTGTTAAAAAGTGATTTAACTATTCTATGATTTAAAATTGGTTATTATTATAGACACAAATGAGAGGTTCAATCGACGAGGGAACAGCTTATTTGATCCTGCCCATGCCAGCGCCCCCTCCCGCTGGCTGGTGATGCGCTGCGCAGCCACCGCGACCCCAACCATGTGATACCTAACGCTCGCCCGTCGATCTACCGTTATGACTTACATAAAATTGCTATTATTAAAACATCAAACATTCATTCTACTGTTTGGTTATGTACGGATATATCCAATAGACACTGATATACTGACCGATACTTAATGAAATTATATCAATATAATACTGCTGAGATAAGCAATCAGATGATTAAACCATAGATAAATATATAAAATCATTAAACAAATAGCGTGAATTAGAAAAGTGGAGACTAAAGAAAAATCTACCGAATAGTTCTGAACTTTTATAAAGTGAATCCAAAACGTTCATATAGTAATAAATAATAAATATATAGATATCAAAAATACCAGGTATACATAAAGTATAAAGTACAAAATCACAGCAATCTGGTCTTGCTTTGTGTATACATGTGTGTACATGCATACACACGTTAATTATGATTGTCATCATCGGCGTAGTCGTAATCTTCAAAGGCCGGGTCAATATCATTAAATGCCATATCACGAGAATACCGCTGCAGGTAGATTCCGGGATGATGAGGGTATATCAAACCAGCCATATCCCAATTGAATGTGAGGCTCCAGTCTCCAAAAACCGTATTGTGTCCATGAATGCAAGTGGGGTGTTGGTAGGATGACAAGACAGTACTAAGCCTGTGGTAGGAGCGGCGTGCTTGGGCCTCCGTCAGGCCCGAACCCGGGAACGCCATATCACTGTGGAACCTCGGCAGGGGCTCCCACGGCGGAGTCACGTGGCGTGCTGCGTTGATCTCGCGCGCCTCCTCCTCCGACATGTGAGTGAACGGGTAAGTACCAGCGCGCGCGGCTACCTCAGCAGCCATTCTTAAGTACTCACGCGACCCTTGGCTGCGGACAAAAAACGTTTGCATAAAGCTAAGTCTTACTTCTGCAAAATAATGATATACATATATGTACCTACATAAACGATAACGCTGGCAGACTACCTACGGATCAAGAATTATCCACAAAAATTACAAACGTAGTAAGAAAAGCACTTGATTGATTGATTCCAGTATATTTCCAAATTATTACAACGTTTTCCGAATTTGGACAGTACTTATCTAGGTTCCTGAGATGTTTTATTAATATTTCAAAATAGGTAACTACTTCCCGAAAATGAAATGTAAGCAAATTGCATTTCGCACATTTTTACGGCGTAAATAACACTCATTTGTTTTATATTTGTATAAAAAAATTAAACAGAACAGATACATAATCAACTGTAGACAAAAAATTATTGAAGTGGACAGGGTAATATCGTAATATATTCCTGGATGATTTTTAAATGCACACCCAATTGTATAGCCTTTTATTGCCTTTACATATAATAAAAACTCACCATCCGAAGTTAAAATAATATAAAATAAACAGAATGTATTTTGGGCATCACTTAATAAATGGTTTATCACTCAATAAATAGAATCGAAACGACTTACATTTCTATTCTTTAAAGGGCTAGTTATAACAAGCGTCGAGGCAAGCATCTGGTCCAAAGACGAAAGGTTATCTGAACCAGCGGCATTATTTATTTTACACAACCTTTGAAATTGCTATAAAAAGCTTACTTTTCATATGGAACGAATGACTTTAAGAGCTAACTTCCGTAGGTCGTACGCCTGACGTCATTTATAAATGATATATGCATTCCCAGTGACGCAGACAACCGGGCGCGAGCTACGAATTCGTATTATAACTAGTACCTTACAGGGTGGGTTATCAGTCAGACATAAAATAAAAGAAAAAAAAAAACAAATATATATCACATATTTATTATTTTTTGTGCTGTGTAATTTAATACAGTTCGTACCTATTGCTATATTTACAATGTTTGTCAAGCACAGTAATTATGCTATAAAATATAGTTATAAAATTTAAAATATGGTCGCTGAGCAGTAGCCAATTCAAGTGACAACAGATGGGCTACTGCACAGCGATAAGCGCACCTCACAGCCGCCATTAATTTAAATCTTTCTGTATTTACTATCTTGTCAACAGCTATTGTTGTCACATAAGGTCCGACTCCGTTTTTGCCGTGTGGCTAAGGGACCCCAAAAATGTTTCTTGTCATAAACTACCCCCCATTCTGTCTGATCATATTATTATTACAGCTGAAGTCTACCTTTTTCTTTGTGAAAAGTAAATAAATATGAAAAAATAATGTATAAAACAAAACAAAAAAGAACTAATACAATAAGTAACAAGAAAAAAATCTAAATAATAAATCATTACATCCCCGAAAAATAAGACAGTCTACGAAATAAATACTAGTCAAGGTTTAACCTAAAAATATTCTAAAGTATTTCTATAAATTAAGCTATTCAAAATGCTTACGTTACTTGTGTCTTGTCACACAACCATCCTTTTTTAACATTTTTGTAGATTAATTCATACAAAGACTTTGGATTATATTATTAGTGTAAATCTTTTGAGCTTTCCTGATATCTTAGTTTTCATCAGGTCTGATTCCAGTTTATTGTGATAGGTTTGCTTTCTTTTTATGGCCCGATGCAAGCTACCGTAATATTCTACCATGGTGAAAACAAGATATCAATCTTGCTGTCTTGCAGGTAATATTATTATGAGATTTCTAATTCATTGAAGATATTAGCATAAAATAACATTTTCAACATTACATTTAAAAAAAATATGAGCCACCTTCGCACACCATTTCGCAAAGTATTGCTAATGCCATGGAATAAATCTTCACAAGCAACTATTTCGCAGATTAGCAGTTTGTCTTATTTCCCTGGGTTATGATCATGAATATCGAAATGAAAACAAAAGTATATTGAAATTAAAATAGAACTAAAACTACCGTACTCAGTCGTCGACGGGAGGTTCATAAAAGGTCGGGAGCATTGACTGGAAGAACCTGTGAACAGGCGAGTCTCCGGCCGCGAAGGTGGCGGCGGCAGCTGCGGCGGCGGCGGCTGCGGCGGCGGAGGGGGGGGCGCTCGGCGGCTCCAAATTGTAGCTGTACATGTAGCGGTTCACGGACTTGTGGAACAGCGGGTCCCAGGCGCACGTGGCGCGGTTGAACATCAGTGGCTGGAACCGGGATACGCATCGATCAATAACTGGTCAATTATTTCAGCTCTATAAAACTGCCGCGCTATCGATAAATAGCCGCATGTTTTGTTTAACATCGTCGGGACGTCTGCTACACTACATTGAGCATAATCAGCGCAGCGGTGAACAAGTACCATTTATGTATCATTTTTGCAAATATTGGATTACAGCTAATATCGCTAGCCCGGCAGAATAAAATACCATACGTGATTCAATTATATAATCAAAAAAATACTTTAGCCTTTAGTAGTATAATTAGAACATATGCAATGGATACATACAGTGTCGATGATGAGCTTCGACATACTGCTCAGGATAGACATGTGACGCAGATACTCTTTAGGCCACACCCTGTATAAGGAATAACGGCTTATGCCCCAGGATTTTGCAGAATCCTGTAAAATTGGTGAAAAAAAAACAATATAACAAACAATAATTAGGAAGCGTTACTAATTTTAGTCATAGTTATTGATTTATAAAACGGATGTTTAGAAGTTTTAAAATGATAAGTAGATTCTTAATTATTTTATTATATGCAAACTGAGATGAAGTAGTAAAGTACCTGGACTTCCAGGTCTGTATCATAGCTCTTGCAGAGCTCGGTGGCATTCCTGAGAAGCCAGCTCATCACGTCAGACTCATTCCAACGCGGGAACGACATCGTGGCATATATCAGGAACGGCTCCGACGCCCCGGCAGACCATCTGCAAACATTTCAACATAATTACTGTATAACATTTACAGTAGTTGGTTTAATTTTAAAAAGGATGTAAAATAAATTAACATCTAAATAAAATTTCCCTCTCCTAGAGAGGAGGTCTGTGTCCCAGCAGTGGGAGCGTTAAAAGGCTGATTATGCTATTATGCATTATGGTAAATAAAATATATATAATTCATCGAAGTCGTAAAACCATACAAAGGAGCGAGCAGTTAGTATTGATAAAATCTTACGCAGTAGGTTTATCTGGCTTGAAAATCTCGTGCTTGAGAAACTCAGGGCTAGAAACGTGGCAGCATTCCAAAATTTTTATGAAGACGTTTGGAAAAGCCAATATAGCATTTCGAATGAGCTCGTCGGCTTCAGCAAGAGGAACTGAAAACAAATGTTTTTAAAGTTTAAGTGGATAATATACTTTCGCGCGTTTCTCTCGTACGAAATTCTATTGGGTAGTATATTAAACACTTCATGATCGTTAATTCTGTTCTTATGCATATTTTAAAGAAAACTAAGTTTATTAGAAAAAAAACACAACTCCTCTGACAATTATTGTTGGGTGCACGATCGGCTATACATACGTTACGGCTCTGATAAGACTTACGGTTATTCTTTTTCGCAACATGGAAATGCGCAAGACTGTTGGAGAACATGATGTTGAAGAGCAGGCCTGCGTCACGCTGACGGTCGAAGTACTTCACAGCCTCGATGAGCCACTCGTACGCTCTGGCTCTCAATGCGAGAATGTCGACAATGGACAGTAATGCCAATGGATCGTTAGGATCAAGTAATAGCAACATCTTTGCTATCTCCAGGGCCGTGCGGTGGCAAGCCCTGTTCGTGAGGAGATAAACGTACTTCAACATTGCCACGAAGAAAGGACGATTTTCCATGAACTTGTAATCCAGGCGCACGTTATTCTGTAAATATTACAAAACAAATAAGATCAATACTGTTTGAAATCTTGCTTATTTTCGAAATGATTGTTCCAATAACAACAATAGCTAACGGTATTCACCTTGGACAGAATAAACAGCGGGTCGGCTACGTACTGGAGGAACGTAACGACATTCTCCACAATTTCGTTGGCCACACCATTCTCTTCCATGCGAAATAAACGATCAGATATCTGTTGACATAACGTAATGTTAACCAATGGTTTATAAAACTGCTTTGTATGTGTAAATAGTGTATATAGTTATTACCTCAAGGAGCGCCTCCACGTGCATCTTCTGCCTGGCCTCATCAAAATATTTAATGATTTCTCCAGAACCTCGTCCATGCGCAAACTTTGTCAAAAAGTTACGATGCATCTTTTGATAATCCTCGCTGTGATTGAAGAGAAAATACATGCGATTTTGCTTGTCTTTGTATTTCATCATGGATAAACCTGAAATTTCAAATAAAATCATATTTTTTTTTGAAGTAATGGTTTCGTCTTGTAACAATATGAAGTAATACACACTCACATAGCGACAATGAAACTCAAGGGAGGTCAGCACTCACCATAGTTGTTGAAATCATAGATAGTGGTCTTCGCATCTGGATGAATCAATATACGTTTCAGTAAAAGGGCACGGTTCTGAGTACGGCCACTGTAAAATATATAAAAAAGGCACATTTAATTAATTTGTTCTGCTAAAAGCGGTTTTAAACAATTCGGCTTCTTTATTTAGATTATTTTAGATGGTTACTACTATTGTAATGTTATCATCTATTTAGAATAAAAGTAGAAACATCGATTGTCGTATCTAAAACGAAAAGTAATCACCGCTTGTTTTGCGCTTCTTCAGGACCAAAGAGCCTCCTGATCTCATTGGCCACATTCAAGTGTTTGGGGTCAACAGTTAACACTTCCAGCGCCTGATTGGTCGGCTGCGACGGGGGAGGCTGCGGTGCTGGCAGAGCTCCTAGGAGATCGTTGACTTCCTTCACAGAACGCTCCACTTCATCTAGCTATAATGAAGATTGTTTTATAGAATATCCATTTTATTTAAGTCAACTGTATTAGAGTAAAATGTATCGTAAAATCGTGCACCTTTGTTAACTTCATGGTGCCTTAACACGAATGAGAGAGAGTTGGCAAAAGCGAACCATTTTTTTTACTTAAGTCAATAAGTTTTATACCCCATCAGCGGCAACAGGGGCGCTTTTCCCCTTTCCCTTCTTTTTGATGGTCTTTTTCTTAGCGCCGGTGCTTGTGGACGGGGAGGCAGTATTCTCCTTCGAGTCATCTTCGCTGGGTTCCGAAGCATGCTCCGATTGAGAGCTCACCTCCAACTGAAAACAAAAATAATAAGCTTTGTAGTTGCGGCCATTGCGCACGCGGGTGCGCTCAGTAGTTAATTGTGAAATTATACAGTTGTAAGCACCTACTAGTACACAACGGCGACGTTCGAACGTTCTGTGATAGTCGCATGCATACAACAAATACACTGAACGCAATATTTTCGCAGCATCGCTGAGGCAGAGCACTTTACTTTGGAGATTTTTAAAAAAAAACTTGTTTTGCTATTCTAAATAAATATTCATTATAAATGTGGAATGCCAGCCACCTTCGCCTTGATTTCGTAATATTATTTTACTTCTATGATTGCTATGTGATGCTGGTCCTACTCCACAGCCATTAGGGTGCACAAACTAAACAATGCCTCTAGTATTTGAAAACATTGTTGGACCCGCTGAAGATTGTAGGAATTGAAAAAAGTTTTTTTTTTTATTGTATAGACTCAATCTTTTTAGCATTCTACAAGGTGTCTCAAAAGTAAGTTCACATTTGCTTATCTTATTACGCGAAAGCAACTATTCTGAGGGGCGCGGGGGGTATGTCAGTCGGTAGTCTGGCTCTTGGGAATTTAGTCGCTATGGAGCGTTTCTCTGGTGCGGACCGTGCGTTGTGCGTACGTGAGTTTTACAAAAACGGTAATTCGGCGACTGTAGCGCGTAGAAAATTCTGCAGTATTCGACATATTCGTCACTTAAATGATGCGCCTAGCACTCGTCTCATTGCAAAATGGGTTGAGAAGTTTGAAGAGACTGGGTCAACTCTGGAGAAACCAAAATCTGGGCGACCAAGAACATCAAGAACAGCCGAAAACGTGGACAGTGTTACTCAGTCTATTCGAGATGATCCAAACCTCTCGATTCGGAAGCGTGCTGTTGCTTTAAATGTGCACAGATCTTCATTATGCCGCATTTTACACAAAGATTTAAAGCTGCACCCGTACAAAATTCAGTTAGTGCAAGAACTGAAGCCTCAAGATGCTGGTCAGAGGCTTGCCTTTGTAAATCAGATGATTGAGCGCTTTCCAACGTTCACCAACATCTTGTTTTCCGATGAAGCCCATTTTCACCTGAATGGGCATGTAAACAAGCAAAATTGTCGTTACTGGAGTGCAACCAACCCAAAACAAAAAAATCAGAAACCGCTACATTCACCCAAAGTCACCGTATGGGCAGCGATGTCGGCGCGAGGAATTATCGGCCCTTACTTTTTTGAAGATGGAAGGGGCCGCACACTCACAGTGAATTCAGAGCGTTATGTGGAGATGTTAGACGAGTTTTTCGTACCCCAACTGCAAAACTTTCCTGGTT
This sequence comes from Hecatera dysodea, assembly GCA_905332915.2. NCBI lineage: Eukaryota > Metazoa > Arthropoda > Insecta > Lepidoptera > Noctuidae > Hecatera > Hecatera dysodea. The sequence goes on along the minus strand of HG995286.1, from coordinate 14,831,491 downwards.
ACAACCAAAGAACATGGTTCCAGCAGGATGGAGCAACTTCACACACGTCCAACAGATCTCTGCCTCGAGTTCGAGAAATTTTTCCGAACAAATTAATCTCCAAGCGAGGTGACATAAATTGGCCTCCACGGAGTCCCGATTTAACGCCTATGGATTTTTTCCTGTGGGGTTATGTCAAATCAAAAGTTTACGCTAATAAACCGACTTCCCTGGCACAATTAAAAGAAAATATCCGTCATGAAATGGCAGCCATCACGGAGACTACCTGCCGAGCTGTCATAGGCAATTTTAGTGCCCGACTAAATGAATGCCGAGAGCGCAACGGTTTACATTTGGACGATGTTATTTTTAAAAAATAAATTCCCAAACAGTGTACTTCAATATAAAATAAACATTTTTTCAATAAAGCTAAGACTTTTCTTTTAAAAAAAGATTTAAATGTGAACTTTCTTTTGAGACACCTTGTATAATTTCATTCATTAACGGCACATGTGTGAGTACTATGTACCATAAACTATATATATATATATTCTATAAACTATATTTTTTATGATTGTATGACTAGAACGTGCCCTGGCGGTTGGGAGTATCATGCTCACTCAAGTCTCTCTGATGGTGGCGTATGTGTTTCATTCATCATTTGGATCCGTCAGCTGGGACGAATCATCTCTCAACTGCCACGGTTTATTTTAATTATTTTTACTTTAAATTGTTCCTTTCTACCTGTATCATACACATCTTTCTACATTGTTCTCACATATAGGAATAACATCAAGAAGAACAATGTATCCAGAACTTTGTAACAATTTATTGATTTAAAAGAGTGTTTGTGGAGTTCCTTGCACATTCTTCTCCATAGAGATCTACGCTTTGGAACGTGCAGATAGCTTCACAAAAGTGCCTGTAAAGGGTTTAATTGAAATAAATGCTTTGAGTTTTTTGAGTTTTGGTTGTATTATGACCAAAAAAACACTAATTAGGTAATTCACTGTTTTATTGAGTGGATAGTATAAGCACTAGGTAGCCTTAAACTATTGTGTTGTTTTTACACATGTGGGGTACTTGTACAAATCTTATTAATCAAGAAGATTTTCAAATACCTAAATTAAAGATACACAACAGGTTGCATTGTACCTCTATTGTACGAATGTTAATGAAATCCGTAACCGCAACCGAATCCAATATAAAAATCGAATGACTACAGATGGGGAGTCTAAATGAGGGACATTAAGACAAGTTTTTCTGCCCGGCCGAGCTCGCACACTAACCTTGTGTCACTTGCACCGCTTGCACGTTTTTACAATTATTTAAATAAAAATCTAATATCCGTAACCGAAACTATCCGAATCTTACGAATAATTCGGATTATTCTTAAGATTCGGATAGTTTCGGTTGTTCGAATAGTTAAGGATATGCAATCATATCGGTATGATTGCATATCCTTAACTATATCCCAAACAGGCTATGGATGTGGAATTAGATCCAGTTCCGAAATTTTATATACCTACATAAGAACCCTGCTCTATTGTAATGATTGACTAAGTAATATTAAAAGGAAGCAGTTCTTTCCTTTTAATATGATAATTATTATGTAAGTCTGTATGTTTGAATATGCTGACGTCGAGATGATTTGTTAATGGTATAACAATAACATCTTGGTGATACATTTGTTATTAAGCACCATCTTTGCTAACCTATGACCACAAATAAAAGACTTTGACTTTGGACAACGGCATACCATGGCCTGAATACGACAATTTTATCCGAAATATATTCCCGTGGTATATTCATATTCTACTTTACATTATTCAGCGCGTTACGTACACAAAATCACGTCCCGGTCAATAATGCATATTATGCGCATGCGCTAAGACACGCCCTCATATTTTAGTTTTCCTAAAATAACTTATAGTAGCAACTTATTCTTATTTGATTGGAAATATAGAAAGTCATGGAATAGTTTCAATTTCTGAAATGGACGTCTTGATTGATGTAGGCATTGCACTAAATGCAGCTTTCTTTGTTCTACTGGTTTTACACAATTATGTAGCAGATAGCAAAATTCTATTTGCCATAGCGAGTGATACAAAAAATACCTCATCAGTATTATGAAAACTCCATTTTCCATAGCAAACCACAATTTATATTAAGATTTAGCATAACTAGTCTATAATGTTCGGAGGCCTCCATTATTTGAGGCAGGATTGGGGATTCCCTCAAAAGATTTACTTGCACAAGTCAACAGCATGCCTGAGCTGAAACCAGCGACCTACAACTCATAATCCAATGATTTTTTTTCAAATCAAATCCAATTATTTATTTGCTTAATACAGGTAGACATAAACTGACGTGACACATAAATATAAAGAACACTGTATCATTACCTAATAAGGTGTGCAAATATTGTATCTATTATTCTTAAAATAGTTATATAATTATTAAATATTACATTACAAAATCAAGAATGACATTATATGCAAAAAAAAAAAATTAGAGTTCTACAAATTTATTATTCTTAAGTTCTACTCGTCTCATAAAGGGTACAAATTTATAAGCAATTACTTACCCCATCATACGTTGAAAACCCTGAATTTTTCACATACAGGGGCTGATAATCATCATCAGAATCATTGGGCGTTGGGGAAAGGTTGTTTTCCTTATCTCTTTTTCTAAATTGCCGGGAACTCATTTTTCCTGCAAAGAGTAATGATATTCAATTTTATTTCATACACAATACTTTTTGTTTCACAAATATGTCTTATCCAAAGCTGGATTTGTCAAAATGTTGTTAGGAACCATAGGTTGCACATCACAATAAAATAACCATACAATTGATCAAAAGAATTCTCGAGGCAACAATCCAGAAACAAACGAACTTGACAGAAGAGCTTCGAAGGGCTATTGTTTTGTGTTATGTTTCCAGCCTTTCTTGAGGACCTCGGTAGTAGAGTAGGGCCTCCGCTTACCAGATTTAAACTCCCATTAGGTCCTTTGAGCATGGACAAGCTCAGGTAGATCAAATACCCAATTTAATGCCATCCATATGCAAGACATATTTGACCGTGGATTTGTGACCAACCTTATTGGGATGACTAGTGCTGGTATACAGTAATTGATATTTATTTACAAAGTGCCAATTTGTTCAAACTTCAGTTATTGGGATCTGCAAATTCTCCAAATAAGAGCCATGAAAACTAAAATATTTTCAAATTACATATAAACCTAAGTAGGTCTCTAAAAAGGAAGGGTGGGGCTGCAGAGAGTGGAATGTCCAATTCTTGAAAAAGGTGAAATCAGACTCTGTTCCAATTTTAAAACACTAAATATCGCCACGTTTAATCAAATCATAGAATTATGTACCTACCTCAGAGTTTTATATCTCACAAACACACAATAACTTCGAAGTGCGACGCAAACAATAAAACCATGAACAGGAGCTTATGTTTTGAGCTAGCTCTGCCTGTCTCGCCATGCGCAAAGATGACAATCAATAAATTGGTACCTAGACTTCAGACATGCTCAGTCGACACGAGTCGGTTTATTGATTGACCGGCACAACACTCGCCCCCACCCTCAACCACACCCTTGTATTGTATATAATAAAAACAATCAAAATAGAACAATATAATGCAAAACGATTACGTTTGAAACGATAACAAACCAAAATATAACATTGCACATTTGCACAGTATAATGCTTTAGATTAGAAAACGATCTGAAATATAATTATAAACTAAGCGATCACAGTAAACTAGTTTATGAAATATAAATTCAAATTATATTATACTCACAATTTGCAAAGTTTAAGATTTTCAAAGCCTCAAATGTTGAATTGATAATTTCGTACAGGACCTACACTACATCACATCACAATCGAGTCAAAATCACACAAAAATGACGGAGCCAAGAGCCAAACCATGAAACCAATCAACAAAACTGTATAGATAAAAAGAAAGAAACCCACAGACTAGATTAGATAATAGACCATGGACTTATTAAGTCCATGTAATAGACTAACTAAAGACCAAATAGGGCAAGGACCAAGACAGTGCAGTCCACTAATCCTATATATCTTTGGTATGGTCTATGGTCCTCGTTTGTTTATGGACCTATTAGTGACTCGGTGCAATTCATGTCAAAATTAAACACGCGAGCAATAAACTAGAATCACTTCATCGCGCGTAGCCCAAAACAATTTTTACTATTTCTTTGCAATGAACTATGGATTGTAGTATATCATTTGAAAGGTAATTTTGTTAGGTGTCAAATACTTGCATAACATCATAGCTAAAGTTTAAAACCAAACAAAACACCAAAATATTTAGTAGTCCTGAAACCCTATAAAAGAGGGCGGGTCTTTATGAAAATTAATCACCCCAAAACTAAAAAAAAAACAGTTGGTAGTTTTCCGACGACACCGCCATTTACTGTAACGATCACGACCATGCCCATCGCTTGTGCAGACATCTTGATTAGCTGGATCAGGAAATGGAGTTCTAAGTCTCGAAACCGCATTACCGCACCAAATTGTCGCAGGCATCCTTGTACACACAAAGCTTCGTCACCTCCACAAGATTCAGACGCTTCAAAACCGTTTCTTCCGTAAAATCACCTGCAGACCTCAAATTGCCCACCATTCATCAGTTCTTGAAACGCATTTGTAGACACTGCTGGCTGTCATCAAAACCCCTTCATCGCATCAGCCATCCGATAAAATCCCTCTCGCATTTCCCAAGTTCACCAACTGCAGCACACCCTCGTCGCTCTGGATGACTCCATGACCAAAGAGGGTTATCGAGTTCAAAAGTGCAAGAGAGGCAAAGAGAGACCAGCGCTCTGCGCAAAATTCAAACACCACCCCTTCCACACTCATTGCCGAGGCCTGTCTCGATTTCCCCATATATGTCCACACCGACCCACGGTGGGCTGAAAATCGGCTTTCATAGACTTAGGGATTCCAATTTGCAAGTGCTTGTTTTTATGTCGGATATCGCTTCTATTAGTCATTACTATGTACAAAAATGACACCCGAGTTAATTCTGCCCAAAAACGAAGGAAATATATTTTTTTTACGAAAAATTTGTATGAAGCTAGTATGAAAAATCGAATTATCTCCTAAACGGCATGTTTAACCGTAATATCCTTGGAGGTGATCATAGTGCTAATTATTTATGATTTTTTGGTTGGCGATCGGACGAAAAATTTAATGCCGTTGTTTTTTTAAAAATCGTCAAAATATTTTTATTTATTTTTACATGTAAAACGATCCCTTTTAGTGTCCAAGTTAAAAAGTTCGATATGTTATTAACCCAAATATTAAGAACACGCGAATCAAGAAAAATGAAATAAAAAAATTGCTGTTTTTGACACATTTATATTATTTAAATAAAAAAAGATTATCAAATTATTATTAAAGTAACATATAAAGTTATATTATATACAAAATAATTTAATTTAAGGAATTAACACTACGCATTTGTAAAATAAATAAAAAATATCATTAAATATTACAAAAAAACCCAAACACACTCAATTACAAATTTACAAATATGTACATATATATTTTTTTTACAAATTTTCCTTATCACTCTCGTTGTCAGACTCCAATTCTGAGTCAGCATCCAGATTGGATATATCCAAAAACTCGAACTCAGTTTCCTGAAATTGAATTAAGTCGAGAGTTTCAGCAAAAAAGCTCTGCTTTTTCTTGGCATCTAACTTAGGCCTTTGTGCACTTAGCAAAGGATCCGAAGAAACAACAAGCATATTTAAAATGTCTTGATTAGAATCCTACCTGCTTCTTTTCCGCGAATGATGTTCTCGAAACCTCCTAAAATCTTTGTTTCGAGACTCTGAGGCTTCTTCCGAGAGAGTCCCAATCGGCACAATATTATTTTTCTCGATTATGTCAGCCCCATGGATTAATAACTTATGAACGGTTGACGACATGTAGTACCAGTCGTATAATAATACGTACTTTTCTGCTGTTTTGCGAGCATAATCTCTAAATTTTATTATATCGACCTGCTCTCCAGATGTAATTGCTTGTAAAATTACAGCAAATCTTTTGATGAGGTCTTCATCCAAACCGGTTATAGCTGCGGTTTTATTAGGAAACTCAAAGAAATTTCTTGCAGTATTCCCGTCATTGGTGGTTCCCGAGCCTTGTTTTACTATATCAATCAACAGATTGAGCTCATCTTTGAATTTATTTTGAATTATTTTCTTCCTTGTCTGTAGCATTTCTTTGTGCTCATCACTTCTCGCTGCCCACCGTTTGAAGTCGAGCCTGTATGCAATGTGTAACAGACATTCCATACAATTTATACGGGCGTGTAGGGATGACAAGCCAAACTCATACAGGTCCGAACACACAATTTTTGATGTTACAGCATCTAAGCGGTTCATTTCTGTAGGCTTTGCTAAGCACAGGTAGCACGATGCATTTGATCTAGCTTCAGAAAGGTAAGTGCAGACTTTAGCGTCGATCATCGTCATCATTAGTTGATGAGTCACCTTATTATTATTATTGCACTCTGTGGGGATAAGGGCCTCAATTTCTTCATCAATTTGTTTTTTCAGCTCAAGGACAACTGCTTCACTCTCCTTTACAAAAGTAAACTGAACTGGACGACAATACAAAACTGAGCATGGTTTTGGGTTCGTCCATAAAATGTTGTCTCCATCTATGAGTTTTAGTGGCACCAAGGAGGTCATGAAAATGCTCGAGTCATCTTCCTCACCCTCAATTTTCTGCTTGTATAGGCTTTGGTTAGAAGCACCATCAAATCCCCACTTGGATATCAGCTTCAACTGCTTGTTATGCTCTTCGTTAGAAAGGCTTTGAAGGATTCTTGTAACCGTGATATCAAGTAAAGCTTGAAGTGTAATCCTAGCCGATGAATCAGTAACTGTCACTGATTGCTTCGGAGGGTAGCAATCAAGCTTAGTTTGTTGCACTTTATAGTAAGATGGATAAATATCCTTAGCACCTTCCCGAATGGCAGCCTCACGCAACGTAATATATTGCCACTTTGAGAGTTTTAGCGAAAGAACCAATCCAAGTGCCTTTTCTGGCGTAAATATGATTGTTTTCGCTGGTTTCTTAAGCGTTTCATTTAATTTAGCGGCTACTTCAGGGTTTTTCATCATGTATTCGATGACAGAGGCGATATCTCCATGCCCTTCTTCTTTTAAACGTGCTGCAGCTGCATATGCCAATTCACTGGAATCTTCGCCTGTGTGTTCATCAGATCTTCTCTTTTTTTGTTTACTTCCCAGATCTTCGAATGGTTTACGGGATCTTTTCGTCATTGTTCCAATGGACGTTGATGTCGACGGTTCTGGAGAGACTGAGGGCGCTCTTGGTGCCTTATCAACACTTGGTTCTTGATTAACTAAAGTTTGCACAAAACTCGGCCAATCAATATTTGCTCCCAACCAATTCTCGTACTTTCTCCTGAAATTATCAAGGAATCGGTTGGATTTCTGCCACCTTTGTAAAGCGGCTCGCGTAAATCTCCGACAAAATTCTTTGAGAACAACACGATCTTCGTCAGACAGGCAATCGCCTATGCGGGATACAACTGCACTGAACAATACTTCATGATCAAATGAAGTACTCTCACTTCGTAGAAGAACAAACAAGTCTAAATTGGTGATTAAACTTTCCATTCTAAGATTTTATAGTCGCTGATTTAGTGTTAGCAGTTACACAGTTGTGAACAAATTAAATTATAAAACAAAACTTTAGCCCTTTTATTGCAAAACGCCAATAATTATTTAACTACCCTCATTAGTTATCTCCTCATTAGCTAATGAAAATCTATAACTGTCACTTACTATTCTTAGAACTCATAGCACTGCTAATTAACAAATTAGCTTACTTATCAGGAAATGTTGAATGTAATCCATAGTTGGCATTGTCGTGAGATATTGAAAATCATTAAATCACCTATTAAGACTCATTAGAAGACCTAATCAGTGTAGTTACTTAATTACTTCTTTTTGGACTCATTAGAAGAGTAAACAATTGGTCATTTGGTTGTATGAAAAGTTTTAAAACTCATTTTGTGTTGATAATTATCTAGCTCAAACATAGTTGTCTACGCGTGGATGTACTATAAACCTCTGCCAACTCCTTCGAAAATATAGGAGTGATGCTATTTTATGTTATGTTTAGTTAAAAGTCCGTGTTCTTCAACATAAACACCAAAAGGAATCGTTTCATACGTAAAAACAAATAAAAATATTTTGACGATTTTTAAAAAAAAAACGGCATTAAATTTTTCGTCCGATCGCCAACCAAAAAATCATAAATAATTAGCACTATGACCACCTCCAAGGATATTACGGTTAAACATGCCGTTTAGGAGATAATTCGATTTTTCATACTAGCTTCATACAAATTTTTCGTAAAAAAATTATATTTCCTTCGTTTTTGGGCAGAATTAACTCGGGTGTCATTTTTGTACATAGTAATGACTAATAGAAGCGATATCCGACATAAAAACAAGCACTTGCAAATTGAAATCCCTAAGTCTATGAAAGCCGATTTTCAGCCCACCGTGCGACCCTTGCTCGAGCCAGCCCGTGCCGCTAAGCCCGTTATTTTAAATTCACCCCTAAATAATAAAGAAAAATATGTTTGTTTGGTCCAGGTCTGTATCCCATAGGGAGTGCCTTTAGTCGCTTAGTTTGTAAGTCTTTTATTAGTCCGGGGTGGAGGCTTTAATATTTATATTACAGCCACCACAGGTAAGCCCGGTTTAGCAGTCGACAATCACCTAGGTTGAGGGGACACTCAAAAAACACTCAAAAAAATGTTCCTCAACCCAATGTTTCAGGTCGTTCTGGGTACACTGAAACACCCTTCCGAAGACGCTCGAGTCATCATTCTAATCCAGCAAGGGTTGTCTCAACGTACTGCCGCTTCATCTGAGCCAGTCTCATTTCTCGAATTTATATAAGAGGTTCAGGGAGAATGGAATCTTAGAGACCAGGATCTGTACGACTGCGATGCACTATGATGAGGGGTGACCTATTCAATATCATCTTATCATATCTCTTCGAAATCGACACCGGCCTGGAAGTCCAGCAGCAGCTCAAAGAACCTTGAGGGAAGGCGGTCAGCGGGGGAAAGGAGAGTGAAACGAGGAATCAAAGAAACGAACTTGACCCCAAAAAACTAATCTGTGATTCCAAAACTACTGGCCAGCCCTTAGTTCGGAACTTCGGACTTGAATTCGATTGATATGTGGGACGAGCTGAAAAAGCGGGTACGAGGAAGATGTCCAGTAGGTACTGGCATTACTAAACCTTAAAGCTTTAGTCGAGTGGCAGGAAATTCCACAGAGAAAACTTCTTCGGTCAATAAAAAACTGTTTACTGGCAGTCAGGGTAAACAACATGGATTTTAATAAATTTTTTTTTTATAATTTCATATTACTTTCTATTCATTTATAATTTTATACGTCCATAAATTCGGGCTATTGTAATAAGTCCCTAAATTTAAGTAGAAAATTAAATTTATTTTTATTTTTTTTTTATGTCATTTGAAAGCTAAAAAAAATATCTTTCAAATAAAAAAAAATTTAATGAGCAACGCGGGATGAAGTGATTCCAGTTTATTGCTCGCGAGTGTAGCTTTAGCTTGACTTTGACGTTAGCATCTTGTCTCTTGATTCGAAAGTAAATTGTGAACATTGTTTAAGAATAATCGTAAAGAAATGACGCATTCACTTTCATTTTAGTGTGTGAAATAAAATGTTAAGTTAATGTCACTCAACGCTACTTTAGTTTAGACTCCGGAGTCTCCTGCGAAAGCCGTTTAATCTATCAGAATAGTACAATTCAAACGCGACGTGCCTCGCTTCCGTTATCGAGAGTCAAATAAAAATGAACCTGGGGCATGCAATACTTTTATTTATTGCTGTTTTCTTTGCATTTGTGAATAGTGCAGTTATTGTGGAAGATGGTGATGTAGATCAGCAGGGTCTCTACAGTAAGTCTGACCATGTTGACATCTTAACTAACCGGAATTTCGAAAGGAAAATTTATGGTCAGAAACATGCAGTGGTGGCTCAATTTTATAATAGTTATTGCGGTCACTGCCGTGCGTTTGCACCCAAATTTAAGAGCTTGGCTGCCGAAATAATAAATTGGAAAAATATAGTAAAGCTAGCAGTTATTGACTGCTCAGTAGAAGAAAACAATGAAATTTGTAGACAGTTCGAGGTAATGGCTTATCCATCTATACGCTATTTGCATGAGTATTATGTGAAAGGAAATGGCAATGTTGGAGATAAAATACAGATAACTGATACACATGAAAAACTGAAAGCTCAAATAATAACAAAATTGCATAATGATCAAACACTTGGCCACTTAAAATCTGCACCCTCACTCAAGATTGAATCTTTCAGTGACTATGCAGCGGCTGTTCAAGATGTGCCTAATGACATCAACTATACATTCCTTGTATTAGAAAATGTGAATTCAACAGTGGGTTCAGAACTAGCCTTAGACATAAATGATTACCCACATGTAAGGGTTAAAAGAGTGCATGAAACTAGTGATATTGCAGATTTGGCAAATATCAAACAGTTTCCAGGACTTATTGCTGTAAGTTCTTCACATGAACCTACAACACTAATTCCTAAAGATAATAAAAAGCTAGGATTACTTAAAGCAGTTAACTCATTCTTAAAATCTAAAAACTATGCTTTCCCTGCCCGGAATGAAGGCAGTCGAGAAATACTCACAAATGAGCATTCTGATGACAAACAAGTGACTATAGATACAGATCTTGTATATTATAGTGACCTGGAAAAAACCATCAAAACAAGTTTACATACAGAAATTACAAGATTCAAAACATTGACTGGTGAACCTCTACAAGCACTATTAGAGTATCTAGATGTCATTTTAGTCTCTTTTCCTTTTAGAGGTAATCTTAAAGAATATATTTCGGAATTACGTACTACCCTTCAAACAAAGAACACTTGGAGCGGTAGTGAAGTTTATGAGTTGGTAAAAAGATTGGAAACAGTTCATGCACCAGTGTATACAACTAATCTGGAATATGTCAGGTGCAAAGGTAGTCAACCTAAATTCAGGGGATATACATGTGGGCTTTGGACCCTATTTCATACTTTAACTGTAAATGCAGCTCAAAAACCCGGTACAGAAAGTCCTCGAGTTTTAAAAGCTATGCATGGCTATATTAAGAATTTCTTTGGGTGCACAGAATGTGCTGGACATTTCCAGGCGATGGCAACAAGAAACAGAATATTTGATGTAAAAGAAAATGATAAAGCTGTGCTTTGGCTGTGGATAGCACATAATGAAGTTAATCTTAGACTGGCAGGTGATGTTACTGAAGATCCTGAACATCCAAAGATTCAGTTCCCAAGTGTTGCAAGGTGTCCTGAGTGCCGACTCGCCCGAGGTGCTTGGAATCTACCAGCTGTGTATCTATACCTCCAAAATGTGTATGGCGGTGCCGGTATCCAAGCCTTGCGGCGTGCAAGATCATCTGCTTCTCCACCGAGCCCATTCTCCAATTTGGACATCGGAATGCTAAGTCTCCTGTACATATTATCTTTCATTATTCTTATTTTAGTTATAAAATATTTTCTATCTAGACGTTACAAGAAACGGTTTTACAAACATGGAAGGGGTAAAGTATAGCAGTAACTTCTTATCGTAACACAGAGGTTAAGCTTAGATAGTAACAACAAATTGTCTGTTGGCTGGTTATTTGTTATTCTTCATTATTGATAAGTGTTCAGCATAATTTTGTTTGTTTTATGGAATCAATTATTATGTAATTTCCCAGTGCAATTGAAATTTGCTTTTGAAGGGTTTCATAACTAGTTCCCCATCACTCAGTACAAAGTTTCAACATTGCACGCAACCTAGGGCACAAATGCATGATCTACTATTTATTGGTAATTTAAAATATTGTTATCAAGTCTATTTTGTATCATTTATGTATTTCGGCTAGGCTTTTTTAATTTTACAGCAACCGCCTTGTTGTTATGAAGTTTAGAAAATGTTGGCCTTGGTACAGTTGTCTCACGTCGTGTACTTGATATCTGACACCAAAGATATTAATATTTTAAAGTAAGATGGAGATTAGTTTGAGGGGCTGTCCTAATAGGAAGCCTTTGTAATGTGAATAAGCGATCGCTAACAAGAACAAGACGCGTATGAACGCGATAATTCAAGATGCCTTTTTAATTAATTTATAATCTCTTCTCTATACATGCGGTTATCAAGAAAATAGCTCTTTTACACACTTTTTTTGGATGCCAATCGATCCTGTTTCTAATACTGATCAAAAGCTTCTATGGGTCCAACGATCGTTGTAGTACTCGAAAAGTCACAAATCGCAAAAAACTTCCCAAACATTTTGTAAATAATTTTTGTAACTGAAATATAAAAATTAAAATAAAAGACAAAATAATGATCACGTAGATGGTATGTAATTTTATGCATATAAAAAGAAGGCGTATTGATTTTCTATACCTAACTTGATGATTTTATTCTTATTTAAAATCTTGCTGTTTCTGGCCCTCCCTACGGATATTTGTGGGCGTACCATGAGGTGTTAAAACGTGAGTCTTCCGAGCGAGAAAGAGGGATAGAGTTATACACCATATATAGCTCCATCCCTTTTTCTCGCTCGGAAGACTCACGTTTTAAGACGTCATGGTACGCCCGCAGGTGCCCGAAGTGACCGCCATTTTGACGAATGCATAAATTTATTCGTTTCTGTACTGACCAAGTGTAGTACAATTTATTTGGATGAATCCCGTACAAAATTGTGGCTAGCGAGTCTTAAGTTCTTGAACACTATCTTATTGCTTCTAGTAAACATCAACGATAATGACAACGCTATAAGCGTGAATCACTTAATGGCACGGCGATGGTTTTCTATTAGGACAAGGCAGTTGGCGAATTGCTTGAAAACTGATCTTAATCTTTTAAATTTTAAAGTTGATTTTTCGAATTATAGTTTATGTCGTCTTCTGTTATTTTTATACATTTCCGTAATGGTCCAGTTGTAATGTTACCCTTATTGTTTTTTCACTAAGTAGGTTCTTAGTAAAAAAAACAATAAGGGTAAAATTATTCATATACAGTACATTTTTTCTTTTTTCACGTAAACAAAAAATGAAGACGATACAGTGCGTTGAAAACTCACGTGACGTCACGTCGCTGGTAAAAATTGTAGCAACGTAGTGACGTCACGTGAGTTTTCAACGCACTGTATCGTTTTCATTTTTTGTTTACGTGAAAAAAGAAAAAATACGTGTCCAATATTTTTTGTAAATCTATCAGACGGACTAATTAGATTTTTACAGTAAAATACCCTATTGGTTGAAGTTAAAAATAATGAATTCAAGCCGAAAATCATATAATTGCAGTTTAAAAAAAAATGTAGTAATTGATTCCACATAACACAGTTTTTATTATGGGTTCTTTATAGGTATGATTGATGACAGTACATGTTAGTTTTTTTTTGCTTATCATAATATGGGCACTAACTATACTAGATGGATTTTTGCTATAGTGCAATAATAGATGTAACTGTAATCTGTTGTTTTTTGTTACACATAATTCTAGAAGTCTGTATTAAATGAAACTGCATTGTAAAAATACAATTCGTTATTTGTCTAAAATTAGTTCACGCAGTTACGTAACAAGTTTCAGCTGAGTCTAACTGCTCCGTTCCAAAAATCCACCTACGTATGTTAGAGTTGAAAAAATGTACTAATTTCCACCAGTAACCCAGAAATATTAATGTGCAATTCAAATTATTTCCTTCTTTTTTGTTTGATTTTATACTTATAATCCGGTTCTTGACGCTGTTACATGCTCCATGATTTTCTTTTGCAATTTTTCTAATTAACTATTGATATCTTAGCCAAATCGCTAATTCTAAGAACTGGCTACGACACGTGCTAGTTTAAAAGCATATTAAGTATTCTGGATTTTGGCTTTTGATCAAAACTTACAAAGGATTTAAAAAGTCACAAAAAATTATAACGACTTTTTTCCATAGGGATTGACAGAATAAACATCAAACTAAATAAAAATTCAGAAGCACTGAAATTATGCGCACCCTGAAAAGGGTAAATAAGCGTGGCAGTTCGAAAATTTTGCTTATCGTAAAAGCCGATAAATTAATTGTTACAATACAATATATTTTTAGTAAGAAAAATATATTTAAATACCGTATTTTTTAAATAAAACAGTCTTCCTTACTATGCTTCCATTTCAATAATTTATTTTTAAGAGTAACTACTGTATATATAATTGACCGGGTTTTTACTGCTATAATAAGATATTGTTAAAAGCACATTATCTGTTCTTGGTTCTTGGTAACTCCAGCAGATAATGATGTGGATGGTAGAGTAGGAAAAAAAAACCTTCAAAGAAACAAATGCTCATATAATTTCGCGCAGCACAGGGTAAAGTCTATTGCTTAGCCAAATGTACACCCGTTGACCTATGTAGATCCTCCAAGAAAGCAGTAGCACAGATTTCCTGGTGTTATTATGTATTTCGTTTTAAGATACTTGTCCAACACATTCCTTAGCCTGTTGTTTTGTTAGCTACACCAACGTGGCGCAATTAAAGCTTTACGCTTATCGAATTATTTACATTAAATAGTTACCGTTAATACTATAACTCCAACATGTTTAAAGTTAAAACATCGGTATCGTATGCTCTTTGAATCCAAGTTAATAAATTAAAAGCAGTCTACTCACCAAAAATGTGCAAGCTTCTGAACTATCCGAAGCTTGAAAATTATTGGGGCGTGGGTTTTTACTGTTAGGTTGATACTCAATTCAAGTCAGAATTCTTTAATATTTGTTACTGTTCTATATAATATCACCTTTCCACATTGACAATTTACCACCGATTCCAGTTGTTTAGATCGTAGTGATGGCCAATGATGTACATAAGTTACTAATTGGGTACACATATTTCACTTAGTACATAATAATTATGCGTGCAAAAACGATGAAGTCATTGTACATATTTCAATTTAGAAAAGAATTGTGTATTGATTATTCATATAATATTAATTTATTCATTATTTTGCTGCTTCTTGGTGCGACTGTCGCTTGGCTGCATTTTTATACAGAAAAGTTTTCTTCAAATTCATTTAATTATAAGTAAGCATGCCAAAAAAATATTTTTTTAATTAATGAGGTTCTATGGCTATTTTGATTTTTTTTTATAGAATATATTTACACGAATGTTATTCCAAATGGTGTTAAAAATTATTGTTTAAAGAAAATTCTGACAAGATAATTAAAAAATAAATATATAGTTTACAACATTTCAAATCTTCACGAATAATGATATCGGATTTATGTATAAGGCAGGCTCTTTTATTTTTGTTAAAAACATCGTTGATACCTCAAATAAAAATACTCATAATAATGAAACTCTGCAATGACGTCACCAAAAACGTTATTGCTACTTTTACAATATATATTTTATTTATATTAAATCTTAGAAACAGAACACTGAGAAGTAAAAAATGAAAAGGAATTTTCGTGTAAGTAATTTGGGTTTTCAAAGAAATGTTGTCAATTGCGGTCTTTAATACCAATAACTTGTACGTTTTAAAATGTAGGTAATACAAAAATTGTATAATTAGGTGTAATAGCATAATAAAATGCGATTCCATTATTTTAAGAAAAAAAATATTACCTATCTACAAGATAATATATTTTTTGTTCTAGCATAATAATAACAATTACATTTCCTAATTAGCTTTTAGTACCGCCCGCTGGTTCATAATTAGTAAGTTTTAGAGGTAGGTTCCTGTTAAAATATCTAATACTGTTTTGTAATTCCTATTAAAATATCGCAGTATAATATCGGAAAAAAAAAAATATATTCTTTATTTTTTGCAAAACACCTAAAGCTGTTTAAGACTATTGGGTAATATATATGTGCTGTTTGGCTTAAGATTTAATAATATCTTTATTAGGGTTGATCTGCAGAATACGGCTTAAATCAAAACCAAAATACTAATACCAAAATTGAAAAGAAAATGGTCAACAAGCCTAAGGAATATCTGAATCTGCGGGGACTACGGCGTGAGAACGCATTTGTATTCATAACATAGAATACAGAAAATAAATTCTGTAAAGACAAATAGAACCAATGCTAAACAAAAATAATCTCATGATTGTTTTACGACAATAGCAAACAACGCATTTGTTTGTGTATAACGTTCATGACAGCCAGTCGGCGCTCATAATTATTTTCGTTGTTCGTCATTAACCTAACATTAGCTAGTGCTTGCAAAAATCCTGATCTAAGCTCGCTAACTGAGATGTTTCTAATATAATCCGCTATTTTGCAAACATTCTAGAATTTTCGCAAATAAGCGATATTTCCAATTATTCTGAGACATTATGTAGTTTCAAAGTAACTAATATTATAAAATATTATAAAAAGAAAAACAATTATGTAGGTAACTTTACAAAAATACTTTACAAGTTAATATCAACGCAAAAATAGTCTGTTGGACGGCAGTGCACATGATAATTGGAGTTATTGTTCGTCGCGCATACGCACACTATAGAAGCAAATAAATTAACGAACTATTGTTCTACTCTCTGCATAATTAAACCTGACGTACTATAATTCTGAAAACAATCGGTTTAGGAGTTACGATTTCACAGAGAGATATAAATCTCACACTAAACGATTTGGCGCTCAAACATAAAACACCTGACATATTATAAAAGGAAGCTAGGTAGCATAATATGTCGGGAGTAATAAATGTAACATTTAAATTTGGCGGGTTGTTAGCGCGGCTGTCATACGGAGGTCTTTGATACTCGTTACGGCTAGTCATAAATTCTAACAAATCTAGAATATTACCCACGTAATGTTGGTTTTGTGGTGTATCCTTCCACAAAAGTCGTTAATGAAGAGTTGAAGCATAACCAAGGTACCCAATAACAGGATTGTGTAGATTAGATAATTCATATACATATTCGTTTAAATTTTAATGTAAAATACAGGTATTCAGCTGCATCCTGTTAGAATTAAACGCTTTTTTAGAGGCTGTTGTTATTATATTATTAAAAGTTGTTAACTAAACCAAT
This sequence comes from Hecatera dysodea, assembly GCA_905332915.2. Taxonomy (NCBI): domain Eukaryota; kingdom Metazoa; phylum Arthropoda; class Insecta; order Lepidoptera; family Noctuidae; genus Hecatera; species Hecatera dysodea. The sequence goes on along the minus strand of HG995286.1, from coordinate 14,814,344 downwards.
TGTACATATTAAGAGTTTAAACTTGTTTGTTTCTTTTTTCCTGTAAACGGAGGTAAAACTTAGAAGCCGTTATCCGATCACAGCAATTAATCCTATGATGTACAGTTAAGGTTAAGAGATGGAGTACCATCTCTGAGTGCCATATGCAGATTTTAACTGTGGACAAAATGCACGACTCTTTCAAAATTCATCATAGTTGTTGACCCGCTGAAAAAACTAATCTATACCAAGATTGAAAAATGCGAAAGCAGACTGTCCTGACTTTGACCATTTTTATGCTTTTAATCCCGAGATAATGTTCCTTTGAGGATTTACAATTTTCACGCGGGAGAAACTGCCGGCTTATGTATGCTACCCAAAAAAACATAGGTACTCATTAAAATAAATATTAATGTCACAAATTAGTATGTGTACAAGTGCTTGGATAGTCGTAATATATACTGACCTTGATAGGATGGCTTTGTATTCATTGGTTTGGTTTTAAGATACATTTATCAAATCATGAGGGGTAATTTTCGTATTTTAAGAGCTGTTCATTTGGATCTTAAGGAGATAGAACTTTTTTCTATGAGAGCGGGCCTAGTAATTTTGAATCATCTATAAAATTATGGCTACTATATCAAACAAAACATGTCTGACCCGAGACATAGTCCATGTTGTCGCGATATTTGGACGTGGAGTTGACTCGGCGATTCTTGCCTTGAAGTATTTCGGCAGTGCTGCACTTTAGGGCAGTTTATTATTTCGAATGTCCTCTACAAACATAGGGCAGAATAATTAGGGGCTGTCACCTAGAAGTAAAATCAAAATGACGATGGTTGATTTCTAGGTAAAAGTTCAAACACTAAACTCTGCACTGACTGTAAAGTTTTTGACATTAACACCGAGACGAGATTAAGGTTGAATATTAAAAGATGTTGAAACGAAAAATGCTCTTAGAAAATTAAAAAAAAAATCATATAAAGTAGTAGGTGTCTAGTGTTTTATTAAATAATACTTATAGTAAAAATGTATTTAAAAACCTCAATCAGGTACAACTACTATACAACGTGGAACGTACACGTAAACGTACCTTAATATATAATATTTTTAAGTATTAAACAAAACTCAATTATACCAACTGATTGTAAATTAATTTCTGTGAATTAAAATAGTAACAAAAGTGCCTATTATAAAGTGTTAAACTAATATTAAATATAATTTAAAATATTTTCATAAATAAGCTCGCTCAACTATAAATCAAATAATACAAAATTGCTACATATCACACAATACCCAGGGTAACAGGTCGTCGAAGGTAATTTTTCATAGCTTTGTGATGTACATATGTATTTACTGAAATAAATGATGTGTATGAAATCGATACGTCCTACGTATATCTCAGACATCCGTTTTCTATCTACTCATATATCTAATAATTTATGGTGAACTTATAGTTAATTTTTATAACGATAGTGAGCTATCCTTAGATATCCTTATTTGAGCTCATCCGATTTGAAGCCGAGAAAAGACGGTCTAAATCCGTAGCGCGTAGGTAATATTTGTACGGAGGAGCACACTAGTTTCGAACTAAGAATATTTCATTCTAAACGTCCTTTTCCGGTTTTCAATCGGAGATGCAGTGTACAGACGCTGTCAAGAGTTCCTTTCCACTTCAGGCTATTTGAGTTGACTGTAAGTAAATCTACAGTACATATTATCCTATTTCGCTGATAAAATACCTGAGTACAGTATCGACATGACCATGCGTTTTAACAAACAATTTTAATATGTCAAAACCATAATAATTTAAGCCTCAGTAAAAAGTGTAAAATATGTTTCGTTTCATAAGGCAGCACTGCCACGATCTTCTGACGTCATAGAACAGTAAGTAGTAGGTACTCACTAGTAAAATTATCAATGTAAGCCAGTCATTTTGAACATCCTAAGTCGTAATAAATTGCACTGACTTGATTTTTTGTGACGTTGAAGATGTGTGTACACCCAATTTTTCAACATCGAAAGACTTCTCGGATAATTTCTTATTTTCGGTCACGTATCAGCTGTTGGCTTATCTTTTAAACGGGGAATTCTATGTAATAAGTAAATCCGAAGATATTTATAGTCGACAATATTTTCTTCAACTTGAGGGTAACCGTAGGTTTAATAGGCATTGAGGTACAGCAATTCAAATTCGAGCCTTTTTCAATCATAATCATAATCAGGACAGAGCAATTTATTGCGACATTGTGATTGTGATTATAACATTTTCAAATAACTTCAGTGAAGTGTGTGTTTTACCTATTTTTCTTCTTGTACCTATTGTATCCTTTAATTCTTTTTTACATTATACAAAAACAAAACAAAATGTTCGTAAAATTAACTTAATAGTATAATAATAAGTATTCGGGTTATAATTGGAAAGAATGTATTTTTTGATAACAGTGTACAGGTGAGCAGTGTTATTGTTAGCGGTTACCGTTATGGGAAAATCGGATTCATAAGACATACGGGAACACTGCCTTAGGAACTAGTATCTCTTCTTGAATATCTATTAATAGATTTTATACATTTTCTTAATATGTACTCGGCGCAGTTTCCCCGTAGGTATCTTATTGATTCTGAATTTTCTTTTTTGTTAATTTAATACCACCCTAGTTAAAAGTGATAGATTTTTTGGGTAGTTTTAGATACCGTTTTACTCAATAAAGTGTATCTATAATGTGCCTATGAATAATATATTTACATCGTTCTATACAGTATGTCTCATCGCAACTGAGTGGAAAATGGACTCTCGGTTAAGGTCAGTGGGTTATCTGCTACTTAATTACATTTTGTGGTGGTGGATAACTTGTTTAAATTATTGGTGGATGTATTTGTATGGCTTTGTCCAATATGTTATATGTTTCATTAACGGTGTATGGTAGACACACATTGTCGACGACAGTCATTATTATCGACCTTAAAGGAGTAATTTTTTAGAGACATACCTACTAATTAATGAATATTTAATAATCGTATCGGTTAATTGCAAATTAGTGGTAAAATTATGACCCGTTAACTAACCTGGTTGTGTAACTGAATAGTGCAGCAAGTCCACCTGGGCCCTAGTTTGTGGAACTATCAATGCGAAATATTGTTTGCTGGTTTCATTGACAGATTTTGTTTTTTAAAGCAGTAAATGTTTTTTAGGATTGTTATCGCCTGTATTATATTATTGTCGCCTGGTGCCAATGACAACGGCTGCGTTGTAGAAATTACAGATCTTTTTATTACGTAGTGTTTTTTTTAAACCAATACCGACCAGATAAGCTTGCTGCACTATATTTTACCCTTAATGTATGTACTTTATATATTATAAGCATATTGTATTGTAAGCTATAGTCAGAATCGCAGTAGTACCTATTGCTTTGTACGGTGTAAATAATACCAAAAACAAAACATCTTTTTTTACAAATGATGTAACATTATAAACTACACATTAGCCACCGAATACACATACTTTATTTAGATTATTAGTCGAAATACTCGTAGGTAAATAAATGCCTTTAACGTGTTTCGTTTCGTTCGCTTTACTTAAAGCAACGAAGGGATGAAAATCCATTGCAAAAAAAAACTATAATAAATTATGTAGGTATCCAAATATTTGTCATGTTATATAGGGTATAATTATGGGTGTTTCACTCATAAAATCGTATGATGATATGACGTAAAACGGTGTTTCACAGCTGACAAATCGACCACAATGACTTCATATATAAATAACCACACGGGAATTCATGTCATCGTTTCTTCTTCGTATCGTATCTCAAACGTACGGAAAAATCTTTTGAATTAAACTTGTGCAACATCTTCATGCATCAAGCGCGCATAGACTACGCAGTGTACCTACCACAAAGCATCGTAGTGTCAATTAGGAAGTAGCGAGTTTGTGTCGAGACAGGAAATGTTTGTAGATAAATGGAGCTGATAAGCCTAGAACCTATTATTCTATTACACATTAATTAAAGGTTTTTTACCAATCCAGTTAATGCACGTATTTGTAATCGTATAGCTCAAACAAATAACTTTAGAACCTCAGTGACTACGAAAAATACTTAAATATAGTTGAATACTACCTATGTCCTCGCTTATCATTGACTTTCCCCGTTAATGATGTTTCCATATATTATAGCTCAATAACTTATCGTAGGTACCGTATCTCGAAACTGGGACAATCGAATGTCTGACATACACCCGGACAACCGATTAGGCAGTTGTTTCTTTATAAAATGTAGGAGATGAAATTATTGTTTCAATTGGAATCCGACATACGTATTATCTACTAAATATAAATTGGCGTGAGTTGTAGGCGGCTAATTTCGCAAACCATAAGTTTAGTAGGTATCGAGATAAGTAGGTACGGTCAGGCAATGTCAGTTGAATTAATCGTTTTTTTTTTTATTTAGTCAAATTTATATATCATTTATTGAACAAAATATTACAATCGGACCAGAAGTATAATTTTAGGAATTAATGCTGAAAAGCAGTTATTAATTATGTATTTTGTGTCAATCTGATTATGTGTGACGGTTTTGAGGCAGACATGCCGCGCTTCATTACAAGAGTCTTGCTACATTTTCGTAATTTTTTATAAACCTATCACTTTGTTACTAGGTGGCCCGTCCTTTTTGTATTAACATACGAGTAATTGCGAACTGACGTTGTAATGTGCGTTTAGCAAGGAATTTCCTTTCCGTACTCATATGATTGTGCTAAGCAGTCACTTTCCCTTACAATTAAGGGAAAGTGATTGCTTATCTCTAAGATTAAATTGATATGTTGTAACTACACAAATTGTTTTTCTAGCACCTTCGCTACAAAAACGCGCTTTTGATTTCGATCATCAGTAGAATAATTATCTGTAATACTTATTATCAGCATCAATATTATTTTCTTTCAAGAGGTTTTGTTAAAAGATTCGCGTTTTAACGACGTCGGAACTAAGCGAATCGGTTATCGGTCAAATTGATTCAATTTAATTCTACCACTGCACAATACCTATACCTAACGCGATATGTGAACAAACTAAACTTTTTCTATGTTTTTTTTTTAATACCAAGTAGATAACTCAAACTGCTTTTATTGAATAATTCAAACGCTTCATTAGCCTAGTTTAACGTAGTGCATATTAAAACTGATTGCGATAAGTTGCCAGTTTTTATAGTACAAAATAACTATTCATTTTAAAGGGTTGGCTTCTTCTAACTTATCATGGTATTTTCAAACAAATTAATTGATATTGTAGCCACGAAAAACTACTATAAACATGTCGAGTGTCGCTAACTGCAGTTTAAATGTGTGTTCCACAGACATGGGACTTAAATCGTGTACATATGTTCCCCTCGACAGGATAGATTGCCATTGGCACTCTCAACATGATTTTTAACTGGTGATTAATAATAGTTACCTAGTCTTAGTTCCATTCAATACTTAGGGTTAGCCTCAAATATTTATTCTTTCTTTCTTTTCTTAAGTTCAGAAAATATACGCATTTAGGGGTTGCCGACATTTATTGCGTATCTATTAATTGCTTAGGTAAGCCATGCGATACGCTAAAATCTATTAAATGTATATAGCCTATGTTACCTGAAACGTTTTGACGAATCCATTATATTATATTATAGAACATACAAACATAGACCTATATAGACAGCCAAAATCACCCTTCCTTTTGGATTTGCTGTAGTCGGGTAAAAAATAGTGGTCAAAGAATGATTAAACAAAGCAAACTGCTATAGTACAAATGTGTAAAACATTTAATTTTAGTTGTATCTGATTAAGAAAACAATCTTGTAACCCTGCCGCGCCGCTTTGCAAAAGTCCTCCTAAATCACTTTTTATGAATCATTGCAAACTGGGGCATGGGCCTTCCGCTGTAATTTGCGCTTGCCTTTAATCATTAATATGGGGGAGCGGGATGCACTTACGCATATGTCATTTTGATCCCAAAATCATGCTCTGGGATGTCTGGAACCGACATAGCTTCTTGCATACACCTAAGAACTTACTTATCAATCACCAGTGGCCGTATTACGAAGTGCCAATGCCATCATGATTCGTGTGAGGGAAAGAGATAGTGCTATTCGTCTTGTGTAACTCCGTCTCTCTCTGACACAGAAATCATGATGGATTTAAGACGTCATAATAGGTCGCCAGGTCGCCATTATACCTTCCAACCGTATAAAAATAATGACAGTAGCTGATATCGCTATAACCTTTTTATTTTGATTGCAGGTACATGTCGGCCTGATAAGTTGACGTTTCGAGAAATCATCGCTTCAATATCATTTTTTTATACTCGAGTCCTGCCGTACCTAAACATGACGCTAGTTCTAAGCTACGAAATATTTATTGAATTTTTAGATGACTTTACAGTTAATAAAAATCAGTGGTGTTTGAAGTAATAATTTGTTTTCGTCAACAATAGCAATACCTACTTAGCTCTAGAGATATGAATAGATCTGACTTGAATTCAAGTATCTATCTAATAGATTTCATACATAGTGAATTGTCATGTTATTACTGTACCGTCGCTTTATGTCGCAATACAGAAATGAAACGTTCCTGGCTGTTTTTATTTTATTTGCCCACACGACTAAAGTTAAACTGATATCTGAAAATAAAAGTTCAGCAAGTAATGTAAAAATAGATTTTTTATCGCGTTTTTCTTTACTGTTTGGTAGGTACATATCAACACAGAAAAACACTTCTGGAACACATGTATGATCACTTTTATTCACGCGTTCTTTAGCTACTTAAGTCTGAAAAATATACTCTTCTATATTTTTAAGATATCCTATTTTGACATGAATTATAAAAGTAGGTAAACAGTAGGTACCTAACTTGATAAAACTACGGCTCGCGCGGTATTGTCTTTAATACCTATGCGTACTGTTTTGAGATGACTCGCCCTTGCTTTGCCTAGCTTTGTGCTCCCCAAATGGCTTGCCAGACGGTTATTCTCGACAAGGTAGCTAAGCCATTTTATATTTTGGCGAATAGTGATGGAGATTTGTTTGAGCACCAACGCCATTTTTAAAAACCAATGACCATCTTGGAGTTGTATTAGTGATTTTAATGATTATAATTCTGAGAACACATATTTACCTACGCACCTATGCGTAATTGTCGCGAACATTTGATCAACCTAAGTAGGTACAACCTGCTAAGCTACAATGCAAGAACTTGATTTTACCTAATAGTTGTAGAAACTTACAAGTATAATTGGGTACCCTATTGTCTATTGTGGATTTAAATTGATATTGTTTTATAATAATACCTCGGTACTTCCTGAATTGAATTTAGGCGATTTGGTATGTTGAATTGTTATAAATTGCATAATTATTTTGTACCAATAGATACCTACGCCATTTATTTAGCACTAGAAATAAAAGTGCCATTATACCGATGATTAGTTTTAAGTTGAAAGGCCACATTTCGTGTTCAGTGGGCTATGTTGACGTTACCTACGTTAACCTTTTTCTATGAATGCTGGTATAACTATTAAATTTAAAAAAGTGAGAGTCGGATTCGCGCAAGAAGGGTTCCGTACAAAAAAAAATACATTTAAGATCTTCACAACAAAACCTTCCAATATGTTTTTAATTTTCCAATTCATCCAATTTTTGTAATTAATCGCGAAATAACGATAAAGGCACAAGTAACCAAATTTTTTATTGATATAATAAAAGGAGTATCTGGAACGATAAGTAGATACCTAATTTTAAATAGGGTGGAATCGACCAAATCACGCCATCCTTAGTTTTTAATCGTGTATGCTAAATAACAATAGGTAGATATGTATGACAATAATTTGTCGTCTCCTTATCAAAACGTCTTATTCTAACGTCCTATTAGCGAAACGTCCTATTCGCAAAACGACCTATTCGCAGAACGTCCTATTGTGAAAGTACCTACAGTTACTTATTTGATATATGAAAAATGACTGTCGGTTTTTCGTCATGGCTAATTATTTAATTAAAGACTGGCAAACTACCAAAGAGATTAGAAGAATTTCTGGATGAAGCCACTGGAAAGAAATTTGCATTGCAAAAAAAACTGTCTACATTTAGGTTACTGCAAAATTTTGAACTTTTATGTGTGGTATGACTACTTTTTCCATTCTCTTGTTTTAAGGACGTTTTGATACGGAGACAGTTTTTCACTATAGTTGCAAACACAACTGTTTTGTTTTTATTTTGATTTATTGTACCGTTTCTTGCAGGTACTAAGTAGGTAACGTAATTTTGGACACCGCCGGCTAACGGTTAAGAAAAACCTGCGCTCTAGCGGCTCCATATATTTTTCATTCTAATCGCTTTCAAATTGACAATAAATTATTCAACATTACCATATTGGTGTTTTTTTACCTTTGCGTTAAGAACAACGTATAGTGGGTGGGTGTAATGGAGCGAGAGGCGAGATGATGTTACTCACCTTCCTTTGCTAAGCGAGTGTTTTATAGGAATATGGACCATATTCTTATGATAAGAATATTCGTAAATCCTCAGGCGAATGTGAATAAATTACTCTTGCGAATATTAGTACCTACCATAGGTGATTGCAAGCCGCACGTCTAAACAGTCCCAGCTAGCTATTCACAAACTTTCCATTCCGAAATGAATGGTCGTGGTTTTGCCTTTTTGACCCCACTTTCGAAAATGTAGCATCCTCGTTATCTATACTAATATTATAAAGCTGAAGAGTTTGTTTGTTTGTTTGAACGCGCTAATCTCAGGAACTACTGGTTCCAATTGAAAAAATATTTTTGGGTTGAATAGACCATTTATCGAGGAAGGCTTTAGGCTATATATCATCACGCTTAAGCCAATAGGAGCGGAGCAGCGATAAAGAATGTTTTAAAATCGGGGATTCCACGGGGACGAAGTCACGGGCAGCAGCTAGTACTAAATAAACATGATTTCTACTTTAATTGATTACGAAATAAATCCAACCTTTCATTTCAAGATGGAATCGGATGGTGTTGAATAGCTATGTGCTATCTGGGGAGTCCATTCATCCTATTTACCTGGTCGTGTGATGACCTACTGCATTGGAAAAATATAATTAAATTTCCGTTTCGTTTGTGTAGGTAATCGTTACGAAACGAAACGTCGCGTGAACTGCTAGCGAACACACTGACGTTATTGGAATACAATAGGGATAATAAATACTCACTTTATAGGAGGAAGAAGCACGTTACCTACTCCTAAAGGAACATAAATATAATGGCCATTACTTCAGTGGATGTGATTCTCTTGAATAAAAAGCAGTTTTGTATACAATTTTTAATGAATACACATTAATAAAAACCACGTCAATACACATACATACATGTTAAAAATGTGATCCACACAGAACATAACTAATTAATTGTGCCACTCTCACACCCGGTTTTTGGAACGAAATGATGGTCGCTTCACGGTTTAAATGCAATTAGCTGTTTATTGATTAATTAAATTCATTTATGAATCATTTTCGTGCCAGAAATTGGGTGAGACAAACAAACTTTATGCTTAGCCAGCTAAATTATAGTTAACACACTTATGTACATACATAAATGTAAGCGATTTTATTTATGTAAACAAGAACCAATATTTACAGCATCAACTTTCTGATGCTATCGAAATCCTTAGTTACGTAATGCAACAAGTAGCACAACATGATAAAAGAAAGCAGTGACTTGACACTAGCATAACATTTCAAGTCAAGTATAGTGTACATTTAAAACTCTTTTATTCAAACTAACTAAAATTAGCACGCAGGACGTAAAAAGGGAGGAGGTAACTTCGCTAAACAATAAATGAGGTAATACAGTTGGCCGACATTTTATCAAATTCTGCTCGAGAGAAGTACCTAGTTGCAGAATCACTGACAAATATTACAAACATTTAGTGCCGTCGTGTGTGATAAAGCGTTACCGATGTATTTATTCATTTAAAAAATCTGCATATCTATAACACAAACAAACGAATGATGCCCAGATATGGCCCACCTCGGACACGTTTTGAAAGATAATAATAAAATATAAGTTTTTTTTTTAAATTGGAATTATCCGTTAAAGCTTTATCTCAAAATATGACGCCGTGATAATAACAAATAAATAAGTTGTTTTACTTATTATTACGCAAGTTTTATTTTCACGTAAAGTTTGGGGTTGCTATTTTATGGATGAAAACTGACGGCCGTCTTAGTTTTTTTTTTTTTTAATGAAACCCACTCGACTTTTAGACCAATTATGTTCATAAAAACTTCAGACCAGCCTACTATACTTTAAAATAATAATATCAATGTTTTGCTTTGCCATAGTTAGATATAAATTAAATTGATTAAGACCAAAATTCGATGCAACTGATCGATATTTCTTTTTGAATATGACCAATAATGACCATAATTATTAGCCTTTGACAGATGGTGTATTTCACATTAGACTGTAAAATCTACCTACTCAAGCTTGCTTCCAGCCAGTCAAAGTGTCCAACAAGTATAAAGGGTGCAGTAGAAAGTAGCAGTTTAGAAGATGGCTATTATGCATAAGGTTAAAATGAGTAAATAACTTTGAAATTAATAATTGTTATGTTCAAATGATATACTTTCCATTCAAAAGTTTTTGAAAGTGTGTAGAATGAGTTTGTGATTGTGAAAAAATAAAAACTGCTTACTTCCTAATGGCGACTTATTTTCTTAACAACTTAAACTATAATTCCATAAACTATTTATCAGTGTTCACTGTAGGCGGTTGTTCTAATATGTGGGTATTGTTCTTTGGAAAATACCTATGATTTACGTGCCAAATCTTATGCCGCCGTTTGCCTCAGTTCTCTATCAACTCCTCCCTTTTTATGCGGCTATGTTTTTAAGTGATCAAATAGTGCAATATAATCACATGACCACGTTTTAATATGCGGCGGAAACAAGTTTTTACCTAAGAATAAATCCGAAAGTTGTATCGGCAGTGACAAAATATTTTCATACAAAATATTATTATTTGTGCTGACTATAACTACATACAAAACATAATTATAAATGCATTTATAAGCAAAATGTATCGCTTTTTACCATTCCTCCAAATCTAAATAAATTGTGTTATAAAATTAATCTTAAAATAACCTAATATGGCACTTGAAGCCAATACGACAGAGGTAAAAATAATTTGTAAATCACTTAAATCTCTTATATCAAAATATGTAAGTAAAAAAACTTGTTTACTTAAGTATTTGATATGATAAAACTTTAACAAATTATCTTTTAAATTAAGTTGATTTACAATTTGTTAAAGTTTTATTTGATTTAGATCTAGCCAAAGAACATTACGAAAACTAAATCATTGTGTCGTTAGTACGAAATTGAAAATTAAACGGAAAATACTGCAACCTTATGCAGACTTAAAAAATGAGATTCAGCATGGCCTTAATACATACATACACACATGTCCACAACGGGAAGGCAGCAATACAATGTTTTATGCTGAATCATAACTTGCTAAATGTAAATCACATCGAAAGTGATCTAAAACTTGAAGCTATCAGAACCGACGTTTTTCAGTAAATTTTATTTATTAGTTAAATACGATCGAACTATAATCTTATCATAGTTCTAAATATATAGAAGGTTACAAGGTAGAAACTAAATAATAGATGAAATAGTATGTACACGCAATTATAACAATTTAACATTATGGATCTGAAAAATTGACTAGTTTTACCGAAACAAACACAAAACAAATTGATCTCAAATATTAGGTACTTTCATACAAATAAGTGAAAAACTACCTACGTAGGCAGTAAACTTTTTTAGAAAAGGACATCAATAATGTCTATGAACGTTATTAATTACTATTAGAATTTCTAAACTGCACTTTTTGAACACCAAATATTTTCATATACCCTAACGACAGTTTAGCTAATTAAAAAAATATAGGTATCATTTTTGTATAACAGTCATTATTTTGTAATTTTCTACTTCGAGAATAAGTAGGCGTTTTGGTCATATTATGTTATTTATTTGAACGTACGCTCACTTTTTTTTTTTCAAATTTTCTTGATTGCCCTACTAGAAAAATAAATTGTTTTTGAAAGATACATTAATTATATTATTTCATAAAAATATGACACATATCCAATGTTGTATATTGCTGAGGTACGCGCGTCAACAGCCTGCTTTGCGGATTTGCAAGTCCTTATACGATTGCACTGCCTTTTATTGCTTATACTGTAGCTCATTTGAAACGCTTGCACAGATACATAGGCTTTAATGAAAACAATGTGCAAATGCCATTAAATATAGTAATAGAAAACAAAGACTTTACGTGCCACTATCAGATAAGCCGATCAGGGTGTACTTAAGGTCTACCCAAATGCAGAGACAATCTGATTCAATATAAAAATGGTTCGACCGGCTGTTAATTTGTAAAACATCAATTTGCAATTATCCTGGTAACAACCACCTAACTCCATACAGTTGAACGTAAAAAGTTTAGTTTTTGAAGGTTTATTATTATCTATCTATCTATGTTTCAGTAATATCACAACCAATGTTATACCCAATTCTTGATTTACTTGGTTGGTTACATATATAATTTAATTCCTTGGCTCCTCAGAAACTAGTTATACGATGTATTACAGGAGCCGGTGCACTCGCAATAATATAAATATGTTACAATTATGCCAATAAATAATAACCCTTATTGCTAGTGGACAGCGTTACAATTGCCTGCAAACAAAAAAGTGCCATCCTATGATATTATTCATTAGACTCTGATGACGGAGAGGAACAAGCTAATTAAAATCTAAGTTTAATAAGCTGGGCTCCTGACTCCACTCAAAGCTGGTGAATTCAACATAGTTTCTTAGCTTTCAACCACAAACCCGAGTTAGGTCCATCACCATTAGGACAGACCTCTAAATTTATAAGCCACTGTACATACCTACTGACATTTTATGTACGAAACTTGCCGTAACGCTTTTTTAAATGTTTTATCATATATGTGAAAGAAAATCCTGCAATATTTTATATTGAAGACATTGAACCACTGTATGGACGGTGGATAGTTTAATTGTATATTTATTTTCTTTGTTAAAGTATAAAGAATTAGTATACAGGGTAAAATAAAAACAATGTATCATAAAGAGCAAAGAAACAAAGTGGAATAAAACATCCATCGCCATTTTGATTTTTCTTGAAAGATGTAACTAACGTATCAGGGGGCACAACTGGGCCGGGTACGCCTTGGTGTACTCATTCTAAACCCTCTTCTTTCGTTCGATACCTGGTACAGGTGCATGATTTCTTAAAGGCTTGAATTTTCCACCCTGTATTCCCGTTTTATCGTAAGGCGCTGCACCTCTAAGGCTGTGTCTATCGCGCTGCCGACGCGATTTACCGAGTACCGAGTACATCCATTACGGTCCAACTACAAATAGCACGAAGCACGAGCGATTTTCGTGGATAGCAATGTATTACCAAAAATCTACGGTAATATGGAAAAAAACAAGCGGCGACAGTGAGAAGACAGCGCGGTGCCGTCAGGACTAGATGGTTACGCGAAGATGCTGTCTACATGAGCTGCAACTTTGCACAAAAATTAAAATGGCGATAGATTGACTATACCATAAAAAAATCAAAACCCTTTGCTGTGGTATCTTTTTAGAACAATATTCCAAAAGTGGCACTTAGGTCGAATAAAATTAATCGATTATCTATCTTAATTTAATACCTATTAACATTTTAAATAAAAAATAAACGTAGGTAGGTAGGTATACGTAGTATGCAGCTTTTAAAGTGCGCGAACACCCTGTGAAAAAATTAGATCATTAGTCAAATTGCTACCTATAACTTTAATTTCGATTTAAAACAGGTCAATGCTGAAACAATTTACGCGAAAAATAATCTAATTAGGTATTATTTTTCAAAACAAAGTATCGAGTCTTTCAATAATTTCGCCATGCTATTGGAAACATAACTGCCGACATAATTAATTGCCGTTTGTTGATAAAAGTCATGCGAGATGGTTATTTTTAATTATGTATCGATTTATTCCTTATGTATTATCCGTAGATTATTTACTAATCATAAAAAAATGTACTGAATTGAAAATATTTGTTATCGTGATAGAAGCAATTACTATTTACTCTGTGGTAAGAATGAATGATAGACTATGTGTGTTATTTTCAGTAAAAGGAAGTACCTACGTATCTTTGAAAGCATATGACAGATACCAACCTGGTTTGAAAATATCAATTCAAAACTGTCAGCGATCTACGGTGTCATATATTTTAACAAAACATTTTTTTTACATTACCCAATTCAATATATTTATTTCAACTATTCTACCCGAACAACACAACTAATGAAAAATGAGTTCCTATGTAATTTTTTTCACGGTCCGATACATATAATCCAAGGTAATATCCAATTGATACGAAAAACCCGACTATGAAATTTAGACATTTGTTTTTCAATTATCGCACGAGTCATCTTTTATCTTTTACGAACAAAATGCTGAAAATACAAGCAAAATAAATCCGCTACGAAAAAGTCGAATTACGATTAGTAATCTATAAATAGCAATAGGTACATAGGTTGTTAAATTATATTGCGAATCGTATGACCTAGACTGTGCGTTATGCACGAACAATAATTGAATGACATAGTCGAACTCGAAGAAAAATAAATGGTTACTTATAAAATAACATTGTAATCAACGAACTTAAAACAAGATTACATGTTAGCATATTTTAGAAAAATTAAAACGCCACAACTTACATGCAACTTTACGTACACACAAAGCCAGAGCCGTCACGAATTTGAGATTCGTCCGATGAATGCTGCTATAACAAAGATGGCCTCACCTTCATGAGCATTAGGTAGATGTCTAGTATATGTAAGTTCGGCAGTTATCGCTGCTTTCTCGCCGAGTCGCCGCGGGCGGTCGGCGTCGGTAACGCGGGCGGTTCCAGCACCGCCTGCCCGTGCACCACATCGACAACGACACGTTAGTCAAGCAAAGCGTTATACTTCAAATTCCCATTAGTTGAATAGGTTCTTCTGGATAGGTGCCAATATACTTGACCGAAAAATCAATTACTTACTGTAAAAACCAACTCTCGCGACATATCGATTTATTTCGCTCAAAGTTTCAATCGATTATGTTAACAAACGTCCAATTGTTACTAACTTTTAATTAGTACAAAAGAATTACGAATACTATATGGCAAGCCAGAATTAAACGTTACATGGTAACTGTGCAGAAAACGTTGATGCAGGATGATTCCTAAATATACAATGAAATTTAATAAATAAGAATGTAACCCATTTGGCGTGCCCAATTTTTTATTTACATATGGTTTACTTTAAGATTTCGTGTATGACTTTCAAACACAGCTATCGCGACATGCTGCTGTAATGTAATCATCATAAAATACAGAAACGTCAAGAGAAACCTATTCAATTAATAGCAGATACCAGCAGAGTATCAACCATATCATGTCACTAGACTACTGCGAACCCATAACAATCAACTGTCATTTATAAACAAAATAGATGAGGTGAGTATTGTGAATAATAAAGACATGTGTAAACAATATTTAGAATGATAGTATATCAATGGATGTTTGTCGCTGTAGTTATATAGGTACTTAATATAAGACCTGCCACCTGATACTAATTAGATTACAATATTTCATAGTCCTGAATTATAATCAGAACATTTTATGTTCGACTTTCGTTAAAATATTCACGTCGTGCGTCTTTTAGGTATCCTCAGGCCAAGTTATCAATACATTATGTGGAAAAACCAAATAACAACCCAACGGTTAGGTATCATTACTACGCAGAAATGTGAGTTCATAGCGCTGGGAGGATAAATACAGCGATAGATAACGGTAACTAGTGACAGGAAACATCAACGCAAATCTCCAATAAGTGAATTACAAAACATTGCGTCACGCTTATTAACAAACATTGATTGTATTTTAGTCACAAGTGCAGTGTGCATAATCTAGGTCTAATTAGCCGTGAGGGCAAAATACTGGCCCAGTTTAAAACCCGACTGGTCGCGAATCATACTACTTCACGTACCTTTATGGATATTCTTTTGACAATCGAACCCAGAAATATATCTTTTGTATATTTTTATTATCATACTATACCTTCTACCCGTGATAATCTAACGTTACACCTTATTATGAATTCGTCTCGGCGTTTTTTTATATTAAATAAGAAATAGCTAAATAAATATATGTTGCCTCGATGGTCGCGTCTGTTTTTCGCGATCAATACTGTGACTTTTTTTAAGTCAGATAGTGAAAATTATTCTAGATCAACTGTAATTAAGAAAATGTCATGGATGTTTGTGATACGCAAGTTCATTTCCAAATATGACCTCAGCGCGATAAAGTTTTGCGATAACTATTTCATTCGGCTTATACTGTAATACCATTGTTTTCTGCAATCAAAAAAGTGTAAGAACCGGTAAGAATTTTTATGTAACTAGTCACCAACTCCTGCTTCGGACAGGTGTTAGAACTGGCATTTGTTGTGAGATTCTTGGGATTTGTAGTCGTTTTTGTATGATTACTGGGTTTTGTCGTGGTATCTGCTAATGAGGCGATGTGTCCGCATGCTACGTTCGAGACCGTTATTGGCCATTCTAGATAATACCCGGCAAATTTTATCTCCTGGCTTTTTCCGGTCATGTATTAGTTTACTTATCTTTTATTCTGTATCCACGCTACTTTGTTAATTCTATTTTAACGTGGAGGTCCAGTAAGGCTTTAAAATATCATCTATTTTAGTTGTTGGTTTTTTAAATCGTATACGTTTGCCTTTTCAGTGTTATTAACACGTAAAATTTCGCTGCGTGGCGTGTCTCTCTTTTGCAATAGATACAATTTTGAATGAAGTCGGAAACGTCACGCAAATTGAAACTATCAGCGTGCTTTTTTCTCTAGTCTTTTTATAATACAAATTAAATTGAAATTATAACGTATGAATGATCATTTTTGTGATGTTCACCACAAATGCATTCAAAATATGCCAGCTTGTTGTTTCCGTAGTCTAATGACATGACATGATAAGATTATTAACATTAGTTTGAGTGTCACATAAACTATGTAAGCCCAGCACCACACTAGAGTTTCAGCTTGATTTTTCCTTTGTAAACATTATGTTCTTTAACACAAGGAGAGTTTCTCGCATCGATCCCTGAGATAGAAATCTCGATTCATGTAAATAGGATACTTTCATGTCTAACGACTTCCTCGTCAAAAGTTGCCACGTCACCTTATTTAAAGGCTTATTTTCTCGCACCTACTTATTTAACCGTAAACAGTCGAGAAATTCTCCTCTGAAGAACTTTGAAACGAGTTATAAATTAAAAAAAATACAGTGAAACTGTGACATACAAACTTGCAAGGAATAACGGCTAGATCCGATTAGAGACAAGTGTTAAAGCGTGTTACAGTCCTTAAATATCGTGGTACTGTGACCTGAATAATGAGACAGTCAGTTATAAAGTTCATGTCGAGGGATATTAGACTTTTTGTCACTGACCTTAGAGATGTCGACTCCTGTGATGCCCTTGACGAGTTCAGGGATGCACTGCACGATGTTGAGGACCTCTCCAGTCAACTTGGCGGCTCCAACCTCGCCTCCGCCGCATGATACCATCGTCACCTTGCGAGCTTGCGACAAAGGAGCCGCCACTTCCGCAGCGACCTAAACAATATTAAACGCTATAAGAACAGATTTTTTCTTTTTGACTTAGCGACGAAATACCTCTGAGAATTCCTTTTGCTAAAAGTAATTTCTAAGAACTGCCGACTCCGATTGTATTCTTTAAGATAGATTCTAAGTTCGACAGTTCAAAGTGAGGCCCTGACTCCTAAGCAAGGTAGATTCGCCTGTGTTATGAGAATAAGTGACTATGGGCAGTCGATTTTTACTTCGCGATTTCAGTGTTGTTCCCATATTTAAAGTTGTTCGTTATGCGGGCTCGCGTTTTTTGTAAGACGTAATATTTGCACATCTGCGAGAAATATGTTATACTATTGAAAATACTGTATCGACGACCACAGTCCAATCAGTAATTCAGTCATTTGTACGGACAAATCCGCAGCACAACTATTGGTAACAAAATCAAATAATACTGCAACCATAAATAATCGATATCGGAGCAATCAAGATCGTCGACACCATGACGAAGCGCATCGGCTAGTTACCTTGGGTAAAGTCTCCAGCATCATATCGACCATCGCAGCCGATCCGTACTCTTTCCATGCCTCCGCCTTCTTAGCCATTTGTTCCGCGTCAGCGGCCGCCTTTGCCTTGATAGCGTATGCCTCCGCCTGTGGTACAAACATGACAATTTCAGGATCTAGAGGAGCACAAACTAGTTATGGTCAGTATGCTATCAATAGGATAGAGCGGGGCTTAAAAGTCTGCGGGTAAAAAGGTCCACCGTTGCTATATCCGAAAATAATGCTCCATCAGAGATATCGAGTACTCGAAATGTAACGAACAGTTGATTTACAAAATAACTGCTGATTAAACTGAATTTACTTTTATCAACTAAAATCTGTTTTTAGTTATATTCATACTGGCCCTTTTAACCCTATCACTGGTCTTTTTGCCCCTGGAGCGGGGCTTAAAGAACCACTAACTGCTTTTCTAAATTTTTGATATCTATAAACTAATCACATACTTTAAAAAGTACGTTTACAGGAAGCACTACGCTACTTGTTGGTGTTTGGATCTTTTCCTGAATCCTTATAGTTAAATAGTACGTAAAGAGAAATATTCTAAATTGGACCTTAGAGCACCGTCTACCCCAGTTTGAAGTTAAAAAGGTTTGTTTATTTTTCTTTCCATCTACACTAATATAATAAAGAGGAAAGATTTGATTATTTTTTTGTTTGCTTGTTTGTTTGCATTGAATAAGCTCCGAAACTACTTGACCGTTTTGAAAAATTCTTTCACTGTTGGGAAGCTACACTATTTCCGGTGAACATAGGCTATATTATATCCCCACATGCCCACGGGATCGGGAACTACGCTGGTGAAACCGCGGGGCGATGCTAGTGGAAAATATAGTAGTATAAGATCTCGAAAATTTGTTCCAGTCCATTAATGAGAATTCCAATCTTTTCATACATATCACACCGATGACATAACATAACACATTTCGTAATGTTCAAGTCTCACGGTTTTAGCCCATTGCCGTCAACCGGGAATAAAGCCCGACATCGAACAGCTACTGGCAAATTCCAGATGGAAAACTCAGCACCGCTATACCCAGAGGATTTACATACAAAATCAGCGTAATGTAACAATGTACCAGTAGCAAAATGTTTTTGTTTTAAACAAAAACAATTTGCTACTGACAAGGCGCTGCCACGATTACAGGGCTAGAGCAGTGGAGCAGTGGCGTGGTGGTGGAGTGGAGTGCAGTGGTGACATTAACTCAAGCCTTTTTCCTTTATGGACGCAGAAACTACAGAAAGTCACCACGCTACGATCTTTACCCTTTTCGCTTCATTAATTTTCATACTTCTTGCTACACATGCACCCCGGTTCTAGGGCGTCTCCTTCGGCACTTCCACTCATAGCCCCGGGCAGATACCTTTCATTTATCCTCTTAACGCATATAAGCATACAACAGCCTTTCCCTAACTATGTACGGGTCCACTTTCAGTCTAACCAAATACAGCTAATTACCTGCCACGATTTTACATGGAGCGCCAGCCTATCTGATCCACAACTCAATAACTGGCTTACACGGTACACCTTGGCAAGCCTGGTGTCCAATTTATTCTGACCACCCGTAACGACTGTCAAAGACAGCAAATGACAGCCATATCTTAAAGTGCTTTCCGAGGCATGGAGGTGTCTCGGTATGTTGGTCCAGGGACAGGCCTCGGAGAGCGTTGCGCAATCTTGAATAATAGTGTGAATACTCACCTCTCCGCGCACTTTGACAGCCTCGGCCTCGGCTTCCGCTTCGAGCACGGTCTGCAGTCTGCGAGCTTCGGCTAACTTCTCCAGCCTGAACTTCTCAGCTTCAGCAGGCCTGTCAGGTATAACATAACGGTGTCACTACAGTAGCATTTACAACTCAGCAAGAACTAGAGGCACTTGCCTCAGCTGTGTGCCGTAGCCAGATCGTTCAATTAAATTTTTTTTTTCACCTTTTATTATGGCGAACCTACAAACATATGGCCAATCGTACATTAAAATGAAGTAGGTAAAGCTGTTCTACATCGCAGGTAGACAAAAATCGCATACTACATAGCGTACTTCTCTCATAGAGTGCCGAATTCCCAGATATATATTTTTCATTTAATCAACCCCTAGACACATATCATAAAGAGGTAAAATGTTTATTTGATTATCCGAAGATTGATTGATTGATTTGATTTTTACAAACATATTAATATTATGTTTATACCTAATAATAAGGTATATGAATCATCAAATAAACAGATTTAAATGCGCTATCATTATTATCAGTGATAGAATTCTTCACTATCACTAATAGGCATTTTTTTATCTTGAGAAGACTTCCGATGATATAACAAATAAAACTGGAATGCTTACTATGTCTAAAATTGTATATAGAAACAAATTTTATGCGTCAGACATAAAAGCCCTAGAAACAGAGTTGTGCGGTTCAAGTATCTGAGCCACTGGTTTTCCGAGGACCTAAAGGATAACACAAATATGAAAAGAGCACGTAGGGTGTTAGCTGTCCGGTATAATGTTGGCGCGCAGGTTCGCGCATAGCAGTATTCAAGTAAGTCTTACTGCAAAACACCTTACACATGCAGCCTGTGGGCGGTTGAGTTTTAATACGGTTAATCGCAAGCATTTTAAAAGGATTATAAATTCTTTAGACAAGTCTGTTCCAAAACGCTATTTTTATTTAAATCGTTTCCGGATTTTTTATGAACTGCCGTGATTGCTATCTTAAAGTATATCTGATTGATATTCGCAACTGACGACCATGCGCGTATATTTGCCTCCTTTTTTAATGTATGTCCCACCTTATTACAAAAAAGACAGATAAGTTATCATCATTCAGGATCGGCTTTTTGGTGCTGCCAGCGTTCCAGTTATAATATCCACATATTGGATTTTGGTAAAAACAATCATGCACGCTGAAAGCTTTCGATGTAATTTGGAACAAAGATTAATACCATGGCCTAGATAGACTAAAAGTACAATTTTTACCCCAGTAGGTTGTTACTGAGTTATAATTTAGACTTAATAATTCCATACCTACATATCGTAATACACTTTTCATTGGTTTTACCCTATTTATTCATGATGACGCAATAAAAAGATAAATAAAGGAAGGATAACCATTATTTCGCTATTTTTCCTTTATTGCATTTGCAGTGGAAAATAAAAAACAGAAAAATCTATCACGAGGAAAATTGTATACTCATAAAGAGTAGACTGAACCAAAGCTAGTAATGATTAATTGTTATTATTCATAATGATTGGAAAAACCACTGACAGAGCAAAGAAAAGACCTGGACAAGGCACTCTCACCAAAACAGTGATGATCGCATACGCAAGAATACATACAAACAATAATGAATTATTATAGACGTGATTGTACGTTTTTCCATTGATGTAAAACCGTCTTGAGTTAATTTATTTTATACCTATAGAAAATGAATGCACAAAGCTCCGCATGCTTTTATCACCCTGCAGAAATATACAAAAATATACACACATAAAAAGAGAATCTAAGAAATCTACACTTTTATTCAAAGCCGGTCCGATAGAACAACTTGATAGGAATGTCTGTAGTTGATTAGGACTCCACCTTTGATTTCTACTAGATTCTACTCACCATATTTAACGCTATCCTCATTGTACTGCTGCATCAGTTTAGCTCCATATCAGAAACCTTCGACGTCGACGTATTACTTATTGCCCAGACCCAAAGGGAGAAGTGGTTAAGTAATTTGGGAAATTGATCCTACGATCTTTACTATAGCCGAAAAAGATTGCCCCAAAATTGTTCATAAAACTGTGAAACCAATAATCGTTACTAATATTATAAATGCGAATGTGAGGTGGTTTGTTAACCATTCACGCCTGAACCATTAAAACAATTAAATTAATTTGAATGAATTAAAATTCTTACACCAATGGAAAGCTACATTATCAGCAAGTAACATAGGCTATATTTTATCCCCATATGGGCGGGAACGGAAACTATGCGGGTGAAACCGCGGTGCACTGCTAGTATTATATGAATGTAAAAATCTTATGTAAATTGACTTTTATTATTTATTAAAAAATTCAATTCCAAGTTTTATTTCTGTTCACGCCGACATAATTATGTACTTGGTACCCGTTTGCACGAAATGATTAGGAGTTATTATAGAAGGATTCAGAAATAAGGAAAAACCGGTAACTGTCACATATGTATGTACCTACATACATGAACATTTGTGAACACTTATTTAAGTGTTCACCACAAAATATTCACACACAGTCGTTTCTTCTTCGCGACTTCATGGTTCATCGAATTGTAAAAGTTGTTCATATATATTATTAGAACAACCCCTCCAGAGGCTTTTAGATATTTAAATAACACCTTTTATATGTCACCAGAATATAGCCAAACGAATTGTATGTTCGAAATTATTATATTACTAGCTGCTGCCCGCGACTTCGTCCCCGTGGAATCCCCGATTTTAAAACATTCTTTATCACTGCTCCGCTCCTATTGGCTTAAGCGTGATGATATATAGCCTAAAGCCTTCCTCGATAAATGGTCTATTCAACCCAAAAATAATTTTTCAATTCGAACCAGTAGTTCCTGAGATTAGCGCGTTCAAACAAACAAACAAACAAACAACCAAACAAACAAACTCTTCAGCTTTATAATATTAGTATAGATTACAATAATTTCGAATTTGAAACAATACAGCGAGACCTTATGGTACCTGTATTGTGAACAGATTTCAAGAGCAATCAATTCCATACAATCGCAATAGTTTTACAATACATGTGTGTCAGAAGAGATGATGATAGAAAATTACAAAGGCCTTACCTGCGGACGCTGGCGTCTAATTCCTTTTCCTTGCGCTGCACTTCCCACTTCATTACTTCGATTTCTTGAGAACGCTCCACAACAGATACTTGCATCTGTTCTTCCATGATGCGCTGCTTGGTTTTCGCTGCTTGGAGCTCGTATGCCATTTCAGCTTCAGCCTAAACATAAATAAGTGAATTAGTCAATCTTTTTTAAGAACTAGTTTCATTGTATGTTATTTCTGTGATCCATAGACTCATCCCAAAGACATGCTATGATCATTCAAACACATGATATTCCCCAACTGCCTTTATGTCCATTACCCACATCTTCTAGAACCTGATAGTTACTAACGACAAAGCGACCCAAATTATCACATTATTTTGGATCAAAATTTGACAAGAAACCAATCGACACGAAAAGAATATTTGCTGAGATCGAACCTTCTTCGTTTGTACTTCGACGTCATAAGCAGCTTTTTTCAGTTCGAAGTCTCTTTGAGCTTTCGCAATTTCGGTGTCGTTAAGAAACCTGGCAGCCACCCGCTGCTCCTCAGCCATCGCTTCCTTGATCTTGGCTTCGGCTTGTGCTTCGGCTTCACCGATACGAGCGTCTCGTTTCACCTCTGCCGTACGCGCCATTCCAAGCGCTTTCAGGTATCCCTGAATAAAATAAAAAAAAACTTGTACCTATATTCTGCTCATTATCACACACGAATGGCTGCTTGCACAAACTGTAGATGTCGTTTAACTCGGGAGTTGTTTGGCTACCCGGGGCCATGTTTGAAATATTTGTTATTTAACCTAGTTTTAGCAACTAACTCTCGAGTTAAAAGATAACCCTGGTTTGTGCAAGCTGGCCTAATTAAAGTGAACAGAAACACGTGCGTACATTGAAATACGTTTAATATGTTTACAATCTTGAAAAGCTTGAGCTAATCGCAATTACAAGCGATTATTTTGGAACATAACAATGTGGCTTTATAATTATTTAACTAAAGATTTTATGATTTTCGCTGTAACTAAATGTTATTTTGAGTTTCTAATTCAAGCTCTGAATATATAAACCACTTACATCTAAACTAGCTTTAAGTATTTATATCCTGAAATTATGAATGTGTGAATTAATTTTATTAATCAACATTTTCATTACATGAACTAAAGTAAACAATAAATGAAACAAAGATCCTGTCTATTAAAATCTGTGAAAGTAGCGAATATAAGCTATGACTAATTTACTTTAATTTTTAACCAATTAATTCCATAGTAATAGCTAAAGCAAAGATTAAACAATGAAAAAGATACAACTAATGGTTAAAATTTGCTGGAAACTTTGAAGAAAGCGGAGATATAATATCTGAATACGAGTTTTACAGATCTGATTGGCATCTTGGTGGCAACAATTTTATTGCTTTATTATGTACTTAAATGAATCGCTTATTCTCAGCATTAATATTTTTTAAATAGTTATCGAAGCTTGTACAGCTACAAAATAGTCATAAAATGTATACCTAAATTGACAAAGATAGGTATATTTTTGAGTGAAACTTAAGTGTGCGCTAGTGTCCAAATCGAAAATTACCCACCGACTTTTCGCCAATTAACGATTGACTTACGAAGCCTCCAAACCATGTTAATCTATATGAAAGCATATTAAATATTACTCACAATTCTACTTAGAATATGTCAACATTTACAAACACGAATACCTAATTTTAACGTCAAGCCTACAAATGCTCAAAATATCCTACCCTGCAACCTGATTTGCGTTTGACACTACTGATACATGAATAGAAAAAATATAAGCTGTAAATATGTATGATAAATGTATGAGAAACTGTATGATATAACATTTTCACTACTTGAAGCTACCTGCATAATCTAAACTTCGATTTTTTGAGTTCAAAAAGGATGGTAGGGGTAACTGAGCACTAGATCAAATCATAGCCTTTTTTCCGGATGGGAAATTATCAAATGACTTCTCCTGCTCTGGGAGGAGCGGAAGAAAGTGTCAGAATCTTACTGACTAAAGCCCACCCGTGTTCCTGTCAGTGCTTGCGTTCCAGGGCCGCAATGACTCTTTTGAACAAATTCCGCAACTCTAGCAGGCACTGACCCTATAGGGTACCGTCTTCTTTGCTGAATTATAGCCTTGCTTCACCATTTTTACAACATGTCATGATAAACGGTTCATTGGAAATAAATATTCGGCATTTTTACAAGCTTTTTTTAACTTGCAATGTACTCGTACCTATAATATGTATGTTTGTCCAGGTGGAATCTTGCAACTTAGCTGCTTCCAAACCATATTGCGGTCGGCTTCCGGTTTAACCGCAAGCAGCTGAATTCCAGTATTTTACATGGATTGCTACTGCCCACCTGACCTCCACAACCCAGTAACTGGGTAACACGATACCCCTTAGCAAGAGCCACGATTTTCTAGCTTCGTACGACAGTCACGTGTCCGTTGTTGAGCGATTGATTGATTCGTGCGGCCTTATTATTTAACCACGAGTTTTTTCCTTGAACGACAATTCTAAAGGACCTAAGGGTTCCCACACAAAACCACGATGCGAGACGATACGATGCCGCATCGCAAGCAGATACGATGCGATGCGATTTCGTGGTTTTGTGTAGGATTCCTACATCATATACGAACGATTGGAACGGATTCTTCTTTACATGGACATTTTACATGTAAATATATAAATCGATAAAAATACTGGTTTAGGCATTTAGAATACTAATGGCGATATCAATTAATATTTTGATAGTATCTAATTACTGTTCTATACACTTCGATCATACCATCTTCAATTTTAATCACAATCAAGGCAATCAATTATAGAAACATCTAGCAGTGTATGTTGATCCCAGGTGATATTAGAAAATGTTCACCCTTAAAGTTTTTAAGATCTCTTTTAGAAATCTCACAGGTTTCGAAATAATATTATAGGTTTTATAAGTAATAATCGCTTTAATAACCCATCAACCAAAAAGTATTATTTTAGAGTGAATCTATTTATGATCGTGATCAAACACTGCGATAAAAAAAAAATGCTTTATATAATAATTATTTTTATTTTAATCAATGCAACCGTCTGAGAAACCTATTTTAATATTTTTTGCATATTTTTCAATGTCTCGATTGAAGGTTTTAAAGGTCATTCTGATGAGGTCGCGACTACATATTCTACGTTTCCAAATAGGGGAAACAGACTTTCCTGAAGTTGAGCAGGTTTACACGCTACACGCCACTCATTTCTTTATTGTTTTTTTTAACTGGCCCGGTGTGTTTATTAAAGGGGTCAAAAAGCTCCCGCTTTTTGACCCCTTTAATAAAATATTGAGGGGAACTTGAGAGTAGGAAATTCCACTTCCATTTTCGCTCAAGGTTCAGGTAATGAAATGGAAATTTGTAAATTTTATTTTCGATTGGCTTACTTTTCACTTGAATATACATAATTATGTTTGTACCACGGAGTGTTTGCAAAGCTCACAGTGAAAATGAGCGCAAGAGAAAAGTGGTCGTGAAGTAAATAGGCAACGGCTGTGCAAACATTACGATCAAGGTTGCTAGATTTTTATTAAAAAGTAGCAGACCCGGTAGATGTTCTCTGTTTAAAATGAATTTGTACAAAAAGCAAGAACTTTCATTATATTCACATGTATCGGGACAAGTTTCCTGTTTTTTCCCTAATACACGGACTACAACCAAATCGATACAGCCACTCTTTTAAGTGAAGCGATTATTATCAACGAACAGCATTCCATATATATTTAGATCGAAAAAAGATACGATACGTATACGTAATGACCTTTTAGTTTTAATTGAGTTGACACTTATTCAACGCTGCCGTGGCACGCAGTGGTTCGCTCCACACACAAGAGGTAAAAACCAAGGTGCGAATTTCAAATAACCAAATTTGCCATTCGATTTCTATATCGAAGGGAAACAAAATCTATCAAAACGAATCATTAGGCTTGGCTTATTGAATATCTAGTGATTTGGACTGATTACCGCAGCTGGACAGCATTACGTGGTGGTCGTGCCCGTTTTCTATATCTCACGTCGACCATCACCGACATTAAAGTAGGAATGTTACATACTTCTCTATAATAGGGGCCCGCTTTGAAATATCGGTACCGCACCTTCTTCAGTAGTATCTAAATAGGCCTAACAACTTTTAATCATAACACACACTCAAAAACATTATACACTGAAATAAGCATGATAATGAAACATGGAAACGTTTACAATGCAAGTCAATTCATTTAGATCGTATTATTTCCAAAGCGAATTATCGCAGGTCAAGTGCAAGATACTGCGTATGTGTGTATCCTTCGTTTTTTTAGAAAGCGTAATGAGCCCAACATTAAAAGCAGTAAAAAATCCTTATTTGCCGTCAATTTGGCCGGTTGAAAATACCGGTTGTTGACCACTTGTTGACAATAAACATTAATTTTAACCGTATAGTTCGGCAGTAGTACCAATTGGTACTAGACAGATAAACTTCCGCCGGCTCGGTAGTAGTACCAATTGGTACTAAGAATTACGTCATACGACATTCTTATTAATGTTGTTATTGATAAAAACAACTTGAAACATCTTGTGTATGCGCGTTAATAAAAACAATCAGATAAAATGGTCGTATTATTTAACCCGCAAGACCACTAATTTTCATAACTAAAATCGAAGTGCATAAATGTGATAACCGACATCAACCATCAATAATATTGTTTTTTTGTTATTATTAGGATGTATCATGACGTTTACGCAAGACGATTTCTTTTTCAATTTCAACCTACTCGATTAATTTAAATTCGCGTTTATCGTAAATCGATACTTAGATATTAGGAAAATATTAAGGCATAAATTACAATAAGCAATAATAATTATTATTATTTATGCTTTCTTATATCTTTCAAATAGGATTTTCTACAATAAAGAAAGAAATCTTCTCAACAGAATCATCGGACCCAAGGTTAATTTGAGCAGAATTGTCTATGAATTGTTTCGATTTTGTCATCCTGCTCCTGAAACATTATTATCTAATATTTCCATGCATGGCACGGAAAATGGATTTTGGGCGATTCAAATTACACACACACAAAATAAAACTATTTTCTACTTTTAGGTACCAAGATAGAAAATGTAGATTAACAAGGTTATTAAGGCCAAATTCTATATTTAAATAACCTATCTCAATATTTTTTTTCACAATAAAAATTAACTACATATTTATATGAGTCAAAATCGCACCACAAATTGCTCTATAGACCTTTTTTAGTACAAGTATTTAATAAATAAATGTCCGCACAAATCGAACTTCGAATTTAAGCTACGCTTGCTAAGATCGGTGGATTTGTGATAATCTAATACATAATGAGTTTCCACCATGGCTCGGAAAGCATGTCGTTGGTTCCGGCTGTCATTCAAATATCTTTGACAGTCAATTCGAGTAGTCAGAGGCCAGTAACTCTACCCCAACCTTGCCAAAAGGTATGTTCTACCCAAGTTCTGGATTGTGGAGGTCTAATAGGCAATCGCTCCATGTAAAAAAAATAGTATTCATCCGCATCCGGATGAATATGCATCTAGCCTATACCGAAACCAACATAGTTGGCAAAAGGGTCTGCCTTTTGCCAACTATGTGACGTGAGTATATCTCGAAAAAAGACTATTTTTTTTTTCAAAATAAATATAGCCTATGATACTTCGGCGCTTATGACGAATCGAATGAAACCTGATTTAAAAAACTATCCAGACGTTTAGGCTGCCGGATGTCCGAAATAAATAGACGTAACTACAAACATTTATGTACATACTAGCTGACCCAGCAAACGTTGTTTTGCCATATAAAGTAAAAACAATATTTAGGGGTATGAATGATGTTCTATATATATAAAAGAAAGTCGCAGGTGAAATGTAGCTTTCTATTGGTGAAATAATTTTCAAAATAGAAAATTTAAAGCTAAAATACTTCTTAGCTGTATCCCACAGTTTCACCTGCCTGCGCCATTTATTCTTTCTGGCTCAGTGATCTTTCTTTCGTCTGCTAAGGATAATAGCTTGATGTTAAATAATTATGGTTCTGGTATCTGGTACTTTGTAAGTCTTCACTCACAATTCCAGCCTCAGAAATGCTTCGACATGTTTATGGTCTGCTAGTACACGTGACTGCTGCTGGTACGCTTACTTCTTAAGTTTTCGACATGTTTCAGTACTTGTGAATCTTTAGCGCATGCAATTTTTGACAGCTACGAAACAAAGGAACATTTATGGAAAATTATTCATCTTTCATAATTATGTATTCGTTGAGTTTGTTAAGAAAGCACTTCCAGCCTTATTCTATGAAGGCGACCTTTCTAGATTTTATTAATCTTTTGTTTTGGTTGCTAGGTTACACTGTTGTTAATTTTGAATTATCTACAACGCACTAAATATATTTCACCTAAAACCATTTTCCACTGCGTTTACTTTAATAGAGTTTTCATTGTTTTTAAGATGTATTCTGCTATTCCGGGCGGAGACAAATCCAACGAATCAAAAACCAAGAAAATTGGTCCAGCAGATCTCGAGTTATAAGTGTTGTAACAAACCCGACTTTGTTTTATATATATAGATAGAAGATAGAAGATAGATTGTATACTTACTTCCATAAAATAGGTATATATGTACTTTCAACAAACATTCTCACCCTCCTCTTGCGGGTATAAAAATTTATCACATTATATAGCATATCGAATTTAAATAACATTATATCAAAGTTCATAAGCATAATCAGCCTTTTAATGTTCCCACTGCTGGGACTCCATTTTCTCTCTAGGAGAGGAAATGGGCCATAATCCACCACGCGGGCCCAGTGCAGCTTGGTGAATGCCACATGTCTTCGAATTTTTGGTTCTAGGACATGCCAGTTTGCTCACGATGTTTTCTTTAACCATTTTGACACAGCAGTGTTGATGAAATTAATGACACAAAGTAATGCCTAGCAGGGCTTGAACCCGCGACTCACAATTCGTAAGTCGGGGCTGTTACCACTCGGCCACCACTGCTCTCGATCGAACGGTTCTTCAAAGTTCAAACCCAGCCAGGCGCATTACTTTGTGTAATTAATTTTAGGATCGGTTTTTTTTTATCAAAGTTCAAACCGATCCAATACCTAACCATACCATACTCAAATTAGCGATTAGAAAATATTTTTATTGATGTGAAATTAATAAATGTTTTTGAATCACGAGCGCATTCTAGATTTAAATTTTGAATAAAATAGACATTCTGGCGCAAAATTCGCGCGGGTCCAATTAATTTGTTCAATTGATTTTATTCGTTGATTTCCAAAATGTTTGTCAATATTGAATCGTATTTTAAATTATCTTGCGATTTTGCGGTTTTGCCTCTTTTCAGCAAGCCTTTTTTTTAGCCAGTTAAAAAAAGCTTTTTAAAAAAAGGCTTTATTTTTAGCCAATCTAAGATGACACCTTTTTTTGGAAGGGTGGTAATGCGTATTTTAGACGCATTTTTAAGTTGAATAGCGTGATTTGAACGATCTCAACTTTAAATTTAAGATATTTCTTACAAACTTATCGTATAAAATAGCTGCAGAAAAAAAATATAATAATTAATTAAAATGCCGAATGTTGAGATAATTTCTGAAATGCATGATGTAATTAGGTATGCAATACCCCGTCGACTCAGCTAGTGTGTCAAATGTCAAAATCTTGTCGAGCAGAGTGGTTAAACGTAAAGCATTTAATTCTATTAAACCATTAACAGGCAGTTTTGAACTGACAAGGACTCAGTCTATCAGAATTATAAAGCCAAATTATTGAATGGCGGGAATTTGTCTTTATCTCGCTGGCGCCCAGCACGAGTGTTAGAGATATATGTATGTATGTGAGTCACGATTGCACATTTAAGAGCAAGAAGCTTTTAAAAGAAACAAGAATTGCTGGTCAATATTAAATGCCAATTAATTCAATCAGCATATTTTTATCCGAACCATGTTGCAGTATCTCCTACAGTCAGATATATATTAGACCCCTTGGAAAGATATAACATTTGCTGGCTTCTGACTTCAAAGACGACAAATGACCACTGGGGCCAACAAAAACATGTACATATAATTCAATGCCAGTTAATTACCAGGCACAAAAACACAAAGGATTAGGATTCGATTCTGGGCATTGCCGGCTAAACATTCAGGTGAAAATGTTGATCGTCTCTCTTCAGTTACTCGTGCCGTTGGCCACGGTTGGTCTTGGTGGTTATGTTCCAAACAACAAAATCCCCCCATTTAAATTACAACGGTATTTTAACAGTTTAATGTCGTTTCGCAGTTCGATGTATATCAGTTCGGTTTACTACAAGCAATGTGTACGTGTGCTGTTTGTGAAAAGATATGCAACAAGATCAGGTACCAAAGAAATAAAAATTACGCATGATGCCTTAATTTTTCAATTATTTGGTGTGCTGCTTTAATTTAATAGCATAATGCTAGTTGGCGAAATTAGCATGAAGCTGCTACATATGTGTGCTTCGAAGAACTCGCGTGTTTCATTGCTTTTGAGAAGGAACAGATAGGACAAGTCATATAACTGCTTTCATGCTTAACAAATTACAGACAAGCCACTCTATCAAATCACGATCATGAAAGTTTTCACCCAGAAGGGTATAGAAAATTTTATCATAAGACATTTTAGTAATATCTCTATCAAAATACACCAAATTATATAGAAAACATTCAACGACATTTTAAAACCGACATACCTTAGCTCCCTGTAGCCATGTCGAAAGAAAAAAATATAGGTAGGTACTACTAAAACTTTCAATAAGTAATAGCATACTTATGTGTTACATGATAATGTGAATTAGTATAGCCTAGTAGTGATAAAAGTGAATGTGAAATATTAATAGAAAAATAAAACAGAAATCATTAATAGCCTATTCTTGAACTGGTTCTTAATCAAGAGCTATAAATATCAAAATGGTAATTAATAAGGAAAAATGTTGAACAAAGAAAACTTTATGTACCTCTTCATCTCGGATATCTTTTAGTGTGTATGAAACAACGGTTATTCCCATGTTGATCAGATCACTTGAAGCTACTTCGAACACCTGAAACAGTATGAAAATTTTTCGTTTAATGAAAGTTTTCATTATATGATATTTAAAGATTTTTTTAATAGGTAGGTACTATTGACTAAATTAAAAATGGTAAATTTTTATGTGAAACGACAGCAAATCGTATTTTTTCTCAGCCTGCTTCGCGTCCCACGGTAAAGGCCTTCTTTCCTCCATACAAGCCTCTCCGTATTGGGAGATCCCCGGCCAAGTTTGCCACGCAAATATCGTCACTCCGGATTCGCCGCGCTCCTCCTCGTAGGCGGCGTACTTCGTCACTGCAAAGCATGTGTATAATTCAGCATACTAACCTTCTTTGAGAAGATCTTTCTGTCCTTGTATATCTCTTCAACAGTCATGGAGCCCATGATAGCACGCTGATGACCTTCCAGGGTCGCAAGGGCTATATGTTGTACCTCCTCCTCACTTTTGCTCAGAAACTGCTCGCACGCAGAAAGCAGCATCTCAGCGTTTTGACCTTGTATCTTGACCTAGAATTCGATTAAAACATCTGTTAATTAAGTGTCATAGCAACGTAACTAACTAAATGATCCAGCGTTTGAACCACAACCACAACAACCACTTGCCACCTAGTTTTTTTCAACTACTAAAAGTCAAAAACAAAAGCGGCTATTACCAAAAAAGCGCCGAGACAATGAAGCTGGACGAGTTATGATTCAAACGTATATGATCCTACGACGAAATTAATCAGAAAAGAAATCAGGAAATCAGAAAGGAAATCTTAATTTCCACTTCAAACCAAGAGATGAAGCGTCTCACGCTAGACAACTTTACAAAATTTTATAAGTACCTGTGCTATTCCTGTCACGGATATTGGTACGCCCTGGCTGGTATAGACAGTTGGGGACTCGACCTGAAGAGTCATGGTATTCAGGGAAATGCGCTGCACTTGTTGGAACCATGGCCAGACGAACGTGCGTCCACCAGGTACCAGCAAAGGCTTTGAGTGACAGCATCCTGTATATGACAGTAATTGTATACTTAAAATAATAATATGTAAATGAAAGCATAGGTTCTGCAATCTGTATGTGCAGAACTATGGGTAAAACAAAAGAAAAGAGACAGCACTAGAAAGCATTAAAAAAACATGGTTATCATCCAACTAATCCATAACAAAGTATTCATATTACAATATCTTATCATTGTAAGTTGAATATCTTTTGCATGAGCAATCAAACATGACTTTTATCATTCATCTTATTTTTGGCTTTTCACAGATAACAGAAAAAAGACTTCGCATTGCTTTTAACATATTAATGTACAATGGCAAAAAGACTGCATAATAAGATAAGAGTAATAAAAACTAAAGCAATGTGGGAATCGAACCTGGGAACCCACGCTCAGCAGTGACACTTAAACCAACTGTAATATAACACTTAAACTAGCTAGTCTATGGCTAGACTATCTACTACTTCTACTACATATCCTGGAGTTGAACCAGGCAGCCACACCAGGAGCCTACCAGGTTCTGTATGGGACATTTTCACCAATGAACAAAACAATGTTTTTAAAGAATATTTAGCTTCTTGCTTACAGCCAATTAACTAAAGAGGTCATTGTTATTTATGGAGCAATTTGGCCAAACCCAGATTAAAATGGCTTTCCAAGGTTATATCTATTCATAGATAGATATTTATTCATAGAGATAGCTCACGGGTATGCCTGCTTTTACTATCCCATAAACTTACTAGTGGAATAAAACAGTATCATAGACACAAAACAGGTTATTGTCTACCCATGTGCCAATTTAAGTCCATTCAGCAATTAAGGTATGACAAGATAAAAAAAAATGGACAGACAGACTGAGATGGTATTTATATTGGTTCCCTAACAATATAATAAAAATACACAAGCAAAAGATAGTTCTATTATATTATACCAAAATCATCAAAATATGATCAATGCAAACATTGGCAAAATCAAACATAGGCATGAAATAAAGATACAGCAGCTGCAGTTATTCCCCTTTCCCCTTTTTTACCCTTTCATGTATAATGTATGAGGATTTCTTGGGGCTTTAACATATATATATATGACTCAAACAACCTTTAAACAATTTTCTTATCAGAACCAAGAAGCCCAACAATTATATTTACTGGGGCTGAAGTCACTTAAAACAAACTGACTCAGAGTCAAAGTGTTTATCTAAAAAATATAACAGAAACATGCATCCAACTCTATGTGCACTTTTGATGATTTGATTCTGTGTCAATTTGTATTGAGCCTTATGGCAAGAGACTAACCAAAGACTGGTTTTACAATTACATAGGCCTCACTGACTTTTGGTGTCAGGCTGCATGACTAATATTAAAAAACAGGGGCATTGCACATAAAAGACAGTCATGTCAAGAAGATACATAAGCAAAGCACTTATCAATACTTAGCTGGTTAGAGCTATGCTATAGACTACGAGGGTACCAAATGCAACAGTCTGTGTAGTGGTGCAGCCTTCAAAATAATTCAAACTAGGATTTTTAATTTTCAAGTTATCTATACTAATATTATAAAGCTGAAGAGTTTGTTTGTTTGGTTGTTTGTTTGTTTGTTTGTTTGAACGCGCTAATCTCAGGAACTACTGGTTCGAATTGAAAAATTCTTTTTGGGTTGAATAGACCATTTATAGAGGAAGGCTTTAGGCTATATATCATCACGCTTAAGCCAATAGGAGCGGAGCAGCGATAAAGAATGTTTTAAAATCGGGGATTCCACGGGGACGAAGTCGCGGGCAGCAGCTAGTATAGTAATGTAGGCTTTGCCAGGGAATTTGTTCAAGTATATCCCATTTTTTCCTGTTCCCATATAGCCTTCTTCATGAGTGTGGGTATCATATGCAAAATTATTTTTTTATATCTGGTAGTTCTACAGATTACTACAGCATGTTCAAACTAACAAATAGTATAAATTAGTGCAGATTATTTAACAAAATTATACAACCAAGAATTGATCAATATTACTACATGTCACCTAACAATTACCAATTGTATTCGTTTTGCTCTTGGTGTTAGGTAATAGACTTTAAAGAATGTAGACCAAGAAATGCTTTTTATATAGAACATAATTTTAAAACAACATTAAAAAGAATATGCCGAATAAAGCCGGTGTGCATACCTACTATCTATCTATTGCGCAAGTACGATACAAATGTACCTACACAAATTACAATTCGCGCTAGCCAGACACTCGTTCATTAAATTGGTGCAATGATGTCATCCTTAACCTTGTTGTTACATGTTCTGTGAACATTTTTATCAAAGACAAACCTAACACCGAATTTGAATGCAATACGCCTTTAAGTTTTTAATGTAGGTATTTGATTATATAGGACACTGAAAAACAGCAAAAAAAGAGATAGTGTCAATAATATACTCACCGGAGACGACAAGAGCCTCATTAGGCCCACATGTTACAAAACCCCACGCCATTTTAATTTGCTTGAAAGGAAATTAACTTTGAACAAAATAAACTCAGTAAATCAAACTAAACACAAATTATTTAATAATATTTATGTCAAAACACAAATCGGCTTCTTGGAAATGGATGGGCGACACCATAGACTACATAGACACCACAGATTGTTAATCACTACATTATGGTATGGCGACAGAGCGACCACACTAGCGAGATCTAGTGTTATAGCACTACGAACACGCAGATTGAAATAAACTCGACGAATAAAGTACTTAAAAGCAAAGACTACGCGAAATATCTTTTGTTGCTGGTTCACAATGGAATTCCTGGAAAACTTAATATTTTGGTTATATCACAGACATATGTCTGTGGGTTATATAGAGAACGTGCAGGAACTATATAGGTGGCAGCACAGAAGCGTCATTGTCAACTTTAATATTTTACGAGTTACTAGTAAGTGTAAAACTCGGACCAAGAGTGTAAAAATTACATGTAAAGCTAAATGGCTTAGTCTACTTCATGAGAACTATAGGTGGCAGCATGTAAAGAAAGTTTCGAAAATACAAACTAGATGGCATAGTGCACATTCCTTAATCTATATCACCGAAAACATGAAAACAAAACTGAATAGTCATTCTATACAGTTTGACCAATACCGCATCCGCGAGATGGAGGCCGGGAAGGAAAGAGCATGAGTTCACATGTGGTTCACATGCGATCGATATTGTCGGATAGATCTTGGATAGATCATATAATATCAGTTTACATTTCTAAGGCACGCCAGTTCTTTACACGCCTGTCTTACGTTTTTATTATTTTATTTTATTTGACCGATTTGGGTTATTTTTTTCCAAAATGCTTGTAGCATTTTGAAAATAAAAAATAAGAATTTCGCACGATGTTGGGCTCTCAATATTTAGTCCTTTTTGCAAATAAATAATTTGTTTACATCTAAAATAAGCTCATTATGTTCGTTTCGTAAAGTTGGTGATATTTTTTTCTTGGTTTTTGACGACAAAATATTATAAATCAAAAACTTTTGAGGTCGTTTACACAACACCTGATGACGAAAGTCATATTTTAAATGGAAAACGGACAGTTTAACTCAAAATTGGATATGAACTAACAACCTATTTTTTTTTTTGGATGTGAAATCGTCCAAAAAAGTAGTGTTACTTACTGACCCGCCCGTGTTCCCCTTAATACCCTTTGCGTTTTTGGGCCGCGCTGACTCTTATGATCAAATTCCGCAATCTTAGCAGTTGACCCTATGGGGCCCAATCTTTTTTCAGCAAAGAAGGAGCCCCATAGGATTAGTACCTGCTAGAGGAAGAGTCACCGCGGTCCTGAAACATAAAGGGCATTAGGAGGAACACCTGTGGGTTTTAGCTCTAGTAAGAGTTTGCCTGGGCACACCTGAGTCCGGGACCTTTTTGGAAAACTGAAAACCGGCCAAGAAAGTATC
The DNA here is from genome assembly GCA_905332915.2 of Hecatera dysodea. Classification (NCBI taxonomy): domain Eukaryota; kingdom Metazoa; phylum Arthropoda; class Insecta; order Lepidoptera; family Noctuidae; genus Hecatera; species Hecatera dysodea. Next base: position 14,777,253 of record HG995286.1, on the reverse strand, counting down.
GGAGCACAGGTAGCTGATTTCCGTAGGTGTATGACCTACGGAATAATATATCTTAACAATCAACAAAAATAATAGTTATGTAAGGGCAATTTTTAAAACTTTTAGCGAACATTTAGCGAGTTCCAAAATCTTCAAAGATTTCTTCTTGCGATTGAGTTTGAAATTGTTTACATCCTGCCTGGAAAAGGTTTCCAGGCAGGATGACAGAAGTTCGTCAGAAGCTAGTTTACGGTCCGAATTGGCCGTTTCCTTAGCAGTGCCTATAATATAATTTGGGGGCTACGGCACGTGCCCCTTGTGACCTTATGGTAAAGACGGAACTGGGGACAAGTCATCTGATATTCTTATCCAGAAAAAAAAGGCGTCTATGGCACTGAAGATGGGAATTGTTTTATAATCGTAAACGAAAACATCGTTCAGCATCGGTAAACATTTGAAATCCATGGAATCTGTAGATAACCTGTGAAACATTGACCTGAAACAAAAAATGAATAAGGATTACTGACAGTGACATTTGACTATTTATTTCAATGTGACTTTTTTCCTTTCACAGTGCTTTGATAGTTTTTATTTGTGAAAATGACCTAAAGATATATATTATTCGACTAATTCCAAAGATCCATTTTAATTATATCTGTTTTTTTGGTTTGTTTATTTAAACTTTTTGAAACTCATTTCAAAACAAGGTTTTTATTTTCCAACAGTTTAAAATCTTTGTTTTTTGTCTTTGGTCTCACACGTCTTTCCATAGCACAGCTGACATGACATTGGCAGAATCTTAGAGAGAATGGTCGACATCGGCACCATTGCCATTTAAAAAATAAGAATTACAGTATTCCTGTTCTCGTTGAATTTCGGTCGCGCAATTTTCTGCTTTTTTATAATACGCACCCGAATAGTCAAGCTACGAACTTTTCAAAAGTACAAAAGATAGGTAAACAAATGATTCTACACATTAAAAATAGTTATGTATTACTATATATAAACTACGAAATATGAAATTAGTTTCATTTTGAAAAAAGGATGAATGCTGTGATTATCATGGTTGAAAAGACAACCCCTATAAAAACTGGTTTTGAAATGAATAAATAAATACAATTTTGTTGTTTTAGCTGAAACAACTCAGCCAGGCAGCACTTCTTTTCCTCAACTTATACTCAGCATAAAAGCACAGTGCAATCCATTAATACTCGTCTGGCCATCCACTGCTGAAGATAGCCCGTTCCTATGCAGGAGATCTCAGGTTTGAAACAATACTGCCCATGACTTGCAAAAATGTAGTGCTTCGTAGCTAAATTTATTATTTTGTCAATCTCCAAAAGAAGATATTGCATTATCATACACAAAACTATGTACTTAATGACATTACTGTTGTACCAAATTATATGCAAACTATGTTGTTTTGTTTCTTAAATGAAAAATTAAACAAGGACACGGTTTTAATGCTGTTTAATGACCAAAAGCTTTCTGTTCTTGTGGGCAAACTATAAGCATCACACAAGTGCTATAAATGCCTCAGGCTAAACTTAGCTTTTGTTTAGTAGATTTTCACTAGCTTGCCTATGTTTTCTTAATAATTTTATAAATTCTCAATACAGAATCTTGATATGAAGGTAGGGATTGCATTGCAGCATTTTCCCAATCCAGCAATTCCGGCAAATAGTTTTTTTTTAGTTTTATGCCATATTTTCACTATGGTATAATCAAATGTATCAAAATCAATAATTTTGTTCTGCACCTAGTTGACTGTTTACTAAAATACTTAATATTAAAATAGTTTAAAACAATAGCAACTATCAACATTTGGTTATTCATCATCTTTATCTGTTTTTTAAGTGGGTGGATTTGAAAATTTGCTGCCTCATTAAGATGTGATGAAAATATTTAATTCATTATGATCATCAATTCATTAGTTGTCATTGTAAAAAGTTTTGGTTTCTCTACCATATCCAGGTCCATAACAGTAACATCATCACTGAAAAAATAAGACAAGAAATAATTACCCTTTACTTACTCCAAAGAAAGTATGGCATAGTAGGTACTTATAGCTTCTTAAAATAATCTTACTTAGACTTAATTATGCACAAATATTTTTAGTTACAAGAATACATGACTAACATAGTTTTATGATAATGTAATATGTACTAAAAAAATATTGACATTGAATTAGTCTGAATTAAATAAATTTTAATTTATATTATTTTTTTTATTATTTAAGGGACTGCATGCTTAAAAAGTAAATAAATTTAAAAAAGTTATTTACTTTTTAAGCATATTCACATAACATCATTAATTTATATCAAAGTAGGATGCATCAGCCATGTAAGTTAGATCTGTAAACAATCTTACTCTTGCAGATATATCAGCGGATCAGTGGATCAGCAGTACCTGTATGCCTGCATCACTATGAAGTCTGAAAATAAAAAAGTACCATGCAAGGTAAGGTTTTGCTTTATACTAATTATACCATTCAAATAATTACATCTTAACATCATCAATAGTAACATTTATTTTATGCTATATGTTTGCAAAATGGCTGCTTATTACAATTATAATAAATTTCAGATGAGTAAGAAAGACACAGTGTGTAAAATATATAAACTGGGTCTCTATTACTCACCTTACTCTCTTTTTTTCATTAATTTCTGATTATTTTGAGCTTAACTACATACATTATATTACTTATTTAAATAAATCGAATTATCATAAACTCCCAAACTAATACAAAATATCTATAATATTCAGGAGAATATGGTATGTAAGAGTAAATGCTTTATGACTTGTTTTTTTTAAGAAAAGAGACATTTTCAAACGATGTTAAAATGAAATTATGTGAATTTCATTTTAACATCGTTTGAAAATGTCTCTTTCCATCATCTCATTCCACAAACATATTTTTTTAATTAATTTGTTTTTTATTAAAGTTCTCGATAAGGGGCCATGTTCTTTATCCGTTACTGAGTGAAGGCATACAAATTAAGAAATAATAAAATGCTTAAAGAAAAACATGCAAAAGCTGGCAAAGTGCGTGTAGGTAGGGCCACGCATTGTACATATTGAGTTCCTTATTTGATCCCATAAGCATGAAAATCACCCGTCCCATGTTAGGAGATATGCATCACGGCAGCAACTTGGATTTTGTTTTCGACCGTAATTTTGTTATAGCGAATCCGAAAACGACGAAAAAACATTTTAAGGGGCAATTTTCAATGAAATCTAGTCCAACCAACCAATATAGTCGAAATCAGTATTGTTGTGCGCCACAATTAAGCAAGGAAGATCGCGGCATTCGGTACCACGAACGCCATCTAGTAGCAGAACCAGTATAGTCAAGAATCTTCGAGACTTTCGAACCTTAGTCATCCGTCATCATGGAAGATTCTGGAATTAACCGGCGCCCTATATAAGGCTGGCACATATACCGACCGAGTCAGTCCCAGACCCAAGAGAGTAGTAGGGAAACCAGCACTCTTAGGAAAAACAAACACAGACCGCGTTCCGTATACCGGCCTCGCCGACGAGGTCCATCGCGACGCCCCCGTCAAAACCCTCCCCGACTTTTGCCTAACGAGCCAGCCCGCGCCGCTGAGCCATTAGCTTTAAATCCCCTATATAATATCAACTTGACCCAGCCTGTCCCTTGCTGCCCTCCCTCCAGGACCCCGCTAAGCGGAGCCCAGTGTCCCACAGGGGATGCCCTTAGCGAGCGCTTATTTAGTTTTTAAGTAGTTTTAAGCCCTGGCTGGGGGGCCTTAAATTCATTTGAGGCCACCACAGGAATGATCAGTTAAGCAGTAACTAGCTTTAGTGTGCTGAACTGCGTGTGGTCCAAACAAAAAAAAAACCGACCGAGTCAGTATTGGATTAGCGATTCAAGTGATAAGTTCGAGAGCGATCTTCAACTGCAAACTTATGTGATTAGTAGTGCGATTGTGTTTTATAATTAGTGAGTTTAAAGTTGTAATTAGTGTTGTGTTATTAAAGTGCCATTTTCGTTTATATAATCGGCTGTTTTTACTGTCACGAACCCGAAACTCGTAACACTTGGTGTCAGAAGAGTGGATTTAAAAGATACCGATTCTACCAAAGGACGACAAGGAGGGTATCCGTACCCGCAGTTAACGCCAGAAGGAGTCGGACCAGAGGCGTTTTGGAGGTGCAACGCCGGAGACGATGGAGAGCTGCCGACTTTGGAGGCCAGCCCGTCCACAGCAGCTCCAGCATCATCATTAGCACCAGACTTTGCTGCTCTGATGATGATGCTTCAGGAGCAAGCCCGGTGGTTGGAAGAGAAGCTACAGCGTGGCGTGGAGGAACAGGCCCGTCGGTTGGAAGAACAGAAAGAAAGAAAAGAAAGAAAGAGAGAACAGAACAGCTCCAACGTAACAAAGAGGAGCAGGCGTGCCGCCAAGAAGAACAGAACAAGCCAGAAAAGATGCCAGAAAAAGCCGAAAGTGTTATGCTTTCATGAGGAACATCCTCATGAAAGCATGACACTTTCGGCAAAGAAATAAAGGTTGTTAAAGATAAGGTGGTTCAGCATGAGAACCACGTGGCGGAAGCTGAAACGCGAATCGACCAAATGAATCATCGGGTTGACAACGTGATTGCTGACTTGAGGAAACTGCTGGACAACCTTAAAGTAGGAACTGGAATTGCAACCTCCGTAGCTACTACACCTTCGCTACGTGGATTCAAAGTGCCGCCGTTCGATGGAACATCTTCCTGGTCGGCATACAAGATTCAATTTGAGACTGTTATGAAGGCGAACGTGTGGAATAAAGGCCAGGCCATGACTTCTCTCACCCTAGGCCGGCGCGACCATGCCTTAACTGTTCTGGAAGCTCGTGACGGGAAGGAAGTGACTTACTAACAGCTCCTTGAGGCGCTGGAAGCTAGGTATCGTGCGCAGCCCAAGGGTAGCGTGCAACGCAGCGGTGAAAACCTGCAGCAGTGGGCCCTTGAAGTAGAGAAACTGGTCCGAAAAGCATACCTGAGCTCATTCAAGGGAACCTGGTTCAGGTATTCATTGACGGCATCTGCGACCTTGAGGTTAGAGCTGCTGTGAGGCTCGGTCACCACGGGACGCTTAAGGACGCCTTGGCTCATGCACTGGAACTGGAAGCTGTTCGGCAGGATCATCGTTCCCATCGCGTCATGGAGAGCACCACAATTAAGCAAGGAAGATAGCGGCATTCGGTACCACTAGCGCCATCTAGTATCGAGTAGCAGAACTAGTAAAGTCAAAAACCTTCGAGACTCTTTTATGCTAGAACCCTGAAAATGAGAAAATGAAAAAACCCAAATAAAGTTTATTTTTGCCTCGAGCTTTTGTGCTTTTTATGTTCACCTATTTTCGTATGTAGGTTGAGAAGATCAATCTTATTAGCTTATGGCTTCGGAAAAAAATTGAATAATTCGGTATTTAATTAATAACCACCCACGACTACCTTGCCTGGCAACAGTATGGTAATGACGTCTAATCGAAGTATTTTTGACGCTTGTCAGTATTGATACTTACATACACATACATTTCGTTGGTGTTAAGATGAATCTCAACGACTCAAGATGACGAGTGTGATTCGGGCTCGTTCCCAGTTCTCATGTTTTTATTCAACACAAGGTGTTAACTGAAGCAACTAGTTGATTGTAGGCACGTTTACGGTTTTTTTTTAAACCGTACCAGTTTTGTACCTCTCATACAAGGGTTTGGGACGAATATTAACGCAGTTGGCAGTGTAATACCCGAAAGGGCGGATGGTCCCGTCCATCCGTCCGGAATTTGCGAGTATAAAGTTTTCGTGTTTGTCATTTGCCTTCGGAAAATTAAAAACATTTTCAAACAAGTTTCAGTCATTCGTCATGTATTTGAATGTACATAGGTATAATAAAAAGAGCGCACTGTCCCAACGATGGTATATATTTAAATGCACGATTTAATCAGTTGTTTCTAATGGTAAACTAGAATCGGTTTGTAATGTTATTCGTATGGTAGATGTCGGTAGACAATGTAGATAATTGTAGACACGAAAATTCATGACTTTCGTTAATACTTCAACAAAAGATACCTGTTAGGAACAATTAACAGATGTTAGCGAATTTTATGAGCAACGTTCTATTCATAAGCTTACAAGCAAGATTACAAGCAAGATATTAGGGGCGTGCTACACATTTTACGCCATTGGGCTGCGAACCATGCAAACCGATGGGCATATCCGGTGGACTCGTGTTTCATTATCGCTACTAATAGGTATGTTGATGCCTATGTTCTGGTGCGACGCTTTATTGATTATACCTTAAGGTGGGTTGTGCACGAGTATCTGCCGTCGTAGGATGATACTTTTTTACGGATCGTGGATCTGTGATATTTTTAGTACTATTAGCTCCGCTCGCGTGGATTTATTTATGCGAAATTTTAGTTAGAGACAAGAAATAGAACTTCACAGTCACTTCCAACGAAAATTGGTTTGAACATCAGAGCTTTTATACTTTTAGGGATATGGGATTTTAACAGTGTACTACGAAACCCTTCACTATGCGTGGTCCGACACGCTCTTGGCCTTTCTTTTTTTAGTTCTTACTTCCTTGTTATTCTTTGAACACATATACTTATGTAATTTTATCATATTTGTCAACGTATTTATTTATTTGATTTTGACTACATTTCTACGGATAAAGTTTAATTAGTAACTAGAAAAGGTGCACCAACGATATTCATTAAAATGAAGCAAAAAAATCGGAAGCATCACGTATTGTTTGTGCTCATTACAATCATCTTGTATCCGGAAATAATCGTTCTGATTCGTGAATGGCGTGTGGAAATGAGAGTAAGACGATGCTATAGAGGCGGAATCACATTCTACTTCGTTACGCTACGTAAACCTACGACATGCTGACATTAAAGCATCATTTTACGTAAATACCGCACACTGCAAATGACTAATCCTAGTACATAAGTGACGGCGATGACGTAACGTACATATATACATATATGTACATCTAGACAGCGTCTAGCCAAAACACGGCTGCATCATAATTATTTTGAAGTGAAATCTGGGTCAAATGTCTACCTGACTAAATGATTGGGCGTATCGTGTTCGTATCGGCCCGGTTTGACCTGCATCATGTTTATTACAATTGACAGAGTGATTACAAGGTTAAAATCTCTTTCATAATGGACAACCAGACTGTTCACCGTGTCAACTACACTTCGGGATTAATAAGTGATCCCAAACGGGATAAATCTGTTGTAAGTTGTTGGTTTTGCTGCAGACTGTTTTGAATTCATAGAGAAACAACAAATATATAGAGAAATAAAAAAAGAAACAACACAGCAAAAAAACCGGCTAAGTGCGAGTCGGGCTCGCGCACGGAAGGTCCCGTACCGTTATCTATAACAAGTACAGCAACGTGAACGTCATGTGTTACAATAATGACTCACAATGCCGTAGTAAGGGCTACGCCTTACTAAGCTTTTATTTGTCATACCGCGGGCGGAATTAAATTGAAAAATTAATATATCCTAAAATATTGGCCGTAGAATGCTCATTGTGGGGCTCATTTATTTCATTAAATATTCATCTACAAACCGATTCAACAAACCTTACATTGGAGTTTAAATATCTTCTCCCATACATTCCACTTGCAAATGTAAGTTGGTACGCTCAATATTGAGTGATTTACGATGTTATTTTAATATCATGGACTTCTTATAGGTTTTCCTATCATCTATAAGTAGAAAACTATTCTGTAGGTTTTTTTTTTTTTCAAAATTTTAAGCTCTGCAGTTTCGGAGAAAGGGAATGGTAAATTTTAGTCATTTTCTTGAATAACTTGGAAACTATTTATTTTAAAATTACAAAAAAAATATTTAAGATCTTCACAACAAGACTTTCCACTTGATATGTCACACGATGCAGTTTTCAAATCTTTTTTAATTTTCCACCTTCCCCTCAAAAATGACCTCCCATATACAGATTTCATCTATTCACATCGCACCTCTGCGTTTGGGTGACAAAAATTGATATGTGTACCAAATTTCAATTTTCGGTCTTGTAGATTCGGAGATAATTTACTGTGGCGGACGGACAGACGGACACGCGAGTGATTCTATAAGGGTTCCGTTTTTTTTCGGACGTACGAAAACCTAAAAAGCTAGTAATTACTACCCCGATAAACGGAGTCTCAAAACCGCATTGAAATCGGTGCATATTTACGTTAGATAGACATGGCAGACGCATGGAATGGGGGTCAAACTTATAAAATCCGTTTGTTTAGTGGCAACTGCGTGATTCTAAAACTGCGTGGTACCTGCCGAGAACTTAAAATAAAAATTTAAACTAATTTCGCCTTCATTGAGGAATCCGTACTAAATAATTACTTTAGCTTTCTTTATTGTATTGGTTTTGAAAAATAAATAGAACAAATAGATAGCCGGACCAAAAAGTGAACCTTTAAAAGCTCCGTTTTTTTTCATCTGAAAAGCTTTTGGTACCTTTCAAATAGAACTATCATAAGTTTAAATAAATGTATTCGCTCCCAATAAATATCCCAATATTACTCTCGGCTTTCAGATTCACTAAATTGCTCGCATCTTTTAGTCGACGCTCAACCAACACGTCAGATCACCTGATCTAAATTCGTACACATGTTTATACCCATAGTAGCGCGAAGCGTGCCCCGTAAACCGATATTGATTTTGCCAATTTGCCGCCCAACACAACAGGTGGTGATATCCTGCAACGGGGTCCACTCGCAATCCTTACAATGTTATTACGCTTAGATTTCCAGCTAGCGGAAAATTGATATATTGTGTGCGCTCCTACAGGCTGATGTGATTGAAAATACGCTCCACGCCCGCAATCAGTCTCGAATTGCGACTTGCGATGTAGCATGTTTTTATTATGCTATGAAGTAGGTCAAACAGAGAAAATGTTGTTGAATTCCGTTTTTCGTATGTACTGTCAACTGGCTTTTGTACCTACGTGTAAATTACTAACACGTTTTCTGAATTTAGTACTGGTTTAACCTACATTACATAAGGTGACTGATTCCATCAACGCGAGCTTCCAAAGTTATAATTTATTTTTCAATGTTTGCATAAGGTATCGCTGTTTTACGTGTTATTTAATAAGAATAATAAATAAAATGTAGATACTAACTTGAAACATTACAAGGTTTTTAGTACTAAACATTCGAGTCCAATTTTCAATGTTCTCTTTGCGTATTTGCGACCAACGTATAGATACGATAGATACGATTATTTTTCAATTAGCTGCGAAACTATTTCAAGTATCAGGTGTAATAGACACCGTTTATACAAAATTACACGCACATAAAATAAAAAATACGGAGCTTTAACAAATCAGCTGCAGCTGTAGACATTTTGCCGAGTTACGCAAGCATAAAATATGTAGTCTTAAAGTAATGCTGCTTTTTTTCTTCTTTTTCTTTAACTGCAATTTCTTCAGGATTTCATTTTTTATTATACACACGTGGAGTTCAGATGTGTTAAGTAATAGATCATATTTTTTATTATTTTAAGGCAGGCGTTTCAAAAGTCTGATAACTATCTGATGAATAAAATGACGGTTTGATAATTTTTCCAAAGAAAACATGTATTTCAACCAGCTATATTTATACTTCAGTTAAATATATCTAGACTATTGAAAACTCAGCCCTAATGTCCATTTACCTCTGCCTTATCTGGGGAAATACGGCTGTGACCTACATATGTAACTTATACGGTTACTTAAAGTATTTCTGAAGAATTAATAGGTATTTAGAAATCGAAATCAGGACAGCATGTTCAGTTACTTTACAATTGATTAAAACATAATATACCTCTTACCGTCTCCATATTATTATAGAATCAACTGGATAAGCATATATCATACATTGCAGAACCCACAATTTGACGTTGAGTACCCAGGTTGTTGTATTTTAAGGATATCATGTTTTAATCTAATGACTTAATTCACTCGACTCTTGGTGTTTACTGCTTTTCATTCGCTCCGCTTTCTTGTAGCGTTTACTTCTATTTTTTAGAAAGAAAACAAGATGGAATGTAAACGTGCATACGCGAGCCTTGCAATTTCGGGGTTTTATTTTACGCAATTGGAATCGTTGGGGACGAGGTTAGGTGGATTATACAGTCATGTTCGCCGGGCCTAGGGGATTGTTTGATTTTACAAGACAATGTAAACTGACATATTTTATTTTAATACAAAACAGTGGCATTATCTTTATTAAGTTGGCTGATAACTGTGTTAAACGAATAATCATCTTAAAACGGCACTCGCTCGAGATCTGAGATCCGTTTTCTCGCTGGTGTAAGATGATAAATTTCAACAGCAAGCTCTTAATAATTATCAAGCGTGCGAATCGATGGGAATCGTCGCGGAGGGGGCTCGAAGACGTGAGGGGGCAGCGTTCGCGGTGCGGGGGTGCCGAGGGACGCCGCGGTACCGCGCAAGTCGCCGCTGGTATCGACCGCCCCGGATGTGCATCGCAATGCCGCCGGAGAGATCAGGCGACCCACCTACTCGCGGAACACCACGGCACCGTTCGGATCGAATGCTTCAAGTCACTGTAGTATGCAAGAAGTGTGCTGCACCGCGGTTTTCATCGTTTGTCTTGTGTACCGCCATCTCCCGTATGAGACACGATGTCTCGTGTGTGCCTCTTAGCGTTTCAGTTGAACCTGTATGATTCACGACCATATTTCATAGAAAATATAATATTATCCCAGTATCTTTTAGCACAATAAGTATTAGTGTTGGTAATATCATATAAAAATGGTTTCATAGCAACATTTCCGATCTGTACCAAAATATCAGTATTAAGGTCAAGGGTCGTAAGTCTCTTCCCTTTTTCCAAGGAAACGACTACATTGTTAGTCGGTGTTTACTTGTAGCAAATTCGCAAAGTGAACTAGGGAAAACATTTATTCCAGTAAAAAGTCAATTCCAAAATGCCAATTTGATGTAAATATATCTACATAAATGTATCTTGAAAATCAAGATTTATTTTATGTTACATTAAGTCAGAAAAGTTTTAAATCTACAAGCCCTTCCGCGTAAAATTAATTCTCTCCTTCCCACAGAGGTATTCTTATACCGCGATGGTCGTTAGGCGTTGATGTAGCGTTAACGTTGCGTTGTCCTGGCACACCGACATTTAAATCATGATCTATCATCAAAAAGTGATACTATAATTTATCACGTAGTCACGTCATGTCAGTCAGTTATTTCCCCTTTTTTGTTATAGTGATAACTTTTCACACCATCTGAATAATGTAAAAATGTTGTGGCATGCTAAACTCACTTCTAGTAATACTTAAGGCCTAGTTACTCCCCGGCATTAAAATTGAACTTACTGAATTGATTGACTGTTTGATTGAATTGATTGACTGAGGTTGACTGATAAAAAATGCCCTCAGGCGTTAACCGCCTCTGTACATCGGTGTGCGTAAAGTATTTAATAAATAAATAAACTGAATTTGAATACAACCTGGTTGTCAATAATATCATTTTTTTTTTACTAAGAGTCATGCGTGCACCAATGAACTACATTTAGTTTAAGAGCACTTATCCCAATTTAGTTGGAGTCTGCGCAGCAAATTTTGTTCTACCGTAAATGATAAATCATTTATTAATTTGCAAACACGGGTAAAAATATACATTGATGTTTTGTTTTTAAATTAACAATAAAGTTCTCCATGTTTAATCATGACATGGCTATGCAAATAATGAAAGTAGTACGCCATACATCTCTTATTTTTAAATCATTTTATTCATGGACCGGAAATCATTAAATCACTTCTTCCGCTCTGGGCTGAGCGGAAGGTATCTTGTCTATTAATGCGGCTTTCCATTATTGTGTTGTGTCGTGTCGTGGCGCATTCTGACTCAGTTGATTGGCTACAAAACTAGTTATAATATATAAATTTCCAAAAAATATCAAAAACGTATTTTTTCACGTAAAAAAAATGACGGTACAGTGCGTTATAAACTCGTGTGACGTCAATAGCACCCATTTTTGAAGTTTGATGCGATTTATATATATATATTTTTTTTAGAAAATCACGGGCGTACGAAATAGTTGAAATGTTTCAATCTTATGTGGGAATATCGAGGTAAAAATTATATACATATCTTGGGTTATAAACCATCTGTGTGCCAAATTTCATAAAAATCTGTTCAGTAGTTTTAGCGTGAAAGAGTAACAAACATCCATCCATCCGTACATATACAAACTTTCGCGTTTATAATATTAGTAGGATATAATAAGAAAAATACCCAATTAAATGGTTGATTAAGCCAGTTGGCTGCGCTGCGACATATACTCGTAAATATCATGTTTCCCACAGTACATCCACTGTTTATTTGGTGTTCCTCTACTCTCTTCTCTTTCTTTTATCTTTATTTTTAGTTATCCAAAATCATGCTCAAAAGTTTCGTCAATATTACATAGATTGATAGAAGGTCGAACTAAATAGTGGTTAGTTCAATAAAAAAAACACAGGGGGAGTGTAATTAAGGTGTAGGTCAATCCAATCCCACTGCAGTACAGTTTAAACAAGTCAATCGCATTAGAACAGTAAATTAAATTAGACCTTGGGATCCAACCAAAATAGCGAGAGGAGGTGCGCTGATGAGTTAGTTTTATTTGTAATGTATAAAATCTTAAAATAAGTGTTTAAAACAGAAAAAGACGAATTACCTAGTAGGTACCTAATACTTGGTAATGTATTGTTTATTATAATGTATATAAAAAGTACTTGGTATTGTATAGAAATATCAAACATTTTACTCGACACAGGCACTACATAACAAGCATAAATTAAAAGAGATGTATCTAAATTCCGAATTACACCACTTAGAAACAGTGTTGGATAGGCGCAAGGTAAAATTACTAAAAATGGTTCTAAAAAGTTTCTGGGTCGCTGCATCGCTCTATTTTCGGCTAGGTAAACTTTTGTGAAGTGAGCATCACATCTCTTATTGTGAAAACTAGCTGCTGCCCGCGACTTCGTCCTCATGGAATCCCCGATTTTAAAACATTCTTTATCGCTGCTCCGCTCCTATTGGCTTAAGCGTGATGATATATAGCCTAAAGCCTTCCTCGATAAATGGTCTATTCAACCCAAAAATAATTTTTCAATTCGAACCAGTAGTTCCTGAGATTAGCGCGTTCAAACAAACAAACAAACTCTTCAGCTTTATAATATTAGTATAGATAAAGGTACGAGTAGCACAGTTAACAAGTGTTTAATAAATAGACCACTCACATGATTACTATTTTGAAGTTGCTTATTTTTATGGCGCAGTACCCCGCCGGAACTCTGGGAGGAGTATCTATTTCCGATGGTGGCCGGTCAATGACTCCGATCCGGAACCATAGTTGAGCGATTTGGTGGGGTGGGTGCCTTTAACTATTGGCAGTTGGCACTCATCTTTAGTTGCATATTTTTATTCAAAGTTTACGATTCTACAACATTTTGTTACCAGGACAAACCGACACAAAAACTATTAATTTTCAAAATTTTATTTATTTCTCTGATATCTATCAAAGTAAGTCACAACTTAACCTTACAAGTGTAATCAAACTCATCAATTAGCCAAAAAAGATAGATATGAGAAGCTTAAACTAATCAGTGAAACCTGCATTGTTAAAGCTTTTATTTGATTTGAAATGTACTTAGGCAACTTGTAGTTACGGAATTATTTAAATGCTCGATGGAATTCGATGGGTTCAATGGCACCATAGCGGGATGTAACCATTCCAGATTGCTGAAGGCGCACAAGTCGCAAGGCTCGGCCGCCGGAGTGCGCAGTAGCGTCCGCACCTCATTGTAATAAGAATTTGGCGCGTAAAAAGCGGCCAGTCTTCTGAGAAACGGGCCTCAAGAAAGGCCTTCTCAGAAGGGTCGAACGGCGCATGTTGTTGAATTAGTGCGTGAAAGTTTCTTTTAGTTTTACATTGAAATTATATTCTGTTTACAAATGAGTAACGCGTTTCATTGGTCTGGGTGAATAGGTTATAAACCTTATAAACCTTTACCATTTGCAAAAGCTTTGTAGAAATCAATCTAAATGATACGGTGAACAACATTTTACAACAAATTTACTCAAAATTTAATGCAAGCACATAGTTTTGAGTAAATTAATTATTCAAAAAACCACTTGTATGAATAAATAAGGGCTTATTCAAAAATCTCTTAATAATTGTTGAAAACATTTAACGAATTTTGTATCAAAATACAATTCAATTCCCAAGCACCGTCCAAAATATAATTAATAGGTACATTTTATGCTTACTAGATATTGAATGGGTTGTCGAAAGTCGTATGTATTAGTGAATTAAATTAGGCAGGTTTGATAATATGTTATTAAACATTCGTTAAAAAATGAGTGTAATATTAATACTGGACAGAATGTAATTCAGTCAAATCAAGGACTTCACAATTACAACACATCGAGTTGAGTGATATATAAATGGTGGTAGCGTTGATATTGGACAAGCTCATAGTTCGCCATATGCCGTTGTTTAGTAGTCGAGAAGCGCGCGGCAGGCGGTTTCTTTTTTGTCCCCCGCGGATTCCATTGCCCCATGTCCAACCTGTAAGTCCGGCAGTTTGCCGAGCGTTGACCGCGCGCCAAGCTACGACGCGCAAAGCCGTTGGACAACCTACACTGGACGCTTTCGATGGCTCCCGTAAACTTATAAAAGTTGAAAATGTATTGAATCGCTGTCCCATTGTAATTTCTTCATGTTTAAGAACTCTTTAAGTGACTGGATTTATTGACTGCGTTCAACAATGTTTGTTGTTGTTTTTTTTTCGTTGGCTATGTTCGTTATTGTAGCATTCATTTTTGTGAAAAAATATTAAAATGATATCAATTTATGAAGTTTTTGACATTTGTAAATTTTCGTACATGAACTTGTACTACTGATGTTTTCCAACGGAACGTTGTTGTTGTCGTGGTTACGATGTTATTCTTTTAACCCAAAAGTTGTCTGGTAGAGAATGCCTTGTGGTATCGCCTGTGTACTGGTGTACACGAAGTTTTTAATATAATAAGTATAGGTACATAAATTATCTTTGTTAATAATTACAGGTTGGTGGAAAAATATCAAACTATGCTCTCTTAATCTAAAGTGGAACGTCGAAAAGTGGAAAGTGGAATTCAAAATAAAATAATAACAACCTTTTCATATAATCTTATCTTAAAATCAGCCTAGGTCAAACAGGCCCTATAATAGAAAATATAACTTATATTTAAAATAAAATTTATATTAATCGTATGTCAAAAATCTATTTTAAATAATCTCGCAGCATTTTATTTTAAATTCACGGTATTAGCAAAAATCTTTTCAGTGTCTGAATACGTACCTACATAACGTATCAGTAATTCTTATACTTCAAAATAAAAGTAACGACTAAATAGATTTTTAAAGATCAAGTCTTAATGATTTCGCATCCGACGTTAGTCCTGCGAGCGTAGGCGTTTGTTGAACGTATGTATGCATGTTGTAGATGTTTCGTTACGTCTGCGCAATTTTGCGTTATCCCCGCGGAACTGCCGCGTACGCGCATAATGATCGACTTCCCCTTATTTTACTATAGAAGAGCAAAGAAAAAAAACGACGCAAACACAATAACAACGAAAAGTAAAAGAGAAGTATAGTAAAGAATGATACAGTAAAATTGCGTATTAATACAAATCTTTCCTCTTTAACTTTATCTATATCTATACTTACTTTTAATATTATAAAGAGGAAAGATTTGTATTTTTGTATGTACTTAACGAATAAACTCAAAACGACTGAACCGATTTCAAAAATTCTTTCACCGTTGGAAAGCTACATTCACCCTGAGTAACATAGGCTATATTTTATCCCCATATTCCCACGGGAACGGGCACTACGTGGGTAAAACCGCGGGGCCCTGCTAGTAATATTAGTATAGATAAATAAGTCGCATTCGTTACATTGTAGAAGTTAGAAGCATTTAGCTTTCCTTTT
The DNA here is from genome assembly GCA_905332915.2 of Hecatera dysodea. Taxonomy (NCBI): domain Eukaryota; kingdom Metazoa; phylum Arthropoda; class Insecta; order Lepidoptera; family Noctuidae; genus Hecatera; species Hecatera dysodea. The sequence goes on along the minus strand of HG995286.1, from coordinate 14,761,224 downwards.
TTAGTGATTAAATGTAGCCCTGTACTGATGAAATTTTGCTGTCACGTTAAAAACAGTTGGCAGTGCCTGTGGCAGCGGTTACGCAGCGTAACACATCTATTATGCACATTAGATCAGTAACTTCAAAAACTGATCACCGTAGATAAGTGATTACGCGCCGTAACTTAGCTTCGCAGCGTAGCTTAGTGGCTACGAATCGCGGCTTATTGGCAACGCACCGTAGCTTAGCGGTTACGCGCCGTAGCATAGTGGCTATGCACGGCTTCTTAGCGGCGACAGGGCAGTACAGTGGCGTATAATGGTCCTTAGCACTGTTCATTAATACAGTAACTCGAACAAAATACTATGTTAGCAACAAGCCTATTGCGAACACACCATACTATAATCGCCGTTGCTGATTATCTCGTTAATGTTAACCGTATTATTATATTCTTAAGTGCTTTCCATATTTTTTTACCGAATAAATAAAATAAAATGCTATTCAATACAAAATTTCGCCGCAAATCAAATCAATATTCATTGGTGAAGACCCATCCCTACAACGGAACCCGTTTCTGTGAGTAGTCTACGTGGGTCAACTCACGCTTTGTCGGATGTTTTTGATTTGATAGAGGATGCCCTATTAATAACATGTATTTTGATAAATTAACCTCGGTACTTCGGTAGTTTCTAAGTTATCTTAAAAATGTGTTTAATTAATTTGATCTACGCTAATGAAACATAAACGCAGTTGTGGATGTACCTAATTGGAAAATGCTTGCAATTACGTCCACAACTAAGTTTATGCGTGTGTGATGCTATGATGTATCACACACGCATAAACAAAGAAAAAAAAATACTTTAAAGCATATTTTGTGTAAATGAGTCAAGCAATTTATATAACGCGTTAAACGTTACAAAGTGCAAATATTAGAATCAGACTTGCCGATAACGGTTCAGTATTCGGAACAAGATACTTCGTGTGTAATGAATGAGTGAATAAATATTCCTTACTGATACAATAAAATTCACTATAGATATTCACAAAATTTAGAAAAAAAGACATGTCAACCCATAATACCCAGTGAAATGTAATCAATAACACGTGACCTTATAGTTTTAAGTTAAACAAAACGGGTGCGTTATAAATAACCTGCTCGTAGCTAGTAAAACTGCCAGCAATTGGTTGAAATTGAAAGTATTAATTGTAAGTACGAATTAAGTTATTCTTTTTATTCTTTAGGCTATATATATATGCTTCGCGGACTTAAATTTTTATTGATTGTTTTAAAATGTTGTGCACACAACAACGGTTGTCATTTGAACGAGATAAGATATAACGAAGGGGAGTAAGCAGCGAACAAAGCCGAGCAAGCCGACAGTGGCGGGAATGAGACGGGGCGACCGGCGAGTGGACGCGTCAGTTGCGCGCGCGCCGTTCATTGATGCGCAGGCGCCGGGGGGCGCGGGAGAGGGGGAGAGGAATGCGGTCGCGGCGAGCAATGACCGCGCCAGGGTCGCTTCCTTTACGAGAAGCGCGGGCCGTCGTACTACAGCCGATCCCCCCACCTGCCCCACGCGGCCCGTACTACCATGCTCCTCACGGCCGCGACGCGCGCTTTTTGACCCGTAGTCCGTTACAAAAATTAAGTGCGCCGCATTCCGCGACCGTTCTATTGTCTCTTTTACTCTTGAGTCAGGTCGCATCTTCTCTTCTCCTTCTGAGTGGTAGCCTCTTCGATACGTCGTTTGGTGTTCAAAGTAAGGCGCAGGGAGTTAAGTCTCGACGAGCTTTCTCTACTACGTTGTTAGCTTGCTTTCGATCCCAAAGCTCATTTACAGTTCCACAGACGAGTAGCGTGCGTATCCATCATACTTTATTGCCATTATTGACGTAAATAATAAGTAATTTTCGCTAATTCCGTGGAATCACCATGACAATATTGTAAAATAAAAGTATTTTTTACTAGCGCAATAATTGAATGCGTATTTTATGTAAGTACCAATTTATAATGGACTAGCTGCTGCCCGCGACTTCGTCCCCGTGGAATCCCCGATTTTAAAACATTCTTTATCGCTGCTCCGCTCCTATTGGCTTAAGCGTGATGATATATAGCCTAAAGCCTTCCTCGATAAATGGTCTATTCAACCCAAAAAGAATTTTTCAATTCGAACCAGTAGTTCCTGAGATTAGCGCGTTCAAACAAACAAACAAACAAACAAACAAACAACCAAACAAACAAACTCTTCAGCTTTATAATATTTATAATGGATTTAAATTAAACTTAAAGGTAACTTCGCCAATTCTATTTAAACCATTTTTGTATTACGAGTGTAAAGGTAGGATTTGCTTATAAAGTTACACCATCTCTGAGTGGCATGACCCTGGGAAATAGCTAGTGAATAATATAAATGATAAAGCTCTTGTCTTGTTTGTGTGTTGTGCTCCTCATGACTCATCTGTGATCCTAAATAGGTATAATATTTTCCATGAGTAGCAAAAATTAGGGTCAGCCGACAGCTCACACCGAGACGCGACGCGACGATGCTTGAGTAACTGACCAGTTATTTCGCACGGCAACAACACATCGCGGGGCGCTACGATACGCACCGCTACGTTTCTAAACGCATCGTGAAGCCGCGGGCTGGTACCACGGCATTGCAAGCAGTTGCACGCCCTGTCTACCTGTGAAGCATCGTTTTACGGAGACAGTGCGCATTTTTCTTCCATGTAATCAGTTTCGTTAATACTTAGAAGAGAGACATAGTTTACGAAAAATCCAGTTTTTTTTTAAAAGAATTAGCATCACTTATCTGTTACTAAGTATCTAAAATAATATAATAATTTCCTTCGAAGCACGCTAAATGAAAAAAATACGTGTAATTTATGTTCAATTAATATTTCACCCGCGCCTACGTCTGCTCAAATTTAGTACATAAATGACTTTCCACCGTTTCTCGGTTGGTGGAATTTCTAAAGTTTATCTTCCGTTTCCTTAGTGCTCACCTACATCTTAATAGAAGCCTAGGCCAATTTCACGTTTGTAGGTCCAGTAGTTTCAGACAGTAAGTTTCCCTTTTATTGCTATACGTAAAATTTTCGAACTGACTCGCGAAGTAATATGCTGCTGCATCTTAAAAAGTGCGCTTGTAACGTGGGCTCGAGCTGACCTTTACACTTGAGCCTTGCATACCCTAGGCAGGGAGTCAAAACTATTTTGTTCCACTTTGTTGACTGAATAATGTTTTACCTTGTTAGGGATGAGCTACTATTTCTTATAGCTACTAATTTTTTTCGTAGGTATTTGCGCGGATTTTGTGGCTTGGCGTTGAGGGCAGGTTCGTGTGTTTTTGCTCTGGCGTTCAAAAGGTTAAAAGGCAGGTCAAGAAAAGAAAGTGGAAGTTTATTGTAAAAACGGATACCGAGCCCCACAAATGAGTCATGGACCTTACGAAGTCGGCGGGAAGGAGCATGTAGCTTGTGCTTGGTGTTAAAGTTGTGGATGTCGCTCGTTTTACAGTACAAATGTATATTTTGCCTAATATATAAAATGTTTGCAAAAATGAATTGAGATGCTACTGTAAGAATTCCAATGGTTTTAAAAAGGTCTCTTAATGAAACTCTAGGCCCCGAGCTGATATATTGCTCGCACAGCACGTTTTTGTAGGACAAATATATTATGTATGTCAGCAGCTTTTCCCCACAATAGAATACCGTAGGACATAACGCTATGGAAATAACTAAAATAGACTAACCGAGCTGTCTCAACGTCAGTATACTGTCTCACTTTCCTGACAGCGTATGCGGCAGAGCTGAGCCTTCCCGATAAACTTGAAATATGTGGGCCCCATTGTAGTTTGGAATCAACAGTTATTCCCAAAAAAACTGCTGAATCCACAGTTTCAAGTACCTCGCCACTTAAGGTGACATTGGGTCCTAGATTTCTAACATTTGGTAAAGCGAACTTTATACATTTCGTTTTCTTGGCATTTAACACTAGATTATTGGTCGTAAACCAATCCGTAACCATTGAGAGAGCGCTGTTTACGTTACTGAAATTTTGTCTATTCCTATCAACTTTAAAGATAAGAGAGGTATCATCCGCGAACAATACTACGTCACAGATACCCTTTAAGAAAAATGGTAAATCGTTTATGTACACTAGAAACAAGAACGGACCCAGTATTGAGCCTTGAGGCACGCCTAAATGCACTGGTAGTCCGGAAGATTTCACGCCATTGATATCCACACATGTTTTGACGGTGAGATGAAAACTGAATTTCACTGCTTGAAAATAACCAAATATTTCCCATTACCTTCAAATATACATCATAATCATAATCAGCCTTTTAACGTTCCCACTGCTGGGACACAGGCCTCCTCTCTAGGAGAGGGAATGGGCCGTAATCCACCACGCGGGCCCAGTGCGGGTTGGTGAATGTCACATGTCTTCGAATTTTTGGTTCTAGAACATGCCGGTTTCCTCACGATGTTTTCCTTCACCGTTTTGTGAGCAGTGGTGAAGAGATGAATTACACAAACTAATGCGCCTGACTGGGTTTGAACCCGCGACCTACGATTCGTAAGTCGGGGCCGTTACCACTCGGCCACCACTGCTCAAATATACATACGTAGCAGCAATAATGTTGTTCAATATTAAACTGCCAAAATTTTACTTTTTACAGTCATACAACGCTTAAAGATAAAGATGTTGTTGTGGTTCTGATCACTGCGGTAGTTGAATTCTTCTGTGACCCAAACAGGGACGCGTAAATAAATACGTTTTGAAAAAGGGGTCACTTTTAAGAGGAATATTATAAAAAATAAAACATTTCTAACTGTATCGTGTGACATATCAAATGAAAAGACTCAGCGTAAAAGTCTTCTAAATACTTGATTTTTCATAATTTTTAGAAAATACATGCCGGTGTTTTTTTTATGCTTTCACGGTGACGGCAAATGAAAAATGCAGCAGTTGAAAGGTATTTGTAGTTAAAGGGGTGGTGTAAGGTATTGTACTATTTGCAGCAAAATATAATCTGGAGAATAGTATTTGTATGTCTAGCCTTTTCGCAACTAGGTATGTGTGACTGCGTATCTGACCTCCACAACGCAGTAGGTAACTCTGTAATAAGATACGCATTGGCAAAGCGGGTGTAGGATTTTCTGGCTTCTGACTACCCGTGACGTCTTTCCAAGGGATGGATAGTCGTTCCAGTGGACAAACGGCTAACCGTGTTTACTGAGGCCCGGAGTAAACTCAGTATGTGGTGAATGGTCACCCATTTAAAAACTGACCTCGGCTACCTTGGCGTTGGTTAACCTTGGAGTCGACCAGTGTGGATGTCATTATTCAGCCACCACCACCTCCAATTTGGAGAGCTGTATTGATGTTTTAAGCTATTACGATTTAAAAACTATTCCGTATACTTGCCTCTAAATGAACTTCATCCACATCAAATATAAATAAGCGCTGCAATTTCAGAAAAAAAAAAACAAGACATTAGAGTTTGGCAGGATAGTTTGACTAATCCCCCTTAATGTGTAATCTACAGGAAACTTCCCTCCTATTCACAAAACCGTGTCGTATAAATTCCACAAACATAAAAGAAAACTTTGTTTCATTCTTCAGTACGCGGATTTAATTGACCAAGATAAGTAGAAGTTCACGAAAGTGCAGCAATAATAAAGTTCACTTGAGGTTTATTTAATTAGATCGATAGAATAACCTGTTGCTTATATATATTTATTTATTATACATGTACATATACGTATATAGGGAATCATCATCATCATTATTGTGCATTTCTTCCACACTAGTAACGCCCCGCGGTTTCGCTTGAGTAATTCCCGTGAGGATATGGGTATAAAATAAAGCAGTATGTTACTCGCTGATAATGTAACTTTCATCGGTTGTTTTTTTGTAAAAAGCTTTTAATTTTTTAATTTTTAGTGGTACACACCTAAACGTACCGATCACATTGGTGTAAACACTAAAAAAACATGTGATTTCAGCAATTCCGAAAGATTTGCTGTCATTTATTGAAGAGTTCCGTTTCCTATCTCTGTTCTTCATCAAATCTTCACCAAAGTAGAAAGGGACTGCCTTGACATACTAAGATGCTCTTCCAAACCATCGTATACAATTTTATTTTTTTATTTTACATCGAGAAGTTCGAATGAGAACATCTTCAATGTACCCTAAGCCACGCATTATAAGGGATAACTCAAATACTAGTAGTCAGATATCAATCAAATATCAACAAAATGGAACCACATGACAAGCACCATCTTTCGAATACAAAAATAATGATCAAAATCGGGTCACTCGGTACAAAGTTATGAGGTAACAAACACACAAAAAAAATACAGTTGAATTGAGAACCTCCTCCCTTTTTGGAAGTCAGTTAAAAAATCTTTCTTCTTTATAATATTAGTATAGATTACGGCGCAACTTATCTTCTTCGATACATCTATAATACGTGAAGCGAAAACTTTGGATCCCTTTTTACAAAAATTGGGCGGACGGTTTTTTTTTTAATTATGCGTAAAAATACATTATTTTCAATAAATAACACGTTACACACACTACTATTCTTTACCGTGTATTTAATACACACATGCATAGAAATTCTTTTGTTTATTTGGAATTCTATGGTCAAATCGAGTCTGTATTTGTTTTTGGTATTATTTGTCTATAGCCTTACTGAATGTCAAATATAATTATTGATAATAAATTAATTTTCGACAATTTGTACATATACATAATATACTATAATAATATACTATATATTAATACGTCAAGGGAAAGCTATGCACCCCTTATTTACGACTTTTTTGGTGTTGAAATCTGTGGTCCAATCGAGATAGGTACATAATAAATTAATTTTATAGATATAATTATAACCTATTTCATTTTTAAAATCTATGATCATGTCGAGAATATTTGTCTTTAATATTATTTGTCTACATTGTTACTGAATGTCAAATATAACCTATAGTCTTTGGCAATAGAACCCTAATAATGTTCAAACTTATACCTAACTTAAATTAATAATGGTGTAATGTCGACCACTGGGCGACCATTAGTTTCTATTAATCGTGATCTCAGGGAGTCACCTCCCTGTCTAGAAACATTTCATACATCGTTTCTTTGGTTACTCTATAATTGTAGCCATCAACATTGATAGATAGACTCAAAATTCCTTACCAAGAGAACCGATCATACAACTGTTAGTCATTTGCTGGCAAAAACCGTGTGGGACTAAATGAGTATCGATCTCCTCATTCACAGGTTTTCATCAAGCTCTCGATTTAGGATTGTTTCAATAGGGGTTGCTTTCTGAATTATGAATATTAATTTGAGTATCTCTAATTAAGGGAGAAAACCTGCCAAAACTTTGGCGTCAAAGTACGTTCTTAACTCCAAATGTTCAATTCTGAAGTTGGCCCCAATATATGCTGAAGTTAATTTATCTGTAATATTTTAAACTTTAATGAATCGTAAAAAGATCATATCTGAGTAAAATTGACGCACGCATTTACAGATTATTATTGCTCTTTTTTTAGCAAATCACACGTACTTCGTTTAGGACATCTAAACACCTAGAGCTCCTAAGGTGTGTTTCTTATTGAGATAAATCACACCAATTTAGAAATAATATTTTATGAGTGACTTTAGGAGGTTATTTATTATTTTTGTGTTTGTTTTGTACTAGTACTCGTAATATTAAAATTGGAGTCCAATCATGGAGTAAAAAATACGTAAAAACTCTTTGAGACTGTCATGAAGAATTTGTTCCTAAAAATATGAGGATAACTCGCTGATGTTCAAGGATGATTATTTTGTGGAGGAATTGGTACTCGAAAAGAGTAGGTACTTACTGTACCAAATGCCCGTCCAAAATAAGCACAAGGGGTACAAATGTATACCTAATACACTATGGGAAAAATGTAATAGAGGCTGACGACTTAATGTTACTGTTCACATTATATTAAATAGTAACTCACTTACTTAGTTTTGTTAAAGTTACATTTAAAATAGAATTATTTGAAATAATCGTTGATTTTTTTATGAAGTTTTTAATAAAAAAATAGTTGTAACTCTTACAACTATCTACTTCTGAAAATATTAGAAAATAAATCATCATCATCATCATCAACAGCCTGTTGCAGTCCACTGCTGGACATAGGCCTCTCCAATTGCACGCCACTTAGATCTATTTTCGGCTTCTCGCATCCAGTTTCTGCCAGCCGTCCTGCGCAAATCGTCACTCCATCGTGCCTGAGGACGTCCTACACTACGTTTGCCGAGACGCGGTCTCCACTCTAAAACTCGTTTACCCCAACGGTTGTCGGTTCTACGACTAATATGGCCAGCCCACTGCCACTTCAGCTTACTAATCCGGTGGGCTATATCAATTACCTTGCTTCTCTGACGGATCACCTCATTTCTGATGCGATCCCTCAGAGACACACCGAGCATAGCCCTTTCCATAGCCCGCTGAGCGACTTTGAGCTTATGGACCATACGAGCCGTCAGTGTCCACGTTTCGGCTCCGTATGCCATGACGGGTAGGACGCACTGATTGAAGACTTTCGTCTTTAGGCACTGTGGGATCGACGATGTAAAGACTCGACGTAGCTTCCCAAATGCTGCCCAACCCAACTGAATTCTTCTGTTCACCTCGCCCTCAAAGTTGTTTCTACCTAACTGCAGTGACTGCCCGAGGTACACATATTTTTGAACAACTTCGAGAACGGCACCGTGAATCGCAATCGGTTCCGGTAGAACATGTTCGTTGAACATGACCTTGGTTTTATCCAAGTTCATCCGTAGGCCGATGCGTACAGAAGAGTCAGCCAGGTCATTCAGCATCTGTTGTAGGTCCTGCAGTGTTTCTGCCATAATGACGATATCGTCTGCAAATCGCAAGTGAGAGATGTACTCGCCATTGATGTTAATGCCACGTTCTTTCCAGTTCAGCGTCTTGAACATATCCTCCATTGCATTAGTGAACAATTTCGGGGAAATAACATCCCCTTGTCTCACTCCTCGATGCAACGGTATGGGACTTGTTTGCTGATTCTGTACTTGAACGGACATGGTGGCGGCCTCGTAGAGACATCTCATCACTTGGATGTATCGCCAGTCTACTTGGCAGCGCTGCAGGGACTCCAGAACAGACCAGATTTCAACCGAGTCAAAGGCCTTTTCATAGTCCACAAATGCTAGACACAGGGGCTGATTATACTCTTCGGTCTTCTGTATAATCTGCCGCACTGTGTGAATGTGGTCTATGGTGCCGTATCCGCTCCGAAATCCAGCCTGCTCTGGTGGTTGGAATTCGTCGAGTCTTCGCGCAAGACGGTTCGTGATCACTCTTGAGAACAGCTTATAGACGTGGCTTAGAAGGGATATGGGTCGATAGTTCTTCAACAAGGTCTTGTCTCCTTTTTTGAAGAACAAGACGACCACACTTCTACTCCACGCCTCTGGAGTTCTCCCTTCAAAAAGGACAGCGTTGAACAGCTTCTGGAGCTCCCTCAGTACGGGGTTACCCCCAGCTTTCAGCAGCTCTGTGGTAACGCCATCTTCTCCAGGGGCTTTTCCATTTTTAAGCTGCCCAAGAGCGATCTCGATTTCGCCAGTACTGACTTCTGGCAGGTCTTCGGTGAAATGGCGTGTCAATGTGGCTCTAGGACCCTCATTTTCGGGATCAGGACGAGATGCATGCGATGCGTATAACCGGCTATAGAAGTCCTCCACTTCCGAAAGGACTGCTGGCTTCGAAGAAACGACTTCTCCACTTGCTGTGGTCAACTTTGTCAGGTGGCTTCTTCCAAGAGATTGTACGAACACCTTTGACCCCCGGTTCTGCTCGATTGCTCTTTCAACCGAAAGAGCATTGAAGCGCCGGAGGTCGCGTCGTACGTGCTTGTTGATCTCTCGGTTTAGAAACCGCTTTGCCGACGAAGTGACAGGTGGGTTTTCACGTCGTTCCTTCATTAGGCCTAAAGTCTCTTCTGAAAGCTTAGACTTCTTGCCCTTACGCTGCATATCACAGAATCTTGTTCCTTCTTCCCTGAGGATCCGAGTCACATTTTCGAGGTTCTGGTTTACGTCTGTTGTGGTTTCCACGGCAGCGAATCGGTTTTCCAGGTTTGCCTGGAACGTTTCAGATCCAGCCATGGTCTGGAGCAGAGTTGGTCGGAGTCTGGACTTCATCAGAAGGACACGTTCGGCCTTGAAGTTAATATTCAGAGTGCCTCGGACAAGTCGGTGATCGCTACCGGTATTGAACCTGTTGATCACGGAGACGTCTCTGAATATATGCCTCTTGTCCGTCATGATGAAGTCGATCTCATTTTTGGTCATAGTGTCGGGGCTTTGCCACGTCCACTTCCTTTGGGGCTGTTTCTTGAAGAAGGAGTTCATCAAGAACAACCCCTCTCGTTCGAGGAAGTTGACGAGCATTTGCCCCCTATGATTTCTGCTTCCAAATCCATGGTGTCCTACTACCGATTCGCAGCAATTCTGTACTCCCACTTTGGCGTTAAAGTCCCCCATGACAACGGTGTACTGTGTCTTTGCGGTGGAGTGGAGGGCTCTCGATATGTCATCGAACATATCCTCCACTTCGTCGTCCGAGTGTGTCGAGGTCGGTGCGTATACTTGCACTACCTTGAGGCTATACCTCTCGGTGAGCTTCACAATAAGGTACGCTACCCTGTTCGACACACTTGACATTTCCACAACGTTGTCAGATAGGGACTTGTTTACCAGAAACCCAACGCCGCCTTGAGATTGCTGGTCTCCCTCTCGGAAGTACATTAGGTGACCCGATTCCAGGGTTATGGTGTCCTCCCCCTTTCTTCGGACTTCACTCAACCCTAGAAAATAAATAAATAATGCATTATTATAGTTCTGTAACATTAGACCTTTAATTTCACTTAAAAAAAGGGATTTCTATTTTAATTTTCCGTGCAAAGCAACACTTAATATAAAATTAAATGGTAAATTATATTTATTTTGTAATTAGGCTAAACATAACACTTTTACACGTCCAATATTTCTTGTCACTTTAAGCTAGACTACCCTGAGAAGAAACACCGAAACAAACTCAGAAGTCAAAGTCTCTTACAAGTCCATACAATCTGTACTGGTCAAATCATATGAGAACCATGTAGGTTAATGTCTGAGGTAGCCTTTTGAGGAAAGTGCCACACAGATTTGAGTAGATCTGTCCAGATAGAGCAAGCATTTGTCAGATACCGTGTAGCTCAAACTTAGAACTTTAAGGAGCTCAACGATTTGACGAACAATACCAAAGTAAGGACATTTGGGTAGGCCGCAAGAATTACTCAAACTGCCAGACAAACTGAAATAAGACCCTAATATGGCGATTTACATAGTCCTCACGTTCACAATATGTTTTATTAGTACCATGCAGATCTGTGTCTGAAATGGTCTTTTGAGGAAAGAACCACACAGATTTTAGTATGAATCCCTTTTACGCGTGATTTGATTATCTTTAACGTACAATAATTAATATATATTTCTAGAGTTAAAAAGTTTAATTTATTGTTGCAGACTTCAAAGTATTTCTTGTCGTCAGGGCTTGCCTTTCAAACGTCTGTAATTTTACGAACTATTGCGATAGTTCTAGTTATTTAGATATTCTGAACGTTCAGCTTCACGGTTCCTATGTCCATTTTATTTGTTATTTCCTCGTACTAACCACAAAAGCTAACGAGAGGCTAACTATTCCGACACAAGTTTGGCCTGATACCGGGGGTTACGTGTAAGTCTATTTGGAAATTAAGTACTTAATACAGTTCCTTTCTAAGAGTTTGATTGCATTCAATTTGCCGTTTCACATCATTAAACTTTGTCTTTGCCCACTTTTGTGGCAATCATTTTAAATTTTCACCATAGGTATTTAATCTTTAATCCCAAACATATACCGACTACGTCTTCTCTGTTCATCAAATGCAAATATAGTTTTAAAAGTTCATTTATTTGCGGAAAGTAGCTATTGGGCATTACGTTTGAGTATAAATAAATAAAATAAGTCTTTATTTCCCAAAATAACAGTATACATAATTCCAAAACATTTGCTCTATGCACATTACAATACCAATTTATATTAAATCATAATACATTCTACGAGTATATTCGATTAATTATACTGCGTTACACGATTTTGGTACCCGCTTAACTGATAGGTGGAATAAAAGCTGATGAGTCATTGAAAAAATATCGCAAGCATTTGTGGTATCCATCACGTCTGGTTCTTGAGATAAGTGCCGACCAGTTTTCAACTACCGTCATATAACGCATATTACAAATAGTCGAAGTTTTGTATATCTACGTTTTTTATTGTTTTGTTTTGTTTTTATTTCACATATTTGTTACATTCTCAAGGATAGAAAATGAGACGTGATAAGAAGAAAATAAGCATTCAATATTTTTATACAATAGAAATGAACACGAAAGTATTACATTTTAAAAGGGGTCGGTCTAATTAATTTTTATTTGTAACGAAGCGTTGTTAGATTTAATACATGAACATTTAAATACTAGAGTAACATTGTAGATTGTAATATAACTCTAATGTAAATTAATGTTTTCCTGAAATATTGAAGTATAAAACGAAAATATTTATTAAAGAAGATTGTAAACTATATAACATTCATAGACAGATTATATTTTTATATATTCAAAATAGCTGCTAAACAAATCTCTGTCATCCTATCTTTTTAGAAAATGGTTATTTGAAACTAGACTAAAGCATTGATCGATTTATACATATAATCAACGTCACAATCTACCACGCACCTAACTGTATGTTCCTCGTGTAAAGATTCATGCACATGGTTACTGAATGCAGGATTGGATAAGATCATCAAATGGCTGGTTATGCTAGGAGGTATGGATAGAGGGAGGGAGCATATGAATGTAAAGCTAACGTATGGCTTGAGCTCTGCGGAAATTGGACGGCATCGATATTTCAGCAGCGCGCCAGCGAGCTTCGACGACTGCGAGTAATGGATGTCGTTGTTTTGCATGGAATGGCACACTGGAGAGTGGAGACACTGCCTGCATCATGCCGTAAATAATGGCAGGCTGTTAGTACTTCGCCTACAAGCTAAGGAACCCGTTTTTATAGTTTATTCCTACTGGCGTGCCTCCGGTGTTACCTATACCCGTTTGTTCGTTCACTAGCATCTTGTGCTGAATTAAAATTATATTTTTATTGAAATGTAGCCATTTCAATAAAAATATAATTTTAATTCACACTATAAGATAATACGTAATTACACGTTAACGTTAACGTTGAACTTGTCGCTAACAAAAGAGACAGTCTGGTTGTAATCAGTTTGCTAAAATCATTCAAACACAATTTTAGTTATCAGTTTCAATTATTTTAAGAAAACCTTGATGTAGGTAGTTTAAAAAAAATAACTGGCCGCATTCGGCGCGCTCCAGCATTCATTAGTTACCGTTTAGTTCCAGCTACTCATCTGCTTACTTACACATTAATAATATGCGTAGTGCAACCCACATCTAGCAAAATTACGTTGCGTTATTTCGGCTTAGGAATGTGGTATTTTAAATAGGCATTACAGGCAACTTTTCGCCTCGTAGTTTTCCGTAGGAACTTCATAATCATCTATTCGTTGACGAAAGACTGCTCTGATTCTGAGTTCACAAGAACAACTCGGCAATACCATTCGATATAGCGATTTCTCTCCATGATTTAATGTTCTGTTTAATAATATACGAGTATCTCACTTTGGCTTAAAAAGTAGAATTATAATTGCTAGGAAACTCACACGTTTTTTTTCATGCAACAAGTGATTTAAATTCTTGCCAAATATAATAAAAGGCAAAATTGAAAATTTTGAAAATACCCCCGACGACGCTAAAAACAATTGAAAAAGAATTAAATATTCAATAAAAACCCCCGACTTACAGAATTATTGTAACCCAAGAATATCCGACAGATCTGCCATTAAATGAGCTAGTTTTTCAGATAGTGATGGCAGCCCCCGACGGATATTCAACAACTACATATATACAACTACAAACCTATTACTGAAAACCGCATCAGAATCGGAGTAGTTTTGTTTTTTTGCATAAACGTATCTTTACTGCAGCGCCCCCTCGTGGGTTGTCACCGTAACACATATCTAAGAACATGTACCAATCAAACCTTAACCCAACACTGAAACTGCATCAAAATTTGAATAGTAGTTTTGCAGATAAATGTCAACATTGGTTTGCCCTAATATCCTTGATTGCAGCGCCCCCTTGCGAGCTGTCACCGTAACACCTATCTAAGAGCATGCACCAATCAAATCTGAACCCATAATTGAAAACCGCATGAAAATCGGTCAAGTAGTACTGGAGATAAATGGGAACATTGGTTTGCACAAACAAACAAACATCCTCTCACCCCAAACGCACACACTGTCTCCGTTTCGTCGTGGGTAAAAAGGTTCTCATTTTTAAGAACCTGACTTTTCTGCTTTAGAAGTTGATGTCGATTACCCATAAAAGAAAATTTATCATTCATGCTATGTCCTATTTTAATACATGGCGCCATCCTGCCGTATATCTTGAAACAGTTACCTAGTCAGAATTTGGTGGCACATTCAAGTTGCTACAGAATAAGCTTCAAGACTGATAATGGGCATGCTAGGAGTTCAGTGCCATCCATGGATCGGAACGCGACGCGCCTAACCGGACACGGCCGGGCGGCGTCCTGCATACTCGAACCACTATGTAGATAGAGCCACATTAGCATCGGTGTAGGTATGGGTATGTAGGTTGTTTGTGTCCCAGGCGCGGTGCAACGCGCGGCCCTGACGCGCCCGCGACCGATGCGCGGCGATGTAAACACCCAGCAAGGTCAACTGCCTTGCGAACGTCGTACTTTTTATTAACTTTTTGTCAAACTTACTGCACACATGTTCAAGATAACGCTTGTAGCCTTGCATGTGAGCCGTTGAGATTGTACTGTAGTTGTTATTTTTTTCGTTCTTTTTTTTTGTGCCTACAAAACGGAACACTCAGTTTATGGACTGAAAGTAAAAAATGGTTTGTAATTTTAAAATACATATACGGTTTTCATTTTTAAGCTAGGACACAGGTAAGAACAGCAAAGAATCCTCCCGGTATTATTAATACAGGATACTATAAATTAGGTTACTGTTGTAATTGTAATGCAGCGTGTACCCTACCTAGTAGTAGCTAGCTTAAGATCGTCATTTCCATGTGAAAGAAATTTATGAGAGGAATGTCTCGAGTATGTGCTTTGAATTGAGTGTCAGCTTGTCAAATATGGAGTAAATAGTAGTGTATGTTTACACTTGCAGTTCACTATCAGACCGACCGCCGGACATATCTTTCAGAACTTACGTCACAGGTAGTCCTATATTCACAATAATAAATTTAGTATACATGTCAAACATAATAAATAAAAATAAAAAATATTACTTTAACAAGTAAATATTCATGTCACAATAACAAAATAATACTTTAAAGTAAACATTCATGTCAAAATTGCACAAACAGGAGAATATAAAATCTCAAAGTCTAAAAAGGAGGAAAGTATCAATGGATAAACGTAACATTAGGCCATGTACATCGTTGAAGCAGCTCAATCCCAAGCCTTTTGGTCTTTAATATTTAACTAAGCTTTCTGGCATAGCTTACGTTTTATTATCAATTTGAATTTATTAATACTAAGGTCTTGGATGCAGGAAGTGAGTTTATTATAAAAACGTATATATTGATATCTAAATGCATCACCTATTTTCTTGAGCCTAGTCTTAGGCATGACAAAATTATGTTTGTTCCTAGTATTCACGTTATGAATATCACTGTATCTTTTAAATAGACTAATATTTTTATGTGCATACAAATGATTCTAATAAATAAGCTGAGAGGGCGTCATTACATTAATCTCTTTAAATTGTTGTGTCTGACGGAGAGTCTACGACTTAATTTGTAAATTGCACGGATAGCTCTTTTTTGTAAAACAAATACTTTCTGAATATCAGCGGCATTTCCCCACAACAAAATGCCGTATGACACTATGGAAATAACCAAGGTATACTAAACGTGCTGTATACCTTGGTCACGAATTTTTCCAACCGCACATGGGCCCCACTGTAGCTTCGCATCCAAAGTTATTCCTAAGAACAGTACGCTTCTCATCATCTTGGGTTTTTAACTCTTCCCCCTTTATTGAAACACTAGTGTTCACCTGTCTAACATGAGGTAACGTGGACTTTAAGCATTTCGTTTTTTTTTCTCATTAAGTAAAAGATTATTAATACTGAACCAGTTAACTACAGTCATAAGGGCACTATTTACACCGTCTGAACTATTTTCCTGACCTTTGAGTTTGAATAAAAGCGACGTGTCGTCTACAAACAACACTATATCATGATTATCCTTTACGAGGTTACGGCAAGTCATTAATATAAATAAGTATACACAATAATATAATCAGTATACATAATAAACAAAAAGGGACCTAAAATCGAGCCCTGTGGGACTCCCATTCTCACTACAGATCCAGGAGATCTTTTACCGTTAACGTCAACTCTCTGAATCCTATCACTTAGTTAAGAAGTAAGAACATCCAGAGAGGCGTCCCGGATACCGTAATAGTGTAGCTTCCTGATTAATGTCTCATGGAGAACACAATCGAATGCCCTGGAAAAAATCGCAGAAAATGCCCAAAGCATCGCATTTGTCCTCCCATGCATTATAAATACATATGTCCTAATAGTTCAACACCGGCTTCGGTTGTTGAACGACCGCGTGTAAAACCAAATTGTTTATTATGTTACAGTTTGTGTTTATTAAAATATCTTTGTATTTCATTTATGATAACATTCTCAAAAACTTTACTAAAAGTAGGTAGCACTGATATAGGTCTATAATTAGTAGGGTCTGACGTACTACCTGATTTAAATAACGGTATTATTTTACTATATTTCTATAGATAATTATTTTATAGATAAGACCGGTCGTACTGTATGGATAAGAATATTGGGCTGTGAAAAAGATTGATGAAAATAGATTACGTGTAGCAGAGATGAGAATGTTGAGATGGATGTGTGGAGTAACGAAAATGGATAAAATGAGTATATTAGAGGTAGTTTAAACATGGCGCCAGTGACGGAAAAGTTGAAAGGGAACCGCTTGTCTTCGTATGGTCATGTGTAAAGGAGGGATGAAACACATGTAAGTAACTAAAGGGAGAGATAAGCCAAAGAAAAGATGGATGGATTGTGTGAGGATTATATGAAAGAAAAGGGAGTTAGTGATAGCGTAACTGACAGGACAGAATGGAAGAAAAAAACGTGTTGCGTTGACCCCAAGTAACATGGGATAAGGGCAGGAAGATGAAGATACTTTTACTATATTTCATTAGATCAGGAAAGTCACCACGGTCAATACATTTATTAAAAATAACAACTAAGGTAGGTGCCACAATATGTATAATGGACTTTGGCAGATCAACAGAATTATATATCTGCTGTTGTTTTTTAATTTCAAAGAATTAAAAGTTTTTATTATATCATTGTAAGTGACATGTTGGAATTTTAATTCAGCATCACATAGTGGAGTGGACGTTTAGTTTATATTATGTTTGTTACCCACGATAAAGGAGAAATTTTATTTAAAAAAAAGCATTACATACTAAACTAGGCTGAGAGCCAGCACTTTTTGAATGTCAAATTTTACATAAAAACAGTCCCAAGCACGATGGTTGTGCTAGTGAGAATATAATTATAAAAACTAGGAGAGGTGTGATCTGTGTCAAAGTTGGGTAAATTTTGCAAGGTACGTAACCGTACTTCTTTGTGAGATTAATAAATGAGACTGAACTGTGAAAAAATCGATTCATGAATATTAAAACTTTTAGTACAACGCAACCTCTAAACCTTAGTTAAAGCGTAATTTTGGAAAATTAACTAACTTACACCTTATCTTCTCCTTTACGGGGAGAGTTTTCTAAAATTCTTTTTTTTTTTGCTGAGTTCTACTATAATCTACTTCCGTGGCAAAATTCATCTTCATAGGTCCCTGTGTAGTCATTGCAGCAGCGTGGCAGCAGACATCGTGCGGTAGCAGAAAATCTTCGCCATTAAATCTAAAACTGAAAAAAAAAACATAGGGATGCAGATGGCTGAGCAAAATGTCGTCAATGTATCTTTCTGCGGCTAGCCCCCGAACATGTTTGCCACGTGTGCCACTGTTTCCGAAAACAACACTGTGCGGTTCGCTTCCCCGGGCTCCGATAGACTCTCCGTCGACGGTCGTGCATTGTAGCATACAGGCACATCCTTCGTCCGAGAACAGAAGAATGGCTAACTCCATTGCTCAATATCCCAGTCTAAGTGATTGCGAGCGAAGTCGGGCTTGTCGATGGACTGGCTTCCATTGGTTGGCTTTTTGGGGTCGATATCGCTTCTTAGATTCTTCGCTTCATCGTCCACTCGCTGACAGCCCTCTCTCGAACATCTTTGAGCTACTGCTGGATGTCCACGCCGGTCAGGTGTCGATGTCGGAGAGAAGACGTGGTCATCTCTAACTGAAGTGCATGCTAGCGTCCAGATCCTAGTCTCCGGACTAAGTTTCTAGTATCCCTGAATGTATTGTTTACCTTCGAGACACAAGGCGCTGGACAACCCTTGCTGGATTAGGATGACGACTTCATCGGCTTCTATAGGTGTGGTTTCCATTTTCTTATAGGTTGTTCTCAGTGACGTGAAACATTGGACTGATGATCAATTTAACTATCGCCCATTTTTATAGGGTTTCAGGACTACCAAAAAAATTTCGTTTGTTTTTAAATTCCATGACATAAGGCGTATGATTAATTAAAAAGGTTGTTTATCATAGTGCCGATATATGTTAATACTAGCGGGGCCCCGTGGCTTCACCCGCATAAGTTTCATTCATCCGGTGGGAATATCGGGGTAAACTTATCCTACATGTTAATCCTGGTTATAAACCACCTGTGTGCTAAATTTCATCCAAATCAATTCTGGAGTTTCTGCGTGAAAGAGTAAGAAACATCCATCCATACTTACAAACTTTCGCGTTTATAATATTAGTAGGATAATTTACGAATGAATGAGTAGGTGTCGCTATACCTGATTTTTTTAACTTTCCTCGTGGAAGCACGCGGAGTGTTCGGTGCTTGCGGGTAACAGCCATATTGATCGATATTCAGCGTACGCTGTAGTTTGGAAAGGTCGCAATCCTTACTCCAGAAAGTAAGCATTTACCAAAAGTCGTCATTCATACTAGCATAAAGAACTAGCCAAACTTTAGATTAATGCTCTATTTACGTAGTTGTTGCCAGCTAAATATTTGTTAAACGCATGCCACGCAAGGTACCTTAATCAACGAAGCAGTTAATATGCATGTAGCCACCAACTGTTAATTATCTCTTACATATACTGTCAAAGTCGTTCCAGTCAGTTGATGGTTACAAATTGCTCCGGATAATAAGCATCTACCAAAGTATTCAATGTTTCTTTCAAGCATTTAAAAATAACGGAAAAAGACTAACAATTAACTTATTCTATTCATGTTATCTAGATTCAAACTAAATCTGGCGGAAGAATTAATTTAATATTATAAGCTACCAAAACGTATTGATTGTTTAAAGATACGCAGAATTGAGTTGGCGCAGTGCCATAATCCGCAAATAGTGGAGTTGAAAACTAGCGCATGTGGAAACAATGTTTCAAAGCTTTCAGGTGCGAAATAAAGTACTTCTGTGAAATACATTTGAGCCGTTGATTGTAGGACGTTGTGCCACTGGGATGGTTTGCAATGCTTAAAGTTTCAGATTTGCAAGAAGATATTGGTGTTGATTTAGGTGTAAACCTAAGTCCAGGTCAAAGTTCAATATATAATGGGGCAGCACAGCACAGCTTCCATACAAATTTACCTCAGGCATCTTACCATCTAATATATAGAGGTACAGTAAGCTATCAATAACGACGAATCTGCGCGCCAGTGGTTAGCCATGAGCCCTACATTACAATAATATAACCCGCTATTCCGCCATTGTCTACCGCAACTAATTCAATATTTATGTTTATGAAGGAAATAGTTTGTGAGAAAATAATTTAAGTTTATTACGAGCATCTGGAACTTTGTCCCCCTTTGTGAATAACAAGATGGAAAAAGTTTCCTTATGCAGTTTTCACTGCCCGCTGAATACTGAACACTATACTTCAGATAATGACATAATATTTCTTCCCGTAGGTAGTTACGCGATAATATGAACATTTTTATATTGAAACACTGACGTTTCCCTTTCCTGTTAAGAGCTATGCCAAAATAAAGACTGGGCGACGGCACAGTATAGCTATAGACATATACTACGGTTAGTTGGTTCAAGAGGATTTTCCTTTAAAAGGTCAATCATCTTTTAAATAAATTTTCGTTTTCACTTGTTTTTAATACAGAGTCTTCGAAGATATAGTTACACTGTTTTAATTTGTGGATTGCGTATTCCTCCTATAAGTATGTAATATATTTTTTTAGAGTAAATAATTTAAAAAGTTATTCTCCTCTGTCGCTATCTATTAGCACAATTATCTGTTTAAGGATGTCCATCCATTACATACCGAGATTTGTGCCTCGGAAATCCTCATCTAACAAATGGAAATATATGAAGATCTGATCTTTTAAATTCAAATGTGAGTGCGGTGGCACTATTGACCGTGTCAACTGAATGAGAAGATTGACCTGCTACAGTGAATCCTTACAATAGCACAATTAAATCGCTGCGAGACGAAGTCCGCAATATACCGTCAGAATGTCTCGATGGTGTTGCAAATACCTACTTACGGCCGAAACCAATAACCGATCTATCGCATACTGGAGATAGATAAACAAATGAAACAACAGAAAACCTACATGATTTTTCTGTTGTTTCATTTGTTTTTCTATCTCCAGTATGTGATAGATCGGTTATTGGGTTCGGTCGTTAGCTATGGTCGATACAGGTAGAACCCTTAATTTATTTCACGTACAAATTCCCCTAATCCGGTTTTTGTTCAGCATGATGAGAACTTCTTCTTCATAACTAAATTAATAATGAAGACGGCGAGGTAACAATTCGTTTTTTTTTTTTTTATAATCAGATTGATTTGACACAAGGGCTGAGAGGCTACTGCGATGTCAAGAGAGGGTGCGAAATATCAAACGTAATTATGCGTCCATACTGAAGTGATTGAAAGCTTATTTTTACGCTACGCTGTGTTCGCTATCCCGAACTGTAGCGAAAGCCGAGTTGGTATGCGGTAATCTTATAGTACACCTAAACCTAAACGAGATAGTTCAAATTCCATTGAAACTCTTTTTTGTCACTTAACGCACTATAATTTAATGGTAATTTAAAAACCAACTTAAAATATACATATCTAAAAGTCGAATTAGAAATCGAGTTATAGCATTTACGACCTTCACAAGAACTCGCGATTATATTGCACTGTGGATACCAATCGCGTCCGCCACCGCTCCTTCGCTCTCCTTCGTCACCGCGCGTTTATTCTAGACGAGCACTGACATAGTATAGAAAGCATAACTTAATTAGGTACTCTTGAAGAGGTGCCGCCGTTAAAATAGATGCAATAAGTAATCATCGGCAACGGCGCAGCTTCAATTAGTCTGCCTAGCCTTTTCCGGATGTACCCGTATGACCTGGATGGATATTTTACATGGAGAGACTGCTTACCTGACATCCGCCTCCCAGGTGGGTGGTACGATAACCCTTGACAAGACTGGCGTCAGATGTCCCGGCTTCTGAATAGGCGTAACGAATGTCAATCTACAAATGACATCCGGGACCTCCGGGGCTCGATGTGCTGTTCGAGGAACCGAAGTATCTCAGTGTGTAATCCGTGGTATAAACCGGGGATGGTCACCAATCCGTGGTACGAACCGAGGATTGTCAACCATCCACGGTCTGACGTTTGCAAGCGCTGCTCGGCAACCTCGAACCTCTCCCTCCCCATGCGGCCGTTACTTAAATTTTATTTCAATAATCATTATGTCGTTCGTATTTTTTCACTGGAGAAATTATTTTTGTTGCCAGTACATTCTTGAGGAATATATTGTCTTTCAACCTCTTGGTCACGTAGACAGCGTGCCTCCTTATCAAAACGTCCTAAGTTCAAGAGAATGGGAAAAATACAGTCATACCACACATTAATTCAACACTAGCTTCTGTCTGCGACATCGTCTGCGTACAGAATTGGGTTCACAGTGACATTTAAAAATATTTATGTACATATTTATGTACCTATATTATCTTGCGGCGGCTCCTTCCGGAAATCCTTCTGCTTCTACCAGTCTTCGTAAGCCTCTGTATTTGGAACTTGTGGTTGTAAAAGGATGTCGACACAGTTTGTGTCCTCAACAGAGGTATAATCTCCTTATCGTTTGAAATTAAATTTTAATATAAATAAAATAGTGAGCTATGGTGAAAAATCATTTTTTTTTTTAACTCAACAGTCCTTTGACAATAAGAAACTCCGCTAATAAGACGTTCTGCTATTCGGACGAGTTGCTAATAATACGCTATAGAAAAATAGGAACTTCATTCTCTTCAGTGGCGCTTTTATAATGTGGGAACCTATGTACATAGTTTATTTTTCGTTGCCTTGTTTTATTTTAGTTTGAGATATAAGAGGATTTTGTAGCACACATTACATACATGTACGTAGGTATACAAGATTAAAAAATATGATCAGAGTAGATTAATTGAAATGTGGGATACACTATTCAGATTTGAAATTAAGAAGCTTTTTCGAGAGCGAGGGCGTCAAGAGAGCCCGGGCGGGCGGGTCGTTAGATGAGACGCAACATATATAATAATAACTAGCAGCGCCTCGCGGTTTCACCCGCGTAGTTCCCGTTCCCGTGGGAATATGGGGATAAAATATAGCCTATAGCCTTCCTCGATAAATGGGCTATCTAACACTGAAAGATTTTTTCAAATCGGACCAGTAGATCCTGAGATTAGCGCGTTCAAACAAACAAACAAACAAACAAACAAACTCTTCAGCTTTATAATATTAGTATAGATAATATGAGTATAACTCCTGAAAAGGCTCCGTCGCCTTGGAGGATATGTTTAGGTTAAAGACTGAAACACCTTTAGCTATGTGGATACGAAAATATTTCATAATATATACTTAGTATATCCAATGGTGTGGAAAAACCATTCGATATCCAAAAAAACAAAACGGAAACTGTTGGAAAAAACGATTCGATTTTGTTTATACAATCGAATATTTCCAATAGTTCACTATAGCAGGCCATAGTCATCACTATTGTTACGAGCTTCGGGTTCGTTACAATTAAAATCAGCCGATTAAATAAACCAAAAATGACACTTTAATTTACACCACACTAATTACACTATAAACGCACTAATCACAAAACACAATCGCACTATTAATCACTTGAGTTCGCAGTCGAAGATCGCTCTCGAAGTTATCACTTGTATCGCAAATCCAATACTGACTCGGTCGGCTCATGTGCCGGCCTTATATAGGGCGCCGAGTAGAACTCCAGAAAGTTCGCGTACATATCGGTCGCGACCGACTAAGGTCCGAGAATTCTAGCATAGATAAATCTCGAAGGTCCTTGACTTCACTAGTTCTGCTACTCGATACTAGATGGCGCTAGTGGTACCGAATGCCGCTATCATCCTAACTTAATTCTGGCGCGCAACACTATTAAAACAAGTATTTGTTTGAAAAAATATTATCTAAATTAATTATAGATGTTAGAATTTTAATTGATCGTTTCAATATACATTACCTGTGTTTCCATTTATGGTGGGGCCATTCATTTATTACGTAAGACGATTTAGGGGCCGAGGAGGGTAGACCATGTCTTATTTTTTCTTACAAGGGGGTGGGAGCCTCGATAGTTCGTACGTAAGGTCACAAAAATGTCCATTAGCGCGGCCAAAGCCTCCATTATGGCGGCGGCGGCGGCCAACGTCGGCAGGTCCGAAGAGGCGACAGAGTTGCGGGCGGAGGTCGCCCGCCTCGCGGCCGTAACGGAGAGACTCATAGCGGAGAATGAGTCGCTCCGGAGGGACCTGGCTGGCATGGCCAGAGCGGCCTCTGAGGGGCCGCAGGGGGGGCTGAGTCCGGCGGCGCTGGAGGGGAGCCAAGTGCTGAGCCAGGTGCGGAGCCTGGTGCGGCAGGAGCTGGCTCCCTTCCGGAAGCAGTTCTCCGTTTTGGAGGACATGGTCGGCACAGAGGCCCCCGGGACAGCAGAAGGCGGCTTCGTACGCAGCCGCGGTGGCTGCTGGCCCGGGAACGTCCGGCCAGGCGAAGGCCAAGGCGGGAGCCGCGCCAGCGCCTGTGGCGCCGGCCACGACCAAGTCGGCCCCGGCGAAGAGGGGAAGGAGGAAGGCTGGAGGGGGAGCGGCTAAAGCTGCTGCGTCAGTGGCGCCGCAGCCGCCCCCACCCCCAACCTCGGACCCTCCTGCGGCCGGGGCCGGGTGGCAGGTTGCTGGAGAAATGCGGCAGGCCAAAAAGGCGGCCAGGAGCAAGGCCAAGAGGCAGCGGCGGAAGGCCAACGCCATCGCGGCGAGGCTTCGCGCCCCAAAGTCCGCGGCTGTGGTTTTAACACTGCAGCCGGAAGCGGAACAGAGGGGTGTGACGTACCTCGCCCTGATGAAGCGGGCGAAGGAGGCGGTGAACCTCCGGGAGCTGGGCATCACCGGGGGCATCGAGATCAGGAAAACCCTGACCGGTGCCCGGAAGCTCGAGCTCCAGGCCGACTAGGTGCATTGACATGCGCATAGTGGGCCTGGATGACTCCGTGACGGAGGAGGAGGTTGTGGCCGCCGTCGCCAGGACTGGGGGGTGCTCTGCCGAGCTAGTCAAGGCGGGCACCATCCGACCTGACAACACGGGCATGCAAACCCTTGTGGTGAGCTGCCCCGTGACGGCGGCCAGAACTGTGTCGGAGGGTCGAAGGCTCTTGGTGGGGTGGGTGTCTGCGCGGGTAAAACTGCTGGAACCCAGACCTCTGAGGTGCTACCGCTGCCATGTGGGCAACCACACGGGAGCTATGTGCCCCTCGGAGGTGGACCGCAGCGGACTTTGTTTCCGCTGTGGTCAGCCCGGTCATCGGGCCGGCTCGTGCGAGGCCACGCCGCACTGCAGTGCATGTGCGGCTGTTGGCAAGCCGGCCGAGCACTGGGCTGGGGGAAGGGCCTGCGCGCCATCCGCTCCGACCAAGCGCAAGAGGACCGCCGCCGCCGCCGCCGCCTCTGCCGCCGCCGCCTCTGCCGCCGCCGCGGCTTCCGTCGCCGCTTCTGCCGCTGCTGCTGTGGGTGCTGCGACTCCTGGTACTCGGGAGGGGGCTGAAATGGAGTGCCAGTAATGGTCCCATTTCGGCCTCCTCCAGAGACAAGTCGGCCGCTGTGCTATTGCGCAGTGGCTGATGCCTGTGGACGGTGAGCGTGGGTGGCTCGCCGTCCGATACCAGGCTGAGTTGACGACGCGTTGTGTTCCACGCGCGTCTCAAGGAGCCGTCAGCACCAGGGACGGGGCCCCATAGGGTCGGTGCCTGCTAGGGTTGAGGAATTTGTTCGAAAGAGTTACCGCGGCCCTGGAACGCAAAGGGCACAAGAGGAACACGGGTGGGTTTTAGTCAGTAAGAGTCTGACACTCCCTACCGCTCCAAACTGTGCAAAGTTAAAATTCTACTTTGACATTAATAAAACCAAGCTTTATTACTGCAAATTAACATGTCAAAGATTTTTACTTTGAAAATTAAACATTAAAACAAACCAAACGTGTATTAATTTTTTCCTTTAAATCCTTACATAATCAATATTAAACAGGGGGGTAGGGGGTCGGCTTATTCTTATATTTTCCTATAATAGGGGGGGGGAGGTGGTCCCTAAAATACGCAAATGACGGTTTTCATCTTGTTTTGTTTCTTTGTGAGTATCAAAATGGAGAGAAAATTTAATACTGCCTACATAAACACCCTACGAGTTAGGAAGAGTACATGCCATCGTATCTAGTGCATGTTGATATTTTTATTTTAGATAGGTTCGCGTTTGACTACAATCTCACCTGACAGAAAGCGCTACGATGGAACACGTTTCCCTAGAAGCAACTTATTCACGCTTGTCTTAAAAACACACAGGTCCACTCGTTCCGTCGGTAAGTTAAGTTTTCCCAAAACGTTTTTTGCGTATGGGTGGGATGTCCACCATGTACCGGTGACACGTCACCGTGTTATAGTTCTGTGATGGAACGGCCTTGGCGGAATTAAATTGTGCACTTCCGGCGCACCCTCCCCGAAGCATAGCAATCGAAGTGATAAAGTATAATAATTTATATTTTTTTTTTATTAATATATAGGGTACATTTATATCTTTTACCCAGAAACTTTAAAATTTCGAATTTATGAACACATTCTACCCTCTACCCTGATATAATATATTAATTGAAAAGACCGCATCTTATGTTAAAAATACTAAAAATTCAGTGGTTGGTAAAATTTAATCTGTTTTGCGACTGACAGTTATTTAATTGGAAGAAGTGACAATCATAATATTATTAATCGCCTTCGTCTGTGGCGTAACTAACTTTTCCTGCAATTTCCGCTGAATGCTGAGTGACTTTTAAAAGAAAACGAGGCTATTTTAGTAGTGAAAATTAGTTGCTCTTCAATATTTTTATCACCGGCTTCAATAAAGGTGGCATTTTTCTATGAGCGACGGATAATTTTACTCTCACTGTCATAATTGTCGTTGTTCTATGCATCTCTTTCACAATTGACAGGAAATCACCCGGATTGAATATATGTATTTAGATTGAAATCATAGAATCGTAGCGCCTACGAATTTGTACCACTCGAAGTAATAACATTATGTTAAACTTGAAAAAAAAGGTAAAATTCGTAGATATTATATTAAAATGATCTTTGTGTTTGCAAAACAGTTAGAGAGTTCGGCGCCGAAGACTTATTAAATCAAACCAGATAACAGCAACTTTCGAAATTGTTATTATTTTCGATTGCAGTTTCTGCTTGTGAGTTTAAATAATACGGGTTCGCTCATAGTGCAGTTTGCTTGTTTGGTGTATAACTCCTTGTTTGCCGTGAATTTAAATACTAAGCACATTTACGACCGGTATTGTTTATTGTTGTTGCTGACTGCCGTACTTTTCATACTTTCTGCGATACATTGGTAAATGAAAAAGGTCCGTTACTTTTGCGAGGCTTTCGAAAGTCATGATTGAGTAGGTACTTACATGGGCAACTTTTTTCCAGCAACTTGTTGCCTGAATCGCCTCAGGCTCAAATGCAGTCATACTTCGTGTGTTGAGTACTGTTCCCACGCTCGAGTTGTCTGTCCCTTTCTTGCCGGGAGCCCTGCTCACTCCTGCGCATCGCTCGCTGAAGTAAACATGCGACGCAACTAGATAAGCATTAAGCACAACAGAATGCGGTGATTGTAATCATAATCACTTTTTATACCTAACGCGACTTAGACTTCCCAATTTATGTTTGTATAATTAGAGGTTTTTTTAATTTATTTATAAATTCTAAATTAAAAATAGTATTACACATTTGTTGGTTTTTAAACCTATAGAAATGTGTTGGCTGAATATAAACATATGTAAGTATGTAATAAGTGTTCATTTTGATGCACATTTTAGCTTCTTGACCAAACAGCGTTTTACTCAAGATAATGTTATAAAAAAAACTTTTTACAAAAAATAAAACCGACTTCTAAACAAAAAAAGAAACCAAAAAGTTCAAAATAACTTTAATTTCGGAACTCGGTGTTTTTTGTTGCTTCATGTTTTTGAACACACCGACTTCCGAAATTAAAGTTATTTTGAACTTTTTGGTTTTTTTTTTGTTTAGAAGTCGGTTTTATTCTTGTAAAAAGTTTATTTTTATTTTTCCCTTTTTAGTGGTTCACTCCCAGCTAAACATACCCATCACAGCGTACGTGGTATAAATTGGTGTAAACAATAAACAAACATGCGATTTCAGCTATCCCGACAGATTTGCTATCATTTATTGAAATTGACAAAAAACCGCTTGTTCGATTTCAATAAAATTTTCATGGGAGCATTTGGGAAGTATACCCTTTCCAACAAAAAAAGAATTTTTCAAATCGGTTGGCAAACGACGGAGTTATGCGCGAACAAACATTAAAAAAAAAAACATACAAACATCCGAATTGAGAACCTCCTCCTTTTTTAGAAGTCGGTTAAAAACTGGCTAAGAACGAGTCGGGCTCGCAAAATAATAGACAAAACCAATCACAAATAAACGAAGAAATTTCTATGAGTCAGCCAGATAAAAAAATCTCAAAATTATGGACTAAATCGTAAAAACCCACACAAAATAATACCTTATGATTTTATATTATCAAACAACCTTCTTGATGTTTGATTGACAATCTGTGTTACACATTGCAAAAATTCATTGAGACGAGCAAAAAGTGATTTTATAAAGGATACAATTTCGGTCGGAACCCTAATAGAATGATAGTTGTGCTCTTAGTACCCAGTAACAATAGCTGGTGAACGTAGTGGGTACGTTGCTGTGGTAGCGGTCGAGAATGCCGTTGGGCCAGTCCGGCGGAGCTCGGCGCAAAAATATTCACAAGCCATTCCTGTAACTGCTTGGCCGCATTCGCACTCGTACCATCTCGTTATCAACTTATTGCAGTTGTTTATTTGCGTACATCTATATATATAAAAATCAATGCCACTTTTCGTTGTAATTCCATAACTCAAGAACGGGCTCACCTATCCAAACCAAATGCTTAGGATTTGGTCGGCATATTTAGTAGATGGTTTATGTGAAGTTTGCACAAAATCGGTCGAGCGGTTCCTCATTTGTCACATTTTTTGTAATAAATGAATTCAATAGAAACTTTTTTCACAGAAACTTTTTTGAAGTTTTGTTGACAGGACAAGCACGTTGTTATGTCATTCATGCCGTCAATTCATTTTGGACGTGGTTTGATTAAATCATATTATCAGCGATAAATTTTTTCTTTTCACATAATTGCATTTGCAGTGCATTCATACAAACGGTGAGTCCTGAATTTATGTATACTTTTCTAAGTTGCCGTATATGATTTCACATGGCATCATATGCGACAGCTTCTTGGGAATTTGTTTTTTTTTTGTTCTAATTTTTTTTTTCGATTTTTAAGCGAAAACATATGTGCATACGGGAAAAATGCCACCAGCCAGACGAGCAAATATAGGTTACGAAATATTAATCCACCAAAACTGTGTAACGGAACCAGATTGGCAGTGAAAAAGTTATTGCCAAATTTGATTGAAGCTACGATCTTAACTGGTAAATCAAAAGGAGAAGTTGTTTTGATACCGCGTATACCTATGATTCCAACTGATATGCCTTTTGAGTTCAAACGTTTACAATATCCTGTGCGTTTATCATTTGCGATGTCCATCAACAAGGCCCAAGGTCAAACACTTCACGTTTGTGGTGTGAATTTGGAGGAACATTGTTTTTCACATGGCCAGTTATATGTTGCCTGTTCCAGAGTCGGTACCCCCAGCCGTTTGTTTATTTATGCTCAAAATGGAAAAACAAAAAATATTGTTTATCCAAATGTTTTGGATTAAGTGTGTTGTAAATAGCTAGCAATTGATTTCGATTTTAAATAAAATATTTTTTTGATTAAATAAATGAATTTGATGTTCCGATTTGTTTATTTTATTTCACTTTATACGTAGCGAAGCACGTACCGGGCCGCTAGTATTATATATTATGTTGTTATTAACAGTACACCAAGTATTACTAACGATTTGTTGTATAAATAGGCGGACTTTTATGTGGGTTGCTTGGCGTTGGGAACGGCAAAATGTTGGCATAAGCTGATTATTAGAAGAGTTTTTAATTGTTTGAGATAGTTCGTTAATAACTGCGTTATGTGCTGTGTCGTAAATATGAATTGTTGAATAGATGAAATGTAAATGATAAAAAAAATCATAAAGAATTGATAAAACTTTACGCTTTATCACGGATAAAATATAATACAAACCGTTAAAAGCTTCACTATTTTGCTATCTATAATAATTGATTTCTGTGGGTTTCGTTAAGCAAGAAACTAAGGGTGTTTCTACATATAGTATTTAATGAAAATGATTGTGTTAAAACATTGTGTGCGTGTACGTGTCGTCTACACGACTGCTACGAGCCTTCTACGCGACGTCTTTGGGACTTTACGAATCATTTTCGGTCGCGTTAGCGCCTGGACAAATAAAGGTCCTAGACAAATAAAAGCCAATCAAAACATTGTGAATGCCAATCACATTTAATTTTGGCAATCGCAGTCGCCAAGCTACCGTTAACAGAATGTCACTTGTCTAGAGCCTCAGGGCGAAAACACTAATACTTAAAACACATTTTTTTGAATGATTCGTTTACCGGGCTAATTAGCACAAGTGTGTAAATAATAACAGCCTATTTACCCATATTATTGTTTTCGAGTCGCCTCATGGTTTCTAAATTCGTCGAAAGTCGAAAATTTATTATTTCTGAGTACCTGACCTACAACTTATATAGGTTTGGTTGAGGAAGAGAATTTTGACTGATTATTCAGATAATTCGTTATTTATTGTAAGTTCGCATGGGATAACACGAACATTTGTACCTTTTAGAATTATATTTATAATTAACAAATTTAGCTTAGCTTGCAAAAAGTGCATGACGGAAGAGGTCATTTGTGATCCGATTATGTTCCGGTCTTATGCTGCAGTGCAAAATTTCGCCGAGGGGCATGTAGACCCGCTACTCCGACTTCCTTTCGTCGAAGACCTACACCGTTACTGATTGGTGGGCTTTGTGTCGCGCTCGCATCCTCGTGTTAAAGTGCCGTACTGAAATTAATATGTGTCCGGCGTAATGATTAGCATCGCATTAGTATGTGCCACTAGGCATGTTTGCCAAGCACTCGCCTCGAGAAATATTTGAGTAACCGCACTTTGACGAACTGAAATGGCGGCTGGATACGCCATCTTGAAGTCGTCCGGATTTCAATTGTGACCACGCCCTGCTTGTACAGGTATACCTTTCCAAAACCACGTAGGCATGTAACTAATTTGTTAAATTAATTAATTCATTGTTTCTTTATCAGGGCAGTATTACTGACATGATAAGTGCAATCCTTGTACAATCGCTTAACTAATACGTTGTTTTGGTAAAATTTCTTAGTAACTACCATACAATCTAATGCAGATTTACTAACGAAAGACACTTTACATATAAGTCTGCTTCAACATTTTCATATAAATGTGTGGTTTGAGACAGTAACGACCGGTTTTCGTTTAATAGTCTGTATAAAGATTGCTGTGTCACGTTAAATTCGTAGACTAATATAAAAATAAAATATTTATTTTTTATGCTAAGTCAAAAGTTTCATGTCTCTGTCGCTCGTGATTAATTCGCAAACTTCCATTACAAAACTTGATATTATATACTTACATTGTGCTGAATGAAACCTTTGTTTCGGATAATGTAAATACCCTGCCTATCCCTAAAATGCAAGAGGCCATATAATTTAGTTTTTTTTTTTAATCTTTGCAACTACTGAAATATAAGAGTTAAAGCCACAAGCCACAATACTTAAAGTACTAAGAAAATATTACTTGTGGAACATACAGTGCCCAAAAAAGATAAACACAGACGCGAATCCTGAAACGTAACAGTTTAATTCAACTCGTATGGTACTGCAGGTTGGCATGAAAACTAAATGTCATCCAAAGACAAAACAGATTTAGTAAAAGCGATTTCCGTATGGGTTGCAGTGACGTGTTGATGTTGGCGAAAGCTGTTACTGGTGAGGACACCAGGTCCATTGTCTGCGCTGACTCATAGGCGGCGCGCGCGCAGCTATTTCAGTTAGCTCTGCGTAGGCAGAGTATGCTTTCTTTGTCGCCTCTCAGACCGCTGTGAGACACTGTGAAATGCTAACCTATTAATAACGTCTTATTACAGTTTCTCACCGAAATGATCTTCACTCAACCAAATCAATGCTGTAAATGATGATATATATACATGTCATTTTCGTGGTGTTTTCTTAAATTATATTCTAACGTAAGAAAACTTAAAATTTTATAACCTAATAGAACTTTAATAAAACAGCTTCAGTTCAGACAAATTCTACAAAAAAAAAGTGTTTTTACAAACAACGCACTCTTGCGTTTGCTCTTCGTGTTGTTATTAATTTTGGGTCGCGAAATATTTTTGTTTAACATATTCAGTATTATTCTTAATTAAAATGCAGTTTCAAGATGTTTCTTCATTTTACTATGCTACAATTATAACTTGATCCAGTATATCTGGGCCAAGTATGGTTTCAATTACTTTGTACCGAGGCATTAATTGAAACTTAGCTCTTCTTGTTGTAACATATGTGTCTCCCTGTTTATATGAACGCTTGATGTAGTCGAATAATGGACGGATAAGATATTGTGATTAAGAAGATGAAGGATGGGCAAATAAAGCCAAAGGGAAAAAGAGAAGACCGACTAGCAAGCGTTGACTGATTGAAGGAAAAGGCAAAGTTACTG
This sequence comes from Hecatera dysodea, assembly GCA_905332915.2. Lineage (NCBI taxonomy): Eukaryota > Metazoa > Arthropoda > Insecta > Lepidoptera > Noctuidae > Hecatera > Hecatera dysodea. Next base: position 14,728,577 of record HG995286.1, on the reverse strand, counting down.
ATACAACAAACATATTGTATGGAATAGACAAGAAGATGAATCACTGACAAGTACTAGTAGTGGGAGAGCGTGCTATCCCCAGACATATTATATGTGGTGCTATCAAATCTGCATATATGTATTGGACGGTTGCAGTTTATTTTTTCGTATTTATTCTCCTTTCAACATCTGTCGAGTCTTATTTTTACCCGATTGTATCTTTTAAAATCACTTTACAAGATAGGTTCAGGTTATGTTTTCTGGCTTCTGACCACCGATGGGTTGTAACTGTAACATGCAAGCTAAACTTTATTAAGTTTATAAGAAGGGAGCTGATATAAATAAAGACACTTCAGCCTCTGACTTTTGAGTTGGCCATGTACTTGTAATACAATGATTCTGGATTAGTTAATGTGCATAAGACACCAAATACAATACATGAACACTGGCTCTGACCTAACTCCCGGGACTCGCGGGCCCTGATTTCATCCTGACTTTATTAGTTAGTTTAAGGGCCCTATCTCACTAGGATCCCAACAAAATTTATGCAATTGTATGAAGGGTACCTCACCTGGTATCAGCTAGGTTGCGCAACAAATTTGCTGCCGGCAACCGAATCACCCTCTGGTGGCTCAACCATTAGTTTGTATAGAACTGTTTGGCGTCTCACTCACTTCGCCACCAGTTGCACTAGCAGGGAAGCCCCCCTCCCGCTCGAATCAACACGCGTCCACGTGTCTTTCGTACTGTACGTGTAAACTGTTGATTGTTGTCGTGAGCATAACGATGTCGCAGAAATTAAATAATTTTGATGATGAACGAAAGATTACATACATATTTGGTGGTGAGGCCCTAAATATTGCGGAAAAAAAGAATGGGTGAGTGTTGAATACAATATTTGTATGTATTAATGAATGAATACAGTTATTATGCCATGTCATGAGTTTTCGTATATAAAATGTATCTCTAATTGTAGTTGCAGAACCTCTTCTCCTAGTCAAATTTCGTTGCGTTACATTTCCACAGCCTGTTTTTGTCAAAGTATGATAAGAATATCCATCTCTCTACAAATTGTGCAAGACACAACACATGTTGTGTCTTGCACAATTTGTAGAAAAAATTAGCAAACACAATAGTAAAATCATTTTTACTATTGTTTTTGCTAATTTTATATGGACTCATTTTTATGTGAAAAATTCTCCACTTGTTTCTGTCTCTCTATACCTAGTCAGTTAATATTTTATTGTTTTAAACTCAGGTTGTTTCCTCTATATGAACGCATGCCATTAGTAGCATAATCAGCCTTTTTATGTTCCCATTGCTGGGACACAGGCCTCCTCCCTAGGAGAGGGAATGGGCCGTAATCCACCACGCGGGCCACAGTGCGGGTTAGTGAATGTCACATGTCTACAAATTTTTGGCTCTAGAACATGTCGGTTTCCTCACGATGTTTTCCTTCACCGTTTTGAGAGCAGTGGTGATGAAATTAATTACACAAAGTAATGCGCCTAGCTTGGGTTTGCCTACAATACGTAAGTCAGGGCCGTTACCACTCGGCCATCACTGCTCATGCCATTAGTGTTCAAGTCAAATGCTTCGTCGTAACAATATAATATAATGAACCGAAATGAGATGGTTGAATAAGGCTTATATGCTTGCAATCTATACAAACTACTAATGCAGTGTAGAAAGTATATTTTTGAATCCATTTGATATTTTGAGCCAGTCATTAGCAGATCAGCAAAAGTTGGAAGTGACTGAACCTGTTTTCAGATTGTCCCAAATTGTTGTATTAGAGTTACAGAAAAAATGGTAAGGATTCAGATCAGATTAAGCTTTGTAGAGGATTCAGGATCAGATTCCCCATCCAGAAAAAAAAGAATCAGATTATGCTGTACGCAGGAAGTCAAACGTCAAAAAATATAAAATCTGATTTTGGAGCCGATAACCCTAAAATAGAATATATGTACATATGTTGTATGTATTCAAACCTATGTCTCCGGAAAATGGCAAAATTGGTAAGATAATAATATCTTGAGAGATTTTAAAATCTCGATAAACTGTCAACTAAACATTTTAAAAACTTTTTTACGTATCAAAATTTGATAGTCCATAATCTCTCGGAGTAATTCCGAGAAATTGTAGAATAATATCTTATAATCTTACGTATTTTACAATTATTAGGAAAGCAGTTTCCGTATCTTCAAAAAGTAGTGGCTGTCCGAGAGGCACAAGAAGAACCGAATTTGGAGTGGAAAAAAAGGGAACGTAGACGACAAATGACTGAGGATGACGATCCCTGTTGACGATCCCTGTGTCCAAGCCTCAAATAAATCAATTGAACAAAGGCGTCGTGAGACAGAAGAGGTAGACGAAGACAAGCTGTTTCTACTTCCATTGTTAAGCACGCTATAAGGTCTTCCACCTCATTAAAACGACAACCACAGTAAACATGCTCATTTTGTATCCGAAGCGTCAACTTATAATCCAGGAGGCACACAGGCTCTCCGCGAAAAAACATCCTGGATATATACGCAACGAAGGGAGTCTACCATTACTTCTGAATATCCAGCCAGGACTTACGGGACTAGTTTGAATCTGAATCAAAATAATTATTAATTTTTAACCGACTTCTAAAAAAGGAGGAGGTTCTCAATTCGGATGTTTGTATTTTTTTTTTAATCGTTGTTCGCGCATAACTCCGTCGCTTGCCAACCGATTTGAAAAATTCTTTTTTTGTTGGAAAGGGTATACTTCCCAAATGGTCCCATTTTATCGAAATCGAACAAGCGGTTTTTTTTGTTAATTTCAATAAATGATAGCAAATCTGTCGGGATAGCTGAAATCGCATGTTTGTTTATTGTTTACACCAATTTATACCACGTACGCTATGATGGGTATGTTTAGCTGGAAGTGAACCACTAAAAAGGGAAAAAACAAACAAAACTTTTTACAAAAAATAAAACCGACTTCTAAACAAAAAAACCAAAAAGTATAAAATATCTTTAATTTCGGAAGTCGGTGTGTTTAAGAACAAAAAAGCAACCAAAAACACCGAGTTCCGAAATTAAAGTTATTTTATACTTTTTGGTTTTTTTGTTTAGAGGTTGGTTTTATTTTTTGTAAAAAGTTTTTTTCATGAATACAATAATTGAATTCAACCATTTCTCCAAGCATTAATGGATTTGCCTTGAAAAACAATTTGAAACTTCTTTGACTTAAATAAAACTTAAAAAACGTTCATATGGTGTTTATTTTCGTGTATTCTCGTTCGTCCCACCAACTTCGCCCCCTCGGGGGACGAACGGGAATTCCTGATTTTTTCCCGGATTGGCCCACTAATTTTGTTGAGGGGACGAACCGGAATAATATAATAATGAGGTATATTTTTAGTCCTATTGGTCCCACCAAATAATTTCCTGTCAAAATTTTAGCAGACTACCGCATACGTCTGTAATTCATTTGTCATTATGTACGAGATTACCATTCTATGCCATTTCTTTCAATGGAGTGTCAGTGGTTGACCACTGGAAAGTCATAGTGACGCTATTTTATTAGTAGATTACCAAACTTGTAAAAATGAACCATTATGAGATCAATGTTAGACCATTCTGACACTATTGTAATAGCAGACTCAGGGCCCTGGCTAGTCGTCATTTGGGACTACGGCCGTGAGTTAATATATGCATATAAGAAAAGTTGTGTAAAACTAAAGTAAGATATAAGCGTGCTTCACTTATACCTTAATGTTACTAACAACTTCTTTACGAGGTGTCAACCTTTAAAAGAAGTTTTTAAACGTTGAAACTTCGTAACGGTCGAGCATTTTGGCAAATGACGTAACGGTCTTCTCATATAATTACGATCGATATTTTCGTAGATTATCGTTAAATGATGACGAATTTCCATTTACTAGGACGATTGGCTAAGAAAGGATGTAATCCACCATTGCCTTTTTTATTTAACTTTCATTTACGTCGTATGTACTACGTATAGCGAAAGAAGTGTAAACTCTTCGACTTCTATTTTGAAACCGACATTCCTGGTATTTGCTCTGGTGTTTTTCGCGTTGTAAAGTCAAGACACGATTGTTATTTGGATATATTTTTAAAACTGTAAGAAGGAATTGATAGTGCATTGGCGATAGCGGAAACAATATAACTGCGTTCCGCGGCGCTTTTTCAGCGATAGTTTGGAATTGAACCGGGGAAATCTGCGTTGGATTATATTTACGGGCTATCCACTCCACGGTACAATGTTTGCTGCTTTTAGTTCATCTCGTAATTACCATATTTAAAAAATGAAAAAAAAAAAACCGTCTGCCATGGCAAAAAGGGGGACGGTTCCTTTGAATAGTTCTTTACAGGTCCCCCGACTGCAATGAAAAGATTTCAGTTAAGTATCTTGTTTTTTAATTCTTTATTGTTTTTTGTTTCATACCTTCTTTTACTATGAACTAAGCAAGCTTTAGACGATGACAGTATACGTAGTCTAATTTTCATGAAATCAAAATATTTCCGTTTTTATTTATGAAGCATGGTTCCCCTTTTTATTTTTTTAAATTTTCACCAGCCTTTGTTACCCGGGATAACACCTCGCTTCTCACGATACCACATACATTGCTATCGGTTAAGCCGTTAAGAAGTTATGGTGGATTAAAGAAACTCACAAACATACATATGTACATGAACCCTTAAGACATAACACTCCTTTTTTTGGGCAGTCGTGTATAAATAAAGACCCCCCCTAGTTAAAAATGCATCCAAGAACTAGAGGAATGAGTAAGAAAAACACCTGAAAATAATTTAAACAGCGGTAATGTTTGTGATCCATTAATCTGGATGTAGAAAAACACTAGTCACCTTGCGGACTTTTGATTTCGTATGAAATCCTATTGCACCGGCGCACTGTGGGCTGAAAATCGAGTTTCATAGTCATTTAAAACTTTTACGTTGTTTTTTTAATCGGCGAAGGCTTCTAATGCCTTCAGTAGTTATGAATATATGTAAGGAATATCATTTCAATGATACAAACTGAATTACTAAAAAAATGAAAATTTTGTATGGCGCCTAAGTATTAAATCCAAATACATATCTTGAAAACCGTAGTTTCAACAATTAATTTGTAAATTTTTGGTTATATATGTTTAACAACTGCGTTTTTGTTTTCAATACAAACATGTTTAAAAAAAAAAAAATGATTGGACTAAAATTTGATCTAAAATTTGATCCGGACCAATGTTTTTATGAACTAGAAAGTTTTCAGAGAGATGTCTGTATTTTATAGTGGAACACAAAACATTAACAAAAAGAAAAAAAATATATATTTCGTAATTTAATAACGCATTCTAAGAACTCTTTTTTAACATTGTTTCGTATGGTTAGCCTAATCGTTAACCTGGAGTGTGGTAGGCATATAATACTAATTGTATAGTTCCACATACCTAGCAGTAGTCCGGTACGTATATTCTTTAAATTTTACAGCGTTATATCGTGTCCTGTGACGTAACTGCCTGTAAAATCACTGCAAGTCTACGAATCAATTGTTCGTCTAGCCCAGTGATTCTTGCTGTTTTTTCTGGAAACTCGAAGAATCATCTGGCTGTATTGCCACCATTCGTTGTACCAGATCCTTGTTTGACAATGTTTATCAAAAAGTTTAGCTCAGCTTTGCAACAATCTTGTATAAGTTTTTTCTTGCTTGAAATACAACTTTATATCGTCTTCTCCACGCGTTGCCTGTTTCTTGAAGTCCAGTCTATCAGCTATATGCATAAGGTATCCCATAGTATTCATACGATCGTGTAATGTTGACAGTCCAGATTTATAAAGGTCGACAGACACTGGTCTACGGAATCCAATTCATTCATGTTTGAAGCAATATTTGCTTAAAAAATCTTCTTCAGAGCAGTTGGAACTTGGTTTTGCATCTGATCCTATTCTAAAATTTTTATCTCGTCTTCCATCTGCTTTTGATGTACAGTAACAAACTTCCTTTCTTTCATAAATATTATTGGAAATGGGTGGCAATATGATGATGAGTATTGCCTTGGATTTATCCCAACAGTATTTTCTTCACATGTGATTTTAAGTGGTACTAGAGTAGTCGTAAAAACACTTGAATCGTCTTGGTCACCGCTCATACTCTGCTTGTATGTACTTGGATTAGAAGCACTATCGAACCCCCACTTGCATATCATAGTCAAACACTTGTCATTTATAACCTCAGGCTAACTTTCTAAGATTATTTACGCTGTTTTGTTAAGCAAACCTTGTAGTCTGATCTTGGCTGAATAATCTGTCATAGTAATCGTTTCTTGTGGGAGATAGCACTGTAGTTTTGAATTCTACACTTTGCAATATGAAGAATATATAATATGGTTTGCACCTTCTCGCAAGGCTGTTCTGTTTCCCTTAAAGTTACATATTACGACTTCGAAAGCTTTAATGAAAGAAGTAGACCCATTGCTTTTTCGGGCGAAAACACAGGTTAAGATGATTGTCTAATCTATACTAATATTATAAAGCTGAAGAGTTTGTTTGTTTGTTTGAACGCGCTAATCTCAGGAACTACTGGTTCGAATTAAAAAATTCTTTTTGGGTTGAATAGACCATTTATCGAGGAAGGCTTTAGGCCATATATCATCACGCTTAAGCCAATAGGAGCGGAGCAGCGATAAAGAATGTTTTAAAATCGGGGATTCCACGGGGACGAAGTCGCGGACAGAAGCTAGTATTATTCATAAATTTGTTAGCTGCTTCGGGGTTCTTCAGCATATATTCAATTACAAATATCAACAGTTACAAACTTCCCTGACCTTGTTCACTTTTTTAACTGTAGTTGCATATATATGCTAATTTAGCGCTATCGCGACATGTCTGGTCCGCTCTTCTTTTCTTTTTCTGCTGATTACTTAATTCTTCAAAGGCTTATCGAGATATTGATTTTATCTTCTTCATTGTTGCAACAAATGATGAGTTTGATGTCGAAATTTCAGGTTCTGGACAGCTTGTTTCAGAACTTTCAACTGTTGGTTGCATACAACTAAGCCAGGCGATGTTTTTGCTTCAAGCCAAGTACCGTATTTTCTTTTTAAATCCGTGAAGTTCTTTTGGCATTTTTTTCCATCTCATCATTGCAGCTCTCGTGAAAAAAGTCCAAGATTGTCAAAAGATTTTCAAAGTCAAATTGTTCGCATCAGAATAGAATCAAGAAAAGATACCACTGTATCAAAGGGTATTGCTCATTATTGGCTTAACGTGGACAAGTTGCTATGCGAAAAGTATTTTTACGAAAAAATATAATTAAAACTAAAATGAATATTTTTTTGATTCTCGTTGCAAGTTAAATATAAAAACACGTCGTTTAATAAGTATTTAAGCCGATTGAGTTTAAAAAGCGATGCCATTTTATGGTTGGCGACCGATTCTGTGTGGCCACATTAATAATAATTGTGATTTCAATCGATTATTAAAGATAATAATCGATTGCTAAAACTGAGTAAAAAGTATGTATTTTCTTAAAAATCTGTAACCAAGTTTTTTTTTCAAAAGGTTGTATACTTAAGTTCCTTTAATTACATTAAAAACAAACAAAACACTCGTCGTTTTAGGCCATCAAATCATTTAACATCCGATTATAGTATTAGTTTAATCGATGTCAAATCGATTTTTTTAATTACCTGGCAACATTACTAACTGTCAATAATGACAAATGTAGACAACGAAATGAAAATATTATTTATGAAGTGTATTGTGAATGTTGTTTCAGTTATTTTTGCGAAGTTTTTGGTTTTTGTTATAGTTATAATGGACTCTGATACCACTTCAATTGACGACCCGGCTTTACACTTGGACAATGAATCTGCTCATGACGATGACCCGCGCGGCGCTGTTTTGTTAAACGTGAAACCTTGAAGGTTTACCCTTATCTGGCAATTGCACTCTATTAAGAGGAAAAATTCAAAGCAGGCTCATAAGCCGAAAATTATATTTCGTATAGGTATATTATAATTAATATAATCTGTAAGGCAGAGAAGCAATTACTCAATATTGTTGCAATTGCCATGTAGGGCGAAGAACGGTGGGTTGCTGTGCTCACGTTATGACCACAATATGGTACTTAAGCTGGGCAAGGCATGAAAATAATATTAGGCCGCCTGCCCATTTTTAGATGATATTTTATTAATTTACCATTCGGATTAAAAATATTAGTTTTATTTTTTCCATTTAAATGACCTTAGGATATGTTACTACCGGATTCAAAATAAGATAATATCATGATTAAAAAGGCAAATGATTTATTTTGGAAAATAAACACTCATAATTGTAACTTTTTCAGCGACAAGTTTTAGCAATAGACATGCTAAATATGAACTATTTTTACACTCTCCTGCAACCTTATTACTATAATTCATTTCTTTTAGGTATAAACTATTAAAAACCCTAGTCATTAAATATTATACTTAATGTTCACGTTAAGCCAAATTGCCCTAACAAACTGAGCAAGCCCTTTGTCACCACCATTCTTCTTAGTGCAATTTTTCAATATGACAATCAAATCGAGGTTTACAAGGCCTTCCATACTTTTCGCTTAGGTAATTAATTATCAACGTGAAAGGTAGAAATGCTTAAAATCAACTAAGTAGGTAACAGAATATAATTATAGTTCCATTTATATTTTGATTAATCATTGATGGCTATAGTAACTCATACAAAAAAAAAAAAAGGTAATTATATAATATCGGTAGTTTGATAATTTCTAATAGGTTAACGAATAGTCTAACGATACAAAACAATGTTAGAAAAATAGTTGAGAATGCGCAATTAAATTGCACTTAATATTTTTTCTGGATGTCATTGTATATACCTACTCGTATTTCTTAATTTTGCTGTGTGGTAGTGTTCACTAAATTACAGACATCTCTCTGAAAAAAATCTATTTCATAAAACCATCGGTCCGGATGTAAGACCAAATTTTAGTTCAATAATTATTTTTAATATATTATGTCGCAGCTGTCAAATGTATCTAAAGCCAAATATTATGTAATACCAAATATAACATATTAATTGTAGAACAATCATCTGTAAGGATATAACGGTTGAGAACGCGGTTTTGAAGATATTTGAATTTATTATTTAGGCGCTATACAACATTTTTATTTTTTATTAGTTAGTTTACCTATGAATTGATATTCCTTATATACATATATTCATGACTGCTGAATTATAAGGCATTAGAACCTTACAATTAAAAAAACAATGCAAAAGAGAAAAGTTAAATGACTATGAAACTCGATTTTCAGCCCACAGTGCGACGGCGGCGGTGGCGGGCGTGCGGCCCGTTCTAAATGACTAGGTACTCGTTAGAGTACCCACAATCGCACGAGTTCTTATTCGGAGGCGTACTTACTCAACCGTCAGTTGAAAAAAAGTGTTCATTGAATACTGCAGAAAAAGATGATGCCTTCGGAAGTAAAAAGCTGTTGTACGTGGATGAGGCAGATGTGTTTTAGCAGTTTGGAAGATTTAGTAGGTGCTAAATTAGTGGGTAGATAGTGCCAAATTATAATCGGTCTTAATTAATAATACATGACATCCTGAATAATATTTAGTATTCTGATATCATTGCCATTAGAAAGTATTGCCTGAAAATGTTAAACTATGACGAGAGACGCCATAGATTTCTTAATGATGAGAGATCTGATAACTTGGATGCCCCTGTCAAGTAAACAAGTGTCGGTAGTCGGTACCGTACGCGTGGTCGTTGTCACGTCGCTCGCTGCCGGCCGCGTCGCTCTCGGACGATTCTTACGGAGACACAGCCTAACCTTACGACTCCCCATGAATCATGGCTATCGATGTAACGGTTTGAAGTCTTTTTGACTGAATAGAACCAACATGTGAGCCATTTGTCCACTATTACTTCATCTGAAAATTGTGTTCGGTTTTCCAACGAACAACGGTAAAAGCAACCTTATATATAATATAGGTATATAGTTTCTACTGTACCTACGAAAAGGCGTGGGTAGAACCCTTCATTAGTTGGAGGTCAAATATTTAGACAAGAGGCTGTCCTAGCTAGAAGCGGTGAGGCTGTCGCAGAAGAGAGGTGCGGATCGTCATGACGGAGCACTTAGAGTGTATGAACTTGAGCGATATTGGTGGAGCGGTAGAGTGTGTCACGCTGGACGTGGGCCTGAGAGCGTCGTGTCGTGTTGCGGTACAGTGAGAGTGGCGTGGCAGCAACGTCGTGTGGCGGCTAGGGCGAGCGGTCGATGAGCCCGACGCAGAGGGCAGCACGGAGCCGCCGCGGGGGCCGCGGGAGCGCCCCCCGCGCCTTTTTCACTACCCCGACTGCTTGCGCACTCTGTATAGCCGCGCCGCGCGCTCACTAATGCGTCATATCGCCATCGAAGCTAACGCGCTTTCCGCCGCTCTGGAACTACGGTTCGCGCGCGCCATGTGAACTTATGTGTTGACTTATGCAGAGACATGAGACACGACAGCGTGTTCGGGAAGCTCGGTTTCGACTTCATCATGACTTTTGCCGTTATTGACAGTGACTTTGGTGCCTGTGAGCTGAGAGACAATAGTGGTACACGCGGTTGGCGCACGTGCTCGCGTCTCCTTCCTAAATCTGAGTAAGTTTCGAGACAGTTTATTTTAAAGTGTGACTGGATTACTGACGTCGGTTCGCCGCTAAGTCGGTAGTGTGCGTGTTATTTTCGCAGCGCACAACGGGCCGCGCCGCCGGCCGCCCGGAATGCGGCCTCCGCCCCACCGCGCGTTGTCGGCGCCGAGCGCGCCGCGCGTAGCGTAATAAATAAAGGCGGGGCGCGGCTGCGTGCGCGCGCACCCTCCCGCGCCCGCGCCCTCGGGTCATTGACTCCACCGCCGACGCCGCCGACGCCGCTGAAGACACCAATTTTTGGAAGCGGTATCGCGCTCTTGGCCCCAGCGCGGTTCACCGGCCCGCGGAAACTCCAATGTCAATGCCGATGGATAGGCGTAGTACGTAGTAGTAGCGAAGCGATCAGTGCGGGCCACGACATCTCGATCACTTACTTTCACGCGTTTCTACAACAGTTATTGACCCCAGGCTGCACCTGGACTCTTGACAACGTCACCCCTCGACGACATTAGCGGACCCCATTCAAACTGTGTAGAATATATTTTACTTTCACAAAACCGGTTATAAATATCTATAGCAGACCGGTCTTTTTATTTCCTGTGGACAAGTCAAGTTGATTTGCTTGTTCGCTTTACGTTGGCGAGTGATATTATATTTTTTCTCATTTACCGGTTTATAAGCTTTTGCCCCGACTCAGCTCCTTGTTTTTGTTATACCCACGCCGCATTCGATCAGTAATTCTGTCTCTTTCACTTCTACCCGGAATTTTAACTTTTTGTCCTTCCACTTGACACTTTTATGCAAAAGACATTCCTTTCAAAAAGTTAAACCAACAATAATATAATCACCGTCAGACTCCGTTGTTTTATCAGTATTGGAAGTTTCGTGGAACGCTAAAAATAAATCTTGAACTTCCCGGTTGAATGGCGTCGTCGGCGCGGCAAAGCGCGGGGAGTGGCAGGCAGCCATTGCCCTCGCCTGGTTTGTTTACAACTTAGGCTTGAGGTTCGCCGTTATGCTATTTGCACTCTGCGCATTTCGTCATAGGGTGCATATTCGTCCGCGTCATGAGACGGGTGTGCGACCCCTGCGCTCGCGCCATCTGCGTGCACGCACACTATTAAAATAAACTACCAACGATAGATAGCTAGAGCGTAAAAAGGAGCGACGGACGCGTCGCCAGGTGCGATGCTACCCTCGTTCTCAGTTAACAAAGGTGCGCCTAGTGCTAGGTCAGTTATTGCCACGAGTTGGTGAGGCCGAAGCCCCCGTGGCCTCGTGCCAATGACCACCCGCCTCGGCGGGCCTCTCGGAGCTAACTCCGTTAGATCCACGTGTTACTAATTACGGATTTATGATTATTATCATAAATCCGAAAGTAAGATAAGGATCAGGAAACGCGTAAGACTAAGAATAAGCAAAGGGCGTGTGGAGGATATTTCCTTATGGAAATATTACATTGATTTCAAAGAATGTTTCGAAGATATCATATTATCAAATAGATTTTAATTAAATAGGTACACTGACTCAGAATTCTATATAGGGACATTGCTGACTTTAGGTATTTCTCTTTTCAAGATCTCAGAAATATCTGTTTTATTTTAATTTGTTGACACATTAAATCGTCCACCTACGTACACTTACTATCGTTTCGAATTTGCTGCAGTTCTGTACCAAGTAGGTGGTTTTTGCCATGTCAGCTATGTGTAGCAAAACAAAATCGTATTAGAGTGAAAGATCTTCAACAAGTTGCGGAGCAAGGAAACATGCGCGCGCATCCTAGGAATCTGAGAACGAGGTCGTTTTTGTCTCTTTCGCTTGTTCCATTTGGGAAAGATACGCAATGTGATATAAAATGTATGTGAAACTAGTACCAGTGGGTAGAACATCGGCTGAGGCTACAGTTGCTAGCGATTTGCGATGCGACTGGGAGAGCGAAACGAGTTAAACAGGGTATGGCTACATTATAAGCGAAAATCCGGCGATGATGTTGCTACATTACACATATGCTTCAAAACGGAATAAAAGAGCGATTCATGCGGCTACACTGTTATAGCAGAAAAACAGCGATTTCGCTGTAAATTAGCTAACATATCCCATTGTTACTAATCGTAATAAGTTCGCCGCGACGACAGCGGTCAAATCGTCTGTCGCCGACATGCGTAATGTAGCCACGGACATAGTACCGAAAGGACTTTTGAACTTGTCGTGCAAGTGAGAAATTATCTAATAAATTTGCTTAAATGTAGCCTGTGCTATGATTACATTACTGTTGCTCCTATCGCTTAAACAAATCAAATATCACTAGTAATATACGGCCTACAGTGTAGCCATAAACGTGAAATTTAATTATTTGTTAAATCACCCATGTATCGCAGGTCTCGTGCGGTCTAATGTAGCCTCAGCCCCAGAGACACAGTCAGTTGAGACTAGTTATGTCTCTTTCTTCCAATCGCAACTTGATTTTGCTACTAAGCTCGTTAAAGGAGGCAGTTCAGACTTAGTCCAGTCCTATATACATTTGGCTGAAGTAGTGGTGCGGTATATTTGCGGGTGTTGGTATATTGTTCTTTAAAATGTAGTTTGCAGCGGTAACATGTGTAGAATATTCTGCGCTCCCACTCATTAGTTGTTCGTACGCAGGCCTCGTGCGAAGTGGAGTGCAACGGAGCCACTACAGCCGCATCGAGTGGCACACGCAACGCACGGTATGCGAAGAAAGCTCACCTCATACACATCGTAACCTAATATTGGATTCACATTGTTATCAATCGTTATTATGTTGACAACTCGAAATATGTAAACATTGAAATAAAGAAAAGTGTGTTTGCGTCGCTTTACGATCATCTGAATATATTTCAAGTTGATGTATCATGAATCAACCCAAAGAGAATACAAACATTCACTGTAGTGCAATTTGAACAAGATTTCATTCGGAACATAAAACATTATTTAATAAACCGCTAGAGTGCATTCAATGGTTGCATAGCCGTCGTTCGTGTGTACAGCGCTTTGTGTGCTCAGCATTGCGCACTACGCGTGTCGTTTGGAAAGCTATTATCCACGTTGCGCTTCATCGACTCGCAATATCCCTCTACTAGTCTACTCTAGTATTTAAGATATATGTGTAACACACACACATCTTCAATTAAATCGGACCTTTCATTCAATTCAATTCATTTATTCAATAACGATTTGCCGACACATAATAGTGCTAGTGCTGCGTGCGGTCAGGGGCCACCTGCTTTAAGTTCTGTTTGCAGAACAAGAATTTCAGAAAACGCTTTATCATAAACATAACCTACTATTTTTTAAATTTAGCTTCCACTGGCCTCTTTCTGGTTAGCAAATTCTGACAGTGTTCTCCATTTAGGTGCCAAGCTGCACTTCCTTAATCGCGGCGTAACGCCATTTTCAATCGAGGATTCGTCTTCTCCAATGGGTAGAATACTACTCACCACCATTTCAGCAGAACTAGACCTAAAGCACTTAATGATGTCGCACTGGTATATTTAAGTGGAGATTTAAATACAAGAATAAGTTCTGATTCTAGATTTGTTTCTATAATGGTGTATTCGGAGGTGATTTATTCATTATTATAAAATATGTTTGTAGGTTGGTATTCAAATAAGTAAATTAGGGAACCCCTCAGTGTACTAGTATGTGTGTATGACTCTCACTTGGCCACCTATTCACCACTGCAGTCTTTTGTCTGAAGCGCAGTTTCACTTTCGAAACTACTTCGACTTTACTCTCAATGTTTTTAGTGAAAAATTGTAAAAAATGTACAGTTATTTATAATGTTGTTATAAAAGCGACACGGTTAGTAAGCGTTAACTAGTGTCAGTTAAGTTTAAAACGGTCGCAATTATCGGAGCGACGACCGGACCGTGCGTTGGGTTGATAGAATTGCAAGCAACGCAGCGGATGTGACGTCACTGTTTTGACGATTAACTGCCTACGTAATCTCGGTCTTAGACCGTTTGAAAATGAAATCTCACTGAACATGCTTTTACGTTTTTGCTTTACCACCAAAAAGAGACATCAGGTTGACAATCAAGATATAACATCAAATAGCAAAACTGCTAAAATCACAACCTGATCATACGAAGTAACTGATTTATTACTGATGTTCACAATAGGACACATGACTAATGTCCAAAATGAAAATGGCTGACGTTTAATTTATGTACAAAATAAGTACTGACGGTGGAAGTGGAAAACATTTCGTTACTAACCCGACTGTCTTGTAATGCATCGTGTATTATGTTTTATTATTTTTGCGTTTCTGCGGAATCTACTACTTGACTGGCGTATGATATTTATTTGCGACACAAAAACTTTTTTATAAAGTACACTACATATACAATTGTCCTATATTCAGGTCTACCCCACAAGATACAAGAAAAAGTTACAATAATTTTTGTATGGTACTGGAATTTTTATTTAAATGCCGATATAGTCTGTTATGGTGGGTGGACGAGGATCTCTTGCGCTCCGCGCTCCTGTTATTGTTCCACACAGTGGATACGTTTGCGTTATTGCATGAGTGCGGACCACAAGAGCTTCGCGAATAAAGTATACCACCATTGCATATTATATACCAAGTAGTTGTTTTTCTGAGTTAGTCCTAAGATTTCAATACACTCTTATTAGTTTCATACGGAATATTTATCTACTATATAAAAATAAGTCGGGTTTTCCTTCCTGACGCTATAACTCCAGAACACACGAACCGATTTCCACGGTTTTGCATTCGTTGGAAAGGTCTCGGGCTCCGTGAGGTTTATAGCAAAGAAAATTCAGGAAAAAATTCAACAGAAAAGCGGGAAAATCTTTTTTCATTTTTTTATATATGGCAAAACAACGTTTGCTGGGTCAGCTAGTTTTTTATAAATTTACGAGACCTGTATTAATTTTGTTTTTTTTTTTTTCAAAATGGCGTTGACTATGACTGCAGGTATGGTACAGGAACGGATTCACTTGACGGCATTGACATTGAGTAGAACATTTGAAATGTCAAGTTACGTGACTTGGATTTGTATGATTGAATTTGAATGAATAACTTTGAATGCGTAACCGGTCATCCGGTGGATCACTGTAGTTTCTAATTTGCAGCCGCTTAGGATGCGAACGACCGATACGACATTCAGAATATTAAACAAGAAGATGTAAAATGTGCAGCTTTACATAAGTAAGTGTACCTTTTGATGATATTGCTGTTAGGTTTTGTACAATAAGATCTTCGCTCCGGTTCTGAAATCGGGGGTCTCGAAAAAAAGACAATGTCGGTCACGCGACGTGCCGCTACATCAAGTAGAGCGACGCTGCACGCAAATAACATTAACATAACATAGCTAACGTGACCGTGAATGCGCCATGTTCGATGTCTGGCCGTCGATTTCAAATCTTCGCGGACTTCGGTACTACGCGTCAAACTCGACCGTAGTCTATGATTCATTACTAAATGAATTTGGCGAGTTATATATCCACGTGGCAGTGTAGTTTAATGAATTAATTTTGTCAATTGAAACGAATGTGTCGAGGCCGGCAACATCCGCTTTGTTAATTAATTGCCTAAAGTAGCAGTTTTACACCTCATGCGCCCGGTCTCGGTTACGTCGTCTACTATCACATGTGTGAATATAATTTACAGAGATGGCGAAAATAGGTTGTGCAATTTGAACTTAGCATACCAAATAGTTTAATATTATTAATTACTTAGTTTGAATGTGCGTTAAAAATTTATTTTAAAGAGTACACTACAAATTTTTACAGTAACAACCAAGTTAACTTCTATTTGATAGTTTTTTATTTATTTATCTCCCTTTCAACTATCATTACAGGTATATCTAATGTAATTATAAATTCTATACTAAGTTCCCTATTTATGTAAAAACACAATATCAAAATATCAATTTAAAAAAAAGTTATAATTGATATTATGTATAACCTATTTAGCTGTCTGTATCTGAAGTTCTTCATGAGATCTTTCATAGAAATTTAAATGGGACCACTTTCCACTTTAAACCACTTTCGAAGTTTTGCACATTCGTCTTATGACGAAGTACATAATTATGTTAACTTACTTATAAAACATACATTAAAAAAAACAAACATCCGAATTATATTATATTATATACTATTGAAAACTTCCTCCTTTTTGAAGTCGGTTAAAAATAGCCATCAGAGGGGAAGCGATTAGAACGCTCAAAGAGCTTCTACATAAAGGGATAGGTTAGGCGTCAGCGTGGGGTGACATAGGGTGAAACCTTCCTGTTTTAACCCGGAGGGTTCAGGTAGTCGTGCCTTCACTCAAAAAGTTACCCCATGCCGTGGCATAAGCCGACTGGAAATTATGCAACACATTCCACTCTTTGTTAACACCTAATGTAATATTTAAGAACTGTACAGTAACTTGTTTCTACTTAATTTTGTACCAACCTGGTAAAAAATAATTGGTGATCAGGATCAGACTTTAATAGTTATGTACGAGAAAAGTATTAGAACGGTTTTTTTTATAACATTACTTAGTTATTTCAATACTGTGGTTCAAAAATGAGTTACTCTGATATTAAAAGCATTGTTCAAAATTCCTCTAAAACAGCTTTTTACATTCGTTTGGTTAGGGATGTAGAAACGACCCCATTCAGGTAAAGGACACTAACGCGTCGCGTTGTCCGCCTGTAGTTTATCTGTGGCCTTGAGCTGGCGACGCTTAGTGGGGTGGTTTGCCAAACACATGGTAACCCATCGCCGATATGCTTCTTATAAACGTCACACAAAGGCTTTCGAAATACGCGTGCCTTTTTCGAATTTAATGATTCAAACCATTAAAAAACAAAAGTTTCTGGTATTAACAGTCTTCCTTTTGGTTGTGCACAGGTAAAAAAGCGAGGGGACATCAGTTATAGCACAAATGGGTTGAAGTGACCAGTCGATCCTGATGGCAGTGATGGCTTGACTGCAATTAGTCGGATTGATTATCCAGGTAAGCAACGTATCTGCTTAAAAATAGTAAGCAATTCTAATTAAAAAGATTCTGAAACCGGTACGCCTTGCGCCAATACGACGTTAATTATACCGTTGCCTTATTCATGTTTTTCCTAAATTCAAAATGTTTCTTAGGAAAGCGCATTAGTTATTGTGATGACGAGATTTTAATTAAAATGTCCGTAAAAAAATATTTACTCTAGGTAAAATTATGATTTAACTAATTAAAAATGGGAACTTTATAGGTAACTAACATGTAACGTATTTATGTAGGTACCTACCTTTTATATGTATTATTATAAAATAATGAATCTTAGTAGCTCGTCATCATCCAATTATATAATGGATTGGTTATAAATATTATTAATTAATACAGCTGCAGTTCGTTCAATGGCGTCGCATCTAGATTCACAAATAATTCCGCAGTTGAAACTATGGGCGAGGCTGCCTGGCGTTAGTGAATCTTGGACATCTGCCAAGTCAGTTACTACAACGCGAACGTAGAATAAGTTTCTGTAGGTGTATGATACGGGTTTTGTTCTTTACAGCTTGGTATGTTACATTTTAACAAACGCTGTTGCCTGTTATAACGGGACACTCAGTAGATGGTCGGGCAAGCTGAGAACACCCAGCATTCGCTATACGCACATGCTCTGAGTAGGTGTATTAAATGTTGACTCCGTCGTTTTCTCAGTGTGTTTCGTTAACGCGGCGCCTAACACGTACTTGAAACTATCTCTGAAGTCAACAGTGCTGTGAAATAATCTAGTGCAAAATAAAAACAATATCTTCAGGATTAAACACCGGTAGCATGACTAATCTTCAGACTGTTAACCATACAGGAAATATGGTGAGTGTGCTCATGTCCAGTTAAACTGTGCAAATGAATAAAATACCGCGCCAAAAAATATCAGCATCATATAGATAAAATCCAAAAAGTTAAGCTTCATAATTGCAACAGGTCTAAAATTAGTTACTAAGCGGTAATCTGTTCAGTTCGCACTCTCCCTCCGTGCCCTCCCTGCCGAGCCGAAAGTGTTAATTAGCGTAACGTTGGGGATCAATCATCCCTTCACCCCTCCGATAATTGTGGCCTAATAGCCGGTAGCTAGAATTTATCTCAAATTCTAGTTTCAGTAACGTGAGGATAATATTAGGATAAATTTGACGATAGCTGTGCTGGATAGGAGGGTGACGTCGTCCGCAGTACGCTGTTATCACTGTCACAACACACATATTGTTGGCTATCGCAAATGACGTAATGCGCTTATTTCAATCATTACTGTGTGTCCGACCAACTATATTTATCGCTCTTTAGAGTAACGGATTTTACAATAAAGGATATTTTGAGAGTAATGTAGGTACGCGAAAATTAACAGATTTCGATAATTAATGTGCTTTTGTGTATACTCATCATGTAACAAAGTAATGTTTAAATGTTTGTATATTGTTCTCAACGTACGTATTTATGCTGAACAACAACAAATATTACACCTATGTTGGGTGCGTGGGAAAACACATTTCAGATAGGAAGCTATCTTTTTATTAAATACTAGCAGGGCCCCGCGGTTTTACCTGCGTTGTTCCCGTTCCCGCGGGATTACGGGGACAAAATATAGCCTTTGACACTCGCAAATAATGTGGCTTTGTATTGTTTTAAGATTTTTTTAGTCTGTTGAGTAGATTCAGAGATAAATACAACCTCAAAAAGTTTAACTCTTTATAATATTAAGTACTAGCAGCGCCCCGTGCTTACACCCGCATAAGTTTCGATCCCGTGGGAACATCGGGGTATGAAATATCCTATATGTTAATCCTGGTTATACATCATCTGTGCCAAATTTCATCCAAATCCGTTCAGTAGTTTTTGCGTGAAAGTGTAACACACATCCATCCATCCATCCATACTTACTTAGTAGGATAAATTATAATATTAGTACTTATAGATAATACACATAAGTAAATGTAGAAGAACCCATTTATGTATTAAGCGTATTTCCACGTCGCAGGTTAAAAAAGTATAGGTATATGTATATTAAAATAACGGCTTCCAATTTACCATTCAATAACATTTACCATTTCACATCGAAAATGTTAAAATGTCTTTCCGGCTGTGATGATTTAATGTATTTCAAACTATTATCTACCTGCCACCTGTATTGATGTTTTTATTGTGTGTAGAATGTAGCTGATTGTTTTTCTGGATTTTCTATAGGCAGTAGAAAAAGAGTCTTAAGCGAAGTAAAATTTAAATTACTATTTATTGCTAAAAATACTATCTAATAGCGAACCTAATTTAAAGTTTAAGGCATCAGCCATTGGACTAGTTCAGTTTAAAATTCCCAGTCGAGACTCAAAGCCGGAAATAGGAACTGACGAAGACAATGCACATTTAGGGCGCTGTTCTTAATTAGCAATCCAACTCTATTATTCCCGACTCAATTTCCTGCAGCGCGTTATTTTAAGGCAAAACTTTTGAATTTTGTACAAGAGAAGTTAAAAATACCAAATCTATTTAGCCTTCGTTTACAGTTTCTAAAAATATGTTATGCGATGATATTCCCGTTAGCCGAACTAGCAGCATCTGCGTGAGACATGGCTATTTTTGTTATTTTGTAAATTCCATATGGTATTTTATTATTTAGTTTTTGTATCATAATACAAAAACTAAATAATAAAATACCATATGGAATACCTGCAACATCACGTAATAAAGCATACTTTATTAAATTAAATAAAAATAAAAAATTAGTTTGGATATCAAATAAATCCTACAAGTTAATAAGTAAGGTTACCGTGAAAATTGGCTGCAATATGACCGTGTTAATGAAAACGTTATCTACATTATGACGATACTCACGTAAATATTTTTGTTGATAAAACAATCAAGTGCTCGTTATTGCAAATATAAATCGGCAGAGGTCAATCGGGTCAGTATACGGTACCTAATTATTATCGAAATCAACAAGGTCATGATGATTAGTGATGCGCGTTATACCAATCAAATAATTCGATACTTCTGCTCGGCTCGCACCACAATCATTCAATCAATTGTACTATTTGAATGTTCATCAGAGTGGTATGTATAACATCGTTTTTCTTATCATACATAGTAGATTTGTTTTTCCTGTTTAAGGTGTACCACTAGGTCGAAGATACTAATACAAGCGCTTTGCATTTTGATCTGGGATGTAACGGGTTTTTCTTTCGGGCTATAGTCACAGCTAGACTGTTTTTGTGTCTCAACACTCATAGTTAAGTATTCCTTCATTTGAGCACCGGTTTTTTAGAACACCAATACTTGCGCCCAAGGTGTTCTTATTATATTTATATTGTGCTCTTATCGGTGCACAAACGGGAATACTTCCTAATATTAAATAACAATTGAATATTAAATACCGGTTTTGGTGTTTCGGATCGATTGATTAGAATGAAGCAATCAGTTTTGCCCATCACTAATTATAACTCGGTTCTCTAAATGTTTTGTATTGCGTTCGTAATAGATAACACAATGTACAATTATTTGTTATATCATAAAAATAAACAAAGATTAGAGTTGTGTACTTGTGTGACAAGTTAAATTTAGTATCATCCTATCGAAAATGTTGCTAGAAGTTGCTATAGGTACTTATAGATAAAACTGCTGCATTAGTAAAATGGTGCAACTTTAATAAACTTGTTTTTTTTTTAAATATAATAGGAATACTAGGAGTTATATTCGCTTAATAATAGATTGAATGACGCACGTTTACGCTACTCATACGACAAAGATGCTAGGCGCCGTCTACGGGCCGCGTCGATTCCTACCATGGACTGTCAGTGTTTGGACTTCGTAAATTGCTGTAATATTATAAGTCGTACCTGTATCGAGATTTAATTATTTCACGTTTCCTTTATACGTAAATTTCTTTTTCAGAACTTCCATACCTTTATAAATAAAAGATTCACATAATAACAGGTTCAACTACTTGCTTTCAGGCGTGCGAATAAAGTTTATTGATATTATTTTTTGTGACTGTATTATCATTTGTCCGGTCGGTAGTCAAGCTGTAGACAAGTCATCTTTAATGTCGTTAAATGTCGGGTTTGGAAGCACGCCAACAATGGCGCCTCGCGACTTTTATCATATCGGTACAACTACAAATAGTACACGAACAGTCGGTGCATGACGATTCATTATACACTTGTGATATTTTTGATACGAGACTCATCTGTCGACCACAGACTAGGTCGAAAACAAGAATTTTGTAAAATAAAATCGTTCCTGAATAATTGTAGTAGGGAAAATCCGCTTCAGTTAAAATAGAACTATTTAATTCATCTTAACGTTATCAATCATTGGAAACGTCTCTTATCTGGGTTGGAATAAAATAGGATAAGCGTCGTTTGCATTACAAAATGAGATTTTTGTCATAATCCAGCCTCCGGGCCGCTCCGTCTCCGCTGTCGTGTAGCTTTAGTATAATCTGTCCAATTAGCCCGAAGCTTCTCACAGTTAAACGCCTGATGGCTTTGCAATATTTATGTTGATAATTTACAATAAGATTGATTTATTTAGTACAACTGTTGTGCTCGGACGGAGACGATTTGAGTGGATGCGCTAAATTGGTTTCTATTATTCTAGACTCATTACAATGAGTATTATTTCATTGCCTATCTAGGTACATAAAAACAACTAGGAGATTTTTTAACTTTGTTGAAAATGGTTAATCTTCAAAATGTGCAAGTATCAGATTGTGATTTGACACTGTCCAATTTAAAACTATTTAATAACGTTGTAAACGTGATTTTATCATATAGGGCCTGGAAAGCAATAAACAAAATCGATATATTTTAATTCTTTATGCGAATCCAATATTGGTAGTCGAGACGACGGTAATGTAATCCCGTACCAATCCAGCTGCTTTATTGAGTTAGTACTAGGAGACGTCCCGAGTCTAGCGCGCCGCCCACCTCCGCCTGCCATTACGAATTCATCTTGATTCTACAGCATAAGCAGTGCGAATAAAGCGCTGTTTATTTTATATTGGCATCGATATCAGCTCCGATGCCCGGTGCAGATGATAGCCGACCCCTCTTAATCGCGTTGCAATAACAATGCGGAGCCAGCTGCGAGCTTGAATGGCGTCGTTGGTTGTAAAAGTTGGCGAAAAAATGCGTGGCGTAAGTGGCGTTGAACCCGCTCGGCGAATGCACCGGGCCGTTAGCTTATCCGAGGTCAGGCAGGTATCGCGGTGTGACTCGAGTCGTGCGCCTGCGCCGCGCCGACAATGTACATCACTTCGCAGCTGATGCTTTACTGTTAACGACTGCTAATTTCGGTCGGTTTACATGGTTCTTGTTTTTCATTAACGGGTTCAGCTTGATGTGTAGGTATAGTTAAAAGGTTAGGCTGCTCTATTCATTTGACTAATTTTGTCAATGTTTTATATCAGTCTTTAACAGTACCTACCGAAAGTTTGATTCACAACATGGTAGCTAAAAGTTATTCAGCGTCTTTACCTTGTACCTATTTGTTTTTTCACATTTTTTTTTTGTAATGGTTGTTTTTGCGATCGACTTGTTTTTAAAGCGAATGAGCGAGCATGCGATGCGCAGCAAACCGTTATTGTTGAACAATGTTCCTGACCGTAGTATCAGGAACACGGATGGATGAGACGTACTCATCCAACCGTATTCCGGAACGTATTAGGTATTTTCATTATCTTAAGGTTGCATACTATAGTCCTATTAATAGATTTTCAGCCTAAAATGGTTAAATTAACTTTAGAAGGTCGAAAGACTTGATTCACTTTTTTAGAATAGCCTGTAAAGTAGGTACTGCGCTATCTTTTATGTCGTAGTAAATAACAAACATAATAAAGACCAATTTACGCGTGCAATGTCAGTAAGAGAAAACGTGCATCAACTTATAGCGAATGCCTGAAGCGTGAAGTTTTATCGAGCAAAATTGTTATTGTTACAATCAAAATTTTACTAAGACTAGTGAAGCGTCCCCGGTACGTCAAGAAAGTTAGCACGCATGCGCTGTATGATCGATTCGTAAATAACGCCCGCTCTTCCCATTTTCGCCAACTCCGTCTTAACCTTCGGGAAATTAGAATGAGTATAAAAAGTGTATGAAGATAGCTGGGATAAGTTCTATATGGTAGCACTTTTGAGTCTATTGTAGAAGTGTTATAGATATGATACGACGTCCTAATGCAAAATAAGTGCCTAGGTACTTATGTAGGAAAACTCGCAGATACTTACGAATTGTTAAATTATATCTATCAGATTAAGGTTTCCCTTTACGATGTATGAAAAGCCACTACCCATTAAATGATAAAAATAGACCCAGTTCTTTTAACCTGCCAGATAGTTTAACAGGAACTAAATCGGGGATAAAACTGACGGTTCTATTCAGTCAACGTCCCACCGTGTAGGTAAACTAGATGTAGTGAGCATGTACTGAACTAGGTATCATTACATGTTGTTTGTATGGATTTACAGCTAGCTCATTTCTCCTATGCTTACACGGTGAGATGCTTACAGGACCGCACTGCACGAACGTAACCCTTAATACAACGTCTAGGTATTTAAAATGCCGTAGGTAATTAGGTATTGTAGGTATCATCAATTCAACACTTATGTACCTTAAAATGATAAGGGCGAAAACAATGTAAAAGAGCATTGTCGAGTGAGTCGTGTGACTCGCTTGTGTATCACCCGCGGGTGAAAGCCGCTCCCAGCTTACCTCCGGGGTAAAACTGACTTTGTGTTCACACTACCCCAGCAGGGGTACGCAGGGATCACTTATTATTATTATTTTATTTATACATTGAATTATCTTTCCAATTTTAATCTTGTTTGTGTTGCTCAATATCCTAGCTAGTTTAGCTTTGTGTCAATAGTCGTTCAGTACTGAAAACTTCATTAACTTTAGCATTATTGAAAAATAAGATCATCTCTTCGCAAATCAAGGGAATACTATGGGATTTCATATTTTTACCATTGCCTACACATAAATTTATTTACTGGCAAGTAACTCTTTTATTACCTAAATCAGATGCATAAAATGTCGCCTCCTTCGTATTATTCATCGACAGTGAATAAACCGATTTATAAGTTGGCGGATGCAAGTTGTGCTGCATATCCGTCCTCGGTTGTTGACCAACGATAATACCTACCGCCCGGCGGCTGAGGCCTTGCGCCCTTGATTACTCAGTTATACATAAAATATATGTATATATATAATATGGTTTAGGCGTAGTGTTCCCACTTTCGGGCAAGAGCGCTGAGCTTATTCCTTATTCTCGCCGGGATGTCCCAGGAAACGGCCTTGAACGAGTAATTCATGTTTGGGAACCATCCCTACAGTCCAGATTTCCTCTCTACAATTCATGTTTACAGTTTCGAAGCCATACCTGTGTAACGCAGCCATTAAGCCGTGCAAAAGGACTACGCCTCGGGATCATATTCCACTTCTTTTTTCTTAAATGTCTGTGGTAGCGTAAGCGTTGTATGCCCACTGATTTTGCCACCTTTAAGTATCATTATAATTCTTTCCATCCGACCTTGGGACTTCTCAGGCGGTGTTGCGCCTTTTTTGTACCACTGCGTGGACTCTTGTTTTGGACTCATAGTTATGAATCCAAGTTTCATCCCCAGTCGCAACCTGGTTCATAAACTCATCCCTGTTCGCACTACGCAGGTCCAAATACTCACAAGAACTCACGACGCGCTGCTGTTTTCGAAGCGGTGTGAGCATTCTCAGCCCCTAGACATGCCAAGATGGTCATGGAGAATGTTCAGAATATTCGTAGACAATACTAGAATCGTCTACGATTTTTTTTCTTCAGACGAGCATCTCCGAAAACAAGTTTTTCAACAATGTCTGAAGATGTTGCTTCAATCGGCCCGTGTATTCCCGTTCGTCCCCTCGACTTCGCCCACCTAGTGGGACGAACGGAAATTCGTACTATTTTTTCCCGATCGTCCCACTGATTTTGCTGTGGGACGAACGGAAGTATATATTTTTGTGTGCCATTGGTCCACTAACCAAATCAAAGTAGTCAGTGCCACTAATCCAGCGAATTACCTAAGGATACTAGAGGGATAGATTTTCAGATAAACCAATGGGGTTCACGCAAATGTAATCGGCACTCTTTTGTTAAGTAGCGGTGTCTCCGGCGCATCTTGCCCGATCGCAATGTGAAATATTTAGACAGAACTATTTATTTTGTAAAATAATTATTAAATCCAACCAAGTAACTAATTTTCAAAGTAAACTACAAAACAGCTAGTAACATTTCATGCACAATTAAATAGTGGGACGAACTCCACCAATCTAAGAAAATATTCCCGTTCGTTCCTTTAAAATCCCGAGTGGGACGATTGGGAACAAATTCTCGTTCGCCCTACTAGGTGGACGAAGTCGGGAGAATGCTCAAATCGGCCGACCTGAGTGCTGAACGTCTTCAATCGAGCCTTGTTTGAAAAGACTGTGCTACCTGTAAATAATCTATTAGTCCCCATAACTAGATGATATCTCTTTTATAATTATCTGAGGCTTTTTTCTTTCTTGGTAAAGAACTTTATCACGGCACGAAACTCAATTTTCTAACTAGTCAGTGTTCTCTTCCTGAAGGTTAATGAAGCGTTTTAAGAAAAAGCACAATGTGCGTTTTTCCTACTATGTTCTGCTCTGCAAAAGAACGATACAAATATGATTAAAAACAAAAACAGTTAATTTGTTTGTAGACTACTATGGTTAAAAATCCAAATATCCGTGCCTTGACTGGGTCGTGTCAGCACAGTTTTTAACCAGTACCAAAAAGAGGTTTCGGACATTGTTTTTCTTTGTACACACACATCAGTGCCAGCGAAACGCGCCGTACTGCCGCTCTGACCATGCGCGGACATATCAAACGCGCCTTCAGGCTCGACAGTGTTACAGCGTTTTCAACGTACCAAACACTTCATTCCGTTTGCTTTGACAAAAAGTTAACCTACATTTGATATTGTAACGGTAAAAAAGAATTTTATTTAAATTTGTGATTCTTTGTCCGTGCAGGTACCAATACTGGAAGGGCGACATCCATGACTTGGTCGTTGAAGTATCATTTTGATTCGGTAAGTTTTAATAATACATTACTATGAGTGTGTTTAGTTAGTTGTTTATGTTGTAGCTAGTTGCTCAAAGCGAATGTTTTTATGCTGCTCATGTAATTTATAAATATCTCTGTGAAACTTTTATTATCGTGTATTTATTGTAATTACGCTGCGCCGCTGCTGTGCAATTACATTTAATTGTTATCGATGTTAACTAGTTTGTTACTGGTATCAGTTTAGAATTGGGATCAAACAATTTCTCTGTTGTTACAGAATTATTATCGCGAGAAGCACCAAGTTGAACAAGTGATGCCGTGAACAACAAAGAAAAAAACAACAACAAGCAAAATGGCGACTTATCAAAATAAAAAGGTAATTGTCAAAATATTTCTATCTCTTTGAATATTTATTTTTTATTTAGAATAAGATTAATTTAAGGATATCCTATTGCACTGCGATTACTGTGTTCTCAGCGACTTCGTAATGTGCGAAAGCGAAGTTTTTATAATCTTCATTGCGAAGTGTTGTAAATGATGTTGATGACGTCGCATGTGAGCGGTCCTGGGAAGATTGTGCAGTGAGATTGTTTGCGACGCTCTTACTACGCGCTATTATGTTACTTATCTGAACTAGCCAAAACAAAATAGGACCCACTCGGTTTTTGTCATCGAAAATGAAAACTGACAAAACAAATGTATTTTTTATTAGTAGAGTAGATGTGTTGAGGGTAAAATGTTATTAATTATCTAAACCAATCAAATCATGAAAAATGCTTTTAATATCCTTAAAAATACACATAAAATTGAAAAATCAAATTTTACCCCAATTTTGATTTTTAAAACTTAAACGTCTAAGTAACGATAATAATATCAAAATAATTCCTAAAAGAAAATAATTCTTTAGTAACGAGTGGGTCCTCCTCGGTTACGAACGCACTCTCCGAGCCTGTTTTGGGACACTTTCAATTAAATGGGTGATATTTTCCCTGGGGTATTTGCTGCCAGCACATTGAGCTCCTCTTGACTGTGCACTTCACTATAATTTTCTTTAAGTTTCTTTTCAACAGGTCCCATAAATGTTCGATTACCCGTCACCACTAGGAAGTGGTGACGGGTGGGCGTTTTGGGGGACTGTCTTTATGTAAAATTTGACGTTCAAAAAGTGCTGTCTATCAGCCTAGTTTGAATAAATGACTTTTGAATTTTGAATTTTGATTGGGTTGAGATGGGGGCTCATTGCTGGCCGTGGTAAAACAGAGATATTGGCTTCAGTTAATGCCCTCTGGGTTAGGCGAGCCGTATGCGCTCGAGCATTATCCTGCATAAGAATAAAATTGTTGCCCAATCGTTGTGGATAGGGAACGATATGAGGCACACTCGACGTAGCTGGCAGCAGTTACGGTACCCTTCTCGTTTAGAATTTTCAACTCTGTTTTATCCATTAAGCTTATTCGACCCCACACCATAACACTGGGCCCCCCAAACCGATCAGTCTCGTGGATACGTACCAACCCACGTACGTACGTGGGTTGGTAGAACGTTCGCCTTCTCTTCTCCACACTCGTACGCGTCTGTCATCACTATAAAACTAAAACTCTCATCTGTGTCGAGTACAGTCCTCTAATTGTCCATAGTCCAGTCCAAATTCTCACGTGCGAACCTAAGACGAGCTGCACGATGAGCCTTCGTAAGTTTAATGCGAACAACACTCATTCTGGATCGTTGTCCATCTTCATTTAGTCTGTTGCGGATCGTTTGGTCGCTTACCCGCGTACCAGCAGTGGCTTGCCGGAGTCGGTTTTGTAAAGCACGGGTAGTAACGGTGCGCCCTGACGGGCAGATAAACGAAGGTATCGGTCCTCTTGAACAGTTGTGGATCGTATTCTTCCCTATCCAGGTCTTCTAGCTACACTGCCAGTCTCCTGATAGCGTTCCCACACGATACTATTCCCCGGTGCTAGGACCAATCGAATGGATCTTTAGTGAATAAAAAAATATATATATGTAAGCATCTTTTCAACGATTAGTTATTGTTATTTGGTTTATCATTAATTAATACACAATAGAATTGTATAAAATTCCGTTATTGATCAGCCGTATACGGTTACATAACAGAGCTCTCCTGTTTTGTACCTAAAGCGCACAAAGCCTTTTAGGGGCTTAGGGGGCGTTCAAGTATTACGTAACGAAAAATAAAACTTTACTATGCGTTACGAGTACAAGGGTGGGATGGGGCTTTCGAACAACGCGTTATGTAACTTATTTTTTTTAATTGACATTGTAACTAGCAATTAAAGTTTACCAAGTAGGCAACCCTTTTCGTTTGTTTCACGGCGAGCCCCTCGAATGTATTTTACGTAATTTTTATTTTGTGCCTCAAAGTACTTTGCGCAACGTATTTGTCGCTTGAGTGATACGTAACGTTTAAAGAGGGGGACGGGGGTACAGAAAAAAGTTACGGCGCGTTATATGGGGGGAGAGAAGAAAATTGCGTTTTTTAATTTTTGAACCCTTAGTGCATTCCGAAAACAAAAATAACACAAATTTTAATCAAGCCGCTATTTAATTTTTTGTTGGCCTCTGTCTGGAGTCCGGTCGAAAGTCGAAAGGTGCGTCTATTTAGAAAACGCTAGAACTTTACGAACTACCTGTATACCCATACTTAGGCTAGATTAAACAGTTTTATTATTTTATGTTTTAAGTGAAACCCATGGCAAACGAAATCCGTACTAGTGCGGACGAAATAAACATTCAAGGTTACTATAATTCGCATAGAGCTAAAATTGGTACAAATAATTCGAACACCATTATAAATGAAATGTGAATAGTCACAATATTGATCTCACAATTGCATTATAGTAGCACTTCGCCCGGAACTTCGTCTGCGCAGATTTAGTACAAATAATTTCCACCAATGTTTAACCCCGTAGGAGAGTTTCGTAAATTCTTAGCGGATTCTATACCCTATAAGGAACCTGCCAAATTTTACGTTTATAGGGGTTATGGTTTCTGAGATTACGTGATTAATCAGTGAGTGGTATTTCGCTTTTATATATAGAAGATAATTGTATTTATAACCTAAATATTATACATTTGTGTGACCTATAGTTTTGTTCTGGCCTATTTTTATGATAAATTTAACGTTTGGTTGAAGAACGCCAAGAAAATATTTTTTTGAACGAAATGGGGATTTTTCACGTTTCATCTATAATAGTGTTCCGAAAAATCGTACTAATTTTTAGGTCAATACGAATATGGACTGGGAGCCAACCCCAATATAGTTGGGAAAAGGCTAGGCAAATGATGAGATGGGATATTGGGGTTGGCTCCCAGTCAAATCGGATTCAGCTGAACACCAGTATTATACGTGGAGCGGCTGCCTACCAGACCTCCACAACCCATTAACTGGGTAACACTTTTTAGCCACGTTTTAGTCAATACGGATTATAGTAACCTTACTTATTTTTGGTTTAGAATCAGACTATAAATCTTTGAACTAAGCGGATGTTTTTGAAGAGCTGTATAATAATTGGTTTAAGTTATTTTCGCAGTGCTTAGTGGGGGTACGCTTCAACACGTCTACCAAGTAAGAGTACAATGGCAGATAAGAATCTAAGACGCTTAGATAAAGTGAAAAATATGACGTCAAATGTGCCTACCGCATTCATTGTTTTCTTTGTTTACTAAACTACTCGGAACTGTATGTTATTGGTCAAATTATTACTAAAAAAGTGCATTGGGGTACAAAATTTCAATGTTCAAAGATTTTCTTGAATATTTCCAGAATTTGTGCCTACTTCCAATGTCATTGATCAATCTTCCCATATTGTGAGTGCGTGCATCTAGACGTAAGCTAGCGTAGAAGTTTGTTCTGAAATGAATCATTAGAATGGATTTTGTGATACCTTTGACAGCCTGTCCTGGAGGAGTCGACACGCGCAAGGAGCCGCCCAGGTCGCTGCTGGTGAATTCTTACAGGTAGGTCATATTCTGAACCTAACAAAGAAAAACGTCTTTTTCATAAAACACGCTTACCTATACATATTTTATGTCTCATCCGTTTTGGTTTTGCTTCACACTGTTTTATAATTTGTTCATGTCATCCATTTAGTGTTTATGCTGCAAGCGAATTCGCAGCGGCAGCGATATAATGTTACGTCCCTACCGTGCTTGAAAATGTTTACTACCACAATTCTTAGAAGTTTGCACCGAGTTGTCGATTGCTGGAGGTATTTCATTCATAAAAGTTGCATTCGTTGTAATGCTACGTAGTGAACCTACGTAGGTAGTTCGAAAAGCACTTAAATGTCCGTCATTATTTTCATTCATCGTTAGACGTTATCTTTGTTTGTTATTCATGTTTTCATCTTTCATTAAACATTCAATTTCGTTGCAACGGACAAGCAATTACACTTGTATACCGGGTAGTGACTACACGATAAAACTATTAAATTTTACAGCGACCCCACACTGATTGCTGATGCTGATATGAATTTAACGATAATTTCGCAAATGACGGACCCTCTTAATTGGTGTGAATCACCAATACTAGTTTAGCGGACTCATGTGGGGTTGTTGCATCATTTTCTAGATACCAACACTCGTTGCACTAACCCCGTCGCTTCAGTTAAAAACAATTTACAGTCACCCCTCTCCCTTCGAAAATTTATTCGATCTCTCCACCTGTGGCCTTAGTGTCAGTCAGTTTTTTAACGTTCTCGATCGCGTTAGCGTAAACGTCAGTTGGTATTGAATCTATATAAGCGCCCCTTCTATTTTCATAGTCTAAGCAAATGTTAACGGTAACGCGTTCGAATACTTTAAAACTCGCATTAGACTTCTGCTTCTATTAAGTAGTACCGAAAGGCGACATTCGGGGAGATTTATTTTCTTTTGAGTTGGAATTAATTAAATTTAATTTTGCTATTCTGTTTCCATTTCCGAAGTTGTCTCAGTATACAAATACTGACCAGTTAGCTTCAGTTCATGTCAAACGGTATTTAAAGTTAATTTTAATCATGAGCAAAAAGCTACTGTGTAGGTATATACATTATTTTAAAGGAGGTGTTATCCACAGGAACCCATTCCTATGTTAGAATAATGTAAAATAATCTGCCTTTCACTTTTACACGAAAACCTAACTGACTGGAAATTTATACTATCACGCATAGGTGGTGACAAGCAAACTATAATTATATAACCATCGTTTAATTAACCATATAAAGGTAATTCATACATTAACATATAATCTGATATAGATGTATTTCTTTGTTTAATAACAATACAATATTAATGTGTGTACTTTTTACGCGGTCGTAGTGTAACTTTGCATTTTGCGTCGCAGCGACTGTAATGCAGATATTTTTGTTTAAATTATTAATTTAGGTGTTTGCAGTGGCGTGTCGTCTGTTTATCTTCTCGCCTCTTCGTATAATAAAATAAGTTTATTCTGGATTTATTTTCTTCCTGTACATTTTCCGTATTTTAAGTTACCTATGACGACGTCACTACATTCATTGCTTAAACTCAAATCGATGGAAATACAGAGTTACAATCTGCCGCGGTAGTAGCGTAGCGCACAGCACAGCACAGCGGTGCCGCAGTGTCGCAGGTTTGGCTCTCTGCTGTGTGAAAGACATGAGTAGTGAGATGTCCCTGACATCACAAATTCTCACTACCTTGTCTTTCATGCGGATTGAGCACTATTCATCTTACATGGTGACGTCTCACAGAAGATACCTCAAGAATCCCGGCGGCAGATGTATTTCTCGAGATTGTTCGCTGACCCGACCAACACCGAACCCTAAAATTGGATTGACGTTAAGGCAGCTCTTAATAAGTCTTGTATTGGGATTTATATTTTTGGTAGATGAAGCTATCTCGTAGAATCACAATATCACTGACAACCTGTCCGTCCATCTAAGAAAATAGAAGGAGGTATCTACTTTAAAGGGGAAATACCCAAAATAACTGTAAATTTGTTAAAAAGGAATGTAGCACATTTTGTTTTGAAGTTCAAAGCTCAAATAGTCTATCGAAATATGAGAATACAATATTGCTATTATGGTAGCAGTCAGTTCTATAGTCTGACACTAATATCTCTCAATTCCGGTGGCGTATGCAGGTCAACGTTAAATGCCAAATGGCTTTCAGAAGTTGTTTACTATAAATTTATATTCCACTAGCTTCTGCCAGCGACTTCGTCCGCGTGGAATAGTTACTTTACCCCCCATTTTGAAACTCTCAGCCCGATCGGTTTAAAATTGACAAAGTTTCATACAAATAATCAGAAAGCGCCGAACTGCAAAGCTATCGGGAGTTACACGTGTTATTGTGAGTCAACCATAAAATATAGACATATGCTGTTTGGGACCTTTTTTTGATAATTTTATGTAAAACATTTCCGTAATACATGATTGCTATGTAACTTTAACCATTAAGGCTACAAACGCGACGGAAGCTTAAAAATGGAGTAACTTCTCCCGTTTTCCCAACATTTTCCTTCACTGCTCTGCTCCTATTGATTGTAGCGTGATGAAAAGTATACTATAACCTGCCCAGGAGTATGAAGAATAATTGCACCAAGTTTCGTTAAAATCGGTCGAGTAGTTTTTGTTTCTATAAAGAACATACAGACAGACAGACAGACAGACAGACAGACAAAAATTTTACTGATTGCGTTTTTGGCACCAGTATCGATCACTAATCACCCCCTGATAGTTATTTTGAAAATATATTCCTTGTACAGAATTGACCTCTCTACAGATTTATTATAAGTATAGATGGAGCTTTACTCGTCGCTTGTTGAATGAAAAATAGCAATAGTCATTTTAACAATGAAATATTATGCAATTGTGGAAATACATATGTTTGGTATTGACTGGTAAGGGTTTTATAAAACTTGAAAGAAGTCATAATCCGATTGTCGTTGCACAAACTGCGTATTAAATCGTTCTTACGTAATAATATTACTTTTCCATTAAGATTATGAATTTGAGCTGTCATATTAAAGTGACTTTATAGTCTTCGTAGGTACCTGCTTACAGTGGCGTGCAGTGGTTCGAGTTAGGGTAGGCCAGAGAAAATGTCCAAATAAATTTTAAAAAATAACCACATTATTCAGGGTTGATTTTTAATGAAATGAGTTTTTTTTTGTTTTTTTTTTAATTGCCTATTTAAAAACAAAAAAAAAAGACACCAAATTTCTACCCTGAATAATGTGGTGTGATTTTTTTGGACATTATTTTCTGGCCTACCCTAACTCGAACCACTGCACGCCACTGCCTGCTTAATATCAATTTAGTGTTTTAATTTGTACTTGTTTGAAACATCTTTCTTTCGTGTAAGGAGATGCAATAGAGACAAGGTAACACAGCAGTTAGCTCTTTCGAATAAAAAAAAAAGTTTCTCATTAATTTGTTGTCCTATAATTTTATTGTAGGAAGATTTTAACTGTCATAGTCATTTTTTCGGTGCAGATAAAAGTATCGAAGAGAGATCGTTTCAATCTTTTTTCGTAGTTAACGGTTCACTGGCAATTTCTAAACGGCTATTGTTCCTCTAACAAAAGATAATACAGGTAACCGGTGAACTGAGGTTCCGACACTAGATTTTCGGGTATCGGATATTTACTTATAGGGCCGAAACAATGACGCGCTAAAAGACAATGTGTGCATTTCCATGACATAGAACAATTTTAGTCCTGTGGGCATCATACTTCCGTGTACCTAACAGTATTGAGGACCGCTTTTATGACGTTTTTTTTAATATCTATAAGTCGCCTGATAGTTCATGCATTTATTTATTATTACTAGCAGTAATGGAAGTTAGTGATTTATTTAAAAGTACGTTGTCATAAAAAATGCCGGTTTCGCTGCGTGCCCAAGACAGCTTTTTTGGCATATCCCGATATTCAAGTTAGAATCCATAGTGGTCCATCTACATAAGGTTCATAAAGAAAATGTATCCGACATTCCTGACAATCAACTTATCTTTTAGAAGAAGTATACGTATATTTTGTCAAGTATCTGGCATAGTAGCATCATAATTTACCTTAAAATGAAAATACCTTCACCTAGAATACGAACATTCTCTTTGAAATGCGAATTAGTTCTAAAATCATCCACGAACCAGTAGCATATTCATCTGGTTTAATTTCAATAGGTCTGAACATGTCGAAAAAACTGGGACAAATCCGGATTGCGACATGACGTAATGAATATTTCCACTGATAAGTATAGAGACATCTATAATGAACATGGCATGAAGCTGTGTTCGGCTGCACACTACGCCTACCTTCCTGCCCGCTCTATGTCGTGACTCGTGGTATAACGTTCCGCTCCCTTTGCCTTTGATCTGTTTCAAGCATTGACTAAATTTGGTTCTTACCCAAAAAGAAAACACCAACGAAAACAAGTTTCGCTGCATTTTTGTGCGTGCACAACAGTAGTCTACGCTCACCAATCAGAAACGTGCATAGGTAGACTGGGCACGGTTGAAACATTGCATTGTTTATCTTCTATTGCATCGCAAATATATTAGGTCCTTACATATGAAATTCGCGTTTTGTCGCACTGGCCACTTTGATCTCAGAATACTCCTCTTTGGTTAGGAATTCCAAATTCAAGTTTATACAGCTTTACTCATGCATTTTGGTGTCGAAAACCATAATTCATTATTTTTTTTCTGTGTTGTATTGTTTCATTGCGTCACTCAGTTTACAGAATGTAAAACTTGAAATATCGCGTTATTTACGAGTACGAGTTCGAGTTCTACCGTGGCACCAGTGGTGCAGAAACGGCTCGAAGGATTAATGGCGTGTATGGCGGCGGTGTCGCAAAAGAAATCAGTGCGTTTTTTGTTCCAACCTTTTCATTCTTGAAATTTCGGCCTGCAGAATAAGCTACGTGGACGGCCAGAGACCAAAGTTGATATTAAAGAATTGAACGCTATTGTAGAAGCGAATCCATCGCAAACCACGTCCATCTCATATACACTAACTAATTTCCTTAGCCCACCGATCGTTTGGCTCAACAGCACCATGTCGTCTGCATAACTCAAATTGTTTACACAGATATTATCTATGTGACAGCCGACATGCATGCTGCTAACTTGCTGAGCTCAACGATAAGCGCATTTATATAGAGATTAAACGACACTGTGGGTGACAATCCATCCCGTCCCACTCCACATTATAGTGTGTATGGATCAGTCAGATAAGCTCAGCCATCCAGCCCATTTTACATAATTGACCTGCCTCTGATACCAACACTTCAAGATATCAATTGTCTCACTAGGTAAATTGGCTTCCCTAAGCTTATGCCAGAGTTTATCATAATTAACAAGGTCAAAAGCTTTAGAGAGGTCTAAAAAACCAAAATAATTGCAAAAATGTACGAACAAAAATACTTACTTTACTCAAAAGCACAGCGGGCGAAGAGCAACGTCCAGCGTTTTAACCGTACCCATAACTAATAATAACAATATAATTACTCGTAGTTATTTTCATCCACGCAAGAAATATCTAAGAGTTTTTTGACATGATTTTATTCGAGCTTTGGCAGCAGCTCGCTATATAAGAGTCGCTTAAAAGTAAAACAATTATTGTACCCATTCCTGATAAATAGTATATAATAGGTTGGGGAAAAAGTTTCTTCGCATTTTTTATAAAAATTCAAAAGATTTTTTAATATAGTTTATTTACATTTAACTAAAGTATGTAAGTACCACTTTGTTCGAAAACTTTTTGCCATCTTGTAGGTAGGGACATAATCCCATTGCTATAGACATTTTGGGACTTCTGATCAAATACCGCGACAAGTGGTTTTGACAGTCCTCTCGTGATGTTAACCTGACACTGCCTAAAGAATTCTGAAGAGACCGTAACAGGTAGAAATCTGAAGGTGCAAGGTCAGGACTATACGACGGATGCATTAACACCTCCGAGCCAAACTCTCTTAACTTTTGCTGAGTGGCTAAAGATGTGTGATGTCTGGCGTTATCATGATGAAACATCAAACCCCTTTTGTTGATTAATTCCGACCGCTTTCCCTCAACTTCTTGCTTTAATCTTATCAGTTGTTCGCAGTAGAGTCCAGAATCGAAGGTCCTGCCTGGTGGTAACAGCTCGTCCCTTCCAATCCCACCACACACACAGAATCACCTTGTTGCGAGTTAACCCGGGTTTCGCCTCTGTCAGTCTGTGAGGCTTGACCGGCCTTTGACCACGACCTTTTTCGCACGTTCTTGTCGTACGTGATCCACTTTTCATCACCAGTTATCAGCTTCTTCAAAAATGGTTCGGTTTCATTACGTCGTAATAAAGAATCATTAGGTTTGTTTCAGTCAGCTCGTGAGGTACCCAAATATCGAGCTTTTTTGCGAAGGTACCCAGTTTTTTCAAATGCGACAAAACTTTTGTGTGCAATTCCCAGTTCTTCAGCTACGTCGTAACTACTGATATGCCGATCGTGCTCCACTTTTTCAAAAATTGCATCTGTTTCCGTAATAGGGCGACCAGAGCGACGTGCATCTTTGGCATCAAAATTTCCGGATTGAAAACGCTTAAATCAAATTTGTGCTACTCTCACAGACACTGAACTAGGTCCATAAACATCGCAATTTTTTTTTCGTACAAACACGTCATATTCCGATTTAAGTAACTAGAAACAGTTGTAGAGCTACAATCGAAACTGCTATTGTCGATCGGTACATTTTAACAATCACTAATTTACACTAACTGGCTCTCACCGTTACACCTACACGATGAAGGTATCAAACAAATGGCTGTAAATTAATTAACTCACTGTTAATGATAGCTATCCAATCGACAGATTTACTGTCAAGTTTTACAACTAAAATAGTTATAGTAGTGGAAACTTTTCGTTAATATACTCGTAGTCAAGTACAATTTATAGTTTTTCAATAGCAATTAATGAAAACGAAACCGCGTTATAGCCAAATTTATCGTAGTAAGTGTTATCCAACCATAACGTGAAATAATAAAATTCCTGACTGTATTCTATTCTTTTAATTATTATTTGAAACATGACTAAATGTCCATCTCAGTTGTCTTTATTTCAGACTTTATAATGTAGTCGAGTGTCGCATAACTTTTTGAGTATATTCGAATTCGTAGATATAGTCCGCAATAGCATCATTAATTCTTTCGTCTCACTGCACTGCAGAATAATTATAATCTACCAACTAAGTTGTGGTAAAATAATTAGAAGGAGACAGGTAACTTTATTCAGAGAAAATGTTTATTTATAAAAGATAGGCAAACAACGTTTGCATTTTGCATGCCTACTTGGTAAAATATGGCTGTACTCTTATTAAAAACGTTCATGATTTTCTGAAAATAGGCTTTCCAGGTAGTCTATTTTCAGAAAATCATGAACGTTGTTTAGATCGAGAATTAAATTAAATAACACTCCAATTATAGCAAGGGAAGAAAATTCTATGAATACCGTCTCTTATTGGCTGCTTATCTTGCTTATTTTTAGTTTCAGTTCAATCAGACGTTCGTACTGTTTTATTGATTCCCCGGAGAAGTGAAATTGATTTTATACAAATAAAGAATAGAGAATTTATGTTAAAGTTAAGGAAATTGTCGCTCTAGTTTACTGCATGGCTTCTGCAGCAAATTGGATATTATTTTATGATAGAACTTTGCAAAGTTACTGAGTAAAACTAATTGGCAGCGATTCAACGTTTATTAGATGCAACGTAGCAAAATATTTATGCTACATAGAGTTTCGGTTTGTTTTCAGTGTTAAATATTGAATGAAAGAAGTATGCAAAGCACTGCTTGCGTTTTCAACACATAGTAACATCCCCGCGGTCTTCTTATTGTCGCTATTCTCCAAAAAACCGTGAAATTTTCGGTATTAAAAGTACCGCGTCAAGTCCACAGCAAGAACTTTCGTAATTAAATCTGTACTTTCTTATTTTTGATTTGCAAATAAACAAACAAAAACCTCCTAATGATATTTATACAGTTTGTTGTGCCAACCTTGTTTTCAAAAATTGTCCAAGCGTACTAGCTTGGACAATTTTTAGACTAGACTATTTATTCAGTCTCAAGAGAGCCTTTTCGAAGAAGTACTAGATGTACGTACAGTCGAGTGATTTACCTTCGTCTGTTCCAAATTACTTTTTATTAAGTCGTATTACAAAATACTCTTTGGAATGGTTTAAAACAAAGGTTTACGAAATAACCCCTTTGAATGGCTAGGTAGGCGTATCAATCAAATCTGTTCTGTTTACTTGTAAGTGTTACATTATGACACTACCACTACCACCTGTCTAAAGAAAGTGGTTTGATTTAAAAAAAATATATAAATACAACATTTGTAAACTTTGCAACCCATTGTAAAATAAACTATGTATTATTATTATTTTAGTGGGCACTGTTATGACATTTTAGAAAGCTTTACTTACCGACTAGAGTTTTTACAATTGGAAACTTTTTGGAAATCTTACAGTACGAGTATGTAACATTTCCAAAAATTTTCAAACGTCAAATCAACTCATATTGGTTCCCAGTTATATAAACTAGCAGCGATCCGCGGTGGACACGTCCCTGGCTGGGGGCCTTAAATTCATTTGAGGCCACCACAGGATTGCCCGGTTAAGCAGTAACCAGCCTTAATGTGCTGAACTGCGAGTAGTCACATCAAAAAAAAAAAAAACAAAAACGCGTAGTTTCCGTTGGAATACGGGAATAAAATATAGCCTATGTTACTCGCTGATAATGTGGCGTAGTGTTTCTTTTTTAAATTGGTCCAGTAGTTTCGG
This sequence comes from Hecatera dysodea, assembly GCA_905332915.2. Classification (NCBI taxonomy): domain Eukaryota; kingdom Metazoa; phylum Arthropoda; class Insecta; order Lepidoptera; family Noctuidae; genus Hecatera; species Hecatera dysodea. The sequence goes on along the minus strand of HG995286.1, from coordinate 14,689,083 downwards.
AGCTTATTTTATATGGTATTTTCAGAATAAAGTAGTAGATAAACAATGAATGTTATATTTGATCTTTCAAATTTATTGCTTAGTCCTTGAATCTATGCGTCGATACATAGTTTGCAGAATAATATAAACGGTAACTATTTGGTAGATACTTTATTACAAAACCCCTTAATAATGTGCGCCTTATAGTAACATTACAAAAAAGCCTTATAAAAAAGGACCATAGTTTAATTTTATTAGAGTAATTGTGGTAACCAAATCGCAAATCTAATTACATTTTTGTATCTTATCGTGTCGGATCGTCTGTCCTCGACTATTTGTAATTTTGTTACAACTTTATTTCGCTCATTAAGGAAGGATGTCTTATATCATAACACCCTAATAAGCAAAATAACTTTTTATCTACTCCGTTCTATTTTGATATCTTTCATGTTTTGTGGGTTTTTACGCCTTTGAACTTATTAATATTCTTTGAACGTCGCATTCGATAGGTGTTAACGTCGTCGAAAATTTCTATGTGGTGTGGTAAAGAACTTCCTACGGGAGGTTCTTTGCCACCTCCAACACAATGGCTTACACAGTTTTTTAGCCAAAGGTGGAAACACTGATAAGATTATGTGTCGTGTTTTAGTTACTTAAATTCATGTTTGGATATTTTTTGTAAGCTTAATTTATTTTCGTTCTTCAACATGTCTTTTCACCAAACATCAAACGAAGAAACTAGACGAATATGTAACGTATACAAAAGAAAGCTCCGCCAAGTGCTGATCTTTCAAGGCTTTCTCAGAAATAACAATTTAGTAGGATTTCTACCGCCTCCACACATCTTTGATATTATATCATTCCAGGTACATCATTATAATATACTATACGTATTACCTACATATGTATGTAATAAGGACGTACCTCGCTTGTAAAGATTTTCTTATTACGTAATAAGATAAGCTTTAAGCCTCCACGAAGAAACGTTCGACACGTTTTGTAGTTATATCGTTAAGTACCAATCGAACATGAAGATCTTCATAAAATTTCATTAGTAGTTGTAGCAACCAGATAATTTATTTAAGTGCAGTCCAGACGTTGTAGCCAAAAAACCCCACAGCCTCTTAAAATATTGGTTTATATTGTGCCTGGTAATTTTAATTAGATAAAGTTAAAAATATACCAAGAGAAAAGAGTTCAATGTATTAAGGAGTCATTAATTAAGCGTCGTCATGCTCGTGCAGTGTATGACTTTTAAATAAAATAAAAAACCAACAAGTACTTATCTATCCATTCTGATATCAATTAAACTCGTACTGGTTGTATGCCTACTTACTCATATGTCAAAAAAAAAAAGTTTTGCGCTGAGTTTACGTGCCTGTGCGAAACCGAGCCAGTAGGCTGTGATACTGATATCCGGATGCATAGTCCGTTATATGTCGCGTCCCCTTATATGTTTTATTGTAACCCAAACATAGTACAAAATCTTCACCAGTTGAATGTTCGAAATTGTGATAGTGTGACGCATGAGGTCCATAATGTAAGCGGCTCGTTATGAGTCGTTTACCGCCGCGTTCAAAAGGAAGTATCAATCGTATTGTTCCGTTGTTTGTATCAATTGCCACTCATTCAATGCACACAACATTTTATTCTTAGTGCCCCACCAAATAGCTTTCTTTCCTACAGAAATATGTTTTCTATGAATACGCCTATACAAACCACTCGACAGCATTCACAAATTATTTAACAACTATTTTGGGCTATCATTTTTTTTTTAAATGAGGTAATCATTTAAAAAAATGTTGATGAGCCCTTTTTGTCGGTTTTAAGACAAGTAGATGCATAAACGATTATGCAGGTTTATCATTCCTGTAAAATATTGTGCGTTTACCGTCTAGTAATGCTTACTCAGAATACAGCCTGCGGGTAAGGCACGTACTAAATGAGCCTAACCATATACGCTTCCCGGACCTCATATTGCGAGCATATGCAAATAAATAGTTTAGATACTCGAACCTACACACTGAGTAGGTACGAGTAAACTATTAAAGTTCGTCTTTCGGTTCGTTTAATGTCTGTAGTACACACATTGAACGAACCGTCGGGCGAATTAGCTTAAAGGTAAATACTTGATATAGCTTGTCAATTTGTCCTCTGCGAATATTGTTAAGCACAGGCTTGGAATATATTTGGTTACGCGAACATCCTTTGAATTGGAATGTTGATAAGATATTGCTGTTTGAAGCCAGTGCACAGCTTTAATTACTTGAATTATATTGCAATCGAGGTCTACGTAACGTGCTTTATATACGATTTATAATAGGGGCGGGTCCAGGATGGTCATTTGGGGTTGGTATGATCCTGCTGAGGGTGGGTTTTAAGCAAAGTAAATACGAAAAAAGCACAGCATTTAATTAGGCGTAACGAATAACTAGCTTCCTTGGATTACTTTGCGCCAAAGAAATCTGGGGCTTTTGGAGGAGGCTGAGCCCGTGGGGACCCCCAGGATCCGTCAATGATTAGCAGGCAGGTAAACTAGACAGACTTATAATAGAAAGAAGAATATGTGAATCAAGATCAACATTTTAACGAAGTTTCATGGATATCCTATGACTTGGACAAAATTGAATCTGCGAAACTAAAATAATATTCATTTATAGGTCCAGGAACTACACTAGTATGGTGCTGTTCTGCATTCGACGATCCCTTTTAAGTCGATGTATCCGATGTGCCTTTAATATTCAATTGGCAGACACAATGGTGCGTGCTTGCAATACGTAGAGACGCCATTGTCCAGTGAGAACTTCAAAGTTTACTTGCCACAGCAAATTTGTCATTATGACGCTTATAGCATCTACCTGACAAACGAATTATATTTGCAGCTTTAGATTGAGATACTGTTTTTGATTTGTGAAACTTTAGGTGATGGTTTTTTAAAATTCTGCAACTTCTGCAAACAAGGCTTTCAAATTAACGAATTCCACGGGAACTATTTTACCTATGGACTAGTTTAACTATGCACCACTCACTCCAAATACATATTTCAAATCAAAGAGGTTAATGAAAAAGTTTGTTAAACTTGAAACAGAACTAATTTGCGTTTATGATATGAGAAAGCCCCATAATTTGTTCATTGGTACTGGGGGCGTTCAAGTATTACGTAACGCAATCTGGCTTGCAAAACTTTACGATGCGTTACAATGGCGGAAGGGGTTTCGACAAAGCGTTGTGTAACATTGTTTTTGTTTTTTATTGAAATTAAAAAGTAGGGAGTCAAAGGTCAAGTTGGCAACCCTTTTCGTTTATGTGTTACGGCGAGTCCCTCGATTGTATTGTAAGTCATTTTTATTTTGTTCTCACATAGTTGTGATTACTAGGTAAAAATGGTCACTTGGGTGTTACGTAACACTTTGGAAGGGCGTACAGAAAAACGTTACATCGTGTAAGGGGGAGCGAGGCTCAAAAAACTTCAAAACGTGCGTTACGTAATACTTGAACGCCCCCAATGCAGCCTGCTTTTCTCTCGTAACAAATTCTCTGGGAATAGTAGGTGTTTTGGTAAAGACGTAATAATTTATGTAAAGCGATCAGTGTCGTACATGATACTCAAATAGTAATCGTTTCAACGATAAGCTATTCATTTAGAAGCGTAAATTTTAGTGGCTCGTCGAGGAATAGATTACTCGTTAGCTTTGAGCTTCTACGAGTTAAAAAAGCCTCTCTTCGGTGGCCGCAAGATTTTCACGGGAATATCGTAATATACGACCTTGTAACCTGTATTTTTTCAATTTATATCTGCATTTTACCAATTTTTTACCTGTCTACTCGTATATATTATAAGCATTGCCAGCAATATTAAAGCTCTTGGGCAATAAAATGTCACTTGGCGTAGAAAATTATAATCGCCAACCACGTAATTAGCAGTACTTTCTCGATTTCGTTGACAATGTTGAGATTATAAACATCAATGAGATTTACATGACTTTGTGAAAGCTATTTGGTAGTCACAAGTACATAACGTATAAAAATATCCCAAGTTCTTTCGTCTTCGGCCTTTCTTGGATTTGTCAGTAAAGTTATGAAGGTATTCAGTGAGCTGTTTAGAAGCAACAACATTTCACTCGATTCTTGCTTTATGTCACTTCTTGAGAAATGGGTACAATACGTCGTCAATTTCTCTGAAAATTTGTCTGGTTATCACACTTATCACCTAAGTACATAATTTAATTATTATGACGGCTAGTATTGTAAGTTCTCAGCTCACTATCAATTACATTACAATATCAAACGAGTAGTCAAATCCTGTCCTTGAAAAATCTATATAACACAATTCAACTGTAACTATTCCCAATTTCTTATAAATTACTGTCTACTTTAGTCCAGTAGGGATACAATATTTTTCACATAAAACCTTCGATAATTCTAAAGTTTTTAATTTTCGCTGAGTGGATAAGTTTCGTAAATTCATTGCTATTTACAAAAATGCTAACAGTTTAGAGTGATGCAATAGGTATTAAGTAGGTATTTCTTATTATTTCGTGTTATACAAATATTAGAAAATTTAAATTAAAACAGTATACGGGTTCTTTGTAAGTACTATCTAAAGGATATATTAGTGAAAATGCTAACAGATAGGCACTATGGAACAATAGAAATCCAAAAATGTCCCGTAACTCATTCAAAAAAATATTTAAGTTTTTCAAATCATTTCTTATACACTTAAAGAGATTAGTTATACCTTACAACAAAAGTTCTAACAACTAAGTATATGGCTGCACGAGTAATTGTATTTTTTCTTTATGATAAGCGACATATTGAATTTAAGTTTATAAATTTGCACTTGTATATTCGTAATAATAAACTCTGCTACCACACAAAAGTTTCAACAAATGCATACTATGGCTTTTGTTTAAATTGCGAATAACTATTTTCGATAACGAGCCGCGTAAGTAGGTACGGCGCGTGCGATCGCTGCTGAGTAGCAACAACTCGCCCGCCCGCTCCGATCGGGGATGTCTCTATCGCCGCATACTGACCGCTTTTAATTGCCAAAGTACCTACATGTTCGGTACGTAACGCTTCAGAGCAGTAGATACTAACAACAGAGTGATGGCCACCATACTAGCAAGTGTAATTGTAAATTAGTCACTAATGCACCCAAAGGAGCTGTGCTTTTTTCATTTACAAATAAGATTAGACATTTAAACAAAACTTTTTAAAAGTCCGTTCAACCGATTTGTATTTCTATTCCGTAAGCATAAAGATGGCATTAAAAGCAAAATCGTGATTATAATACCAATTATTTACTGCAGCTGCCATTTGTCATGCCACCAACGTAATAGAAGTCAAAATCGGTTGAACGGACTGTAAAAAAGATTTATTTCAATGTCTAATCTTATTGTAAATAGGGTATCGTGTGCGATATTTCACGCGCTTTTTTGTTTTTAACCGACTTCTAAAAAAGGAAGAGGTTCTCAATTCGGATGTTTGTATTTTTTTTTTTTTTTATGTTTGTTCGCGCATAACTCCGTTGCTTGTCAACCGATTTGAAAAATTTTTGTTGCTACCTTAGACAATTTGTAGGGTAATTCCGAAAAACAAATATCACATAATTATGTAAGCTACTGAGAGGTCAAATTCGAGAAATATTTATTTTTAGGGTAAAACTGAACAATGTTTGAAGAAATAAAAGTAAAAAGAAATATGTTTTTTTATGCTCAAACGAAATATACCCACTTTCAACTGTCATTCAGAATTATCAACAATGCTTCAGAATTTGACGTGAACAAAGTAAAATTATTAAGATTTTTAAACATTTTTATCTAAAATTATCAAGGAAATTCATGAAAGTCTTTGCAATAGAACTTCAAGTAGTATATTCAAGTAAAGAAAGCGACATAAATTTGCAGTATTAGTTCAATTATGAGTGTTGGTTAAAATATAAACATGCCTCCGAACGGATCACAAATCCTTTCGTAACCACCCGAATGCACGCTACTTATTGAATCCAATTATTTTATTGCTTTGATATAATTATTTTTGTACCTACTTAAGGCCTAAAACCCGGGACAACTACCTGCCCCAGAAAAAAAATGTTGTAACGGAATCTCTACTTTCTGTCTGTTCCTCTATCACTATAACAAGTAGCTATAATAGGTACTTATGTTGTGAATATGGTAAATTATTGAATGAGACGCGAAATCATTTCATTAATGTGTATTTTTTGTAAATATCGTGTTTTATCAATAACACTTAAATACAAAAATGACGCCTGTAGATTCAAAGAAGTCTATTTTAGTAATATACCATTTTTATTCTTGAAAAGCCAAACCAACATTTTTCCATTGTTTTAATTGCATCGCCAATCGATTTACTACGCAATAGTTAGGTCAAACGTACTCCTTGTTCTTGTTGATTAAAAAAGAAAAACAGTAAAATAAAATTACAGTTTACAGTTTAAAACACGTTAGTGCACAATGAAAAGTTTCTTTTTTTTTACAATTTCCATTGGGAGCAAAAATTGAGAACTGCCGACTTATTTCTTTGTAAAATAAATATTTGGGCAAAACCGAATGGTTTATAATTCAGAATTACCCGAGTAGACTAATTCCAATAAAAACAAAAAAAAAACTTGAGCTAGAGTGTCCTAATCTTACTCAACAGTACACTTAAACGAAAATCTATCGAATTAAAAAACAACCAGTTGAATAATGTACATAATTCTTCTTATAAATCGTCGGTTAAATCCAATAAAACAAAAAAGCGCGTGATATATCGCACACGATACCCTATTTACAATAAGATTAGACATTGAAATAAATCTTTTTTACAGTCCGTTCAACCGATTTTGACTTCTATTACGTTGGTGGCATGACAAATGGCAGCTGCAGTAAATAATTGGTATTATAATCACGATTTTGCTTTAAATGTCTAATCTTATTTGTAAATGAAAAAAGCACAGCTCCTTTGGGTGCATTAGTGACTAATTTACAATTACACTTGCTAGTATGGTGGCCATCACTCTGTTGTTAGTATCTACTGCTCTGAAGCGTTACGTACCGAACATGTAGGTACTTTGGCAATTAAAAGCGGTCAGTATGCGGCGATAGAGACATCCCCGATCGGAGCGGGCGGGCGAGTTGTTGCTACTCAGCAGCGATCGCACGCGCCGTACCTACTTACGCGGCTCGTTATCGAAAATAGTTATTCGCAATTTAAACAAAAGCCATAGTATGCATTTGTTGAAACTTTTGTGTGGTAGCAGAGTTTATTATTACGAATATACAAGTGCAAATTTATAAACTTAAATTCAATATGTCGCTTATCATAAAGAAAAAATACAATTACTCGTGCAGCCATATACTTAGTTGTTAGAACTTTTGTTGTAAGGTATAACTAATCTCTTTAAGTGTATAAGAAATGATTTGAAAAACTTAAATATTTTTTTGAATGAGTTACGGGACATTTTTGGATTTCTATTGTTCCATAGTGCCTATCTGTTAGCATTTTCACTAATATATCCTTTAGATAGTACTTACAAAGAACCCGTATACTGTTTTAATTTAAATTTTCTAATATTTGTATAACACGAAATAATAAGAAATACCTACTTAATACCTATTGCATCACTCTAAACTGTTAGCATTTTTGTAAATAGCAATGAATTTACGAAACTTATCCACTCAGCGAAAATTAAAAACTTTAGAATTATCGAAGGGCATAGACTTCTGGCTACTGGACTACTTACAGACATAGATTATTTCGTTCAAGAAATGATGTTTTCAAGTGAATGAATAGATACCTAATTCGCAGATAATCTAAAAGCATATAATACAGCACCAATTTTGTTTAGTAGAATAACCTTCAATCAGGAATCGGGTAATTCATGTAACCATTCTAATAATTTGTTTACAGTATAAAAATGTCTTGAATAAATTCATTGCTTTGACCACTATTATTAAGGACGTCTCTTTTTTTTCTTGATGGGAAATCATCAAATAACTTCTCCCGCTTGCGGAAGGGCGTGTCAGACGCTTACTGACTAAAACCCACCCGTGTTCTTCCTAGTGACTTTTGCGTTCCAGGGCCGCGATGACTCTTTCGAACAAATCCGCAACCCTAGCAGGCACTGACCCTATGGGGCTACGTTTTCTTTGCTGACAGCTCTTTGAAGCGCGCGTGGAACACAACGCGTCGTAGCCGCAATAGCTCGCCATCCGCAGGCCTACGGTGGCCGGGAATCGCCAGGCGTTTCCCAACGTCCGGGGCATCTTCTTCTGTTGCGGTGGCTGGGGCGTGAGGTTTCAATCTCCCTCACGCGGTCTGCCTCCTCTTACGCTAGCATTACTCCTTCGCAGAAGGAGGTGACCGCTTCCCATGCCTCTTCGCACTGGACTATGGATTGAAACAGGGACGGACGAGAGAGGTCGCCGCCGCCGATCGCCTCGACGAGGACACGGCGTTGCTCCGCCCAAGCATACTTCCACCGTATGCTCCACCATATCCTCCGGGCTATCCCCACAGTGTTGACACCCGGTCGTGTCCTCCCGCTTAATCCGAAACAGGTACCTCCCGAAACAGCCGTGTCCGGTGAACACCTGCGTCAGGTGGAAGGTGAGGACACCATGGCGTCTCTCTAACCACTCCTCAAAGAGGGGACTTATTGCCGCAACGGTGTCGTGCCCAAGGGCGTCTACACTTCACGAAGATTTTTAACCGACTTCTAAAAAAGGAGGAGGTTCTCAATTCGGATGTTTGTATTCTTTTTTTTAAATGTTTGTTCGCGCATAACTCCGTCGCTTGTGAACCTATTTGAAAAATTCTTTTTTTGTTGGAAAGGGTATACTTCCCAAATGGTCCCATAATTTTTTTTATCGAAATCGACCTAGCGGTTTTCGAAAAATCAACAAAAATCTAAAAAAAAATATCTACATTGTCTACATTGACGACCTCTTAGTTTACTTTGCAAAGGAGCAGTACGTTTTTTTACACCAATGTGATTTGTTCATTTAAAAGTGAAAAATAAAAAACATTTTACAAAAAAATACAACCGACTGTAACAAACAAAAAAGTGCAAAATGACTTTAATTTCGGAAGTCGGTGTTAAATATTATCCATATCGTAATCTGACTAGAAAGAATGTGCGATGATTATTTTAAACAATGGCCGTTAATAACGTTCAATATAATATCTTATCAGTAATGCTGAATTGAATGTAGAGGGAATGCGAATCACATTAAACAAATATTTGCACTCATCAAACAACGGTAAGGGAATTATTTGGATATGTGATACGAGTTCGGTTTAAAGGACACAACAGAAATTAGAGGGGCATACATATGTAATTTTGGAAAATGTAATGAATATGTTTCAATTTATAAGACGAAAGTTGTTCGGCTAGTAGAACGTCGCTATTAATTTATTTATACTGCCGTATCAATGCTCGTGAATATTGTTATACCTACCGTTGCGTTATTATTTTGGAATGCTTGCGGATAGTTTTTATTAGTTATGCAATGCGGGACCAGAAGGTGGCTACGTTAATGACAGAATTGTTGGAAGCTGTATATTGGACATAGTTATTAAAAGCCGTACCATGCTAGTGCTAGATAACTGTTGGATTAATCTACGGTAGCCTTCAATAGACTTCATTGATAGCGAGTAATTGCTTCGCTTAAGCCTATGTACGTGAAATTAGTATCTCGTGGACAAGGAGCTTAAAGCCAGTCTATTCCTGTATAGGGGCCATTCGTTGACACAAGTTTGCAATTTGTATTTATAATGAGAACTGCGGGCCTACCATGACGTCTTAAAACGTGAGTCTTCCGAGCGAGAAAAAGGGATGGAGCTATATAGGGTGTATAACTCTATCCCTCTTTCTCGCTCGGAAGACTCACGTTTTAACACCTCATGATACGCCCGCAGCTGTCTCTAAGTGGTGTTAGATTTATCAATTAGTTCTAGATCTTATTGTTTCCAGTAGAAATAAGAAAAATTGCTACGATTAAAAAAATCTGCTGACGTTTATAACTAAACTAAACGTCAATGCTACGCCTATAAATAATCAGACCAAAAAAAAAAACTAAGTAATAAACACCTACAGTTAAAAATAACTTCAGTTATTTTTTGCACTGCTACGAAGCGGTTACGATTTCACGTGCTACGCGGTTGCTACGGCCTACGAAATATGAAATATTGTAGCTACGACAACCGATTTCGTACTAACTTATTGATATAATTAAAGACTTTTCTTTTAAATTTATAAAACAATGTAACTAAATCTACTAATAAAACTTTAAATGTATTTGAATAATACTTGTTGGTGATCCTTATTATTAAATCTATACTAATATTATAAAGAGGAAAGATTTGTATTTTTGTATGTAACGAATAAACTCAAAAAGTACTGGACCGATTTCAAAAATTATTTCACCATTAGAAAGCTACATTCACCCTGAGTAACATAGACTATAATTTATCCCCGTATTCCCACGGGAACGAGAACTACGTGGGTGAAACCGCGGGGCGCTGCTATATCATTTAGTGTATCTTTCAGCATTAGAAATGTGTTACCTTAACAAACCTTTGTTCATAATAGACAATACATCTATGGCAATAGTTTAGTTTTGATATAGAATTCTAGACATGTTTAACCCTCGCTAATCAAACTCCAGATATCAGACGCAGTTGTTAATTTAATTAGCCGGATACAATAATTTGAGATTATTGCTATACTAATATTGTATTAGTGGATCTAATTCTGCATAACCAATACAGTTCTGGAATTTGTCGAGATATCATAGCTATTCCACCTGCAATGTTCGAGGCTGTTATTATTTATTGTAGTATTCCCTTTGCTTCACATTTAACTATAAATTTCATCGAAGAAGATCAATAGGTTGTTGTAAACAATTTGAGTTAGTTACGTTATCGTTATCATACATATGTATATACAAGAGGCAGTACCCACTGTAGACGGGGATTGACCTACGGGTGACTTATCTGACTCAACAACCCCCTGGCTAAGGCAGAGGGCGTCCACAGCAGTCCTCCTTCGCAGCGTGTGACTTACCTAGTCTAGTGTCAATGATAGATTCGTTAATAACAACAATAGGGATGTTTCCTGGGTAAACAATATATGATTATGTTTAGTCCGTCAGTTAGATCATAGAAAAATATTGGACACGTATATTTTCCTTTATCAAATCTATAAAAAACTGAAGAAGATACAAAGCATCAAATATCAGGAGTTGGGGCTTGTGACGTCACGGCACGCACGGTTTTTGTTTACGTGAAAAAAGAAATCCAATATTTTTTGGAAATCTATCCGACGGACTAATTAGATTTTTTTAGTTAACTACCCTATTGCAGTTCTATGATTGTGGTGCGGCTATTAGCGTCATTGTTTTGGTAACACGCTGCGTGTTAATTACCTCCGTGATGTTGTGTGCACTGCTTGCGGCGCCAATTGTATAGGCAGCTTTACGCTCTAATCTAAATAATTACAATGTAACCTATATTGACGCTAGTTGTTAATAATATTTGAGTTGTCGATTGGATCGATATCCTGTGCTAAACCGACTTTCTTAATTGTTTACTTCGACCATCATAATAATAAAGAAGCTTCTGCATCTGTAGTAGTGTGATCTAGATAAATCGTTCGTTTTGGTTTTGTCAAGAAACTGCTGCAGCTTCATTGATACGTGTTAAACGATCTCTTGTAAAATCGAAGTCTTCCAATAGTTCTTATTGAGGTTTTAGAGGGGGGTAATCTCTGTATCTTCTGATCCCATTTTGAAATTTTTGTTAGCAATAATAAGCCCGTTATTTGTGAGTATCATCGGCTATATCCCCGTATTGTCACGGGAACCGGAACAACGCGGGTGCAACTGCGGGGTGTTGCTAGTAAAAAACATAGACATTGTTTAGAATAAAAATTACTGCAGCTTCATTTTTTACTCGTAAAATAAAATCTCTCGTAAGTTATAAGTTTTTCCCAATAGTTTCCGAACAGTTTCAATACGTAAATGATAAAATCCGTGAGTGTTTACTTACCTGAAACTTAAAATCACCACAAAAGTTTTATATATATTTTCATGAATGTAATAAATAGCCATGTGTTGGGAAAGTAACTAGCTGCAGCTTCAATAATACCAGTAAAAGGGATCACTTGCGAGTTTTATCCTTCTTGATGACGTTCATGACTATTATAGTAGTTTCAAAAATTGATACTTTCAATAATTCTACCAATAAGTATTGCTTTATTATCCATGCCAGGCACTTTGTTATTTCGTTAGTGTTGCTGCGTTTCTTAGGCTCTTTGAGCTTTGTTACATTCAAATTTCATGAAAATTTCAAATCATAAAAATCGTACCGCAGCGGTAAAACCCTCACTGTCGATTGTGAACAACGTGCATTGTAAAAGCGATAATTGAAAAAAGTTGTGACACAGCCAAACAAAAACCCTGAGAAAAAGCTGGTTCACGAATCATTGTAATATGTTTACGTGAAGCGGGCGGCAGGATTTTATGTTATACCGGGATTAAAGTTTGTGGAAGCATAGGAAATGCAACTTTTTAGTAGCGGCTATATGCCTGTACGTTGTTGGGCGGTCCAGCGCTACGGCGCCGGCGGGCTGCGCATGCGTGGACATGACTCGCAGCCCGCTCGGCGGCAAGCTTGGCATAAAGGCACGGTGAGGCCAGCCTCCAGGCCAGACGGTCTCTAGCACTCGCTCCGGATCACTCAGGATCCGCGGACAGTCGAGCCCTAGCGCTGTCACCGGTGACAGTCACACGCAGTTCCGCGGAACTTTAATAGTTTAATTTTATCACTCACTCTTCTTAATTATTTTAATTTCCGACTTTTATTTTAATATTTCCGCTCCAGTCTTCTTTATGTTTGGACTTGGTAAGTTGTTTGTTGTTGCTTGTTTTATTATTTTTTTCTCTTTATTGTAAGAAAAATATTTTTATAGTCATTAAATTTTATTTAACTCATCAAAGTAATTTCTTAAAACACTTGAATCTAAAGCATTGAAATTTGAACTAACTCTGAATAACATTTAAAAAAAATTAGGAATTGAAAAACCACTTGTTACGCGCAACATCATGTTTTTGCCCTTAAGTAACACGTGGGTTGGGTTTATGTGATCAACTAGCAACAAAGCAGGGTCAAAGGCAATTAAATTAGAATAGGCAAGACTGATCAACTTATTTTATTATAATGGTAACGTAAAATTGTAATTAGCTGTTCAAATCGCACACACTGGTCTGGCACTTCTGCAGGCTTACGTAGTATTGTTGAGTCAGTAATTGAAATAAGGATCATAAAATAATAGTAATGAAAGGGCACAATATTTTATGCGGTCACTAGGTTCGAGGCTCGCGTCACAAGGCGCAGTGCACCGCGGTTTTAACTGGCAACATTTCGTATATATGTAGGTAAAAGCACACGTTGAAATTCAGTCTCCTGACAAATGTGGCTTAGCTTCAGACGGGGAATTTAAAGCTATGTGGTTTTGCCGACCTTTGACTTTCATTTAATCTTTTAAACCTAGCCAATGTAGACCATATTTTGTTCTGTGTATAATCATTGTTCCATCCGTTACTGTTTCTTACGACATCGCATCTTATTTATTTATTTATTGGTCTATCTACAATTGTTACACTGTTTATCTTAATAATACAAGCAATATGATACAAGCATAGTGTACAATATGATGCGATAGACATAGCATGCAAAAATCAAAATTATAAAAACAATAAAATTAGAATAATAGTGCACAACAACAGAACAACAGAACAACAACACAACAGTGGGTAGTTTTAGAAACACAGTAGATGTAAAGATGACAAGAGAAAAAGGAAAAAAGTAGAATAATTTTAATATTATAAGATTAAAATTATTCTTAATAATTTTAAATATTCTTAATAATTTTAATCTTAAAAGATTAAAATTATTCTTATAAGACTAATTTTAATCTTATAAGATTAAAATTATTCTGTTTCAAATTTCTGAGAAAGGATGGCAAGTTTTAAAGAAATAAGGTAACAAATTCCTAGACTGGAGCCTCGAGGGCTAAATATTAATTAGGTCCTTACATCGGAAATTGGCGTTTTGTATGAGAGGAACATATAGTCGTTTTTTTTAAATATAATACTTAAATCAAATTAGGTATATATGTGCCATTGCTATCTATGCATTTTCAATCTCATAGGTAGTTTATTAGTTAACACACTGTTTTCTTTTGTGACACCGCCGCCATACACACCTAATGCTGTGTATCCTTCGAGCCGTTACTGCACCACTGGTGCCATGGTGGAGCTCGTACTCGTAAATAACGCGATATTTCAAGTTTTCCATTTTGTAAAATGAGTGACCCAAAGAAAAAATACAAAAGAGGAAAAAACAATTATGGTTTTCGAAACAAAAATGCATGAGTAAATAGCTGTATAAACTTGAATTTAGAATACCTAACCAAAGAGGAGTTATTTGAGATCAAAGTGGCCAGTGCAACAAAAAGCCAATTCCAATGTAAGGACCTAATATCTTTTGGTAAAGTAGGTACGTTCTCTTTGTTTACGGAAACATGTAGTTCCAAGTTTGTTTGTCAAGAGTGAAGCCTAGTAAAGGGTTTCTTGTAAGTTAGAATACCCGCATTAACGTCTTTTTTTTTAATGGAAGTCATCAAATGACTTCTCCCGCTCTGGGCGGAGCGGAAGGGAGTGTCAGACTCTTACCTACTGACTAAAACCTACCCGTGATCCTTCTTGTGCCCTTTGCGTTCCAGGGTCGCGGTGACTCTTTCGAACAAATCCCGCAAACGCTATAACGTCTACGGCCCTTCTTAAATAGTAATATAGGATGTTTCTTGTTTTTTCTTCCTCTCGGTCGTAGTCGCAGAAATAAATGAGAATATCACACGATCTTCTTCGACCAATCATTGACACAACTCTTGTGTCTGATTTCATTAACTTTCGGTTAAGCGCCGAGCACTGAAATTATAACAGTCTACTGATATTTCGGCGTTCTTTTAACTAAATTATTTAAAAGTTAATAAATGCCTATGAGAAATGACGGTAATATGTCTTAATGAATACTTATGGCCATGATAATATGTATTACTTACTGGAGTTATTATTGTAACTGTATGAGCCGAACTGTATGAGTCACTGTTCTCATTATAAACATGATAAAAAGTCAGAAACAGGTTAAAAAAAAGCCGGCTCGAAGCTTTCAGCTTGGACTAAACTAAGAACTCGTGATTTAATGACACGGCTAGTGTGTTTACAAAGATTTAATGATTTTTGATGTTGGGATTGAAATCAAATCCATCATTGCTGTTTACACGATGTATGTATTATAATTACCAAAAATGTCGCACTTCTGGATACAAAGTAGCACAACTCCAAACTATAGACTACTTATTACAATTTTAAGTATTTGCGTAGCAAAATACATTTAGCACTCTAAAGATATCCTTGTAAAATCTCTATTAATGAAATATAGATGGCATGAAATAATATTTTTTATATATTAAATAGAAATACAGTAAAAAAAGCTGTTCCTGAAACAAGAAATAATTCGAGTTGTGCCGTTTTTTATCTAGGTTTGCGATGTGTCATTGTGTTAATAATAATAATTTATGTTAGGTACCGTATTATGTCATAAGTATCATCGACGACTCGTCTTTTGTGTAAACTGTGTTAGCATAATGTGTTATAATGTATTCCCTGCAATCTGTTTTTATTTGTGTGAAGGTATCTCATTATTTACTGTGTTTTTACTGGGTTTTGATTCATGTGTGTGTACTAACTTCTGTATTACTGGGTTTGTAATTGTGTTTTGTTTACTGTTTAGGTACTTTATTATTGTTCTTGTAAGTTGTATTTCGAATTATAATATGGTGTTCCTGTTTATTGAGTTTTAGGCCAATATGTTTTTGATTAATTAAGATTGCATTTTCGAATTCATTAACATGTGTAACACTTTAACTTGTGTAAATTTTCAGATTGGTAACTAATTGGAATGTTCTGGCCGAATTAAATGTGGTCTTGCCATCAAAGTCGGCTTGTTATAGGTCATAAAGTAGCTATCACAGCCAGCTTTGATGAGCATGACTGCATTAAAAACATCATTCGCAGACCTCCAATGGAATTGACAATCAATGGTTTCCCGGGCCTAGCCTGTCAAAGCGGCGGTGAAATGTATCCGTCATCATATCACAGCCACTTTGATGTGGTCGGTTTACGGAGAACACCACGTCATTATACAACTCAATGGGTAAGCCGGTCCATGGCCCTTTCGTAAAAATGGTTGTGCCATGTAGCCGATTCATATCACAGCCATTTTTGACGAGTTGGGCTGAGCGACATGACGACGGGCGGGACAGTACTGCGGGTAGTTGATACGAGCAAGACTACGTAGGGGCAAGTGTCGCGTCGCTCACAAAGTGGCTGTTATGTGTGTCCATGAATGCCATATCACAGCCAGCTTTGATGAGCGATGGGCATGCGCCGCAACACCGGAGAGAAGCCTGCAAGCACGAGCGGCCCCACAAGTAGCCAGCAAAGTGGTTGTGTCTTATGAGGTTCACGTACATATCACAGCCAGCTTTGTTGACTTCTTTGGTGCGTAACAGTCGTCCTGAAGATCGACGCCAACTTCAAGATTTTTTTTTTAATGTTTCTACGTTTTTCTGATTGATGTGTGTGCACTTTCTTCTTTTACCTTACCGTGCAATTTTTGCCTAATGCCTATGTTTTATTTCAGCCTCGAGCACTGACTGTTTATGTATTTGTTATTTTGTCTTTGATCACACGTATACTTATGTATGTCTTCTGAAATCTTGTTTTTAACTTTTTGTGGTATTTTAGATCTTTCGCTGCGTGAAAATAAAATTACTAATTTCTAAAATTAACGTATATCCTATATTTTTCAGGTGGAGATGTCTTCGGCATCGTTTGGATCACAATATTTACAAAAACAAATCAACTTAAATTTGTTTCCGAAAACTATTTGTCAAACAACTTTAATGGGTTATCAATCTTTTACCGTCGAAAATTAAAAGTATCTACAATTTAAGATATTTCAAATTTACTTACGATGTTTGACTACGTAATAAAGTGTTTCACTAATTTTATTTTGTTGTTTCAATTCTCTATACAGGCAGGTAACCTGATCCCATTCACTCATTCCTACATATTTTACACACACATATAAGGTACAGTTATGAGAACAAAGAAAAAATTAAATTGTCATTCACTATCGGAACGACTAGTTCGCTGAAATAATATACCTACAGACCATCTAAATTCTTACGACGCATGGTAAAAGTATCTATATAAGGTGGCTGCGAGATGTTTCTTCTGTGTTAAAAAAATGTTTAGTTACCGGCAGATCATGACTAGAAAGAAAAAAATCAAAATCCTTCAAGTGTGACTGTCCATTTTTTAACCAGAAGTTGTATCAAATATTACTCGATACCAATACATATTAGTTAAAGCGAAAATTTTACCGCACCAGACGACGCAACCAGATCCTCCTAGTAATCTTAAAACGGTAGATATTTTTTTTTGTTTTACACAAAAATTCCTGGAAGTTTATAGCAAGATATCTGACTATTCAACGAGAGTTTTTTATGGGACAACTTTGTTATGGTAGAGCTTTTTTATGGCGCACTATTCCCAGCCAACTCCTGAACAGCCAGTATCATCAGTGGCGACCACCACAGAAACGCCGACACAAGGAATCTCGAAGAGTCCTGGAAAACGATTCAACTGGGAATTAGCAGCTAACGAAACTACAATTCTGCAGTTAAATGATAACTTAGGCAGTCGACTACATTTAAACCTGGACACTTCAGGGTTCTGTTTTGCGGAGCAAACGGCTTCCGACCGCATACCTACTTAGATTAGGTGGGAGCAAAGAAGGATCATTGTCAAGTATATTTTACATATAAGTTATGCATTTGTAACACTAGATGGCATAGTCAACTCCGCATCAATCAATCAATGTCGCACCAATGTTTACTGTTACTTTGATTTCTAAACCATTGATTTTGGAGTTTTAAGGCTGGGTAGTCTTCAAATTACTATCTTTCTGGGGGGAGCGGAAGGTCAGCTTCTTACTCACTAAAGCGTTCCAGGGCTTCGGTGATTATTTCGAACACATTCCGCAACACTGGCAAGCACTGGCCGTAGCGGGCCCCGACTAAGGGTTCAGCCTTGTGTGCTGCGCTGCCGCAGCGGTGAAACTCAGTTTAGTATTCACTAAGCTATATAAAGCTACACTAGCGCTCAAGGCTGTGACGGCCGTAAGTTACAAGTACTCAACGGTAGGCAAATTGACACTATTGACAGGTTTTCATACATTTTGCTATTCCCTATGAAAAAACAGCGACGAAGCCTTGCCCACAGCCTCATTACTAACTGTCAAATACAAGAGCTACAATAATCGCGCGTACGACATCAATTTTACTTTACTCTAAACCATATTAAAAAAAATAGCATCTCTGTTGATTATAAAACTACATTTAGAAGTTAAAAATATTAAGATTTGTAAAAAGCACTAAAGGCCAAACAATGAAGAAAGTTTAAAATAACATCCCGTGGTAGAGATTTTATCGTTTCAAATGAATATATCAAAAATGATTTAACTCCTTACACCTGTGCGCCGATTATGAATGACTAATTCGTTTCAAATCCCTAATCCGTCGACGAGTACACGCTAGTGAATACCGTATGGATCAGCGCTACACGCTCGGTCGATCTCAAGGCTGTCTCGTCGACAAGCTCGTCGCAGCTTACAGTCACGAACTTCTCTTTTAGAGGATAGCACTGCTGGTTGTTATCGGACGGCGACCCACCGCTCGCCGTCCGCAGCTTCGCTCCTATGGTGGCCGGGACGCACACAGACCAGGGGCCAGTATTTTGATCTGTAGTTATCCATTGGTTAACAATTATGGGCACCTAAATATTCTTAGTATGCCTTTTTATTAGATCATTATTTTCACCAATGGATAAATAAATTACTATAAGTTAAACGCATTGTAACAAAATTATCGTTAAACCAATGGGTCTACAATGGACTAACGAGCAAATAACTCGCCCTAAGGTACCAGCATAGATATATAAAGAAGGAAGTCACTCCTCGATACTGTTTATCTATGTAAATATATAAGATATAGAAATATCTTCATGGTTCAAGGGCTAGCTATCGACATAAACACCTGACTCTACTACGGGAGGGGCAAAAGTCGGGGAGGGTTATTACGGTGGCGTCGCGACGGGCCTCGTCGGCGGGGCCGGAATACGGTACGCGGTCTGTATTTGTTTTTCCTAAGAGTGCTGGTTTCCCTACAGCTTTCTTGGATCTGAGGGATCCTCGTCGGGTTTGACTAGGGAGTTCCTCGGTAGGCGAATTATACTTATTTTGGAGGGAGCGTATCGGGTAGACGGTACGATTGGAGGATGCTGGTGCAATTCGAAACAACGCAAGCATTGTTGCTTGCGTTGTGTGGACTGTGGATCCGGTAAGGCTTAGCGTTTACGGAAGTGGCATACGCTAAGTAAGTTATGATCGGACGTATGAACGCTGTGTGAATGCGCAACTTGCATTTAAGAGTTAGCTTGCTGCGGGCATTCAGCATGAGATGAAGCTTACCGAGAGCGAAAGCGGCACGATTACGTACCATCTTTATGTGCTCACCGAAAGTAAGCTTTCGGTCAAGGATCATCAAACATGTTGATCGGACTGGTTCGTGGTGGGAAGAACCGAGTCTGCGGCTTGTAGAATAAGATTTCTTGACTCCTTTCTGGATTGACTTCCTCTCCATTTCAGGAACCAAGCGCCTAGTGCGTTGGCGGATCTATCTTATCATCGTCGAATGCGATGGTGTTTTATCAGGGCGAGTGAGGGGAGGCATCGAAGCAATATCTGAGGCGCGCAATTTCGTCTAAAGTTCCCAGAATGCCTGATGGTTTGGCTCGAGGTCGCCCAGCATGTTATTCCAGCGACTATCTCGCATTTCAGCCATGCTCTTACTTTACGCTGTAAATAGCGCATGTGAACTTTGTTAGCTTCACAGCGAAAGGCGCTGTACGCACGGACTGCCGCGTTCTTCTCAGTCACGAGCTCACGCACATTGTCCGAGAGTTTCCAGTGATGATCGCTTATCACCGGGGACTCCTTTGAAAATTCGTTCAGGACAGACTGCACGTGATCCGAGATCGTGACCGACGTTTCTGCGACGGACTCGATTTAGTCGGGGTTCTGATCCAGGTGAGCCGACATGATGACTTTTAGCTTTTTGCCTACTTTGCTCCAATCGGTGGTCACTCTGGTCAGCCCCTCCGGGTTGAGAGGTTTCCATCGGCCCTGACCTGGGAGCAAGCTCCAGCATCACGGGTCTATGGTATGAGTTTAGCTCGTCAATCGCCTCCACAGAATGCAACCGAAGGTTGACATTTTTGAGGAGAGCAATGTCGAGGACATCAGGTGAATGGGAGACTGTAAGCGGGCAATGGGTGGGATGCATCAGGGCGAAATCACGGGTGGGTTTTAGTCAGTAGGTGCTGACCTTATATAGGACGCCGGTTAATTCCTGAACCTCCCATCATAGAAAGTTCGCGTACATATTGGTCGCCACCACGGAGTCGCGTCTGACTAGGGTTCGAGAATTCTAGAATGTTCTAGCATAGAAAAGTCTTGAAAGTTCTTGAAGAGTCAAGAACCAAGTCAGAAGAAGCAGAACTAGTAGAGACTAGTTCTGCTACTCGATACTAGATAGCGCTAGTAGTAGGGTCATTTTCAGAAAAAGTGTACAATGTACAATTCTACGTTACCAGCATTTTGGTCACGGAACAGAAGTTTCGGAAGCCTACCTTCATACTTATTTGTTTTTATTACTTTAAACCAACACATCAAATCAACAAGGTTACGATAAAATGTGGTTCACTCAAAGCTAATAAATGCATCAAAATAATTTGTGAGAAATAAACACATAAATAGCGTTGAAATTGGTTGCGGTCGCGGAAACCCAAAATGTACCGGTGCTTTGATGCGTGTTGTTTGTTTGCCGGTCGTCGTCAAAAAGGACGAAAAAATTATGAAATCAGTTTGATAGTATTTCAAATGTTCCCAATTCAATAAAAATGTATGGAAATAGTCATTTTATTACGACCATCTAGTAAAAAGTCGTGGTTTCGGAAGGGAATTTTCCACTTTTACTAATTTCTGTCCCCGCAAAGAAAACTTATTTAAAAAATCTATTCAATAGTATGGCGTTTCAGTTAATTATAAAATAAATTATACCATAATATTCTTTCAGAATAAATATACATATTATTTTAAATAAGTCAACAAATACGAAAACAAACCGTTACTTTATTGGAATTGGTAGTAGGACAGCGAAAAATCGATACCTTTTCTAGCAATATTTGTTAAAAATAAGGTTTTATAATCAATTTTTAAGGTACAATATTAAAGAATATTGTTCGAAATAGACCATAGATCTTAATAATTCATGTTGTTTTTCTTAAACGTAGTCATTGTTCTTTTAAAATTTAATTAAAGTTGTTGGACACATCCAAAACACGAATGTACACTTTTTGTGAAAATGACCCAGTAACGAATACTGCTATCTTCCATGTCTTAAATGTGGCGCTCAACATGTTGCATTCTCATCGCCCCATGGTATCGGGTGGCGTCACGGGAAATGAACGCCGGTATTTATTCCGCAACGCACCCGCTCAATCAACAGGCTTTTAATTAAGTAGTAACTCGACGCATTTTCACCAAATCCGAACTGTTTGCGTCCATTTTACACTACCTAGAAGAACGCTGCCAAAGAACAAAGACAGAGAAATGGCTGTACCTATATAAGTAGTGCTCGATCTCTGTTATTATGTGATCGAGAACTACTTATAGAGTCACAGCTTCCAAAAGAGGATTTTTAAGAACATTCGACAACACACTTTTGAATGGTCATTATATCTAAATAGAGTGGGGTAGTTGAGAAGAGCGGGTAATTGAAGACAGCTAGGTAAGTTATATATAGCGGCCCTAAATATGTGCACGATACAGAGCGTCCTGGATATTTCATCCACCTAAAGGAAGAAGCAAACTGTGCTGTGGGAAGCGATGAGCGAAGTATCTACCACCTCACGATATTATAAAACACGTCCCCATGAACTTTATTTTGCCAATACAAATATATCCATCAATCACTAATTGAAGTTACCGGTTTTTGATGTGATAAATTCACATGAACTCATTGTAAAAGAAATTATGAAGTGGTAACTATAAGCGTGCTGTGTTAGTGCTGAACTGTGTAACGATGTCGTTGCGTTTTCAGTCTCGTGGACTTTAAACCTCCACGATGACTGAAAACTCCTTACTTTTATTGTAATGAAAAGAAAATGTCTATTTTCAAAAATATTTTAAATTTCGTTTTTTTATTGACTGCTCAGATTTTTTCATTCAGTCCTATAAAATCGCTCAAGCAGAGCATAATAAATAATAATTTCAATAGTACCAGTGTAATAATAACATGTAACAGTATTTGAAACCCGGGTTTCTTTAGTCTAATTATAAAATAAACAATCAAGTCACAAATAAAGTTTATTATTACAATAATACCATCCTACACACTGTAGACGAGTTGGGAGGTGGGAGAACCTCACATCTTGTGAGCCAGCGTCACATTGGCTCTCCGACGGCCAATCTCGTCACAACTGTAATGCAAGTGTCCGTAAGAATACCATTTCAACTAGTGAACAAAATATTTTATAATATATTAAGATGGGTAAATTTCGCATAAGTAAGAATAATAAAGATCCAAAGAAAATCTAAACTAATATTATAAAGAGGATTTCTTTAAGTAAGTACGTATTATCCCTGGAATTAACTACTAATCTGATTTATCGGATCATCTACCTACGAAGAACAATAAACAAATAGGCTGGCATAAACGCTTTGCGATCAAAGCCTTTTTCCAAGAAAAGTTATAAAAAATAAAACAAAAAATTTGCTGAAAAATACTTTTTTTTTTCTTCTTAATACTTTATTTTTCTTTCTGTTCAAAGAATTAATACGTTATTTCTTCCAAAAAAAAGTTGGCATCCCTAGGGTCAACAGATATGACACCAGACTCAATTAGCTTTGTAAACATTTTCTATGTACCTACTCCGTTAATAAAACACAGGACCTGGCTTGTGTAAGACTTACCTGGTCTAAAACCAGCTGGCTCAGGTATTACGTAGTGTTGAATCGAATACTGCAAGGCATTTTAGTAGCAGTCTTTCAAATATAGTTTTTAGATGTATGTGAGACCCAGGCTTACCTGGGAAAACCTGGGTCTCGGAGGCTCACCTTAGTGCATGCTTGAAGAGGGGCCAGTTCCCACGTCGCTGGAAGACGGGGAAACTGGTCCTCATCGGGAAGCCAGGGCGCCCTGCGGACTCTCCGTCCGCATGCGGCCCATCGTGCTGCTCGACGAGGTGGGCAAGCTCTTTGAAAGAGTTATTGCAAACCGCCTCATCAAGCACTTGGTGAGAGTTGGGCTGGATCTGACGGAGAACCAGTTTGGTTTCCGCACAGGGCGCTCGACGGTGGACGCCATCATGCGCGTGAGAGCCCTCACGACGGGGGAGGCGATTCCCCGGGGCGGGGTGGTGGTGGCGGTGTCTCTTGATATCGCCAACGCATTCAACACCCTGCCTTGGAGTTGCATCAGGGAGGCACTCCGACCCGAGCACCGCCTGCAGGCGGTTGAACGTGGGGATCGTGCTATTGATGGCCCTTTACGGGGCCTCGATCTGGGCGGCTGACCTGACGGCCAGCACTATCACAGTTCTGCGGAGGCCGCAGAGGGTGATGGCCGTCAGAGTCATCAGGGGTTATCGCACGATCTCCTACGAGGTGGCTTGCGAACTGGGTGGATATCCGCCATGGGACCTGGAGGCAAAAGTCCTCGCGTCACTGTATCGATGGCGAGAGAACGCGCAGGCGCGCGGCGAGCGATTGATGCAGCGTCACATCGAGCTGCGTCAGTTGCAGCTACGCGAGTTCCTGGTGGCGGAATGGCGTGACAGCCTATCACGCCCTACCGCCGGATGGCCTCGTCACTGTCGAGGCCATCCGGCTCGGGAGAAGGCACGGCTCCCTGTCGTTTCGTGCGACGCAGTAGGTCCTTTCGGGGCATGGCTGCTTCGGGAAGTTTCTGTATCGCATAGGCAGGGAGCCGGACGCTCGGTGTCACCATTGCGTCGACTGTCGGGAGGATACGGCGCGGCATACGCTGGCAGAGTGTGCCGCTTGGGAGGAGCCGCGCCGTGCCCGCATCTCTATGGTAGGCAGTGACCTCTCACTGCCGGCCGTAGTCTATGGTCGGCGGCTAGGAGTCCTGGGACGCGGTGGTCTCCTTCTGCGAAACAGTTATCTCGCAGAAGGAGGCTGCGGAACGGGAAAGGGAGATCTCGACCTCTCTCCCCGCCCGCGGCAGGCGCACTGGGCGTCGGAGGAGGGTACGCTGCCCTCTTCCGGCCCCCCTAACTGGGTCCAGGGCCGGCGGACTTGGGGACGTCTGTCGCCCCCAATTCATCCGGACCCGAGGTGGCGGCGCGGGGTATTTCCGTACGCCCCTTTCTGACGTCGCGGAGGGAGTCAAACACCTCACTCCCTCCGCAGACACGAGGTGGCCCGCACAGGCGGACCGGCACCAGCCGGGGATTACGGATGTCGCATACGTTCCCTCGATCCCCGACGTAGGTGAGAGACGGAACACCGGGGTGGTTTTAGTCAGTAAGAGTCTGACAGACCCCTCCGCCCGCCTCAGTGTGGAGGACATCCATGAGGCTTCCCCCGTAAAAAAAAGGGGGGAAAAAGGGAGGCACTCCGGTATCACCGAGTGCCAACCTACCTCTGTCACGTGTTCGAGGACTACCTGATGGATAGAGCCGTCATCTACCCCGGTCACCGGGGAGAGTATAACCGGCGAGAAATGGCGTGCGGTGTTCCGCAGGGTTCGGTTCTGGGGCCGCTTCTGTGGGACATCGGTTACGACTGGGTGCTGCACGGCGACCTCCCTTGCGGCGTCAGCGTTGTATGCTACGCTGACGACACGCTGGTCCTGGCGAAAGGGGGGTCGCACCTGGCGGCGGCCGACCTGATGACACGCGGGGTTGCAGCAGTCGTTGAGAGGATCCGGCAACTGGGTCTCGAGGTGGCCCTGCACAAGTCCGAGGCCATGTGCTTTCATGGCTCTCGGAACCGGCCACCATCGGGATCCCAGGTAACGGTAGGAAAGGTTCACATCGGCGTCGGGTCAACGATGAGGTACCTGGGCTGGGCCTCGTCCTCGACAGCCGGTGGAACTTCGCGGAGTACTTCCGACGTTTGGCCCTCAAACTGGGTCGGACCGGGGCTGCCCTCAAGCAGTTCTTGCCCATTCTAGGGGGACCAAACGCCTCCTTCTGGAGGCTGTATGCGGGGATCGTGCGGTCCAATGCCCTTTACGCAATGCAACGATTTTAGTCTTCCGCCATAGCTTTGGAATGTGTGCGGTAGCTATACGTTTGTTGTAGATTTGATCCACCGTTATATCATCGACACCAGCTGCCTTATCAGTTTTTAGTGCCTTGATGACCAGAATAATTTTCTTGAGATTGAAAGGCATTCTTATTTCGATTGAATTTACGGAGATGTTGACCGCTCTTGAATCTAGGTATTTTACGTGGGGGGCTTGCCGTTGAGTAGCAGTTGCTGAGCAGTTGGTTGATGGGATTCGGGGGTCAACATTTTAACTGTAGATAGTACTATTCCTTATTGAATAGTTTTGGGATAGTGTAAGAATTGTAGTCTCAAGGATTCAGAAATAAAACAAGAAGCATATTTTATAGACATTTATTTTCTACCACACAAATGTAAATCATTACCTAAACACACGTAACTACATTAGTAAAACACATGAAAACTTTTATCTACCATTACATAATAGAATATACAACGGTACCAGGATTATGGTCATTGTTCTCATAATTATGAACAAATTTTATTATGGGAGCAATACATTTCTGCGAGTTATGACATAAATGTAGGTAGGTAATTGTGATAGTCGATTGTTGGTCCCAAAGTAAAAGTTGTT
This sequence comes from Hecatera dysodea, assembly GCA_905332915.2. Taxonomy (NCBI): domain Eukaryota; kingdom Metazoa; phylum Arthropoda; class Insecta; order Lepidoptera; family Noctuidae; genus Hecatera; species Hecatera dysodea. The sequence goes on along the minus strand of HG995286.1, from coordinate 14,662,958 downwards.
CATTAACATGAGAACAATTTATAATATTTCAGGTATTGCGTTTCTCTGTTACCTACACGTTGTACAATAACATAGGCCGCGTGTACAAACAATAACCAGCAAGCATAGTTTAAAAGGTGATATAATAGATAGGTAATTAAAATATGTTTGAGTGCTGCTACAACTATGCTTGAAGTAGGTAAGAAAATATTCGATTACGTTCCTAAAGTGATATTTCAATGTAATTTGAATTTATAGGTATAATTAACATTTCAACGATCTTACGAATTTAAGGCATCATTTAGATACCCTAAATCGTAAACCTTTAATACTTACTACTTATAGGGTTTTGAAACCTAAACCTAATTTAAGAACTTTTAACTCTTTTTTTATAGTACCTACCTACCTAGTTTTATTGACTTTGTTTATTTGAAAGAAAACGGATATCTGGCGTCATTTTCGTCAGTCAGCTAACACTAACAAAGACAATTAATGTATTACCGGCTTGATCGATCTAATGACTAGTTAAAGGGAAAATATGTGAGTAGCTAATATTAAGTCTCCCGCAAGTATAGTTGTGAGAGATACAAGTGGTAGTAGTCCACTTGTATCTAACCCATGTATTATGAATACCTAATGTTCAAATAGTGTGTAATTCGGCCAACTTCCTATATGACTAGGGCATTGGCCATTACTTCATATCTTATAATGTTACCAATTTGAAAAGTGATTCTGAAAATACCTATATAGTTATATTATTGTTTTAAATTATTTGGGGGTCATCCACTTTATCTAAGAATATAGGTACTTTTAGTCCCTATAAACTTTTAAATTCGATTGATTACATTAATGTATTAATTCCTATTCGAAAGGTTATGCTGCCCCGCAGTTCCAATATCGGTATTATTGATTAAAACCCAATATTTTACACAATTACTTTTGCTTAAAGTAAGCCCAGCTATTCATGTTGGCATCCAATTGGCAAAGCACGATTGATGTATGGAAATAATTTAGGTGAGTGGCAAAGATATTCTTAGATTGTTGTCTATAGAACCACCACTCTTTAAAATACGCTTCCATGCTTAATCAAGTCAATTTTAAAGTTTGGCACGCAGCTAGTATTGGTTCACCAGTAGTCACAAATACAAGGAATGTTTATATACCTACGTGTATGTTTATTAAAGCTATGCAATTATTTTAATTGTCTTTATATATTTGTACACTTACCTATTGGTTGTAAATGTGATGAAAATAGATGATAATTTGAAAATTCTCTTAGGATATGTGCAAAACATTAAGTAGGTATATCTTATCTTAATTTGACTTCACTTATATTATGAAGTTATATATTCTTAATTTATATATGGTACCTATACTATTTCGGCTATTTCAAATGCTAATATGAGTGCAATAGTTGTTTAACACATATACCAAAAATTCTTTATAAGTATCTAAATTATATTGAAAACAAAGTGACTGTCGGTAAAAAGTCAGCTAATAGCTTTGGAATGTTCGAAATTCCAAGAATAATTTCTTCTCGGAAAACATATTATATCAGTCAGTGAGTAAATACCAATTTTCATACAAAATTCATAATCTACAAATCATAGCCGTGAAGAAGGAATGAGTAAAATATTAGTAGTGGGCCTATCAAAGCTTTTCCTTACATTCTAAATTTCATTTTTTAAATCACTCTTTTCTTATTTGAACAATACCATAATATTTGTCAAATTCCAGTCTCCAATAGTTCTAGTTTGTAACTATGAAAGGCCTCACCTTTTTTCTAAACAAAAACATTAAAGTACTGATATCCAGATTATTTAATAAAACTTTTCTGTAGAGTAAATGAATGTATTACTTAGTCTTTTAATTACAGTAAGATTTTTTATGAATAAGAATAAGTATTTGTTTTTTCATGGTATTCTCTAGAAAACGCATGAAATAATTCATTATAAGATATCCTAAATATGATCTCGAATTAGTTAATACAAAACACTGAAATCTACCAAAGATGTACTTTTAATACCTAAAACATTAATATTTAAAGGAATGTATCTGATAATATAATTATGAAAGAAATAAATCATACTTATTTCTTTTTAATACCTAAATTAATGGGAATGAAATACATTGACACATGAACGAGTTTCTAAAAATCTAAACATTAAAGAAGTTCTACAATAAATAGTAATGAATTTCTACAAGAACAAAGCTGTCCCTACGGGACCCTAGTGACATTTAATAAAATTGTGGATAACATATGACTAAATAAGTATATTTTGCGGGCTGCATCTTTCCGTTTGGCGGTTAGTTGTTCCCTGGGTTGTTCAGAAACACCTAGACGTGAATTAATTACATAAGTATATTGACAAGATAGGAACACACACATGCAAACATATATACAAGCGCGTATAAGCTAATATTCTACTGTACAACGATATAGATTTAAAAGAACAGTGCTAAATTAAAAGCAACAGTGAGGGACAGAGTGGAAAATATAAGTACCTACCTACGGTACAACGTTAGTTCGAACATAACAGTAAAATTGTGAAGTGTGTTAAGTTTTAGTGTCATTCTTGCACTCAGGTTGATTTCCAATTAAATAGAAAAAAAAACAATTAAGAAAAGTTACATTAGTTAGAAGACGCAAATTGCATATTAGGTGCGTTTTAGACCAATGTAAATAACTTTTCAAGTCCATTTAGAAAGAAAACTGAACAATAATTTCAAATGTTTGATTTCTGTACCGAAATGTTAACAACAGTGAACAGTGTTAGGAGCATAAAATGTTTTCATAATTATAGTTAAACAAGAGAACGTTACGCCTTAGTAAATGTTAATTACTGTCATGCTCAAACAAGTAAATAAAAATACTTAAATTAGTTGACTCGTATCGCACGGTAATCATAGGGAGAGATTTTTAATCCGTAGTTAAATCAATCAATATAAAAAACGCATTTTAACACAAATTTTTGAAACTATTGATTTAGGTAGTATCTACGGATCAAACAACTCGCCCTTACATTAGACATCCACCATTGCATTACATACATAATCACAACATACAATTAAGATTTCGCTCTCAAGGAAATCTATACACAGTGAAATACATCGAGGTGGTGAAAGGATATTAACAAAGGGCTGGTAGTGTAGGAGAATATAAGCTTTAGTGATGTATCTACTGTAGAACGCTTCCATCCCATGAAGACCGAATTTCTGTATTTCTGTCGTCCAACGGAAACCGGGCACAACTTTTTCTTTTAGGCAAAAATAAGTATTCGACTAGACGGAATCGGGAAACCAAAGCCTTAGTTTTTTTTTAATTCATTCATAACATTTTTATCTTCGTTTTTCGTTTTGGTCACATGCCCCTTGTAGCGGAAATTTTAGTCACACACATGTACACGTCGTTTTTAGTATGCGTAGACTACGTGTGAGCTCGTTAGTTAGGAACTTTCACCCTGTAAGAGAAACTCTGCGAGTCACTCTCACTAGAGGGCCTTAAAGATGAAAGGCTCCTGATTTTAAAGACAGTTTAAATGTAAGTGTACCTAGATGGCAGTAAAACCTCAGATTTTAGCAAATAAATTAAATGATTGATGTACTTATAATTAACTAAAATTTATGTAATTAATAATAACGTAATTTATTTATTTTGATTATCTTTGAAAATATTAGGTACTTTTTGTTACTAGTAACACTCTAAAAATGTTATAGTATAGGTGTGTTAGCAGCTGTGTTAGATATTGTATCTTCTAAGCGGAACGCGGCCCGGATCACCTGTGTGCTTTGTTTTCGTGCCAAAAGTAACTTCGAATATCGTTACGTTTTCCCTCCATAGAAAACGTAACGCTGCTCATGAAAATACCACGCAAAAGACAATAAGAAGATTATTACGAATCATCGTAGTAATTCGTTTTAATGTTTTGACTGCCATGCCATAGCATACAAGGCGCATGCGCGTGGCGTGTTCAATATGCGATGGTGAAAATCAGTTCAAATTTTAGAGTTAGCATTTTCCTCCTTTTCATCCCTTAATGATTGAATATCCAAAAATCCCTTCTTTGTGCTCACCCACATCACAAAAGGTACAAAATTCCATGTTCCTAGTGTCAATAGTTGGTCAGTCGGCTGTGCGTTTATGTCAGCCAATCTGTTTCCATTTTATATTTACTTATATTAAATAATATTTAATATAAATATAAAATGGAAACATTTATTTGTCTTCTTACAAAGAAACCCGATTTTCGAAATAGCGGCTCGTTTTAGTGATTTCGATGCATTGCGGTCTTTGGTTGATGCCATCAGAATCAACCACGGACTGCCATTTTTATTTAAAACTGAATGTGACTGTGTTGAGGTAGCTTGCGAACCCAGATTTGTTTCTTGCACGTTTTTCTCCCTATAAATGTCAGGTTTAGAGTTTTGCTTTGTTTGAGCTTCATGTGTTTTAATGACTGCTCTTGACAAATCTAACCTTATTTCAGGATTCATAAGGTTTATTTGTATTGCACAATTGGCGCGTTACTTTTTCTTAATATGTCACCGGAAAATAGCAATATTTGTATAAGATTATAAAATATCTTGAGACATTGTAAACCTTCGATTAATTGTCAACTGAACATTTGGAACAATTTTTACGCATCAAAATGATAGTCTATAACCTCTTGAAGTCATTCCGAGATGTTGTAGAAGACCGACATTATTGACGACAAGGAAGCCCCGCCGATCCAATTTCTAAGTGCAGGGTTTTAAAAAAAATATCATGAATAGCTTGATGGGAGCTCAGTTCGCTCGCTCACCCTAGCTCCCATCATATAATTCGAACCTAAGGTATCGGTGTCAGGGAGCCCTAAGTGCCCTGTGCCCTATGTTCCGTTACTTGGCTAGGTCAGGAAATCCGATAAATTGTAGAACCATACACTAGTTGTTCGGCAACATGTTGTCAGTTCTGTTTATGTCGGTTCACAATTTCTCGGAATGTTTTGATGATTAGGTATATACTATCAAATTCTGATGCGTAAAAAGTATTCAAAATGTTCAGTTGCCACTTTATCGAAAGTTTACAATCTCTCAATATATTTTACTTATAATCTTATGCATTTTACAATTAACCGGTGACTGATACATTGAATACTATTGGAAGCGAATTATTCTATACAGGACCTACAAAACGATTTTTTCATGATATATCGAGAAATTATAAGTAATCTAATAAAGATGTACCTATTAGGTACAATCTTACGGAGTCTTCAGTTACCGACTGACTGGCAGATAGCCGAAACTATTGCTAGCAGAAAGCTGGCAATTGGCGATCCTTGGGGAGCGTAGAGAATCAGAAAGGGAAAAAACGGGATATGCGCGGACGAATCCGTGGGCAAAAGTTAACAATTATATGCATCTCATCATCTGCCTAGCCTTTTCCCAACTATATCGGGCTCGGCTCCCAGTCAAGCCAGATTCAGCTGAATACCAGTATTTTACGTGGAACGGCAGCAAGAAGTACCGTGTTCCCCACACGGTACTTCTTGGCAAGACTGGTGTCCGATTTTCTGGCTTCTGACAATCCGTAACGACTGCCAAAGATCTCCAAATGACAGTCGGGACCAACGGCCTAACATGCTTTACGAGGCAAGAAGTCTCGTTATGTTAAGATGGTCACCCATCTACAGACCAACATCGGCAAGCGTTGCTTAACCTAGAAGATCGACCCGAACGGCTGTTATAATTTAGCCACGAGCTCCTCATTCCCATTTTATTAATTATATGCATCTAATGTGTCTAAAATCACATTCACAACTTGTTTGACACATTATTTATATTACCTACTTAAACAGCTCAAAAGTTCAGTTATACCGTGTGCAGTATATTGAAAGGAAAAAAAAATGTTTGAAATGATCAGACCCTGAAGTTCACAATTTCACATATTATATAGCAGCTGTTTAACTAGTACATTAATTATAAGAAATCAGGATGTTTACTATCAATAAACGGTAAAACGCGAGCTAGTACTTTAGCACCACCTCCTAAAAGAAGTAGGTATTTTTTTTAATTTTAATAAGTACATTTGTATATATTTTGGCTTCCTAACATGAATGTTACAAAATATTTTATTTTGTTTCAGCTTGTAGGCGTCGTCAGACTCGTGGGTAACATCTACAACATATCGGTTCAGGAGGCGCGAGTATGAGGCGTGCGTCGCAGCGTCGCTGCGGACTGTCTCGAATACTGTTTTACCTCAAATTAATGACTTTAAACAACTCGTTGCAGGTGTTTTAAGCGTGGACGTGATCAAATTTAAGACAAATTTAGAAATAGACAGAAATCTGACTGGCAACCATTTGTCAGAGCTTACAAATACTGAATCCCAGTGGAGGCCATTGTGAATCTAACTTGTAATATAACAAAACAAAGAATCTAGAGAATTATGAGGTAGAAGTTTCTATCGTAAATCCTGAAACGTTTTAACTTACTTTATGGACATGGATAAAATAAGTTAAATTAGTCTCATTGGCATTTTATTTCTTTGTATTTAGGTACCTTACCTACCTACTGTTATTCTGGGTGCGTTGTCTTCACATTTTAAATTATTTTATTAATGTATACATAATATTGTAAACTTTTATTTGAAAAATGGTACTTAACTATGGAGTTTCTTGTTCTTTTTTCTTGATAAGAATAAATGTTTGCGAATGGACAACTTAGACACCATATAATAATTTTAAACTGTACCTAAATGCAATGCAATGTACATACATTCAAAACTGTCATTTAATGGTCTGATTGAAATAAATGACTTTAGACTTTAAGAAATCAAACTGATTTGGAAATATTGTGTAATTTGTGTAATTTTGACACTAATGTTGACTCGGCTTATGGTATGCTTAGTATTACTTCTAGCAGGGCTAAACGGTCTTCATGTGTTGGTAGACCTGTATTCTTACCCTTTATTGCACACAAATACATACAGATACAAATATAAAAGGGCAGCTTATGAAGAAAGCCAAGCTTAACCCACAATTTGGTTATCTCACATCAAACCTCGGTGCGATGGAACAATTTGAAAAATAAAATGGACAGTTTGCCTAGGTATGTACACAAAAAAACCTTAAATACTTAAAATGCATATCCTTATTTAAATAAACTAAAGGCATACATATATTTACAGAACATAATACATAGATGCATAAATAATCAACACTGAACAATTTGAAAAAAATAAATACCACTTTTTATGGATAGAAAATCATTAAATGACTTCTTTTGTGTCAGCCTCTTACTGACTAAAACCCACCAGTGTTCGTCTTAATGCCCAGACAAATTGAGAAACCTACATATTATTATAATTATACTTCTGGGTCTTGTAGACAGAAAATGTTCCCTTATTTTATCCTACAAACCTCCAATGAACGACAACAACTAAATGAAATAGAAAAAGAACTTTTACACAAATTTATAAAAACGACTTGCACTAGGGTACAAAACACATTGTAATTTAATTTGTATATTCTATGCAACTGACAATAAAATAATAATCTTCTCATTGACTAAGCAGTAGACTGAATAGAAATGGTTAATTGAAAACTGACATTATTAAATATTAGGTTTATATTGATATGCAAGTTATTGTTCAAACATTCACTTGGCAAACATTACGTTTGTGTTACAATTATGAGAAGAGCTTATTTGCTAAGTAATAATTTAGAAAATGTCCTTATGTGGAAAGTTGTTTGGGAATTGATAATTTGTACCTATTCTTTTTTAATTGAATAAGCGAATCCTCATACTTTACCCGTGACATTATGCATACGTTTACACAATTACATCCACATGTCAATACCAAACTTAGGTTTGTTTTTTGGTCAGGTTTGGTTTTCTCAGAGTTTCTAACAGAGCCTAGGCATAAAGATTTCCTAAATTCTCGGAAACACTAGTGTGAAGCAGTGCTGGACTTCCGGGGGTAAGATTAGCATCCGTGTTCCTGACATGTTGCGCCGACAGAACGAGTCGACATCGACAGCGGAACTTCCAACGGACTTGTGCGCGGTTTCCGGTGCCTACTTTAGCTAACTCGTCGTTAGATAAGTTCAGCAAAATGACTGCTCTCGTAAGTTTTTACTCATACTTTTTAATTTCATGTACCTAGATCACTGAATATTTTTCTGTTTTGGTTAGTGTATTATCTATGTTTTGATGTTCAGTTTTTGACACGTGATGTGCACGTTCAGAAACTTTTTTCGATTTTTGTACTTTAAGTTTACTGACTTGGGTAATAGTCTTTTGGTCTTAGTTTAATAGCGCCGAGTGCGTCGAAAGAAAAAATCGTAAAAAGCGATTTTGCTCATCATTCTAATATATTATCGTTATTCGACTCTGATCTTAATCGTGCTGTTCTGATCTTAGAGACTGCACTTCCTTCAACGAAGTATTCGTTGTCCGGCAGCCGGCTACAAGTTTGTAGTCCGTTCTTTATAATCCTTCAGTATCTTTTTCCGAGAAGCAAAACCTTGTAGTTTCGTCATTCTCTCTCTGTCGCTAACCTCTTCACTTATTCAAGTTTTTATGGTGGAACGTTTACATTTCAAGGACTGAGTAATGTAATAACAAAAAAATAATAAACTGTGCTGTCGGCCGCTGGATTTTCTTTCACACTATGTGCAGTGTACGGAATAGCCTTTGTTGAAGGTTTTTAGGAAAAGAATAAGCGACCATTTTCTGACAATTACCTCATAAATATATTTAAGGATGTGATTTTAAATCTACAGTATTATTATAAAGAGCAAAGATTGTTTTGTCTGTTTGTATCGAATAAACTCCAAAACTAGTGGAACGATTTTCTATATTTTTTCCCCGTATTCCTACGGCTAAGGGTAGGCTAGTATTGCATAATTTGTGTTGAACACATATTTATTTAAGTTAGGAGTTAATTATGAAGTCATTTTAAGTTTTTGTTGTACACTTAACCTTCTCGTTAATTTGTAAATCACTATCGCACCGAGATTTGCATGTTAGAATTTCTAATTCTGGGTAAAGCTCACATTTGTAGAAAGTTGTCCTGTCATGTCTGTATTTCTAAGTTTCGTGTGTAAAATAAAGAATAAGAAAGAAGGGGTGAATTATGACATTAAACAACAATAATGACATTTAAAATATTTTAATATTACCCTAGCATATACTTAAAACAATAAATTAATATAATATTTACACAAGCTAAGGTAAAAAATGAAAGGGAGACTGTGCTCATAGGGCATCGATAAAGTGATGTTTGAATGGTCTTACGAACAGTGAGCTGTACCTACTTAGTTACAGTCTAATTCGTTGAAATTATGACGTATTTTCTTCTTGCATGTGAAATATTCCCTTTAATGATTACTTATATATTACGTAGATACGATCACGTTTGACCACTACCTCGTTTGATCGTGAGCGATGTGGTCAACGATGGAGCACGCGTACCTAAGGTATTCACTCTTACAAGGATTACATTAAAAAATTAAAATAAACATAGATAAATAGGAGCTATTTATTTTATGCCCGAGTCGTGGCAGATGTGAATTAAACGTTCAAGATCGACATAGCACTTAGTTTGTGAGACCACCAAAACAAACTTTTCCTGCATCGAGTACATAACATTGTAAAGGCGGCTTTGTTATTAAAAACTATTAATTCACTCGCAGCTACGCTCCCGTAGCGCCACGGTAACCGCATATTTTCCAGCCTCTGACACACGTGACGGCAATACTTTCTTTTCTGGTTTTAACCGACTTTCCTAAAGTGAGAGGATATTTGAAATCTGATGAGTAGTTTTGGTGATCACTTACATCCAAAACTTACTAATTTTACTTCTTTATAAGATTAGTGTAGCGGTAAAGATAATGTAGTTATTTGTTCAGAACGTCAGCTGTACAACAAAAGTGCAATGGGATCAAAAACAAACTATCAACGTTTCTAATGTGAATGGTCACCTCTGTTAGTAGGCGCCCTCTGCCCTACTATGACCTGTCATTGCCATTATTCCGTTATCAAAAACGGATAATGCTTTTTATCCTGTACAGATCTAAAAGTCTCATAACGGAAATATTTATAAAGCCATACAGTATGTGGAAGCTAGACTGAAATGGACGGAGGATTGAGCTGTGAGGAAGGAAGCTATATAAAACACATCTCTAATATAGGGACGCATTTTCAGATTGTGTTACTTAATGTTAACAGCTATTTATAAAAATAGATTCTTCCTAAAGCAGCGTTTCCTTTATAAATGGTTATTGTGGTATATAAAATGTTAGAAGCACGACGTAAAGACGTCCCGGAAAAGTTAGATTGTGAGAAATATGCCTACCTACACCATGGAAAAATGATCCTATAAAAATAAGACATATTTATATGTTTAGCCCCTTTTTAGGAAAAAGAATGAGCCTAAATACAGGTTACGTACTCGATGTTTGCGAAAGATACAAAACAAATATCAGGCACAGAGACAGGCCGTCACAACAGCCAGAGTTAGACTAATAAGATCTTACGCAAGACATTATCTCTTCGGGGTCATTCCCGGCGAACTCCGTGTGCCAGTACGAAAGGGATAGCGTTGAGCTCGACGCGGATGACGAAGGGGTCGTGATAGGAGGTGTCGGGCGGAGCCCGCGCCGGCGTCTAATGTACGGCGGGGTTGGCGACTCCTGAAACCATTTTGAGCAACGAATTAGATAGGTAAAAATTAAAATGTTTTTCTGCAGCATATGTTTGTCTGTGTACCTGGAAGGAAATGTCGCAGCCCCGCTCGTCGATCGGCGAGAGCTTCTTCGCCAGTCACGTGTTCTCCATCACGACCCGGAGAATGGGCGCGCGGCACATCGGGCACTCCTTCAGCTGAGCAATGCACATCGAGCAGAAGCCACTGGAATTTTGCAACGGTTTTTTGTATTATTTTGGGTAGTATATTAATAACTCCTTTATACTATAATTCGTAGCTTTTTTGTTTTTTCTTAGAATAACATCTACATCATGCTATATTTGTATTAGTTGGGCTCAAAACAGGAAAATCATGCGACATGGCTACAAATAAACATAAAACTGGGGACAAAGTTACCCCGAAACTATAATCTGGCAAAAATACAATTAAGAAAACTTGTACCGCATGCAATTTAATATTTTGTTATTTGATTTAAATTATTCATCGTGGACTAAAATTTTGTGATGGTGGAGCAGCGAGAGGTTTTCTGGATGGCAAATCATCAAATGGCTTCTTCCGCTCTGGGCGGAGCGGAAGTGAGTGTCAGACTCTTATTGACTAAATCACCTGAGTTCCTCCTAGTGACATTTGAGTTCCAGAGCCGAGGTGACTCTTTCGAAAAAATTCGCAACCCTAGTAGCAAGAGTAAGTACCTACTGTAACTAGTTGTTTCATACGTTGATCATAGGTACTTTCATTTAAATAGAAGTTGCATCAATATCTCTAGTATCTAGGCCATATAAAGTAACTTATTTTGGCACTCGAGACTAGTGGCCTGAGTTTTTGAATGCACCTTATCGATCGCATAAATTAAAACGTCAAATTATAGAAAACTAAATAAGCGTCATCTAGTGGCAATGATGGAAACCTTTTCTCGACGATTTGACATTATATTAGCGAACGTTTACCTACGTTAATGCGATTACGCGAGTAAGTACGAGCTCACAGTAAGCCTTGTGTTCTCCCAAAGATGGCATTGTACAAACATTTGAATAAAATAGGCAGATATTTAATATGCTAAGTATGAACTAAGTTGATTTCTGCATGACTAATATTATTGTAAGGCATGAAAATGCATGAAATTGTATTCGAAAGTTATATATGTACAATGAGAGAATTTGTTTATTAAAATCACATTTTTCGAAGGTATTCTGTGAGAACCAAATGTAAGAGTACGATTGCTGATTTGATTTTTAGTTTTGGACGAGCTTCATAAACAAGACTAAGTACGATAAAAATTAAGTTTTTGCCTGTAGTGTAGAGCGTAATTTCATTGCTCTATTTCGAAGTAGAGTGGTTTAAATATTTTGTAGTTAGGAGGATTTTATTTTATTTTTTAATGTATATATGGTTAGATTTAAAGTAATATAATATAAGATATTTTTAATTTGTAATTTTAAACTGTGTGGAATAACATTTTTAGTTGAATATTTATTTAATTTACACAATATTAAAAAGAAACCATTTACGTATTGCACTCTTTCATCGTAAGCTACTCTCCAAAGGGAATGGGAACGCTATCCCAATTGGAAAGAAACATGAAATTAATAATATATTCAGAAATAATTTCAGTTTTTTATTTTCTGATTCCAGAAAACTTTATTCCAACTTTAATTCTTTTAGTACTTATCAATCGTTTTAATATTATTTACGGTTTCCGCTTTTGCCAGGACGTAATAGTGTGGCGCAATTTGTTCGAAACAGGTACCGCGGCTCTGGAACGCAAAGGGCATTGGGCAAGGTGGCACACGGATGGGTTTCAGTCAGTAAGAGTCAGACACTACCTTTTGCTCCGCTCCGAAAACTCACAAACTCTTATTCGTGTTTTAGTTATTATTACGTCATAAGTTATAAGTAGAGACAGTGCAATCGGATGCATTTTTGTATACCTAAAGTCAATTTTTTGCTAACATATTACAGAGGCGGCTTCTTAGAATGTTTTATTTTTAAAAGACACAATTTCATGGGTTTTATTTTTTGTGTGGACAAAAGTACCAAAGTTTTCCCGAAATCAGATATAAGCTGGAAAAAACAAACAGATAAAAACTGTTTTTTTTTTGTAGGTATAATTATATCATATGCCTTTAATAAAAAGCTGTTGTTATTCTACATATAAGAATCAGACATTTCAATTTTTGTAGGGTATATAGTATGTCAGTATTGATATTCTTTCTCTAGATACTATGCTAGCTGCTGATATCACCTGGAGCGAGAACTAAGTGGCTAGGGTTGCTAAACCTAGCCACCTTTTTGTCCTCGCTTACACGCGATAGAGCTATATAAGGTTTAAGTGAGGTGTAGAGCCCCCTTATCACATACCATGGGCTCAATGGCACAGAAAGATTATCTTAGTTGCGTATATGTATGTATTATTATTTATTTTTTAATATTAATAAGTATGTATTAGTATGATAATTAAAGATTGTATGTTATATTTAAACTGTATTGTTTTCTTTTTTCCTTCTTAATACTTTTAAACACAATGTCTACATCTCTTTTTACTTGAATCTCCTTTCACAGGTATTCAGAAAGAGATTTCTATAGAAATACGCATCACCTTTGTAGGTACCTATTTTTCTGTTTCTTCTTCTCATCTATTTATTAAATGTGTGTAAATAAATAAAAGAGAGGCAGTTTGAATCCAAATGAAAAATTATTGGGAATGAGACAGATCCTGGAAATAAAAATGAAATTTCTGGAGCTGCTACTTGTGAAGATTTTGGCTTCGATGACATTTTGTAGGAGATTTGTGACCTTCAGCCGACTGCCAATACAAAGATTTGGAGATTAAAATGAAATCATAAAACTTTACCGAATAGTGTAGTGTGTGTAAAATGTTTTTAGAAATATGTAGGTAGCCGCTTGATCGTTGTGTGGAGATACTTCGTTGGCATACCTAGCCATACATTTCAATTACCGAGCTCGATGGAACCCACTCAAACGAAAAAAGATTCATGCTGTGAAGCAACGGGAGAACAGGCTCTCAACTAAAATAACCTGACAATCTCCTTGATTAGGATGTCCAATGTCAATTTTTGTGGTGTTAGATGGTGTCGCAAAACCGAGGAGAGTCAAAACTCGTTTATGATATGGTTAGTGTTGACGTTTGGACCCCTAGATTGGGGAAGAGCTGCTTGAAGGCAGCCCCGGCCCGCCACAGTGAAATGTTCCGCGAAGTTCCATCGGCTGTCGAGGACGAGGTCCAAGTACATTCGTACCAACGCCGATGTGAACCCCTCCTTTCATTATTTGGGAACCTCGATGGTGGCCTGTTCCGAGTGCCATGAAAGCACATGGATTCGGATTTGTGCTGGGCCACCTCGAGACCCAGTTGCCGGACCCTCTCAACGACTTTCGCAACCCCGCGAGTCATCACGTCAACCGCCGCATGGTATGACCCCCCTCTGTGCCAGGACCAGCGTAGTCTACTACGCTGACGCCGCTTGGGAGGATGCCACGCAGCACCCAATTGTGGCAGAAATCCCTCAGGAGCGGCTGCAGAGCTAAACCCTGGGAAACACCGCACGACATCTCTTCCACTCTCCCTGGTGAACGGGGTAGATGTCGGCTATGTCCATTAGGTAATTCTCAACCACACGACGGAGGTAAGTCGACAACCGGTCTTACCGGATAGCATCTCTGATGCAACTCCAAGGCAAGGTGTTGCAGGCATTGGCGATGTCAACAGACCCCGCCAAGACGAGGCGATTTGCAATGACTCTTTCAAAGAGCTTGCCCACCTCGTCGACTAGCACGATGGGCATGCACACGGAGAGTCCGCATGCGCATGGTGACCTGATGAGGACCAGTTTCCCCGCCTTCCACCGAAGTGGGAACTGGCCCCTCTCCAAGCATGCGCTTGACCCCGTAGTCAAGGCCAGGACCTAGGCTTCTCCAGGTAATCCGTCGGGTCCTCGGGTATCAGCCTCTTTACCGCCGCTCTCAGGTCTACCTCGGTCACCTGCAGAATATCGTCGTCGTCATAGCCGTCGTCGGTGTGGTACGCATCGGGCACCGCAGGTGGCGGAGCCATAGGCGGGGGAGAATGCTCTCCTCGCAAAGGGAACAGAGCGCTCACCAGGTTCATCACCAGCTAGGGCCGGAAACTCTGTGTCAAGGGGGGGGGGGGGGAGCAGGTGCGGAGTTTTTTTAGCACCATTTTGTAGGGACGACCCCGTGGGTCCCCGTTCAGAGATTCCAGAGATCCTGGCCCGCAGGATTCCTTCTTGGAGGGTGGCCTACACTGCTCTGTACTCCTCGTACAGTTCCGCCTCCCTGGCCTGCACATCCGGAGGGCGGATGCGGAGCCTGCGGGAGTTACCAACCTATACTATGCTGTATCCCCTAACCATTACTATGTCTTTCGGAAGGCAGGTTTTCAATCGTTAGTCTACAAATTCCACTAACAACGGACTTAAACAGCGGATCGTTTATGTCTTAGTTAATGACTGGTTAGCTCCTCGAAGGTAAAGCGACATCATGATCATTTCTAAGGTTAGACCCATAAGTGCCTGCGTTTTGAGGGACTGTCTTTATGTAAAATTTGACAACCTAGTTTGAATAAATCACTTTTAATTTTGATAATATTGTAACATTTTGGGGCTCAGCAAGCATTGTATTGTATTCATGTAAAAATACGATTCAAAGGAGAATTAGTCACAATAACAGTTAATGTAGCTGGGGAGCGACCTTGCTGACATGATGCAATATTGCCTATAAGTTGACCCGACTAATATAGGTATTATTTATGCCACTTTGATTAAATGTTATGTTTGGCCCAGTACCCAGGAACTGTAACACGATTCTTCCAAACAACTTGTAATAAATTCATATTCTATCATCACATTCACCACCTACAATTAATTTACTCTACGTTAACGAGATGCAGTTACTGCGCAGTGCTCCGTGCGTCTCGGAAATACGTGTGTTTGCTGTGAATCGGTGTGGACATGTCCGACGGTCACTTGCCCAATCTAAGCTGGATCCGATCTTATAATTATATCCAACCATTATATACATATGTATGTATATAGACGTGAGCTCAACTTCCGTTTGAAATTTCAAAATTCCTATAGTATAATTTGTTTAAACCTTGGTTTGTGGCACACTTAATTCTTTGTTTTCAATAAACATAAATAAATGTTTTATGTGACATACCTTTTATTGTTTATGAAACCGATAAAAATAAAACATTAAATGTTAAGTGAAGCTCAACACCATAATATATTCGTGAAAACCGCCGCCAACGTAAGAATGGGATAATCCAAATCGGGTATACCGTTGTAAAAATCATTGTTTTGGGTTCTATTGCGTTACTAAAGTTTTTCACTTTCCCAATTATAGTTTTTCTCAAATCGATCAGTTACAGATACATATATACATACATATAACAAATCTGTAGCGGTGGTCAGTAATAATTCATTTGAAGTAGTAAACTGGATTCGAGTTATCAGGAGATATCACGGCTGGCGGATTTAAAACAGAAGAGGTGCCCTGTTAAAACATGCCTCAAGTTGCAGCGACTGACTTAAAATGTTGGTTATTTTAAGTCGGTCGCTGTAACTTGAGGCATGTTTTTATCCTTTATTCATACTAGTGATGTAACGAATGTCATATTTTAGACATTCGCGAATGCGAATATTCAGTTTTTTACGTTGGCAGCAGTCCCATTCGTTTTCGTTTTTTGTTTCGAGAATAGCAGAGCTAATACGAACGCATCCGACTGATGTGTCATTTCACTCGCGCCGCTGTTTTCATAAACAAAACAAGTGAATTTTGAGGTTACAGTGTGAAACGAGCTGATGACACGCCCCCGCGTGTCATCAGCTCGTTTCACACTGTAACTTGTTGTAAGCTGATGACACGCGGGGTTGCGACCGGCATTGAGAGGATCCGGCAACTGGGTCTCGAGGTGGCCCTGGACAAGTCCAAAGCCATGTTCTTTCATGGCTCTCGGAACAGGCCATTATCGGAATCCCAGATAACGGTAGGAGGAGTTCCCGTGTGAAGCATACGGTGGAGGTCTGCCCTGCTTGGGCAAAGCAACGCCGTGCCCTCGTCGAGGCGATCGGCGGCGTTGACCTCTCGCGTGTCCGGTCCTGGTTCAATCCATGGTCCGGAGCGAAGAGGTATGGGAAGCGGGCACTTCCGTCTACGAAGCAGTAATGCTAGCCAAGGACGAGGCGGACGGCGTGCGGGAGAGGGAAACCTCAAGCTCCAGCCGCCGCAACCGAAGAAGACGCCCCAGGCGCTGGCAAACGTAGGCGCGGGTCTGCGGGTGGTGAGCTATGGGTGGCTCACCGTCCGATAGCAATCAGGCCCGGGTCGACGGCGCATCGTAATCCACACGCGCCTCAAAGAGCTGTCAGTCAGTAAAGAAGACGGGGCCCCATAGGGTCAGTGCCTGCTGGGGTTGTGGAATTTGTTCGAAAGAGTCACCGCGGTTCTGGAACGCAAAGGGCACGAGAAGGATCACGTGTGGGTTTTAGTCAGTAAGAGTCTGACACTCCCTTCCGCTCCGCCCAGAGCGGGAGGAGTCATTTGATATTTCACATACAGAAAAAAAAGGTTACAGCATGAATAGTGGTCTGTGGATAACGTCATGAGTAGTATATTTGTTAATTCTATTAGTTTAGTACTCCGATCATGTGTAGGTAATATTTAATATACTGCTGTTTGTTGTCCCTAATAAATAAAATAAAACTAAAAATAAAATAAATCAAATTGTAATGAGATATGATTACTTAATGCATTTTGTTTTATTTACCAACTATTTTTTAATATTCGCAAAACATTGGCAGTAATTTCGCGAATGCGAATGCGAATATTCAAAAATATGCGAATATCCGCAAATGCGAATGCGAATATTCGTTACATCACTAATTCATACAATAAAATTAGGGATAAGCAACCATATATCGTTGTAATAAGGCAACAGTCATTTGTGTCACATCGGGCTTATTACATTATACGGAGCACTTGAATTTCTTGATCCCGGTACCGCGGGATTCTTTTGGACAAAAAAGTAATTTTCGTATTAGTATGATGTAGGAAGCCAAAATCTTAACTTTAGGCAAATATGCATCCGAATATCCGATCTCTAGTTATTAGTTGATTTGCTGCGTCCTTACAAGATCATGAACTCAATTAGTGAAGATATGACTATAAGTACCTACATGTACAAATTGGGTGCAATAAACTGAAGTTTAACAAAAAGCCAAGGTAAAAGAGATAAATGGTGTCGAAGTTCATGTACGGCAAAGATTTTTCAATAGGTATTGTAAATAACGTTTAGTTAATAGATTTATATAGATGTTTCAGGGCATAATTAAATTTCGATAGTTTGTTAAAGCATTAACTACCTACTATCTCAAAGAGCAATGGAAAATTTCAAAAAGGTACCCATGAAATCTGTAACCTCTGGGTTTTCGGGTGCTATTACAAATAGGCACACTATCTATAACAGTAGCTGTGATCCTGTATATAATTTTAAAATGTTGAAACTGAGTATGTATTCAAATACTTATCTGATATTAGGATTGTATTTTATTTATTTGCTTGTCATTTCATCCAAGATTAAATGAGCTATGTGGGTATACTCTTAGTGTCAAATGCCCCCACATTTCACACCAATAGCATAACCGCATAACTCACCTTTTAGGGATGGGGGAGGGGGGGTTGGGGTAGAGGGGCTATTTTATAGATGTACGGGTGCCAATAAACTATAATGCCTGAAATAAACGACATTTATAATTTAAAAGTGATGCAACTTACATGCTCCTGCCCCTTCGGCTAAATGGCCTTGCCAATACAAAAAAAAGGTGATGATTAGTGTGATTTAAGAATGTTTATTATTTATTTGGTTCACACAGAAATCCCTTGAAATGGTGATTTTAACATCTTACTGGTTCTGTGCTTCCAGCATCCAGTGGAATCTCGCGACATTCATCAAAAGAACAATTCTCGTACTGAAACAGGTTCACCTGCAGTTCGCAATCTAGCAAATTACAAGTGTTTTTGACAGGTTGAGATTAGCATATAAATACTAACCTCTCTTAAAAATACGCGAATGTAGCTCATGTTTTCGTCAGATATACTTATTATTTTATTAAGTACTAGCGACCCGCCCGGCGTCGCACGGGTGCAAAATTGATACTAATGTTTCCTCTACTATAATATGCATGTACATATTATACATATACACCCTCCTCTTCAATCACTCTATGTATTAAAAAAACCGCATCAAAATCCGTTGCGTAGTTTTAAAGATTTAAGCATACATAGGGATATATGGACAGAGAAAGGGCCTTTGTTTTATACTATGTAGTGATAATGTTGGTCGATGGCTACATAAAGTTTCCGTTGTTGGACTGTCTGTCTGAAGCCGACGTCGTGGCTTCGGTGACAGAGCATTAGGTACATACATACATTATGTCTCTCTTCTTGTATTTTAAATTAGAGATCATTTTAATTCATCGCCACCAACACATGTACTGTCTTGAGCGTTTGGAATTTGATCTTTGTTTTGTATGGCATAGAGTTATTGTAGTTGGGTAACACCAGACAAGACGCGAAGATTCAATGGATTGAGACTAAATGCTGGTCAAGGTTGGTTCATAAAAATTAGATCGCTTTTTATGTAAAACCGCGTGAGGTCAACGTTGTCAATAAAATCGCGGCAAATACCTGGATGCGGGGCGCACAGAACCGGGAAGCGTGGTAGTAAGTAAAACAGGGCTATACCCAGCTGTGGGTGATTACTAGCTGATAAGATAATATTGAATGTGTCCCTTACCGGTGCTTGCAGGGAAGCAGTACGCATGTCGCCTCGTTATCGCAGCAGATGCTGCAGGCGTTCTCCTTGGTCGCGGTGTTGCGCAATTTCTCCAGCATGAGGCGGCGCGGCAACACCTACACATCACATTTACAAACAGAATACATTACTGTATGTATATACTTTCGTTTTTCATATTTTATCTTCATGTGTTTTATGTTGGTTTACAATAAAGTAAGTAGGTAGGTGTAATATAAATATACTTTTTAAAGACTGCAGAGGTTGGAGTTATATTTTGTACTTCTAGGTAGTCTACAAAAACGGACTTTATTGATTTTGAAAATATATAGTATTTTAAAAAAGGTTCATACCGTTTTTTCCTCATCAGTAAGAGTTCCATAATCGTTGAAACTCATGAATTCGCGGTCTGATGGCGGGAACCGGAACGGCTCAGCTCCGAAGTTAAACCGGCACTGTTGAAATGCCATGAAGGACGCCGCAGCGAAGAAGCCCTTACTGGGTTGTTTTAAATCAATTTGATTTCTTCTACAACCGAACAAACAGCGTTCCTTGTAGGTAAAATGCTTTGTTATTATTAAAAAAAATGTGATTGAAATATAAATAATTGCAAAATAAAATTTTCAAAAAAAAGAAATCAAAATTAAGTCATGAGATGAGTTTATGATATACTGTAACAAAACATTTTTTGCTGTTTGTATAGACGTAGATTTTTAAGAGCAGCCCTAGTTTTAAGACTGCTTCTGTACTTGTTTACGTTGCACAATACTTTAAAAAATAAATACTTTCTTGTACAGACAGTGTCTAGGATATAAATTTGCGTCGGGAACGTCACCTTCGAATCACTGGACTTGATCATAGGATCTAGGCCATACCTATTAACCTTGTGTTATACCTCTGTACCTATCCGCTTCTCTATGCCTCTCCCGCTTCCACACATTTCTGATCGTCTAGCAATGTGGCTCAGATACATTTTTGGCAGCTTATTTTAGTTAGCTTCATTGCTGTTTAAATTAGCCTGGTTACTCTTAAAGATCGACCACGAACTATGTTGTCTAGTTGCATATTAATGCAATCCTATGAAATGATAAGATAAAGTAAAAAAAGGAATAATTCATGTTAACAAGCTTAAGGCCGCTTAGGCTAAGCACAAGCATCTGTCAAAAAACAATTTTCAATTGTTCTAATGCAAACAAGAGATGAAGATATTTATCTCTAATCGATGTGATCCTATTTTAGAAATGGAACTTTTGCCTTGCCACAGCTCCAAAGCATGTTATGCTGGCTTGGCATTTGGCGTATTTGTCATAATATTCGTCCCACTAATGCAATTCAACATATACAGTAAGGTCTTCGAAACAGAAGTTCATTTTGTATTGCAGGTGTGACAAGAATACTTTGAAAAGTACGCCATGTGAATTGCGAGCGTTATCAAAATGCATATTTACCGCGTAGTTTCGAACACGTTGGTGCATGTTCGAATACGCCGTCCGTTGAGCGAAAATATCGCCTCCTCCGCGTCCATGTCTATGAGGCAGCCGACGATATCGCCCGGCTTCCATCCTTCCACTTCATAGACCGGTGACGGCTTAGCCTCGTGCCAGAGCAGTTTGCGGCACCCATCGTAAGACAACGAATACAGATCGTCCCCGATACCGTAGCCCTCCTATTTCAAAATCAAATTTTAATTTAACAGTGTGTTCTAAGGGTCCAATGCACACACTTTACAAGGTCACAACATATACACTGGTCGGCCGGCATGCATTACTTCCCATAGTAGTATTTTATCAACACATTTTTTATCATTTATAATTTAGACAGGATGTCCGGTGGTAGAATGAAGATTTCAAAATTAAATGTACAAAAACTAAAAAGGCTATAAATGATTTAATATATGTATATCACCGGATAATTGCAAATTCCGTAAGATTATAAAATGTCTTGAGACGTTGTAAACTCTCTATAAATTGCAGATATATGCGCTTGCGCAACTTGTAATCATTGGGCTTAAGCCCTTGCACTTTTTGAATTTTGAAGGGATACAATTTCAAGGAGCTTTTTCAATGTTTTTATTTTTGGTAGCTGCACACAGCCGCCCTCTTCTACAACGGCAGTAGGATAGAACTCAATGAAATTGTTTTAGAGGTCAGGTAAAGAAAGGAGGCCCGGTAAAAACGAATAGAGCCCAGCCATATATATGACCTGCAATGTTAAGCGGGATGCCGTTTAAAAGGTTTCCTTATATTCTACAACTTTTACTATAGAGTCAAGGCAAGTCCCGAATCGCTGTTGGAAAAAGTTATGGTCACATTAAATTATGTGAATGTTTTCATTTTAGAGGTAATTAGAAAATTTATGGACCCCAGCTTAAACAAATTATTCAATACTATATTATGATTATACCTTATCGGCATGTCAATCTTTTTATCCGAAGCTGGTAACACTGCAATTAAAAAAAAAGCTTCCTTTTTTCATAAAGTTCTGTATTATGTTTGAAACAGTCTGCTCCGTCACTCAAAGTTCACTTTTTGACGCAGCCGTGAGGAACACAGGATGTTTTATTTTGAATTATTGACACTTTTATTTTATGTGTTGGATGGGCTGTTGTCAAATTAATTGATTTTCTATTTCCTTGGCTTTATTTTTCGACTCTGTCAAATCGTTCGAAGGGTCTAATAAATATTAATACGCAATAGTTCCCAATAAGGTCCGATAGGTCCGGTAACCGAGATCGGTCATAGTAAAAACTGTAGAAAACAAAAAACCTCTTTCCATCACATGGACATGTCGACTGAATGGCCGGTCCTTCTTTAAATCCTAATTCTGCCACCGGACAATCCTACATCACGTGAGATGTCATTATCATGTTTTATTACTTTATAGATTGCATTTCAACGTTACTTGTATTCCAAAAATAACTGTTAACTAAAAATGTCAGATCCTCCTCAAAACTTGTATTGTATCTTGAAGGAATCGATTTGATTTGTTGTATTAGAAATAGACCAAGACCAGTGTTGTTTTAACAGTGCGTGATTGCGAACTTTCTTCTTTACATTCATACAACGACTGACAGATTGATTATAAAATTCAAATCGCCATGACAGTTCTAAAAAACGTTGCTTAACTTTTTAGCTTTAATGTTATTCAAACAAAAAGGAAGGTAATAAAAATCTACGGGAATACCCACATTAGTGCTCTTACAGTATAAAAAAATAGAAGTTGATTTTTTTTTACTCTAGTAAAACAATTCAGCTGAGCATGTGGCGCTTTAGTTGTTTTTTATGAGAAAACTCGAGGAATATTTATAATTTTATTATTATCGCTGTGAGAAAGTTGTAAAGTTATTGAATTGCGCACGCAATACGCACTGTTAAAGGAAATAAGAAAAGAGTTGGAGCTAAACCTATTGGTGCGGAGTTCAAAACAGGATTACTTTTCAGAATATTTTCACTAGTGGCCAGTTCTAAATGTTAGCAGGTTTATTCATAAAAAAATATCCACTTAGTTTAAAAACTTATAAGTAGATTCTCAAGTCAAAAGACGATGAGTCAAGATGGTCCAAGTAACTAAAAACAGACGAGTTTATATTTTCTGAAAGGGGTTTTTAAGCACTCCATTTCATGCTAAAGTCAATTGAGTCCAGCTTTTCACAACACATATAGAGGTAAGTGTATATAGGCAGTTTACCATGACTTAGGACAAATAGCGTAACAGTTTTATATGGCCTCTTAAGAACTTTAGTTTTTGTCATGAAATTAAGATCCTCTATGTCGCAGTTGTACAATATTGAAGTTAACGTACGCTGAATTTATTTGATGCGTTACATGAATCGCAAGTAGCAAACAGCAATGTGGCTAACATTACCGCGTACATAACTCATTGAAATTGATGTTTGGTAGGTATCGGTTTCTTTAACATATTCTTCGACTCTCTTGGACCAGATTTAATTGAAAAATGGCCATCCTGCTTTTCTATAGAGAATTAGATATAGATTTTATTTAAATGAATAAGCCTTGTAAAGTCAAAGAGAGAACGGAAATCCGCATGGATAGGTTTAGTCCCTCTTGCTCGGTTCCTATATCATATCAGCTATTTTTGGCAAATTATTTTATGCAATACATTATTATATCGGTTTTGTTACGTCATCATCTTCCTGGCTTTATCCCATGTTATCCCAAGGTCGGCGCAAACCGTTCTTTTTCTTCCTTTCTGTCTGGTCAGCCGTCACGCTATCACTAAGTAACTCCTTTTTCTTTCATATCACTCCTCACAGAATCCGAGATCATCAGAATCTTTTCTTTGGCCTCACTCTCCATCCATCCACATTTACATTCATAAACCTTTTAGTTACATCCCTCCTTTTCACGTGACCATACCAAGACAAGCGGTTCCCTTTCAACTTTTCCGTCGCCGGCTTCACTTTTAAACTACCTCTTATGTACTAATTTCTCACTTTATACTAGTACTGCATCAACTGTACATCGTTCGGGTCAACTGGTCATATTATTTCCCAGACACATCTTTCTCCTGAAGGAGGAGTTCGTGGCTATATTATACGGCCGCACGGGTCGATCTTCTAGGTTAAGCAACGCTTGCCGAGGTTGGTCTGTAGATGGGTATCTTAACATAACGAGACTTCTCCGTGCCTTGGAAAGCACGTTAAACCGCTGATCCCGGCTGTCATTTGGAGATCTTTAGCAGTCGTTACGGAGTGTCACAAGCCAGCAAATCTGACACCAGTCTTGCCAAGAAGTACCGTGTTCTCCAGTAAATGGGTTGTGGAGGTCTGGTAGGCAGCCGCTTCACGTAAAATACTGGTATTCAGCTAAATCCGGCTTAACTGGGAGCCGACCCCAATGTAGTTGGGAAAAAGGCTAGGTAGATGATGACCTTTCTCCTGAAAGGCCGACCACAAAACCTCACGAAGTACCCGGTGGTATGCCTTTTCGAGGTCAACGAACACCACGTGCACGTTTTTATGCACAGCTCTGCGGTTCTCGTTCAGCCGGATAGTGAAAATGGCATCTGTTGTACCCCGATCAGGCATAAAACCGAACTGGTTCTGTAAGATTTCACTCTCTTCTGTCAGCACCTATCAATAACTTTATACCAAGATTTCATACTATGTGACATATTATTTTTATTACGTAATGAAATAAATCTATTATCAATGTATGCTCGTCAAAAATATTGTAGAGCTAATTATTCTTTATTGCAGATGTTGTTTTAACAAAAGTAATCAAGCGTCGTAATATAGGAAACGAGCATGAGAATTCACAGAAAAGTTAACATTTAAGTACAAAGAGTTTAGTATGAAATTGCCGTTTGAATGAATAAGATTAGAATTGTTTTAATTCATAGATATACCTCTAGAACTTGTTTAGATAACATTCAAATTTGTCCACCCTTTTTAGACATCTCTTTTTTCGAGAGGAGGAGCAATACTGAATAACGCGATATCTAGGTTTAGTGCTATATAACTTATTACGATTTAAAAAACTTAATATATCTGTGTGATTGACGTTTTTGTCATTGATACGAATAGGCTTTTAAAATTATGCAGCGTTTTAATTAGAGTTTTTAATATTGCAAATGAATTTATAATACCGAAAGCAGACATCTAACTGACCAAATTCAAGTTATTTACTATTAAATTAAATAACATTTTCAAAATGAAACAGCAAATTCATACTAACACCCAATTATTAAACTTAATACTATTATTAAAGTGATGAAAGAGTGAGATATGTAGGTGAAAATAAAGTGAAATAGCGTGTGTATCTGTCAACTAGAAGAATGTGTGGTGTATGTGTTTGTATATGATAAAATTATGAGCAATAAAATCGGATTTACGAACACCATTGAGTAAGTGCATGGGAAGCTAATAAAGCAAATATAATCACTAGTTAAAAAGGGCACTAGAACGGTTGGCAGTTTACTGATGGCATAGGAAACGTTCGATGTCCGGTCTATACACTGCGGACTGCCTGCGACGACACTAATCTACTATTTATACAGAGTATTCCGCAGCCAAGCGAATTTTACAATGTCAAAGGAGATTGAAGCGACTATGTAGCAATTAAATATCATATTTGCTTGGCAGTCGATCGGCTACCCGTTCATTAGTTATTTAAAAACCATCACGACCGCATCAATTTCAAATGAGTTGAACAAATGCATCATACGCCGGCTCAGCCCGCTCGGTACACGTCGTAGATAAGGTGACCGTCGACGGCAGCTATAAGTCAAAGACTGCCACATCTATCGTCACCTATGTCAGTGAATTGCCATCCCAATGAAAGCGTCCGAAGACTCTCAATTTGGTTATTATTGCAGTGTTTCTCAAATATTAGTCTGTTTAGTAAAGTCACGAGTAGATGAATAACTATAAGCGGACTTCGTTTTATTGGAATGTGCAACTGCCGCGTTGGAGTAAGGGTCGGTAAGAGTGTTTTGCTGAGGAACATTCTTCCTGCTCTTGTCGCGCGGCTGAACTATTTGACTGTTAAGTGTCAGACAGAGTGTAAATGGCCTATTTGAAATAAAGGATTTTGGTTGTTTGGATAAATAGATATCATCGACGTTTTAATTTGAGAAACACTGCTACGTTAAAAATCATTACCACATCCCCTGATTGGCACAATACCTCTAAAGTATTATTTACGAATTATCATACATGATACTAAACACATCAAAAGTATCTAGGGATCAACATATATTTTTGCAATAACTTTCCTCCTGATTGATATTAATTAAAATTTTCTTTAAGGATTCATCAAATAAAGTGTTTTCGTTTGTCACAGTAACGATAAACCAAGTCACCTTTGCATTAATAAAAAAATTTGCCATTTTCCTAATAAAGGGATTTTTGACATTTGAACCACTAACATTAAAGTTCGAAAAAAAGACTGAAATAACAGTTTTCTTTAAAATTTTATTGGGTAACTTAAACAATTAATAATCCGTGTTTCTACCGCGAACACTAACAACACAAGAACATCGGTTTGGCATACTCAAAATGAGTTCATCCAAATCACGCTGTGGAATGGCCGCCCATGTTCGTTGCAACAACAAAAAAAGGTCTTCTTGCGACTGGATACCCTCCATATTCGGCAGAGCTCTTCTCTGTAGCATATCCCATGCATGCTCAATCGGGTTCAAGTCTGGCGACTGAGCAGGCCAGGGCAGGACATTGATGTTAGCTGCGGCGAGAGTCTGTCTTACAACTCTTGCGGTGTGCGGTCGTGCATTATCATGCATTAACTGAAATAAGGGACCGATTTGCACTTGTAGAGGAACGATGACGTCTGATACAATCGTCTCAGCATAAATTTGAGCGTTGAGGTTGCCTCTGATCCAAATCAACTCAGTTCTTCCGCCGATCCAAATACCCGCCCATACTATGATGGTTCCACCACTATAAGGATGGACTTCCTGGCAGGATTTTAATCGCTGTTGGCGTCCAGGGGTTCTCCAGTGTCGTATACGTCTTGTATCCGGTCTCATACCAAAACGAGACTCATCAGAAAAGCACACGAAACGCCATTGTTCTTCTGCCCAATTTCTGTGTTCAAGAGCCCATTGATATCGAATCCTACGATTGTGCATTGCTATAGGTGGTACCCGTAGCGGTCTTCGGGAATGAAGGTTCACTTCATGCAAGCGGTTTCTGACTGTTTGGTCGCTAATTAAGTTCCCTGAAGAGTGATGAAGCCTCACGGCTAACATCATGGCGGTTATTGTTGGAGCTCTTCGAGTTAAGATTTGAATGTATCGGTCTTGTCTCCGTGTGGTGCAGCGATACCGTCCTCCATGGCGCTCAGCCAAGGTAAGCGAAGAGCTCTGCCGAATATGGAGGGTATCCAGTCGCAAGAAGACCTTTTTTTGTTGTTGCAACGAACATGGGCGGCCATTCCACAGCGTGATTTGGATGAACTCATTTTGAGTATGCCAAACCGATGTTCTTGTGTTGTTAGTGTTCGCGGTAGAAACACGGATTATTAATTGTTTAAGTTACCCAATAAAATTTTAAAGAAAACTGTTATTTCAGTCTTTTTTTCGAACTTTAATGTTAGTGGTTCAAATGTCAAAAATCCCTTTATTAGGAAAATGGCAAATTTCTTTATTAATGCAAAGGTGACTTGGTTTATCGTTACTGTGACAAACGAAAACACTTTATTTGATGAATCCTTAAAGAAAATTTTAATTAATATCAATCAGGAGAAAAGTTATTGCAAAAATATATGTTGATCCCTAGATACTTTTGATGTGTTTATTTTGTTTATTTAAAATGTAAGAGTATAGTATGCTCGCTAGTGAATGTGTTAATGAAAAAATTGAAATATTGCAATCGTTTTTATAGTTAAGGCACAGACAACACCCAATTAGAATTAATATTAACTCTATTCATATTAATTAATTGATGCCTAAGTCAGAG
Organism: Hecatera dysodea; assembly: GCA_905332915.2. Classification (NCBI taxonomy): domain Eukaryota; kingdom Metazoa; phylum Arthropoda; class Insecta; order Lepidoptera; family Noctuidae; genus Hecatera; species Hecatera dysodea. The sequence goes on along the minus strand of HG995286.1, from coordinate 14,635,022 downwards.
TTATTTATTTTTTAAAATAATAACTCGTTCGATGTTCTATAAAACCCTTTTTTTTGCATTTGCTGAAAATCTCAACCAATAAATACTTATAGAGAATACCTATTTCTTTTAAGGTCCGCGTTTAAGACCAAGTTTGGGTGTTGTTAGAGGACGCAAACAGATTGCCGCCGGACACTTACAAACGCACGGTCGTAGGGACAGTTGCGCAAGAGCATAAGTTTGAAAACCGAAAAACAGAACGCTCGACAGCAATATGCCTGCGAGACTCTCAGCGCCTTAACTTAGAAAGTGTTAATGACACGCCTTTAATACTATATTTATACTGCAACAAATTGTAATATTTTCTTAGTAACTTTGGTACATACCGCTAATTCAATCGATTGGCAAGAAAGCTGGTTCTTTACGCAATTTTCCTTTACTATTGCCTCAGTCAGAAATTATAAAAGCTTTTTATGCAACCAATATTTTAAAAAAAATGCTATAACTGAAGCGTATCATTTTCACTTTAGAGCTATGGTTTAAAGTGCCCACAAACTTTTTGTTATTTGAGAAAATTCGTATTCACTAAATAGTAAGGATAAAAACTGTGTTATGTGAACATAAATTTTGGATTAGTTTGAAGGCACTTTTCTTTTACGATCTAGCAGCCGTCAAAATGTGGGTCAGATTGGAAGCCGTCAGAAAGTCAACGAGGAACGGCGATATAGCTATAAAACCTTTTAATATTGACGAATAATTTGGTAAAATTTTGATGATAAAATATGGGATTTCTAAATATAAAAATTGGAATAATAGATGTGTTATTTACAAATGGGGTCTTAAAAAGCACAAGGAGAAGACACTAACAACACCAACCTAATTTATAATAATTATTTAACCATTTGGTTATTTTAAAGATTGTTTAGCAGATTCAAAATAAAAAATTCTGAAGGCCCTTTTAATTTAGAATCAGTTTTGTCATATTATAATGGTTGGAGAGTTTCTATCAGTAGGAATATAGAATAGATTAGATTCTCGTAGTGACATTTCAAATACAAAGTGAGTCACTTTGCCGAATAAATGTCAGACCACGAATTTTATTTAAAAAAAAAGTAGTATCATTCTCTTTGGCTACATTCTGGCTGCTAGAAGAAATTATAAGAACTGGCCACAAACACTTTTTTTTACGTAGGAATTTGTAGACCACAGATGTAACTTCAATTGTTAAGAATAACTGTTAACGTATTTTACTTGTAAACTGATATTATGTATGTCTCAAAAATATTTGGATATTACCAAAGAGTTTTTATATTGGAACGATTCGTGTTTGACCACTAAATCACCTGGTGGCACACGCTAATGCGGAGCTTGCTTACCTAGATGTATCCTATTCACATTTGATATAAAGACCTACAGAGATTAGGAAATAGAAACTCCGGCACGAGAAACAGATATTATTTATCTGTTACGTTTATTATTAAATAGTACTGAACCTAATAAGTGTTCCTTTCTATCCATTATTATGTAAAGTTTTAAATTGTCTGTTGCTTATTATATGTAGGTACATCTAATGAGTGGTCAGATTGTAGAAAAATCCTAGGTGAATTCTAAATTTCAAACTGTATTGTAGGTATTTGTATATGTGGCCAGCTCGCAAACCATAGCTTAAGCTCTTAAAACTATCTTAATTTAAGAATAAGGGTGTCAGTCTAAAACTATGAGCTATGCTTAGGTAGGCATAGCGGCGCGTCGCTATCGTGCGGGCACTTACAGCGACTGATGTCCGGGGTATACCGGCTGACTTTGAACCCATAAATGATCTTCGATTTTTAAGAATTTATGTCGAAGTTATGCATTGACCCTTTTTATTTATTTGAGATGGGTCTTGACTCTAGTCTAGGTTAGAGGTGACCCAGACAAAGTTGACAATGGAATGAGGTTACCCAGAAAAACCCTGTTTACTCTAACTTTGAATAGATTAGGGTTGAATGAGTGCGGAAACACAGACGCAACAGATATTCTTCTTATTAAAGTGCAGATGGCAAATACGTTTTTTTTTTGTTAAATGTTCCATACCAGTACTCAGCAACGGTAACACCATTCGCTTAAACAAATATCAACCTTATACGTTACGATTAATTTTCTGAATAACTCGTATACTTACAAAATTTTGATATGATAAATTTAAGTAAATGCGCACAAGTTCTAAACCAGCCGGTATGTCTTAGTTCGTGACATCATGAGATTAACTGCTTTTCACAAAATCAAACCGCGTGAATCAGATCACACCACCACACGTATTGAAGTGCCAGGTTTGACTGGGTACATTTAGTGAATGTTCTGTGACGAGCTCAAGGTTAGGCCGAGCTTATATTCTCTATCCTTTCCCGTCGCTCAGAAACACCTTCGCTAGAGCGAGAAAGATTGTTCGCAAATGCTTAAAGCAATCGTAACTTATTTGTAAAACATATTATTATTTAAGCATTCAAATTATCGTACTAGCTGCATTTTTATTAAAATATCTTGTATATTTTAATAGTGACTGTAATGTAACTATTTTGCACGATAACTTTATTAATTAAATGCCAAATACTTATCATAATGGGCTTTCAGAGCTCAAATAGCATCAATGGTTTTTTTCAGCGGGAGACCATAATATTTTTTTTTATTTTTTAACAAAAAGCCCATTGATCGCAGTTATTAGTTCAGTTAGTGTTATTACACCCTAAGCATTGAATAGCAGTGTGTTGATTAGTTAATATTAAAGATAAAAGCGACGCGCCGCGACGCCTAGCCAGTACAAATCCACCTTACGAAGACGTTGATCACTTTCGAACTTTGTCACATTAAACGTGTTTACCTTCTTTCTCCTCTTGACCTCATAGCTTTTCTCAAATTGTTTAATATGACAAGGCTCTAAGTATCGTCAAGGTTTTCATAGAGATGGAATGTATAAAGTATGTAGCCTATTGTTAAATTGCGACAACTGACGTGGTTCAAGAAATGACTGCTTTTAGTAGCCCAGCCTATCTGCATTACGCCTGGAGTGATGATTTTGCATTCGTAGTACCATGCACCGAAGTTCACCTGAAATCAGTATTGAGCAGCTTGTTACATCATCCAGATAGCTTGTATGGCACGTTTTGTGAAGCCTCTGTACTATTTATTCCTCAAATATTTCATAAAAAATTATATAACATTAATAATTTAAAATTTTGGAAATCGGTTCTTCCTGTTGTAGTTTCTTTGCTTCTTGACATTGGTTTTTGTAAGAAGTTTTTATTTTATAAGTACCCTCGGAAATTCCAATCATTCCCATATCAATTTACTTGTCTATATTCGAAGTTCTTCATCCGATCTTAATGAAATTTATATGGGACCAATTCGAATAAATCTCTTTCGAACAAAACATTTTGCAGACTAGTCTATATAATACGGAGTTATGCCCGAACATACATGAATACACATCCGAATTGATAACCTCCTCATTTGTTGTTGTTGGTTCAAAATAAGTGGCATTTGTTTTGACATTCTTTCTGCAGTCATGTAGTAAATGGGTCGTTCTTCTTTTTTTGCGACAATGGTCAGTCTCTCACCTCATTTTGTGTTACATTAGAGTATGAATTATTATGTTTTTATTGTTTGAATTTACATCCTCATCGCTTTATACCTTTTAATACTAAGTAATCTTTACTTTTATGTAACCATTTTTTTTTGCGTGTTTTAATTTCTCATGAAATACCGTGACAGAGTAGTAATTCACAGTTATGTCCTACCCAAAAAGGACCACTCTGTCACAGTGTTTTCACGACAATCACCATAAAATAAACAACATTATGAAAACAAAGATTCAATGATCCAAATGAAAACTATATGCATACGAAAATAAATATCTAACACTGAAATCAAAATATTATCACTTGAAAAACTCGAAAACTGAGAAATACCAATTCATTGTCGCAAAAAAGAAGAACGACCCAAATACCTATTTTTGGTCAAATTGTTTTTGTCTGCATTGCTGCACTGCTAAGTTATATCAGCCGAACAGGTAAATCTTCGATAAACAGATGAAACAGTTCGTTCTATGAATGGGTAACCATCTATTACGTAGCAAGACTCCTCCGTGCCTCGTTTAGCTCACTAAGCCGTTGGTCTCGACTGGCATTTTAAGATCTTTGACATTCGTTGCGGATAATGAAGCCTGCAATCTGACAGCAGTCTAGCCAAGGGCTACCGTGTTACTCAGTCGTTGGGTTGTAGGTCAGATAGGCAGACGCTCCATGTAAACTGCATTCGTTCTAGCAGTTGACCCTACGTACGTAGTTGGGTAAAAGGCTAGGTCGATATTGTCGCACATCAAAGTTTTGTGAAGACTCGATATTATTCTTATATTATTATACAAACATTTGAAAAAAATCTCAAATGTTTGTATAATAATATTTAAACTTTGGATTTTTTAAGCTTGTTTTTCTACTACTCCAATAAATATAAAAGAGATATAAAAAAACACCAAGGGGCTTACCGGGAAGGTGCATCGTACGCTTTCAAAGGAGTAAGAGTCGCAGCGCGCCTCCAAGCCGTCGCAGGACATCTTGAGATACTCGCTCACGTCTTGCGAGTTCATAATCGCATTTATGTTCCTCATATCCACCATCTGGTAGCTCAGAGGGCGCGTCGGAACCGTGACTAGAAAGAAACGTAGTGCGAAGAGGATTTAAGCTCAATCTAAAATCTTAAGCTAGTAGTTGTTTTCAAAAACAAACTCAATATCATACACGGTAAAGATCAAATCCCATTGCATTCAAAACAAAAAATGGGGCGTGAAGCTGAAACTCGACATATGCCAGAGTCTAGCTGAATAATCCTTTCATAATTTTTCTTTCAAAACTGGTGTTGTTTGGTGGCGTGTACTTACACAGGTTGTCCAGGGCCCACCTGGCGCAAAAGCCGACCTGACGCCAGGTGTTGTCCTCGCTGTTGGCGTACTTCTCCAGTAGAACGAGAGGATTGTCTTCTTCCTTGTCTAGCCGATCCTTGATGGTCAGCTTGTTCTCTGTGGTGTGAGCGAATTTCTCCAAAGCGATCAGAGCGAAGAGAACGATGCGAGGCTCGCGTCTAAACATCTGGAATGGCATAAATGTTCAATATTACTAGATAAACTAGACGATGGACGACCTTCAGCAATCGCACCTACCAGCAACCCGACTTCCTGATACCTCAGAAACAAATGCGCTTTCCATATACGAGTAGGCTACTGCAGTGGCCAAGTAAGGCCACTGAAAATACAACTTATGAAAATGAGGTTGCGGTGCTACTTTCCAAAACATGGCCTACTTGTTGTGCACACCAAATGCTTTTAAACCTGCTTCATTTAGAATCAAATAAATGCCACTGATGGCACACGGCCACCTACTAGGCACACGCTGTATAGGGTACTCGAAAAGAAATAGAGTAAGAAAGAAAAGACAGAAAAGACAGAAAAGAAAGAAAAAAAAGAAAAGAAAGAATAGAAAAAAGAAAGAAAAGAAATTTAATTGGCACATACAGATACACATAATGTAGACACAAATAAAAGGAAACTTAAAAAATAGAAGAATTGGTATCCATTTCTGTGGAATTTATAATCTATGTGTGGTACGCATAGGTATTTACTGTTAAACCAAAGCGCAGCAGAAATTCGTTGTAGTGTTGAAGTCGAAGTGAGCCAGAAAAATTTGCACTGGATGATGATCATATAAACTATGTATCGTGATGATATGGATACAGGCTAAGTATCGTCCAGTACGTTATGTCCAGTTGCTTGGTGAGGTTATTTAACGCAGTTTCTACCATGTTAGAACGTTCACGCATCTCTTAAGTTCAAACCTGTTTTTTATGAATGGGAAATCATCAAATTACTTCTTCCGCACTGGACGGATCGGAAGGGAGTGAGATTCTTGCTGACTAAAACCCACCCGTGTTCCTCCTAATGCCATTTGCGTTGCAGGGCCGCAATGTCTCTTTTGAACTAATCCCGCAACCCTAGCTGGCACTGGCCTTATCGGGCACCGTCTTTTATGCTGACATCCCTTTGAGACGCACGTGGAACACAACGCGCCATTGATCCGGGCTTGGTTGTTATTGGACGGCGAGCCACTCATGAAACCTGGCATGGACCCACTGAAGCACCCGGAATAACCACGACCAACCGACCCAACAAGAGAATAACTAAGAAGAAAGCACTTTTTATTACAAAAGAACTTATATGGTTGTTAGTACTATAATATTACTATTCCTGTTATAAACTGAAATAGAAATAGAATAGTTTGCATAAGTTCTCAATTTCATCTGACCTCATTAGAATTTCTATTCAATGCATTTGAAGTTAGGTCTATATTCCAAAACTTGTACTTCAACTCAACTTCAACTCCAACATGAACACGAAGACGTCAATGAAAGCTTGTCATAAATGGAAGGTTTCGTGCCCGAGGGGTGAGTTATAGCTGAGCCACCGCATTTACGCATTTGCTTGCTCATCTCTCGAATGCGAAGACGTCAATTTATGACAAGCTTTATTGACAGATGCACCGATGGAGTTGGAGTTCGAGATGAGTTTCAGATTAAGTTTTGGTATATGGGCCTTCTTACGGTTTCAGCAAAACATATTACCTACTACTTATATTAGTGACTAGCTTCTGCCAGCGACTTCGTCCGCGTGGAATAGTTACTTTACCCCCGATTTTGAAACTCTCAGCCCGATCGGTTTAAAATTGACAAAGTTTCATACAAACGTTCATCCCCTATTTTATCCCCTTGGGGGTAGAATTAATCAAAATCCTTTCTTAACGGATGCCTACGTCATAACATCTACCTGCATGCAGTCAGTGGTTGGGCTGTGCAAAGCTTAAAAAATGGAGTAACTTCTCCCGTTTTCCCAACATTTTTTTTCACTGCTCTGCTCCTATTGATTGTAGCGTGATGAAAAGTATACTATAACCTGCCCAGGAGTATGAAGAATAATTGCACCAAGTTTCGTTAAAATCGGTCGAGTAGTTTTTGTTTCTATAAAGAACATACAGACAGACAGACAGACAGACAAAATTTTTACTGATTGCATTTTTGGCACCAAAACCGATCACTAATAACCCCCTGATAGTTATTTTGAAAATATACTCCTTGTACAGAATTGACCTCTCTACAGATTTATTATAAGTATAGATATTATATTTTATGCATATAAAATATAAGTTACCTAAAACGTAATTTAAAACTACTGAGTCCATGATAATACATTTTGAATGTACCTATACAAATATTTAACAAAATCGTAGACTTCCGTGTCTGTACATTGAATACACATTGCTGAATTATTTGTGATGCTTTTAATAGCAAAATGAAAGCGAACATTTTATTTATTTAAACTTTATGTACAATTATAGTGGTACATGAGCGGACTTAATGCAACAAGGCATTCTCTACCAGTCAACCTTAGGGTTAATAAAAAAACTTTTTACAAAAAATACAACCGACTTCTAAACAAAAAAACCAAAAAGTACAAAATAACTTTAATTTCGGAACTCGGTGTTTTTGGACTTCAGAAATTAAAGTTATTTTGTACTTATTGTTTTTTGCCTTCTTGATGTCAAGGGGTAGCATATTCCAGAGTTTAATCACAGTATTACAATTGTAATACTGTGGTTTAATGGTAGAAATAGCGTAGGAATTAGACATAAACCTGGTGCGGTGAGAAGGCATATAAAGAAGTAAGTTTTTGGATGCTCGAAGGTTAAGACTGTGACAACTGCCCAACAATTTGAAATATTGTTTTAAATAACCAGGAGCACACGAATCGTTCATTATAGTGAAGAGCATGCAGAGAGATCTGAGGGAATTTCCTTTGAAGCAAGAAATTTGATCATATTTACGTAGGCCAAAAATGAAGCGAATACAGTTGTTAAGAAGTCGATCCAATTTGTTAAGAAGTTCTTGGGCTAGATCAGGTGAGCAGACATCAGCATAATCAATAATAGGGAGTACAAGTGATTGGACCAAAGTGGTTTTAGTGCTTGAAGGAAGAAAATACTTGAATCTATAGATATTTTTATATCTTATCGTTATATAAGTATACTAGCTGCTGCCCGCGACTTCGTCCCCGTGGAATCCCCGATTTTAAAACATTCTTTATCGCTGCTCCGCTCCTATTGGCTTAAGCGTGATGATATATAGCCTAAAGCCTTCCTCGATAAATGGTCTATTCAACCCAAAAAGAATTTTTCAATTCGGACCAGTAGTTCCTGAGATTAGCGCGTTCAAACAAACAAACAAACAAACTCTTCAGCTTTATAATATTAGTATAGATTATAGACTTCTTACTAACTTATTTGCCTGCCGAATATTAACAGTTTACTAAGTGGTTGATAGATGGCGTTACATTGATAACGGGGTTTTTTGTATTACTATTCCTAACGTTTCTATTATTTTTATGCAAAAATATCCAATTAGTCTATGATTTTATTATATGTATAGGATAAATAGTATTTATTCTTGCTTCGACGTTACCAAATATAAGCATTCTAAGCCTGTAGTTCTATCCTACCTAATAGCCAAGCTTGAAGATAGTTTAACTCAAGGTCACTGCAGGCTAGGGTTGCGGAATTTGTTCGAAAGAGAAACCACCAGGGCCGCGGTTACCCGCGGCCCTGTTACGCAAAGGGCACTAGAAGGATCATAGGTGGGTTTTAGTCAGTAATAGTCTGACACTCCCTTCTGATTTCCCATCCAGAAAAAAAGTAAAATAGGTCACTTCAGGCGATATCGAACCGATTGTTTAATTTATTCATGAAGAGCTATTTTATATCCCTGAAGTTAACATAAGAAGCAGATCAGTCTACTTGCAAAACGAAAAGCCAAGTTTGAATACAGTTTAACCCAAAACGAGTCACTGCGATATCGAACCAATTGTTAAATAATTCACGAAGAATTGCTAGTTTAAAGTCTGAAGACAGCCAAATGAGCCTGAAGTTAACAGGAGAATCAATTCTGTCCTAGCTATACCAAACATAAAGACGGGTTTACTCAAGGCCAGTCACGGCGATATCGAACCGATTGTTTAAGTATCACGAAGAACTGCTACTTTAGAGTCTGAAGACAGACCTATTATTCCAAATCCAAAATTCGTGCACTGTAGTATTTTGATATTGCCCTTCTAGCCAGACAAAGATCGAGGTTACGGAGCACCATATTATTCACTCTGGATTAATTTTCAATAACAAGAGACTTATAAATCCCAATTTCTAAAGGCTGACAGCTATTGTGATAGGTGCCCAAAATAAAAGCAACCCAACTAAACACTTGAGGTGATCATAACAAATTTAATTGGATGGCCTCGTTAGATATTAGGGGTAAATCTGTGGAATTAAGTTGCAAACACTGTTTTGTGCAGCGTAGCGAGCCAATTTGATCGCAGGGCGTGAAATCGCCAATATGATGTCGCATAATACAACCTATGTTGAGCTGATAGTGTTTATTACAACCCGTGTTGCGCGATGAGAAGTTTGCCGCTCGGCAGTTGATTGCAAATTAGTACGCAGTAAATTTCATATGTAGATACTAAGACAGCAGCGTTGTATCATAAACAACGAAAACCTGTGTGTGTGTGTGTGTGTTTTAAAAGGGCCAAGCAACGTGAGGAGAACTCTACGTAGCTTTCGCGTTGTAGTTTGGATGAATGTCTGTGTCGTTTGATTTACAGAATTGCAGAGCAGCGATTTATCGATACTACGTATCATCCGCGTGTAATGGCGTATCACATCAAAGCGATGTAATATCCAGAGAGTGTAGCATCCCTTTTTATCCGTCTACTTATAAAAACCCTGAAGTGTCACGGCCAAGTTGACCGAAGCAACAAAATGATTGGCCCACGTAAGGTATACGTGGCCAGCTACCTTCAAGTTATAAATATGATTCCATCGATCGCATACAATCATTTGTTGAATTTATTATAAACTGCATTCACGCTAGTCGAACTGTTTCTGTGGCAGGTAGTCAAGGACTGAATGAATATTTGATTCCTTAGGTTAGCTTTTCAATTTAATGTAGCTTTGTTTTATATATTATATATTTGACATGCATACAATTAATATTTTAAAACATATCTTTAATTGTAATAGAGTCGGATTTCCACTACAACGTTAATTAAGGTGTCATTCGATTCCGATCTAAGTTTTGAATTCCTGACCTAAAGAACTTCAGCAGGCAATGAAACTTGTCTTCATCTCTTGTAGAAAGGTAGTTAATTTGCTCGAACAAAGGCTGAAGTAGAATGCTCTTCAATTGCAAAAAGACCTCCTCAAGTTCAAGCGCATGACGATGTAGGTATTTTGTACAACCGTAATAGGTATGGATTCGGAGTAAACAGTTTTTTTTGGGATGGGAAATCATCAAATGACTTCTCCCACTCTGGGCGAAGAGGAAAGGAGTGTCAGGCTCTTACTAATAATAATAATAATTGTTTATTTATAAAACAGGGCACATATACAATAAAATAACTTGCATTTTTTATACAGAACACGATTAATTATATGCCTGAACTACTGGTACTGACTAAAACCCACCCGTGATCCCGTCCCGTCTTCGTTGCTGACAGCTCTTTGAGGCGCGCGTGAATCATGACGCGCTGTCGACCCGAGCCTGGTTGCTATCGGACGGCAAGCCACCTATAGCTCGCCGTTCGCAGGCCTTACGGTGGCCGGGAATCGCCCTGCGTTTCCCGACGCCCGGGGCTTCGGTGTAAACCTTTGCCTTTGCTCAGTTCACTTTAAAAGCTTTAAAATCAAACAATATCTCTAACAAAGAACTTACGTTATTAAAAACTCCGAGGAAAAGTAAAGTCCATAACGAAAATTGACCGATAAAGAATTAATACGTGGTATTCATCACAAATAGGTTTTGTAATGAATACCACGTAGGTATTAATTCTTTATATATATCGTTGCAGTAACATTCAAACCTTAACAACATTAAATGGATACTGGATGGAATATTCCATAGATATAATAAACAAGGAGATATGCCCCGTAGCCGAAATTATATCGGAAACCTGTCTCCGGTTTTACCCTACCACACGGCAACTACTACGCATGGGTACTCCCTTTCTTCTCCTAAAATTGTTTGTACAAATATAATTATCCATGATATGTTTGCTATAAACTTCAGTAACCATAATGTTCAAAATCCTGAAATTTTGTTGAACACAATTATCTTTAGTTCTAAAAGTATTCTGCCATAATGTCGAGTACTATAATAATTGAATCTCCTAATTTTACATGACCTAAAGTCATATGTCCTAAGTATTGTGTTAAATAATGTGTATTATTCCGAATGTTCATTTATAATATATTGTTTAGTAAGTAAACATTTGCTAAAAATAGGTTTTAGTGACTTAAACGAATCTTTGTAAATCCGACTCCACGCAGTCTTATCTGCTCTTCCCCTAGTGTACCTAATTTAAAATCGCGTAGGCGCGGAAGGGCGAGGCGGTCCGCGAGTTGAGGAGCAGGTGGTTATATCACTCGTTGCAACGATGAACTCGTGTGGGACCGCTAGAGCCCGCAGCGCCGTAGCCGTGACAGAAACCATACCTGCTGCATGATGCCGCAGCATGCAACATGGCATGGTTTCTGTATTGCTTGCATGCTGTGTGTGTTGCAAGCTGCATGTATAATTATAATATATTTATATATGTATGACAAAAAATTATAATGCATAATCAGATATTTTTTAATGATAACAAATGAGAGAAGTTCATAGTAAATACTTTGTTATACAACGTTCTAAGAATATTATTAATATAAATAAACATTATGTAATTTGAATTTAGGACTTACAACTTTTATTGAAAATGGTTTTGTCTTTTGTACATTATTGTTTGTAATATTATTATGTATGACAAACGGGTTAAGGACAAATTATATTTAGGGATTTAAATTTTATGGCATGTGATATAAGTTCGGGTAAGTTATCATTCGGAAAAATGATGATTAGGACAAAAAAGTTATGGCACTTTAAATTATGGATAAAAAAGTTAGGTAACCCAATACTCCCAATAGAGAACCACTACACATGCAGTTCAGTAAAAGCAATATACACAGTCGCGCAAACACTCGCATTTCTTAAATTGAACCGTAATAAACAATCAATTCTAAACCTTGTCCTACTAAGCACAGCGTGTATTTACCGTACACCGTACAACTTACTCACACAAAAGCAACGGTCGCTATCGTTATGCTATGCAAAAGCCATTAATTTTACATATTATATACGCTAGAGATTTACTAAATCGGAAAATTATCGATTCTTGCATTTATCACACACACCCATGCTGCCCATTCTTAACAAATAAAAAGCATAAATATGTAGACTGAATTTTAAGCAAAAATCAGTAATACATTATCTTAACCATGCCGATTACTGTAATGCAATCGAAGCTGTACCATAAATAGTAAGGAAGTAGCACGAGGGTAAGGCATAATATACGATAATTCAAAGGCAGAACACCGATATTTACGTAATTTTTTTTTATATTTTACCTCTTTTGTATATTCCATTCAACAATTAACATAGTTGTCAATATCCTACCTTAGTGTATCTGCACAAGTACCTACATCACTAACTCGTCGCAAGAAGCAGCGTGCAGCGGCCGTACTACGCTATGCATCCGCTTGGTAAAGTATCGTTTTGTGATTTTTACCCACGACGGAACGGAGACAGTGTATGCGTTTGGGGTGAGAGGATGTTTGTTTGTTTGTTTGTTTGTGCAAACCAATGTTCCCATTTATCTCCAGTACTACTAGTCCGATTTTCATGCAATTTTCAGTGGTGGGTTAAGGTTTGATTGGTGCATGTTCTTAGATATGTGTTACGGAGACAACTCAGAAGGGGGCGCTGCAGTAAACATGTTTTTGCAAAAAAACAAAACTACTCCGATTTTGATGTAGTTTTCAGTGATGGGTTGGGGTTTGATTGGTGCATGTTCTTAGATAGGTGTTGCGGTGACAACTCACCAGGGGGCGCTGCAGTCAAGCGTATTTGGGCAAATCAATGTTGCCATTTATCTTCAAAACTACTATTCCAATTTTGATGCAGTTTTCAAGGATGTGTTCAGGTTTGATTGGTGCATGTTCGTGGATAGGTGTTACGGTGACAACTCACCAGGGGGCGCTGCTGGTTCATGATAAAATTCTCTTTAAAACGTTTGAAATAAACGGCAAAATTGAAATTTTGAAAAATCCCACGACGTTAAAAACATAATTTAAAAAGAATTAAATAATTAAAAAAAACCCCGACTTACAAAATTAATGTAACCTAAGAATATCCGCCGGGGCTGGCATCACTATCTGCAAACTAGCTCATTGAATGGCAGCCCTGACAAACTTAGTTAGTGGTTAAGGAGCAATTTATCTATTGTAAAAATGTTATTGTCGCTGAGACATTCGAAAACAAAACTTCCTAAGGGAAGTGATTCCATAATCAAAGTTTTGGTTTAAGCTTCGGTTTTTACAAGAAACCACTGAACAATGTGGCATTCTTATATAGTCATGGCTAAAAGCGCACTAGGTCGCGGAGTCGACCATTTGCGTATGACACGGTCGCTCAGATCATGTCGCGTGGACACCGACAAGCCCCTTTGCCACTTCTCCTGTATTTTATATTTCTATGGAATATTCCTATTGTATGTATGCAGGTTGAAAAATTATCCCGGAGGACACGGTGGAGCATACGGTCACAGTAGAAATATGGAACAGTACAGAAACTACGAACAAACGGTCGAAACGGCACACTCACACAGACGCGCACATCTACGAGGCCCCTAAGGGACTTTCGCGGTGCGCTCAGTGGCGGGTGCCGTGTTCATAGATAATACCTACGCTATTATAATGGCTATAGGTGGACCACTCAGGTTTTCGTTTTGTAAAAACTGTGTACCCAAGCACAGATTTTTAATACTAGTATTAAATCCTTATACCGAAGACTAATTTTAATTTATATTGTATTATAAATTAATCCTTATGAGTATGAAAAAATAAATGACCATAATTTTACGACAACATTATATTCTAGTCGTTTTAATGTTTGTTCGGGCATAACTCCGTCGCTTGCCAACCGATTTGAAAAATTCTTTTTTTGTTGGAAAGGGTATAACTTCCCAAAAGGTCCCATGAAAATTTTATCGAAATCGAACAAGCGGGTTTTTGTTAATTTCAATAAATGATAGCAAATCTGTCGGGATAGCTGAAATCGCATGTTTGTTTATTGTTTACACCAATTTATACCACGTAGGTACGCTGTGATGGGTATGTTTAGCTGGGAGTGAACCACTAAAAAGTGAAAAATAATAAAACTTTTTACAAAAAATACAACCGACTTCTAAACAAAAAAAAAAACAAAAAGTACAAAATAACTTTAATTTCGGAACTCGGTGCTTTTTATTGCTTTTTTTGTTTTAAAAAATACAACCGACTTCTAAACAAAAAAAACCAAAAAGTACAAAATAACTTTAATTTCGGAAGTCGGTGTGTTCAAAACAAAAAAGCAATCAAAAACACCGAGTTCCGAAATTAAAGTTATTTTGTACTTTTTGGTTTTTTTTTTGTTTAGAAGTCGGTTGTATTTTTTGTAAAAAGTTTTTTTATTCAACATACAGAAATCCTTCATCAAAATTTTAGGGCAGATATTAGGTATAATAATTGAAATGGAATAAAATGGCATAAAAATGATAAACAATATTCAGTTTGTGTTTTTTTTTTACAATGGCATTATTTACATTTTGACCAAAGAAGAAAGTCGCATGGAATATCATGCACTAACGCATTTTCGCGTGACTATTTCTCCCAGTCAACTCCTACCGCAAGTCGTGTTAAAGAACTTCGTTCCAATAAAACACTTATTGCAAACATTAAAAGTGACAACCCTAACTCTCTACTGGAGCGTAGGTAATTATTTCAACAAATGGGCTTAGTTTCCATACTGTTCCATATTTTTACTGTGATACGGTGGAGGTCTGCCCTGCTTGGGCGGAGGACCGCCGTGTCCTCGTCGAGGCGATCGGCGGCGGCGACCTCTCACGTCCGGCCCTGGTTCAAGCCATGGTCCGGAGTGAGGAGGCATGGGAAGCGGTCGCCTCCTTCAGCGAAGCAATAATGCTAGCGAAGGAGGAGGCGGAATGCGTGCGAGAGATGGAAACCTCTCGCTCCAGCCGACGCAACAGAAGAAGACGCCCCGGGCGTCGGGAAACGCAGGGCGATTCCCGGCCACCGTAGGCGCGGGCCTGCGGATGACGAGCTATGGGTGGCTCGCCGTCCGATAGCAACCAGGCTTGAATCGACGGCGCGTCGTGTTCCACGCGCGCCTCAAAGAGCCGTCAGCAAAGAAGACGGGGCCCCATAGGGTCAGTGCCTGCTAGGGTTGCGGAATTTGTTCGAAAGAGTCACCGCGGCCCTGGAACGCAAAGGGCACAAGAAGGATCACGGGTGGGTTTTAGTCAGTAAGAGTCTGACACTCCCTTCCGCTCCGCCCAGAGCGGGAGAAGTCATATGATGATTTCCCATCCAAAAAAAAAGGTTGAAAAATTACAAGAAATAACGAAGATATGGGAAAGTAAGGATAGTAAAGAAATATGAACACCCCAACTTCTTTTATTTGTTTTTTTTCATCGGCTTTACTTACCAAGAAAGAGAGCATATAATCGAGGGTCTCCTCCGTGAGCACGGCCACACTGTTGGGGCCCGCCAGCTTATCGGCCACGCAGCCTAGCACGACGCAGATGTTGCGCTCCACCTGCACATTGATATCGCCGGAGAGAGCGCGCATGGCCGACAGTCCGTACATCTGCTGGAGCTGGAACCACCATATAATACCCACATTATATATCGCCTGAGTGCACAAGGGGTCGCGAATACGGCAATCGCCCGGGGAATCTCTCTTGCAAGGTCCTCGCGTAACCCGAGTAAAAAAAAAAAACATTTTAAAATATTTGCTGTCATTAATATTTTAGATTCATACAAATTTAAAAAAGAGCAAGGCCCTCGCTTAAGTCCGTCGCCCAGTGCCGTGCAAAATCTGCGGCCCATGACCTCGCAACAATAAAAGCGCTGCTGCCTGTGTAACCGGTACAGAGGTGAATCGTAGTTTTGGCAGTCAAGAACGTAAATGCATTTTTTCCGGACTGGAGTAGCCGTGGTTTTACATATAGTGGGGATTGCGTATCAGGAACTGCTTGGTTCGCATTCAGTTCATCTCCAATTCGGATACGGATCGCATCGGAGGAGATATATGGGATATGTGTCCCCCTATAGGAAGTCAGCTTAACTCTATAAACCGGGCACTATCCGTAATTCAGTAGCTACTGAACGTTTTCATCTGGAAAATCCAATCACTTTCCCTGACAAGGGGATCAAACCCACACGTCGAGTTAGGGGTCAAGTGCAAGTACACTGACCAAACGAGGAAATTAGTGTTATACGCGAGGGTGCTGGTCTCGCTTAGAACCACTTATAGCAACAGATTTAGAAGTAAACATTAATAAACGCAATCACGATCTGGCCTGAACGTCAATTTCAATAATATAACTATGTAATAAAATTACAAATCGAACTTGTCAAATGTCAAGGTGTCAAGTCGATCCGAACGAGCGATGAGTTATTGTGAGGTTTAACATTAAAGGCATGCATGAAAATGATAATCTGGATTTTTTTTTGGGATTGGGACCCTACCATAGCCAAATGGCAAAAACGGAACCCTTATAATTTCGTCATGTCCGTCTGTCCGTCCGTCTGTATGTAACAGCCGTTTTACTCTGAGACTATTAAAGCTACAAAAATGAAAAGTTGGTAGGTAGGTGCAACCTGTGAACCAATATTCAGCAGTGCTGTGATATTACGGAAAAAATAATTTTAGGGGTGGCACTCCATACATGTAACTCAGGGATGAAAAAATAAATTCCAACAAACATAATCGTGCGGGGTATCATTGGATAGCTGAACTTTCAAAATGAGAGGTTTCCAGAAAAGATTTTTAAATAAGGCAATAGTTTTTGAGATATGTGCTTCTAAATTCGTAAAAAAATTAACTTTTAAACTATGAAGTTGAAAATTTAAAAAAATATGAGCAAGTAGCACTTCACAGACATTTCAAACGAAAATTGGTTTAAACATCGCAGCTTATATATTTTTAGAGATGTGAGATTTTAACAGTGAACTACGGAACCATTCACTGTGCGTGGTCTGACACGCACTTGGTCGCTTTTTAGAATATTTGAAAATATTGTTTGCGAAGGCAATCTGCCGAAAATATAAAAAAAACGAATTTATGAAAGCTGCCACGTGAACCTGAAATTCTATATTTTATTTTGCTGCTGTAAATTGATGTGGAAATTTTCAGGAGGAATGAAATTCTCTATAACTCTATTAGAGTTTCCAGGAAATTAGTGTGACTCAGCGCATTCCTGCATTTATTTTGATTTATTTTGTTCAGCAGGGCGGCGGCGGCACCTGACCAACGTAACTTGATTTTTTGGTACCTTTGATTTAAATGAAAAATAGGGCCTGTGACGCGTCTACCAATGTTTGTTAGCGGAAACCGACAGTTGACCAAATGTTTTACGAAGAGTGCGTAGTGCACGTGAAACTTCTTTGTTATTTTGCTTTTAGAATTTGGGTCACTACGGTTTTCAGAAGTAAAAGTTCAGAGTAGGTACAGGTACTCTATTAGAAGCTCTTGGAAAGGGAAAAAATAACAGTCGTGCTGCTCAGCACGGCTGTTATTTTTCAAACTTTATTTCCGAGGCAGGGAGGCCTAACATCACCACGTCTCTTCAACTTGTACGTTAATGGACTAATAGATGAGCTCAGCAGGGCTGTTGTCGGATGTTCAATAGATGGCAATTGCATGAATAACATTAGCTACGCCGACGTCATGGTGCTGCTGAGCCCATCTGTTAAAACCCTCGACATGCTCATAGGCATATGTGAGAGGTACGGAGTGTCACATGGCCTCAGGTACAACAACAAAAAAGTGAACTACTCGTGTTTAAGGCGGGAAATAAAACTCCCACGACTATTCCACCTGTTACACTTGGAGGAATTCTGGTAAGTAGAGTCACCAAATTCAAGTACCTGGGGCATTGGGTCACTGAGGACCTCTCGGATGATTTGGATATTGAGAGGGAACGCAGGGCATTGGCAGATAGATGTAATATGCTGGCGCGCAGGTTTGCGAGGTGTACAAAAGAAGTTAAAATTACTCTGTTTAAGGCATACTGCCAGACAATGTACACCCGCAGCCTGGGGGTCTGCTATACACAGAAGGCTTTTAGTGCCCTGCGGGTCCTCTACAATAATGGGTTTAGGATGCTGATGGGATTGCCGGAATACTGTAGTGCGTCGGGGATGTTTGCGGAGGCCAATACCGACTGCTTTAGGGCTATTGTGCGCAAGAGAGTGGCCTCCCTGATGCGTCGTGTGCGGGGCAGCCCCAACGGCCAATACGATAAAAGATAAAGTGGAGTGTCCTATTGTGCGGCACTGGAATAAGATGTATATTTCTGGTGCTGTTCTTTTTAATGTAAATTAATTAATAAGTAGTTTTAAAATACTAACATAGTTTTTAAGCCGTACTAATAATTTTATATGGAATCTTAGGTTCTGAAATAAATTATTATTAATATAATAACCGTATATATTCATAGTAACCGTAGGCGTACCCATCTGATCGTGATTACGGGATTAGGTGAAGAATACAGTATAGGTAATAAATTAAAATTAAATTTAGATCTATCTGTCTACAACAAAACTACTGAACTCTTTAGTAGACCTACCCTGATTACTTGCTCCTTTGATGGTAGAGGGCAATCGTCAAAGACAATTGTGATAGTGGAAGGTCCCAACGGATTCTCCAGTGGTATTATTTTAACCATCGAGGAGATAACCTGGAACCATCCTTCCTCCTTTTCTGCGATGACGTGCAGTTTCACTAAAGAAACTGGAGACTCCTCGTCACTGCAACAAAGGAGAATTGTTTAGTAACGGCAGTACAATGTCGATTACAGCTCAAAAGTGCGGGCTGCATCGTGAGCACACACGAGTTGTTTGCTATTCGTGAAAAAGTAGTGGATCGCACTGTTATCTTATCAACCTTATCATTATATATTCCCGTTTTTAATTCAAGCTACTTTAACTTTCTCAAATTGATTTGGAAATTTAAAAAAACTCAATATTTTTTAAATATAATTCTTTTTACTGTTCAAAAGTTCTTGTAGTTAAAAAATGGGGCTAAAAAAATTGCCAACATCTTAGGAAAGACCTTAATATAAAAAGAACAGGGTATGTCTATAAGATGCAACTATAATTATACAAACCGCTAAGAGAATGCAACTATATACAAACCGCTAAGAGAAACTTGATTTTTGGAATAGCTGTGCTAGTTTAAAGCGAAGATAAGAGAGCATTTGCGAACCTTTAAAAGCGGGGAGTCGTTTGTATAAAAATAGTTATTGCTTATTAAATGTTTATAAATTTGAAACTTAACATGAACACGTAACTACTTAAACAAATATATAAACAAATAACCCCCGAATGAGGTATTATTTAACATTATTCAAGGCAAAATTGAATACCTCCGAATTCAATTTTGCTTTGAATCCGATGTATTAGAATATTACATAAAAATATAGATACAATGATTTTGAAATTTTCGAAATAACCCAAGGGGTTCTGCGGGCGTACCATGAGGTGTTAAAACGTGAGTGTTCCGAGCGAGAAAGAGGGACAGAGTTATACATCCTATATAGCTCTATCCCTTTTTCTCGCTCGGAAGACTCACGTTTTAAGACGTCATGGTAGGGCCCCAGGTTAGAAATGTGGATTGCTTTCTTTAATCTATTCTAAAATGGATATACACACTAAACAGTCTAAAAGTGAAATGTTGGAAACCTTCCAAGATTTCAAGGTACATTTCCGATACAGTAATTTGAACGAAAAATGTCATTTCTTTTATTTGAAAAAAGCGAAACTTAAGTAAATACCTACACATGAAAGTAAAAAATAAAGAACGCTGCTTTATAAATTGCAAGGCTAACCTTGAGAGGGGCGATGGTGTTGAATATTGTTCATAAGCTTCAATTAACTAACTGACGATTAAGATGCAAACACAAGTTAACGATCGGGTGCCGAAAAAATTGGTAACGTTTTTAATGAATTATCGATTAAATTCAATCTTTTTTTGCACCAAATGCACGCTACCAGATTAATAAAATGATAAACAACCTTATACCAACAGTGTAGGATACAATGGTATCTCTACTAAAATAGATTAAGCAGTAAATGAAAATATGTGCCATCACTTAAGTCACATTATGAACTTGTCGATATCAATTGGAACATTTCCACAAGATCTTAAACTATATATAGTTCCTTTATTTAAAAAGGATGTAAAGAGTTAATGGTGAATTATAGGTATAAGTACACACTATTATCAATATTTGAAAAAATAACGAACCATATTATGTGGCTTTATGGTGATCCTTATTTACATCTTGTAAAAATAAAATATTGTGTAACGAACAAAAGGGCTTTCGACAAAATAAAATCAAAATATAGCCATTTATTAAAATAAATATGAATTCATCCAAAATGTTATATACTAATCAGTAAAGGCATTTATTTAATGCAGCAACTAAGTAAAATGAATATAGGTTTTAAAAAGAAATAGAGTGGGTACCATATACAGGGTGAAATTGAATAGATGCGACATATTTAAATATACAATAATACGTGTTGTCAAGAAAATTTAGAACATACCAAATGTAAAATTAATGAACTTTTAACACCGCTATGAATGGCAACGTTTAATAACGCGAGTACTCCACAACGATCATTGAGCACTGCGATTAGTTGGACGAGATTTTTTGATACTTTAATTTTTCTTATTTATTTTGCATATTAATTATTTTTCTGGGATACCGATAATTCGTACTTAAATAAAGATATTAACATCGATGGATCATTTTAAAACGCCAACCACGTAACTTTTTTTAACGATTTAGATTGTAGAAAAAACAGTTTATAATTACTATGTTACTGTAACTGAAGCTCCCATTTCATTTTGTCGCATCTATTCAAAGTCATCCTGTATAATTGGCAGCTAATAAGGAGTATCGTAATAAGTAAAAGGTAGCATATTACTATATCAGTTATAAGCTCCGTTTTAATTTAAACTAGCATCAAGTTTTTCTTTTGGGAACTGAATTAATTCTAAGCGAAAACTTAATGATGAAAATAAAATAGAAAATGGGGCATTCATAAATAATACAAATCAGATTATATTTAAAATTGTTTGTATGAAGAATAACTATAAACAAGCTTATAAATATAAATAAACACTAAAATGACATGAAAAAAAAATATTTCGCGGCTTTTATTTTTCAAAATTATCTTAAAAACAATGAAAACTCAACGAATACATAATTATGAAAGATGAATCATTTTCCCTAAATGTTCCTTTGTTTCGTACCTGTCAAACATTTGTAAAGTAAGGATTCACGTGTACCAGCAGACCATAAACATGTTGCATTTCTGGGGCTGGAATTGTGAGTGAAGATTTACAAAGTACCAGGATATCAGAACCATAATTATTTAACATCAAGCTATCACCCTTAGGAGACGAAAGATAGAACACTGAGCCAGAAAGAATAAATGACGCAGGCAGGTGAAACCGCGGGATACAGCTAAGAAGTATTTTTAGCTTTAAGTTTTCTATTTTAATAATTATTTCACCAATAGAAAGCTACGTTTCACCTGCGACTTTCTTTTATATTATATAGAACTTCATTCATACCCAAATAAAAACAATATTTATATTGTTTTTATTTTATATGGCAAAACAACGTTTGCTGGGTCAGCTAGGCAGTGCACCTGCACGCACCCCGCCACCCCGCACTACACTCGTATCCGTTTCATGAAATTATGATAAAAAAATATTAATAATTAACTCCTTTTTATTGTACTCGTTTTATCATTTAGAGCTGCCCGCAAAGCGAAGCCTAAGGCTGCCTGTCCACCGGAGCGGAGCGAGGCAGCGGAGCGGAGCGACGGAGTGATGCGGAGCGGAGTTGCGTACTGTGTCTGTCCACCGGAGCGGAGCGAGGCAGCGGAGTGGAGCGAGAAAGTAATGCGGAGCGGAGATGCAGACTGTTTTTCATTATACGGAGCTAGACCGCGAGCACGCGACGAGTCATTTGAGCTTACGGTGGCTCCGTTTCCCCGCTCCGCTGCCCCGCTCCGCTGCCCCGCTCCGCTTCCCGGTTTTGTATGAATTTTTAAACTAAACACATCAAAAGTATCTAGGGATCAACATATATTTTTGCAATAACTTTCCTCCTGATTGATATTAATTAAAATTTTCTTTAAGGATTCATCAAATAAAGTGTTTTCGTTTGTCACAGTAACGATAAACCAAGTCACCTTTGCATTAATAAAGAAATTTGCCATTTTCCTAATAAAGGGATTTTTGACATTTGAACCACTAACATTAAAGTTCGAAAAAAAGACTGAAATAACAGTTTTCTTTAAAATTTTATTGGGTAACTTAAACAATTAATAATCCGTGTTTCTACCGCGAACACTAACAACACAAGAACATCGGTTTGGCATACTCAAAATGAGTTCATCCAAATCACGCTGTGGAATGGCCGCCCATGTTCGTTGCAACAACAAAAAAAGGTCTTCTTGCGACTGGATACCCTCCATATTCGGCAGAGCTCTTCGCTTACCTTGGCTGAGCGCCATGGAGGACGGTATCGCTGCACCACACGGAGACAAGACCGATACATTCAAATCTTAACTCGAAGAGCTCCAACAATAACCGCCATGATGTTAGCCGTGAGGCTTCATCACTCTTCAGGGAACTTAATTAGCGACCAAACAGTCAGAAACCGCTTGCATGAAGTGAACCTTCATTCCCGAAGACCGCTACGGGTACCACCTATAGCAATGCACAATCGTAGGATTCGATATCAATGGGCTCTTGAACACAGAAATTGGGCAGAAGAACAATGGCGTTTCGTGTGCTTTTCTGATGAGTCTCGTTTTGGTATGAGACCGGATACAAGACGTATACGACACTGGAGAACCCCTGGACGCCAACAGCGATTAAAATCCTGCCAGGAAGTCCATCCTTATAGTGGTGGAACCATCATAGTATGGGCGGGTATTTGGATCGGCGGAAGAACTGAGTTGATTTGGATCAGAGGCAACCTCAACGCTCAAATTTATGCTGAGACGATTGTATCAGACGTCATCGTTCCTCTACAAGTGCAAATCGGTCCCTTATTTCAGTTAATGCATGATAATGCACGACCGCACACCGCAAGAGTTGTAAGACAGACTCTCGCCGCAGCTAACATCAATGTCCTGCCCTGGCCTGCTCAGTCGCCAGACTTGAACCCGATTGAGCATGCATGGGATATGCTACAGAGAAGAGCTCTGCCGAATATGGAGGGTATCCAGTCGCAAGAAGACCTTTTTTTGTTGTTGCAACGAACATGGGCGGCCATTCCACAGCGTGATTTGGATGAACTCATTTTGAGTATGCCAAACCGATGTTCTTGTGTTGTTAGTGTTCGCGGTAGAAACACGGATTATTAATTGTTTAAGTTACCCAATAAAATTTTAAAGAAAACTGTTATTTCAGTCTTTTTTTCGAACTTTAATGTTAGTGGTTCAAATGTCAAAAATCCCTTTATTAGGAAAATGGCAAATTTCTTTATTAATGCAAAGGTGACTTGGTTTATCGTTACTGTGACAAACGAAAACACTTTATTTGATGAATCCTTAAAGAAAATTTTAATTAATATCAATCAGGAGAAAAGTTATTGCAAAAATATATGTTGATCCCTAGATACTTTTGATGTGTTTAGTTTGTAACTCCCTGTCCACTGAAGAGGAGCGGAGATTTTGTGCAATCCTATTGGTTAATATTTCTCAGTTTCTCCACTCCGCAGCCTAGCTCCGCTCCGGTGGACAGGCAGCCTAAAAGTGGGTTTTTAGACGGCACGAAATAGTTGGTAATATATTATCTTTGCCACCCTACTAACATTATTAGTCGCCAAGTCATTATATATAGCTCCTCGCCTCATATTTCAATTGACTGGTATAGTTTATTTGCTACCTAAACGCAGCCGCTAGTTTTTAGTTTTTATAAAACCCTTAAGTTTGAACCTTACATTATACATATAATAGTCCCGAAAATATTTAATCGCTGGCAAGTTATTTTATTTGTTGCAAAAATTTAGTCGACTTTTAAGTTATTAGTCACTCGGAAAATAATAAGCCATCAGTAAACTTGACGCATACGGCAGAAGAGGCAATATAATAGACTTAATTCGATCCTATTTAACGAATCGACAACATATAACAGAAATAACTAGAGTAAATCCTAAAACAAAAAGAAGAAGAAACATTCAGCTCCGCGAGGAAATATGATACATACGGTGTTCTTTAAGGTAGGGTGCTAGGGCCACCGTTGTTTATTAAAAAAATTGAAACAACACATTGACGAACTCATGCATTGTACCAACTTGCTCCATCTATCAACACAGATGTTGGTCAGGTCCAAAATTAATCAGACGGTTTTCCTGGGAATTACTTTAGACGAGAAATTATAATGGGGACCTCATATAAAATCTCTTGCTGATCGTCAAAGCTCAGCCGCTTATGCTGTTAGAAAGATAAGACAGTTAACAGACGTACAAACCGCGCGTTTGGTGTACTTTAGTTACTTTCACAGCATTATGAAATACGGTATTTTGTTGTGGGGTCGAGCTGCTGACATTGAATCCATAATTATTTTACAAAAGAGGGCTGTCAGGGCTCTTTGTAATTTGCGTCCCCGCGATTCTCTTAGAGAACTTTTTAAAATGATTAATATTATGACAGTCTCTTGCCAATTAATCTATGAAAATATAATGTATGTAAGGAAACATCGACATAGTTTTAGTAAAATTAGTGATAGACACAATTTTAAAACTAGAAATAAAGACAAATTAGGCCAACTATTTTATAGATTAGCTAAAGTACATACATCTTTCATGGGGTACTGTGTTAAATGTTACAACAAAATACCTTGCAACATATTAGAATTAAATGAAAGAAAATTAAAAAAAAAAAAATAAATGCACCCTTTGTAAACAAGCATATTACAAATTAGAAGATTATATTCAGGATAAGAATGCTTGGAAACAAGGGTGTGGACAAAATCAAAGTGGTTGATTTATGTATGGGTTAAATTTATAAAAGCATTTTTTGTGCCTTGTACTTTTTTTTCTGCTTGCCTACTGTTACAATATTTGTAAATATGTATATGAGTACCATGAGCTTATTTAGAAGTAAAGGACAAAAAGTACAAAATAACTAACTTTTTTTTTCGGAAGTCCGTGTGCAAAAAAGGAAAAATCAACCAATAACCCCGAGTTCCGAATTTAAAGTTATTTTGTAGTTTTTGGTTTTTTTGTGTAGAACTCGGTTGTATTTTTTTTTTGTACAAAGTTTTTCTAAATTTATCCTCTCAAGGCTTATTAATGTAGAGTTGTTGAAAACTACATCCGTGCGGACGAAGTTGCAGGCGAAGTGTGGGTTCAGATTTTTTAATGCTCACTGTATAAATTATATTAAAAAGGAGCATGTCCACGGACTTCGATTACGACGAAAGTACAATTGAATCGCAGATTGCAGCCTCAGCATGTAAGTATATATCGACGAAATAATTCGGAAGAACAGTCGCATATATCTCAGGATGTTTCGTTCGTGACCAAGCGCAGTCAGCGATAGCGCAACATGTGAAGTGTAAACGGGGTAAAATAATACATATATACGCGAAGTTTGACTTTTGTAACTTTTTAATTACTGCGTCTCTTCTTTCAAACTCGTAATATTACAAATAAAGTTATTTTAAAAATAAACACTGATATATTGAAAACTAACACAATATGGATGACAAGTAACGGAGTACCAGGTTTTGCGAGCGAAATTTGGTGTGCAATTACGGAAGGATCTAGTAACGCACTGAAGGGAACGGCCTTTGGACCCGCTATTAAAAGCGCTGTTCGTTGAAGACGCAGTGGCTGCGTTACGGAAAGGTCACAGGCCATATACCGAATGCATTTGTTATCTTAAAATTCAATACTAATTTGTATAGTGTATATATAAATTGTTAGTTATTAAATACAGTAAAATTATGTAAACAAGTTCAAATTAATATGTGTTGTGATGTTTTTATTAATATGATTAGTAATAGATAATGGTTTCCATTTATGTGTTTATCTAATTAGAAATGAACCGTTATTGCAAAATGTCATGAGAACTGGAAAATTACAAACTTTATTGTGGTAGTTTGTGATGGAATGTTAAAAGTGTTTTTACATTAATTACGTTATGAAAATGAGGTGCAGACCGCTATACACGTATGCGAGAGCCTTCACTAAAGCTCCTTCATATTCCAGGCGCGAACTTCCCAGAACAGATCTTCCTGAGAAAAAGGTGTACCTAATACCTATTGTATCTATTTCAATAGCCTTCGGATGCGCCGCACCACATCATCAACATTAATAATACCAACCTACGCTTAAAGCTGAAACTGAATATGATGTTCTTCTATTCTATGAGGTAATCGAAAATAACAATATTACATGTTGTGTTTTTGTTGTGTGCTCAGAGACGATCGATACAGAGCAGCCTCATTGTCAAAGCATTTAATCAGGAAGATAAATCGGATCCAGGAGAAATACAGGCACACACGGTTAATAACTCGCGTACCGGCATTACAATAGAAATATACTTTTGTAGATATCGTAAAGGCTAACGCTAAGGCTAAAAGCTCATGAGACGGTACCGTCGCCGCGCCGCCACCGCATCTCCGGGCTGTGTAGTACATACGGTCCCGCTGACAAACCACCGCCGCAGCAAGACGGAGCGCAGACTCCACTTGGTTATACCATGTCACCGGACTTTTTACATAGTATATTGCCAGCCACGAACATCGCTTGCGTTGCTTATTCGTAGACGACCAGTAATGGAATGGTTATAAGTCTCGCATTTCAACGTTGGAGGTTGTCGACTATTTAAACGGACTTGCCTGTGGCGGCCTTAAAATAAATATTAAAAGCCTCCAGCCAGGACTTACAAACCAAGCGACTACACGTTAAGGTGCCTTGGCATAGGGCGTCCCTGGGGGTGGGAGTTGCAGCTAGGGACTAGGTTAGCTATGGATCGAATAAAGATTATTATTTAGGAGCTAACATTGACGGAGAAGTCGCGCCGGGCCTAGGATGCGAGGGCAAAAGGACTGTAGTCTGGTTTACGCAGAGTGCTGGTCTCTCTGCGAATCTCTAGAAGAGTTATGGAGTCATCCTGAGTGATGAGCAAAAGGAGCTATGTCGTACTGCGTCATGCGTCTGCGTTAAACTAACATAAATGTATGTTAGTTTTTTAAACCCTGCAGATAGGAGACCCGCTGATCCGTTGTCGAGGTTAGGCAGTTAAAGTTGTAATACCTGCTTAAGGGTAACGGTCGTTACTTGCTATTCCACAATTACTTGGAACAACTTCGAGAGATTATCTATCTATCAATTTTGCTGGCTGGACTTGAAGCCGGACCTTACCCCGGAAATCAACAAATAAGATTTTCAAAACGTAATGATCTTGTACCAAAGGCATCAGTGTAAAAGAATGCCAAGTTCTCCATAACGATTTCACATTGAAATTTTAGTGTTTTGATATAAATTAGCAAGTTACCATGACATCCAAGCCATAGTGAAGCCATTTCGATATGATAGGCGATTGTGTGTTCCACTTCCAAGATTTTCATATTACGAAACTCCTATGAAGAGTGGTAGGTATCATGCATTCAATAAGTTCTTGAAGTGAGTGTCTAGTTCTAAGAGCCAATTTTTAAAACATTCCATAAAGAACTGGCCAAGTGCGATTCGGACTTGCACAGGAAAGGAACTCTAACCGCGGCCCTGGAACTCAAAACAAATAAGGGATGATGGGTTCTAGTTAGTAAGAGTCTGTAACTCCCTCATACTCTCCCCAATGTGATTTCCCATCTATAGAAAAAAGCGCCGTACCATATACTGTAAAAACCTCATTTCTAAACCGACTTCCAAAAAAGGAGGAAGTTGTCAATTCGACTGTTTTTTTTTCTTTTCTTTTTTGTGTTTCCTCATAACTGTGTACTGGGTGTACCGATTTTGATGATTCCTTTTACATTCTAAAGCCAATCACATTGATGTACCTCAACAATAAACAAACAGTTCCGTTTCCTATCATCTCTGTTCTTCATCAGATCTTCACCAAACTAGAAAGGGAACACGTTGAAATACTAAGATGCTCTTCCAAATCATCGTACACAATTAACCTTTTTCATTTTACATCAACAAGAGGGAATGAGAACGTCGTCAATGTAAACTAAGCCATGCATTATTAGGTACAACTCAAATACTAGTAGTCAGATCTCAATTAAATTTAAATGGGACCACACGACAAGCACCAGCTTTTGAATATAAAACGAATCATCTAAATTGGTACACCTAAAATAAAGTTATGAGGTAGCGCACACAAACAAAAATACAGTCGAATTGAGAAACTCCTCCTTTTTTAGAAGTCGATTAAAAATACTTCTACCAAAAAAAAAAAAACAAAAAGTACAAAATAACTTTCATTTCGGAACTCGGTGTTCAATACAAAAAAGCAAAGCGGCTGTATTTTTTTGTAAAAAGCTTTTTTTTTTTTTTGTAACGGTTTATTTTTGTAATGGTTTTAGAAATACACACTCTGTGTTGTCTCATTGAAGGGTGTGTAATATTTGCAATAATATATTATCACTTGAAATAACGTTCACATGATATAATTTTCATATGCTATAAAAACAAATAACCTAATTTCATGTGATCTAATATAACATTTTATATAAACTTCTTTTGCTCTAATAACATTTAGTATAACGTTCATCTACACTAATATTATAAAGAGGAAAACTTTGTTTGTTTGTTTGTAATGAATAGGCTCAAAAACTACTGGACCTATTTTAAAAATTCTTTCACGATTCGAAAGCTACATTATCCACGAGTAACATAGGCTAAATTTTATTTTGGAAAAAAATATGGTTCCGTAAGATATTTGGGTTTTTCGGACACAACTTGTAAAAAATCAACCAGAAAAGTTACTTATTTTGCTTACGCTGCCTAAACTATAAAAAACTATAAAACCATAAAATGTTCTAATTAATTTTAGATCTTATAAATATCTACAAAAAAGTCCGCGACACACTCTACCTATCTATGTCGAGTGAGGCACAACAACCATTTCTTTATTTTTTTATCTAGATTTTTTTTTTGACTACATTTAAACGCATTTATTTTACTCATGCTATTAATCCTTATCAAAATAAATTAATTCATCACTAAGTAAAGTTTATGTAGATAATTGAATGATTAAAATTGGACGTTTGGTTTTGAAGTTATGGCGAAATTAAAATATTACAATTTCTGTTGCACGGCCCGTTGTTAAGTGGGCGTCAATCTTTTATAAATTAGCCACAATAACGTCTTTAATCCGTAGGCATTTCTTCAAAGTGTTTCTATTATAAATATAAATACATAAATATATTGTATTTCACATGGATATATCTTTATCAACTTCCCATATTCAAAATGTACACTTTAAACTATATTTTATAAAAAAAGAATATTGTAGAAATCGGTTTATAAACACACAAGATATAGATGAAATAAAACTTCCTGATCTCGCCGCGCCAGTATGGCTATACCAGGCTATACGGTTGATATTTGTTTAGCGCGCGAAACGGCCATCCGCTGCATCTATAAAAAGGCGAAGGCGCTCACGCGCCGACTTCCCCTGGATTTCCCGGTTGAGTTTAAAATTATTTTAGTGTTGGATAGCTCTTTTATTGAGGAAGGCTGGGATAGGCTATATTACACCACGCTACGATACATAGGAGCGGAGCATCAATGAAAAATGTTACAAAAACGGTATTTTTTTTCTCTCTTATGTGACGCAGACGAAGTTGCGCGGGTCAGCTAGTATCATATAATTTTCGATTAGTACATTGCTCTTTTAATGTAACGTTCAGTAACCTAAGTGGATATTAAACATAACTAGTAACTGATTACCACCTGCGCTAGGCCTGCCTAAGATAGTCGACGAACCCCGCATAGCGGGGCTCCTATTTCTGGGTGGTTTAAAAAAAATAACCACGAAGGCTAAGCCGAGAGCGAAGCTGAGCGGAGCTCCCGCCTAACTTAACCTATCCGAGTCGGGGTGTTAACCATAATGAGAATTTTAATATTATACTAACTGTTTTGAATTTATGTTTAAAAGGTTTTAATTAAAGTAAAGCTTTATTTTAAAATATTCATTTAATTTCGTTTATTTAAGTACATATTTAGTCCTATCTATATGTAAGTACTAGTTTATAATATAAATTTATCAAAGTTACGTCAATATTTTGCATTCCTGCTTCTGCAAACCTTTTTTGGAATATATAGGGACGTCACTCGCTGCATTGCGTTGCGTCGACGCAGAGTTGTTACAACGCTCTTTAAAATACAAATCATAACGACATGCCACAGAGGAAGAGAGACGAATCTGGGGGAATGAGGCTCTAACCTCTATGTTATTTAACGAAGTAGCGGCAATACAACGTCGTCCAACCCCATCGTCGTTAAAAGCAGTATGGCCAGAATGTTACTTTTGTAATATTTTACGTTACTTCGGATTTTGACCATATCGGTCTTATATTCTTTCTCTTCAATATAAATAATTAAGGAAGATAAAATCATCTTCGCTTATATAACAGTACTGTAAATCGAGGAGAGGAAGGCCGTTACACTTATACTTGAAATGTTGCGGACTTCTAGGCAAACCATTGGAATGGGAAGTGTGGCTTGGTTTCATGCTCGGCCGTCCATGGCTACATTTAGGAGCGAAGAAAGTGTGTTTCGTATAATTTTATTTGGTCTACTTTTTCCAAAAGTTGTGAATGTTCCAATAGCGGGAACATTCACAACTTTTGGGGAGCGCCGAAGCTTATTCCAGGAAGTAAAGAGAGAGAGAGAGAGATTAGGTGGTTTTAAATGTGCTAAGTAAACTGTTTGTCAGTGGTTTGGGAGAGATAAATTACGCATTTAGAAAGGTTAAGTTGTAGCCCAAAGGAACTAAATTTATCCGTAAAAAAGTAAGTATTTAAAAGACTGTGTCACTTCCAAGGATTCCGTCAATGGACTTTCAAGCAAAAAAAAAAAATGACTGGCCCAAGAAGGTCGCCCTGTTGACAGCCAAGTGCTGATCTTAAAAAGTTTTCATTACTAATTAATTTAGAAGGGTGTCTATAACATGCAGAAAACTGTACATTTTTGTAATTAACTTCTGTCAACAAGGTCTCCCTGTTCACGGAATTGAAGCCATCTTAATGTCAACCTTAAGAATGACTTCACCTACTTCACTTTTGAGGTATGCCGACAAAACATGTACGGCAGTCTCACGGCCCAATTTGGAAATAAGTCCAGTAGAAGGGGCTGAAAATTAATGGCCAGACATTCGCCCCACACAGCAAATTTCGACTGTGGAACGTCGATAGGTAGACCCTACGGCAATGGGACAATTACCGTCATCCTTTCTGCGCTGGGCACTTAGTTTCGCCCCGTACAAAATACCAATAACGGCTTTGTTCACATTGCCGGAGAGCATGAGGTTGATGAGGGCTGTCGGTCCAACTAAAGATACTCACCGTTTTCCACGGCGCATGTATAAATTAGGTCCTTCATGTGCCGAAGTGGCAGGCCGTCCATGCTGCTTACGGAGGCATTCCGGAATGAAGACACAGCTTCGCGTAGCTGTTGTTGGCCTGTAATTTTGAGTAAGTTGGTTTCTGCATCGGGCGGGGCATTTGCCGGGGTAGGGTTGCTCTCTAGAGCCGCAGGCGTCTCTGGGGAATACAGCGCAACCACATCGCTGCTAAAGTAGATCATAGCTGCACCTTTATATCGCCATCGCCTAGGTTAGATTCCACAGTGTGTAATAAACCTCTTTGGGGGAGGTGTAAAGAAATCAAAACTTTTTCTTTTTTGTACATGTACATTTCTAAACAGGAAGGTGACAAATTGTTCCCAAGCACTTTGTAAATTCTTTCAAAGGGCGAAGCAAACGCAATGCGCTTTGCTTGAAGCCACGAATATCTCTTACGACTAGGAATTATTTTTAAACTGGGGTTAAGTATTTAATTTTGCGAGGGTTTTCTAAAGGGATTTACGGGGTGATTTAGAAGTAGACATTACGAAGGCACATTGTAAGTTTCGTGTTTCTATCCCAAAATTTATCTTAAAGTCTCGTTCATCTTAAAAATACCGTGCTTGGGAACAGCTTGGGCATCTCACTAGGACATCCAGCGATGTGGCAGGTACAGCAGATCGTACGGTACTACCAAGTACTATCGTAATTTTTATAAAGTTGACATACGCATACAAATACAACAGTACATACAATACTTACAGATAAAATAACAAATGCAACAAGAATATTGTTAAAAAACACGAATTTTACACTTATCATTCACTTAAACTAAATTACAACAAAGAGATTGTTATAAAATACACTGAAACACAAATCTTTGTAAAATAAAACAAACAAGACTGTAAACTTGTGATGACTTCGGCGCAGATTCTGTGGTTTAGGGCGCCCCGCGAATGCAGGCCAGTCTTCCCGACTATTGGGCATTGTTGGGCTGCAGGCGTCGGAAGGTCCAACTTAGACGATCAATGCTTTTTCCTACCTGCCTTATTATAAAAATGAAGTTATTTATACTTTATGAATCAATAAGCATATAATCAGCCTTTTAACGTTCCCCCTGTTGGGGCACAGGCCTCCTCTCTAGGAGAGGGAATGGGCCGTATCCAACACGCGGGCCTGTGTGGGTTGGTGAATGTCACATGTCTTCGAATTTTTGGTTCTAAGACATGCCGGTTTCCTCACGATCTTTTCCTTCACCTTATTGTGATTAGTGGTGATGGTGATGAAGTTAATTACACAAAGTAATGCACCTCGCTGGGTTTGAACCCGCGACCTACAATTCGTAAGTCTGGGCCGTTACTACACGGCCACCACTGCTTGAATCAATGCTCATCTATACTTATAATAAATCTGTAGAGAGGTCAATTCTGTACAAGGAATATATTTTCAAAATAACTATCAGGGGGTGATTAGTGATCGATACTGGTGCCAAAAATGCAATCAGTAAAATTTTTGTCTGTCTGTCTGTCTGTCTGTCTGTCTGTCTGTCTGTATGTTCTTTATAGAAACAAAAACTACTCGACCGATTTTAACGAAACTTGGTACAATTATTCTTCATACTCCTGGGCAGGTTATAGTATACTTATCATCACGCTACAATCAATAGGAGCAGAGCAGTGAAGGAAAATGTTGGGAAAACGGGAGAAGTTACTCCATTTTTTAAGCTTCCATCGCGTGTGTAGCCTTAATGGTTAAAGTTACATAGAAATCATGTATTACGGAAATGCTTTACATAAAATTATCTAAAAAATATCCCACTAAAGCATATGTCTATCTTTTATGGTAGACTCACAATAACACGTGTAACTCCCGATAGCTTAGCAGTAATCTTACGTTTTTCGTCGGATTGGGCTGAAATTTGGCATGCAGGTAGATGTTATGACGTAGGCATCCGCTAAGAAAGGATTTTGATTAATTCTACCCCCAAGGGGATAAAATAGGGGATGAACGTTTGTATGAAACTTTGTCAATTTTAAACCGATCGGGCTGAGAGTTTCAAAATCGGGGGTAAAGTAACTATTCCACGCGGACGAAGTCGCTGGCAGAAGCTAGTTTAGTAATATTTTTCTTATAAATGACAGGTGGGATACACTTTTGTTTCGTATTTAAAATTTATGCCCTACATAGAAATGAATTGATTTTACAATCTTTCTCAGAGAGTTTAAAATTATCACAGAACTGTCACCTGTCACTTTGATAGCAAGAAGTTTACTTCGATATAAGAGTTTAGAGAAACAGCTGTTTGGGTTCGAGCTCCTTCCAGCTCCCATACATTTTTGTATGTGAGCTGGCATACCCTCGCTATCAGCCGTTTACATATTTTTCAAAATTGCGGCACGGTGTCAAATATGCATATGTATGCACTTTAACAAAAATCTTTGAGAAACTTATATTATATCAAATATTAAGATATTTTAATAAACATAATTTATTGCATAGCAAGAACAATTCGGTTTTACAAGGGGTCGTTCAACAACAGACCGTACTTGGTGCTGAACTTTAGGAGCACGTTCATAAAGCATGGGAAGATATGCGATGCTTTGGAATGCATTTTTTTTTGCTATTTGGGATAGGCATTAGATTGCGTTCTATATGACACATCGGTCAGGAAACTAGACTGCTATGTAATTAGGGACGCCTCTCTGAATCTTTTTCTACATACTTGAATAATAAGAGGATTGACGTGAACTTCAAAATTTCTCCTGAATCTGTGATTAGATTGGGAGTGTCCCAGGGTTCAATTTTAGGCCCACTTTTATTTAATATTTATATCAATAACTTGCCATACCTCAGAAAGGATAAGCATGATACAGTATTGTTTGCAAAAAAAAATCACTTTTATTAAAACTCAAATGTCAGCAACTGGTTACCGACGATGTAATAGTGCCTTAGTCACTGTTTAATGTTAATAGTATGTTTTAATGAGACGAAAACTAAATGTAAAGTAATTACACTACCTCATGTTAGGTAAGTCAAGACTAGAGTGTCAACAAATGGTGGAGAGTTGAAACTCGACAGCACAGTGATGACATAACTTTGAATGCTAAGCTTCCATGGTGCCCCCATATAGATAAACTACCTAAACACTTAGCTGCAGCATACGACGTTACAAAAATTCGTAGTTTAACTGAATTGGAGACTGCCCGTTAAGAATATTTTTGTTATTTTCATAGTAAGGTGTAGTCGTTTTACAAAAAAGGACTTTTTGTTTTATTTATAAATTAATAAATGTGCCTTTTCATTATATTTATGAGAATCTCTTGTTTGCACAAACAACTATTATTAATTTTTTAAACTACAGTAAATATCATAACGTGAATACTAGGAACAGACACACATTTTTTGTACCTAAATCCAGGCTTAAGAAAGTAGGTGGTTCGTTAAAATGCCATTGTATACGCTTTTATAAAAAAATATCCCTATCCTTATAAAAAACTGAGTCATAATAAATTCAAATAATTTTTAAAGCGCAAACTTTACTTTATTTTGATTAACTTTTAATTATTATATTTCATAGAGGTAAATTTACTTTGTAAATTAATATATGTACGTACTTTAGTCATAGTCAATGTTGTGGGTGTGGATTATTTTATATTCCTTTCAGTTATTTAGTTTTAACGTTTTGCTAGCAATTTGCGTAGGTTTTGCGGCCTTCCCATGTACATGTGCTTACTTTAGTATTGTACGTAGGATCGCTGCACTCTTCAAAGTTCTAAGTTGAGCTGCATTATCACTGAAAAGTGCTTGCACTCTCTGGATAGGTCCACTTTTATTAAATCTGTGTGGCTCTCTCTTCAAAATACCACGTCCGAGTTTGCCCTACATGGTTCTCTTTCGGATTGACATTTGCATTGTACAATCCCTTTAGTATTCTATAATTTTAACATGTAAACATTATTACTATGGAGTTTCTTGCATGTTCCTCTCCATAGAGCTCCACGCTTTGGAATGCAACTAACTTAATGTTTTTGTCTGCTAGATTCGAACATTCAAAAGTATTAACTTGAAAAAAATATTGAGTTTGAATTGAAAATTAACTAATATGCCGTAGATGGTATTATAACAATAGTTCTCGGCTTGATTTGAATATTTCTATATAAATTCAATGCAATGTTTTCACGTGTCCTTATTTTTACTTTCTGACAAAAATGCGTTAAATCATGCTAGGAATTATTATTTCAATTTAAACGCGTGGAGATTTCTAATTGAAATAAATAGGAAATACGTAAGTTTATAGCCAATAGGAGCTGTGAAAATCAATTTCTAAGCCATCGCAATTAAAAAATATAACTATTTATATATGCATCATTTTTGCGACACATTTTGATAATAGGATGTAAATCAAATCCCACAGGGTACATTCCATTCCAATGACCTATTATCATGACATTTGGCAAAAAACAAGGTAAGGGAAAGTCTGAAACGTATAAACTTGTAGGTTTATCAAGTTAAAAAAAAAAAACACTTTTTGCGATTACAAACATAAATGAGGTGCTAAAGAATTGGAATCTTTGAACCTACTGGAGAACCATTTTTTCAATTGAAACTTAAATACAACTTCAATCGTACCTACTTTTCTTTTTGCCAGAGCAATGAGAGTGCTTTCGTATTTTAAGAAAGCATGTAATGATTCTTAATGATATACATGCTGTTACATGACGACTTTACTTCTATCTCGGCAACGTGACACCTTAGGATTTCGTGTTACGAATATTTTTGGTTGTTTTAGTGTCCTCTACCCAAATTGCATGTATCACAGTGCGCAGTGATTTTGAAACAAATCGAAATGGCCACGGGCTAGCAATGCCACTAAGGTTCTATCCCCTTTTCTATTAATATAAATTAACTAGGTATATATTTTATTACAACACTTTATCGAAATAACTCAGTCTCTCTCTGACACAGGAAGAATGATGGATTTAAGGCATCATGGTAGGGCTGCTGTACAGAAAGACAAGAGATACTTTCGCATTTATAATATTAGTAAGTATCGCGCGCCACAATTAAGTAAGGAAGATAGCTGCATTCGTTACCACTAGCGCCATCTAGTATCGAATAGTAGAACTAGTAAAGTCAAGAACCTTCGAGACTTTTCTATGCTAGAACATTCTTGAATTCTCGAACCCTAGTCAGTCGTGACCGATATATGTATACGCGAACTTTCTAGATCTTTCTATGATGGATGGTTCTGGAATTAACTGGCGCCCAAATGAGGCTGGCACATTTACCAATCGAGTCAGTATTGGATTAGCGATACAAGGGAACCTGGTGCAGGCATTCATTGACGGCATCCGCGACCTTGAGGTTAGAGCTACTGTGAGGCTCGGTCACCACGGGACGCTCAAGGACGCTTTGGCTCTTGCACTGAAAGTGGAAGCTGTGCGGCAAGATCATCATTCCCATTGTGTCAGGGAGGTTGCGGCGGCTACTGTTCGCGATCGTTTTAAAGGATACAGCCCTAGGTGCCCTAGGTGTGAAAGGGGCCACCTGCGATCCAGTTACCCTAAGCGAACTGCAGATAAGGAAGATAGTCGATCTCCAGAGGGTAGAGCGGCTAACAGCACCGTCCAGCAACAGCAGGGAAACGAGTAAGAGCCAAGACTGCGGGGCAGGTGCTGGCTGATGTTCGAAGAGCCCCAAGGATTTCGATCTCACAAACCCTTGACGGGAACAGTCTAATAATAGGGTAGTTGAGTAAAAAATCTAATTAGTCCGTCTGATAGATTTCCAAAAAATATTGGACACGTATTTTTTTCTTTTTGCACATAAACAAAAAATGAAGACGATACAGTGCGTAAAAAACTCGTGTGACGTCACTACTCGCTACAATTTTTACCGGGCCGTGACGTCACACGCTCCCACTCCTGAGTTTTGATGCTTTTTATCTTCGTCAGTTTTTATAGATTTGATAAAGGAAAAAATACGTGTCTAATATTTTTCTATAATCTTAGTGACGGACTAAACATAATCATATATTTTTTACTCAGGCAACATCCCTAGAACGATTGACACTGGAGCCTCTCGTACGGTTGTCAGTTCCCAATTAGTAAGTCGGTTCCTTGGGGACTCCGCATACAACCGCAACCGCATAATTTTGGTGACAGCCACCGGTCAGCGCATACCAACCCGCGGAGAGATGGAGTTAAAACTAGGCAACAGGATCTATCTTCATAATGTACGATGGCTGATATAATTGCATCCTGGGCCAAGGCTTTATGAGCAAGGAGTTTTGAATTGTGGACATGATGTTTCATGGAAGGGGCATTACCAGGAAATGTGTATAGCCTAAAGAAGATTGTTCTTCCTCCGAGATCAGAAACGATTGTGCCGGTTAGACTTCCTCGGAATCCTGGGCAGACTCAACGTTGTGTACTTGTAGAAAGGATAGACAATGACCTTCCTTGGAAAGGGGACCGATCTTTGGTCAGAGCCACTGAAATATCAGGGGTACGTGAACTGAAATTTTGTGATAGGGAACAGATGATAGAAAAAGGTGCGATCGAAATGCGTCGGGGCCAATACCTATCGACTGGGAATCTCAGCATGGTTGCCCAAACGAAAGTGACAACACTTTTAGATGAATGCCGCAGCGTTCTGTCTCAAAATGAAATGGTCAAGGCGAAGAAGATGTTACTGAAGTACGCCATAGTTTTGTCTTCAAACGATGCTGACATCGGAAAGACTGATTTAGTTCAACACAAAATAAACACAGGCAGTGGCGTGCAGTGGTTCGAGTTAGGGTAGGCCAGAGAAAATGTCCAAATAATTTTTTTTAAAATAACCACGTTATTCAGGGTTGATTTTTAATGAAATGAGTTTTTTTTAAGATATTGCATAGCTTCTATCGCGGGCCTTGAGCGTGGCTCGGAGACCGAATCCAGAAATTCCGTAACGAAAATAACCTGACACTGCTACGCCGTCCGTTTAGGCCCCGCCTTCTCGTAGCAGTGCTACGCGGAGCTACGAAATTATCTACAACTTGCTACGCTCCGCATATCACTGCTGTATGAGTGCGTAAGTGCTCGCAGTCGGTCGACGTTCGCCTTTTTGGCCCTTTAAGGGTTAATACCACAATTTCGTGGTACTTGGGTGAAACCTTACGGTGCCATCGAATCCAAGTGGTGTGGACCCGACACGCAGCTCGGCCCCTTCAGGGTCGAGTTAAGTCGGAAGGGCGTTGGCACGCGACCTTGGAGACTTCCCTCGCCACGCCCAACAGCTTAACCCCGTTCTCTTCCAGGTTGCATCTAGTGCCGATTGGGTGTGTCTACCTCATAGGCACCAGCTCGGTTGCAAGACCCATAGGGCCCCGCTTCACATTAAGATTGGCAGCGGGCTTACAAGCTTAGGGCTCACCGTAGCCACTCACCTCCCTGCAGCACCCAGCAGGGAGGGTTACACATCCTCGGGAAATCCCACCTGGGGAGTTAGGTCTAGAGCCCCTCAGGCCAATCAGTCAGTTTTTTGCACCAGGGGCTTGTTCCCGAGTGATTCTTCTCCGTGGTAAGCACTAGGAATCACTCGAGGGCAAGGGAGTTTTTAAGCTATTGCATAGCTTTTATCGCGGGCTTTGAGCGCGGCGATCGAATCAAGAAATTCCGTAATGAAAATAAACCTAACACCCCCTACTCGGACCGGCACAGCGGTGCGGCTTGAAAGCCGTGCATCGTCTAACGTTTCCATTCGGCAGACTTCGGCACGGTGTTTGTGTGCTTGACGCGGCGACTAGACGTATGCGTGTAGACTAGCTGCTAACTGCTCATAACTGATTCTATCTCTTTTAGACACAACGCTAGGTGAGACCGCGTGCTTTTTGGCCGCGTCCACGAGTGAGTTCGAGCCCGCGACTATTTGAACCTTAACGTGTATGCATATGGTACGACTGCACGAAGCTCGCACGGATCGAGACGAGCTGCTCCGAAATCGGACGAATACGTAAGCAGCTGTTTGTGAAAAAGTATATAGGTGTATAGGTATCTATCATCTATATACAACAGTGAATAGCTGTAAGCGTAGAATATATAATTGCATAAGTTGTTAAATAATGCTATGCAATAGCTTTACCGCGGCAGTCCCCGAGTGCCACATGTATTTTTTTGTTTTTTTTTTTTAAATAGCCTATTTAAAAACAAACCGCATTTCAACCCTGAATAATGTGGTGTGTTTTTTTTTTGGACATTTCGTCTGGCCTACCCTAACTCGAACCACTGCACGCCACTGCCGCACGGATCCAGAGAAAATCGCCGCTGTCAAGAGTTGGCTAATTCCAAAAGACAAGACACAGGTCAGAGCATTTTTGGGTTTGTGCTCCCCCTATCGGCGATTCGTCAAGAACATTGCTGACATAGCCAAACCACTGCACAAGCTAAGCGAGGAAAAGCCTCAGTTCTGCTGGGAACGTCTGTGTAAAACACCTATTTTAGGGTATCCTGATACGGACAAAGAATTTATAGTTGACACAGATGCAAGCGTTATAGGACTTGGGTCTGAAGACTGCAAGTATTGTACTCGGTAAGAGGATAAATAAGTCGTGCCTATGAGGATGATCAAGACAGATCTTAGTAACGAGTGGAAGGAAAACTTAGAACGTGCACAGCAGGATGATTCAGACATCAAGCCGATTCTGGAGTGGATGAAGGCCAGTGCTCCGAAGCCCACGTTGAGCGATGTCTCAGCAATGAGTTCAATCACAAAAAGCTATTGGGCTCAATGGGACAGCTTAGTGATTCAGGATGGAGTACTGTGCCGTAAATGGGAAAATGCTCGGGGAGACAGGTGTCATTTGCAAATGGCTGTCCCTAAAGCTAAAGTACCAGATATTCTACAGCTGTACCATAATGGTTGTTCGGGAGGCCAGGAGGGATTCAATCAGACACTAGAGAGATATCTGTCAAAAGTTGTGGAAAATCGGCAACGGTATTGGGACAAGCACATACAAACGTTTTTGCTGTTATACAGAAGTGCTGTTCATGAAAGCACGTCGGTGACACCAGCTTTCGCAAACTTTGGAAGAGAATTGCGGCTGCCTGCCTGCAGACCTGATCACCGGAATACCACCTGATGCCAGGGGCGTGCAGTGGTTCTAGAGTAAGGGTAGGCCAGACATAATGTCCAAAAAAAAAGCTCACCACATTCTACTGGGTTGAAATCACGATACGGAACGATGAGAAACATATAATTTTAAAAACTCACCAAATTCAAATCACGATATTCTGACGATACAAACTACTCTTTCTAGAAGTATTGAACAAAATGCACAGAAAACAAAATAATTTGTGTGTACACACATAGCCAGTTATATGTTTCATAACTCTGAGGATTGAAATGACGAGTACGAGATGAATTATTTTTGAGTTAATTCTCGTAACTCGGGTATACATCTACCTTTAGAAACAACTTGAATCTTATCATTATACGATAGCTGTAAAAACTTACTGTTTTTAATCTCTAACAAACACATTGTCAGCACAAACTTCACAATTTAGGACCATTTTTAAGTATGTAAACAAATAACTAAACTTTAATATTTACACTACTTTATGACTCAAAACGAATTACTTATAAATCAATACACTATGATTTATAACACTCAACAACAAAATATTCGAACGACTATTGCTTGTCACATGAAACAATATCAACAATATGGCTTCTCTTTTTCTTGCAAAAATATCATTTAAAAAGACAATCAATACACTTCCAAAAAAAAATGCTACATGGTCCTATCGTAATCTTTAAGAATGACATGTAATGACATTTTGTCGGGTTATACATCATAACCCGCCAAAATTGACAATTCTATGTCAACAGAGTTGCCAATTTTATTTTTCTAATTCCCTTTAAACCAAATTCTCAAATTAAGTTTGGAAAATTTGGGGAGAAAAGTTAAATTCTTGCGGTTTTTAATTATATTTAGAGGGTTATTAATTACAACTTAACATTTATTTTGTACATTTTATACTTTTGATAATACTAACCAGTTTTTTTAAACTATATCTATAAGTTATTAAGGAAATTATTATTCTCAAATTGGCAACCCT
Organism: Hecatera dysodea; assembly: GCA_905332915.2. Taxonomy (NCBI): domain Eukaryota; kingdom Metazoa; phylum Arthropoda; class Insecta; order Lepidoptera; family Noctuidae; genus Hecatera; species Hecatera dysodea. The sequence continues at coordinate 14,593,111 of HG995286.1, read as the reverse complement.
GTTAAGCGATTTCCATTCATAAAATTTTACTACTTGTCCTTGAATTGTGTGGTGAACCAATCAGGACCCGTGTAGTGGGCTCCAGCGAGCCTAAAAAACGCCCATAATTTATACATGTGTGTGTAAATTATGGGCGTACATACTCAAGAACATTTGCACACATGCATAAATTTATCAATTGAAATAAGGCACTCCGTATTGTGGCCTATGTGAACCGTTTCAGAACAGCGTAGTTTGAAATACGTCACACGCACGGGCGCGGGGCGAGAAGTTGCTATAAGCATTATACTAGGCGTTATGAGTTATTAAATATTTTTGTTTTATTTTATTGCATAGTTACAATAAATACATTTGTTTTATTTATCCGTTGCTATGGTAGGGTAGGCTTAGCCTAATTGCCTATATGGAGCGCACGCCCCTGCCTGATGCCCCAGTATAACCGATTATGCGAGTGACTTGCGGAACAAAATGAACGACATTTATGAGCACGTCAGACAATCGGGTCAACAAATATCTGAAAAGATGAAAACCTGCTATGACCGCAAAATGAACAATAAAGGGTTCAAGGAAGGTTCACTAGTGTGGTTGCACAATCCAGTTTGCAGCAAAGGGAAATCTCTTAAGCTTCAAACTAAATGGGACGGACTATAGGTACCGGATTGTGAACCTACCGTATACAGAAAGGTACAAGAAGCGCTCTTAAGATCGTCCATGTCGATCGACTGGCGCGTTATTATAGGGCTGATAATGCTCGGGACGAGCGTGTCTTAGGAGGGGACAGTGTTGCGCACCACTATTAAGCAAGGAAGATAGCGGCATTCGATACCACTAGCACCATCTAGTATCGCCGAACTAGTAAAAGAAAGAACCTTCGAGACTTTTCTATGCAGGAACATTCTAGAATTCTCGAACCCTAGTCGGTCGCGACCGATATGTACGCGAACTTTCTAGATCTTTCTATGATGGAAGATTCTGGAATTAACCGGCGCCCTATATAATGCTGGCACATATACTTACCGAGTCATGTACGGTTGACCTGCCTTAGTGTGCTGAAATGCGAGTGGTCCTATCAAAAAAAAAAAAAGAGACTAACCGAGTCAGTATTGGATTAGCGACACAAGTAGGGTTGCCATCCGTCCGGGTTTCCCCGGATTTGTCCTAGTTTGGAGGGCGTCCGGGGAGCGACCGGGCGGGGTTTTCATAGGTGTCCTGGTATTTTATTTACTCGGACATTTTTTGTGTCAAGGTATCCTCCATTGATTGAAAATTTAGAAGATAAGCAACAAATTAAAACAATACTTAGCTATGTAATAATTCATTCGTAATTGTAAGCGGGATACGATCAAGTCGTAAATCAGCAAAATAGCTGGCGCTATAGTTTATATTGCAAACACGCTGTAATAGATTATTAAAAAAATAAACTTTCATCCATTTTTTTGTTTATAAGATTTTTTTTCGGGCCTGTTGGGGGAAAAAAATCAATTTTAGTCAAATGTCCGGGGTTTAAAAGATTTTTTCCGGCGTCGGCAATTTCTATGATGGCAACCCTAGATACAAGTGATAACTTCAAGAGCGATCTTCAACTGCGAACTTAAGTGCTCAGTAGTGCGATTGTCTACACTAATATTATAAAGAAGAAAGATTTGATTGTTTTTTGTTTGTTTGTTTCTCCGCAACTAATGGACCGATTTCAAAAATTCTTTCACTGTTGGGAAGCTATACTATCTTCGGTTGACATAGGCTATATTTTATCACCATATTCCTGCGAGAACGGGAACTACGCGGGTGAAACCGCGAGGCGCTGCTAGTATTTTATAATTTATTTATTTATTAAAGGCAAACCAACAGCTTCTGTATACAGCATTATAATTAGTGAGTTTAAAGTTGTAATTAGTGTTGTGTAATGAAAGTGTCATTTTTGGTCATTTAATCGGCTGTTCTTATTGTCACGAACCCGAAGCTCGTAACAGTATTATAATGATTATATTATTTATGAGACTGGATATGAATAAATGTTGCAAAATTGAAATGGCGGTTTGAAATACGTGTCACTACTTTTTAATAATTTAATAATAATTAGCTTTAGCTTAATAGCTTTTTAATAATAAAACTTATATTTTAAATATTCATATTTAACTATCCGCGTGGAAACTTAAGACAAGCTTTTGGAACTATCAGTAATTTACGAATTAGGCCTAGAAATAAATGTTCAGTCGTTCAGGTAACAACTTAATTCCGATTAATGAGATTTCTTTTGTGTTTTGAAATGAATATTTTTATTTTGATTTACAAATTTTGTTGAACTTGTTTATTTTATTATGTTAATTTATTTTGTTTTTATCTTTATTTTATAGCAAAACTAATACTACGTTCGCGGGGATTTAACAGGAAGTTCATAAACTGCAATGCTCCGTCTATACCCGTTAACGAGGATAGACTTTAACGGGTAGTTTTAGAAAATTAATAGAAACTATTGACAATAATTAACTAGCCAGTCATTTTGCATCAGCACGACTGTTGTGCCTTTCACCCTGTTGGGGGTTCATTATAAAAATATAGTAAGATATGCTTCAATGATACCTTTTTAATTAGATTGTTCATAACAATCCAAGTAAGTACATAAATTGAAGCAAGCAATTATGTAATTCCTTATATATTTCATCACCTTTTTAGAAGTTTTTTTTTTTCAAAACCATTATTGCTGTGTTTCAACTTTTTAACGTTCCACACAAACTTCATAATTTAGCTCCGTGCTAAAGGTCTTCTTCAGAGATTCTGTGATTTCGTGATAAATCAGTGACTTCGAGAGATTATATAGGTACCTATGTATATACAATTTTTGTAAGAATCTTTTATTTTTTCTAAATAAAAGATAGCTTATATTTTAAGATACTAATATAGCTTTCTAATAGCGACAAAAAACGGTTGAGTATGCTTATGGCCAAATCGCAACAAACAAATAAATCCATCGTTCCTCTTTATAATTAAGTTTAGATGTTGCTAAAAGGGTGAATGAATCGGAGCTTTAGGCTTTTTTAACCGACTTCTAAAAAAGGAGGAGGTTCTCCATTCGGATGTTTGTATTTTTTTTTAAATGTTTGTTCGCGCATAACTCCGTCGCTTATCAACCGATTTGAAAAAATCTTTTTTTGTTGGAAAGGGTATACTTCCCAAATGGCCCCATGTTTATCGAAATCAACCAAGCGGTTTTCGAAAAATCAACAAAAATCTAAAAAAAAATATCTACATTGTCTACATTGACGACCTCTTAGTTTACTCTGCAAAGGAGCAGTACGTTTTTTTTTACACCAATGTGATTGGTTCGTTTTGGCGGGGGAGGGGAGGGGGTGTAGGTACCACTAAAATGCGAAAAATAAAATAACTTTTTACAAAAAATAAAACCGACTTCTAAACAAAAAAACCAAAAAGTATAAAATAACTTTAATTTCGGAAGTCGGTGTGTTCAACAACAAAAAAGCAACCAAAACCACCGAGTTCCGAAATTAAAGTTATTTTATACTTTTTGGTATTTTTGTTTAGAAGTCGGTTTTTGTAATATTTATGTCATATTGAGGGAACACAAAAAAATAATGAAAATGAACCTTCTGTTTGCCTTGAAATTACTTAAAAAAGAACGAAACCTCTAAATTAACGAAATTTATAGTAGGTTTCGTTCTTTTTTAGTAATTTACGTCTTAGCACTGAAAGGTATATTTATAAATCATTATTTCCTTTACAAATTATTAATAAATCTCCGGTCTCTATGGATTCATTGATTCACAACTAATTAGAGCTATTTTTGTAGAATGTAACTTTGATATCGACATGGCAAAAAGGAAAAACACTACCTACGATATTTTTCGCTCCAACAATCTCAGTTAATCAATATGTATATTTAGGGATACATAATTCTGATTGTATGAGGATACAATTAGGATTTATTTATTATTTTTCAGAGCGTTAAGAAGACGTCCGGGCGGGCCCGGACGTCTTCTTAACGCTCTGAAAAATAATAATGGATGTTCTGTTATTTCTTACGTGGAAAACTAGCTATAAACAGGTACAAGGGGTCACTGAGTTTAGAAATAATGTATTAGCTTTTGGATGTCGGAAATTATCCCAAATTAATATAAGCCCAGGATAAAAATGTAAATACATCCTGGTTAGGCCTGGGCGAGGTATACCCGTGTGCAAAGTTTTGGCCAAACTCTTTTAGCCACCATACCGCCCACCACGTCAGATTTTTTTTACATTTGTTTTGTTCGGGAAAAAACAACAGTTACACACATCGCAAAAAGTGTTTAAAACACAAAATAACATATGTGTATACCACGACGTTACCCACATCCCAATACAACAGATTGTTTATGGGAGTAACTGTTCACGTGAAGATGTTAAGTTTTATAAAACAAATTTAACATTTTATAAAACAAATATAACATTTTGAAATGATATTAAAAATAACGAAATAAAATATAATTGAAATTTAAATAAACATTAAAAATTCTTTGAAAACAACTAACCAATATTAAAATTTCAATCAAATAAAATTTAAATTCTGAATTAAATATGATAATAATAAAATGTATTCAAACAATGTTACTATATTTTATACAACCTGGATTCACTGGTTAAGAAAACCAAGGGAACTAACTTAGTCTGCTCCGCTTTCGTTCCCTAATGTCGTATAAAAATAAATCAACCGACTTCCAAACAAAAACACTACTTACAATAAAATAATCTAAACTACAATAAAATAGTTTTATTTTCTTAAGTCTGTGTTTAAGTTTTGTGACACTGACACTTCTTCGTTTTTTGACACTGACATGGGAGCCAACACAACAGTTAGGAAAAGCCAACAAACACCCTAACACAGCCTTAGTAACACGACACATCTGAGCAAGACGACTACAAGATCTACGAATGACAGCCCGAACCAATAGCTGCCAACATGCTTTTCAGAACACGGATGGTCACCCATCCCCGGATCGACCTCAGCCACCGTTGCTTAACCTTGAACATCAAGTCGTGGCGCTATCATTACTTTGATTTGAGATTGATATTCACTGACACGTAAATTGGGTATATTACTTTTAAATAAGATTTTACTTTAAAATCATACCTAGACTTCTTAAAGGTTTTGCTAAAATGAATAAGTGTCAGTTACACAGGTTAAATTCCTAGCAAGGAACTGGGTCCTGCTCCGCCACCCGCTTTGATGTCCTTATCCGTCACTTATGTTATAGTAATAAAGTTAACTTGTAAGTACTCAAAGTTTTTTAAATAAAGATATTATATATTATAAAGATATATTTAAAAGGATTGTAAACTTATTTACCACTCTCTTAATCTATATATATAAAACAAAGTTGGGTTTGTTACAACACTTATAACTCGAGATCTGCTGGACCAATTTTCTTGGTTTTTGATTCGTTGGATTTGTCTCCGCCCCGAATAACAGAATACATAATAAAAACACGCAGTGGAAAATAGTTTTAGGTGAAATATATTTAGTGCGTTGTAGATAATTCAAAATTAACAAGAGTGTAACCTAGCAACCAAAACAAAAGATTCATAAAATCTAGAAAGGTCGCCTTCATAGAATAAGGCTGGAAGTGCTTTCTTAACAAACTCAACGAATACATAACTGGGAAAGATGAATCATTTTCCATAATGTTCCTTTGTTTCGTAGCTGTCAAAAATTGCATGCGCTAAAGATTCACAAGTACTAGAAGACCAGAAAGAAACATGTCGAAAACTTAAGAAGTAAGGATTCACGCGTACCAGCAGACCATAAACATGTCGAAGCATTTCTGGGGCTGGAATTGTGAGTGAAGACTTACAAAGTACCAGGATACCAGAATCATAATTATTTAACATCAAGCTATTATCCTTAGCAGACGAAAGAAAGATCACTGAGCCAGAAAGAATAAATGGCGCAGGCAGGTGAAACCGTGGGATACAGCTAAGAAGTATTTTAGCTTTTAGTTTTCTATTTTAAAAATTATTTCACCAATAGAAAGCTACATTTCACCTGCGACTTTCTTTTATATTTATAGAACATCATTCATACCCCTTTTTTTTGGATGGGAAATCATCAAATGACTTCTTCCGGTCTGGGCGGAGCGGAAGGGAGTGTCAGACTCTTACTGACTAAAACCCACCCGTGTTCCTGCTTGTGCCCTTTGCGTTCCAGGGCCGCGGTGACTCTTTCGAACAAATTCCGCAACCCTAGCAGTCACTGACCCTATGGGGCCCCGTCTTCTTTGCTGACGGCTCTTTGAGGCGCATTCAAATCGGTTGGCAAGCGACGGAGTTATGCGCGAACAAACAATAAAAAAAAAAAGAAAAAACATACAAACATCCGAATTGAGAACCTCCTCCTTTTTAGAAGTCGATTAAAAATATAATTAAAACTAAAATGAATATTTTTTTGATTCTCGTTGCAGGAAGTTAAATATAAAAACAAGTCGTTTAATAAGTATTTAAGCCGATTGAGTTTAAAAAGCGTCGCCATTTTTATGGTTGGCGACCGATTCTGTGTGGCCACATTAATAATAATTGTGATTTCAATCGATTATTAAAGATAATAATCGATTGCTAAAACTGAGTAAAAAGTATGTATTTTCTTTCTGTAATCAAGTTTTTTTTCAAAAGGTTTTATACTTTTGTTCCTTTAATTACATTAAAAACAAACAAAACACTCGTCGTTTTAGGCCATCAAATCATTTTACATCCGATTATATACTACTCAAAACAAAATAAGGGCCACGTGGTTTTTTTTCATTTTGGTGTAATTTATTAAACATTTACATATTGAAATTAGTAAAGTATTGAGTGTACACAGTCTTTGATATCTAAACTTTTTAAAATTGTAGTATTCATCTAATGCTGGCAACAATTTTAAATAAAATTTGATTTAAAATCCTTTTTGAAAATTTTGATTCCATTTTCTTTGACGTTTTGCTTTCCTTAGCTTCTTGGTTTATTAGAAATTATCAGAGTTCATTGATATCTCGAGTCAGAAACATCTTTTGCAATATGTCACAAGCACGCAGGCGTCATATGGACTCGCTGACAGCAACCAGAGCCGTTACGATGATTGAAGGTCATTCGCAGCGATTTGTGGGTTTGCAATTGGGATTTTCTCGAAGAGCTATTCAAAATCTATGCAATCGTTTCCAAGAGACCGGCAGTGTTAGAAGAAGACCTGGTTCGGGCAGAGTTCGCATTACAACAGCTCAAGAGGATCGTTACATTCGATTAAGTGCGCGCCGAGATCGCACAACGACGGCCCGCAAGCTGCAAAATCGATTACTGCTGACAATGGGTACTCGTGTCAGTGACCAAACTATTCGTAATCGATTGCATGACGACCAGCAGGCATCAAGAAGGCGAGTTGTCCGTGTTCCATTAACCAGGAATCATCGTGCAAATCGTTTAAGATTTTCCAGTCAACATTTGGACTGGGACATAAACCAATGGGGCATGGTGCTCTTCACAGACAAATGCAAAGTTAAATTTTTTAACGACGATCGGCGTATTAGAGTATGGAGAAGACGCGGCGAGAGATTTTCAGAAGCCTGCATCCATGAAGTCGATCGTTTTGGTGGTCCAAATGTTATGATTTGGGGCGGGATAAGCTTACACGGCAAAACTGAGCGCGCTATTTTAAATGAGGGTACTGTTACTGCTCAGCGGTATATTGAGGAAGTTGACAGACCACATGTGATCCCATTTGCACAGCGAGCGGGTCCTGGATTCATCTTGATGCAAGACAATGCTCGTGCACACATGGCTCAAGCGACTCGGTTTGTACTGGAAGACTCTCAAATTCAAGTCTTGCCGTGGCCGGCGAACAGTCCGGACTTAAATCCAATAGAGCACATGTGGGATCAGTTGAAACGAAGAGTTAGAGACGGTAATCAGAAAATCCACAACCAACAGCAACTCATCAACGCTGTGAATAGGGCCTGGGAAGAGATTCCAATGGAAAATGTCAGGCATTTGATTGAGAGCATGCATTCCAGGCTTCAGGAGTGCGTAGCTAAACGAGGAGGGCATACCCATTATTAAAAGATGGGCATGGAGTATTTTCTTTTGTTTTCATTAACTTAACATTGTTTTTATTTTTAACCTAAAATGTGTTTTTTCTTTCAAAAGCAAATAAACTTTTTAATAATTATTATTTGTATTAATTTTTTGATCTACATGGTAAAAACAACATTAGTTTTCGTTATGGAGACAAAAAATGTATATTGGTTTTATTGTTTTCATGGTACAGACAAAATACCTTGTGGCCCTTATTTTGTTTTGAGTAGTATATATCTTAATCTGACGCGCTTGAGTTTTTCAAAATGGCGAATTTTTTTTTTGCACATTATGAAAATGGCCGCGAGTTTGCGTCCCATCGAAATCGTCAGATTAGTGAATGAGAGCTTTTTTTTGGTGCACTTAACACTCCCTTAGAAAATCTGACGCGCTCGATTTTTTTTTTTTCATTTTCAACCCTTACATACAACCACCCGCATCATGCATACGATCAGATTAACATACGTACATTATTAAAAATACGCAGGGCATTGATGCTATCAATATCTGACGCGCTCGAGAATGTCCATGCAACAGTTTTTTTTTTTACATTTTTAAAAATCTGTAGCCGCTTCCCCCACCGATGAAAAGGTATATATCATATAACATTTTTTTCTTCTTATCATCTAAGCTTTGCAACCCAATAGGTCTCTACGACGCTCGAGTAAATCCCCATTTAGCATCGTGGGCTCCCCTACTATTAGTCTTTACGCCTTCTTTAAAATCTATACTAATATTATAAAGCTGAAGAGTTTGTTTGTTTGGTTGTTTGTTTGTTTGTTTGTTTGAACGCGCTAATCTCAGGAACTACTGGTTCGAATTGAAAAATTCTTTTTGGGTTGAATAGACCATTTATCGAGGAAGGCTTTAGGCTATATAACATCACGCTTAAGCCAATAGGAGCGGAGCAGCGATAAAGAATGTTTTAAAATCGGGGATTCCACGGGGACGAAGTCGCGGGCAGCAGCTAGTAAAATAAATAAATGAAATGGCCAATGAAATAATGGGTGTTACCGTGTTGTAATACCAAATCGGGCCGCGAGTGCCGTCTGTGTCCTTGTGTAGACCTCATTAATTGAAGAAACTAAATCACGAAAAAATAAATACTTTTCATTGAAAATATACATAACAAGTAGACCGATCACATTACCTTTGAACTTTGTAAACATTTCTAACTTGTTTTTACTATGTTGTTAAAAAAAACGATATACTTATTAAATTTTGCAATTTGTTTAATTTGTATTTTTTTTTCTCGAAGATCTTTCAACTAAGAAGAATGTTTGGCCGCACCGGCTGACGTAGTCCCACGGATTCCGGACATTTACGGCCAAACTCTTATGTTGTTTGAAGCTTTTACGGCTGATATTGCGGTCGAGCGACCAGTCGCGTAATTCTCTAGTTCTTCAAGCAGCCAGCAGTCTAGTTTACGATAAATATTTGCCTATACCTATCTACTAAGTTGTTTACAATTGCTATCAAGAAGCTGAGAATGTGCCTCGGCAAACTTCGTATTTCTGAACTACTATCAATTGACGGACAACATCTTGCACTTTGATATTATAAATTAGTGTCGTAGGTTACAGCTCAACAATTGAATAACAATACGCTTCCCGCTCAGTGAAGTCTGTATCAGGAATTGCAAACGAGTAGGTACCTAATGATATTTTTTAACACACTTGCTCATAAAGTGAGCCTTATTAAATCTTTCTTAAGGCCATAAACCGAACTATAACACAGACGTGCACAATAATATTACACACTAGTGCATAATAGAATTATCCCTACAAAGTTAGTACTTAACCGCAACTTTTTTTTTGTAACAACAATGAGGTTTTGTGCCGCTGAAAATCCATTAATAAATGACTAAATAAATGTGTTCCTAATTAAGACGAAAAAGCATTTATTTGTATCAAATTATTTATAATTCACAATAATGTGTTATAAAATATTTGCATTTTATACTTAACTAAAATTATAATTTTGAAGTAGGCTGTATGGCTATACCTATGTAATAAATGACATTTGATTTGGCGCGTGTAAAAAAAAACTTGCGGGCTATTTCCCATATTTTGTTTGTATCGCATTTATTGCTGTGTGTCAAATAAACACATCAAAAGTATCTAGGGATCAACATATATTTTTGCAATAACTTTCCTCCTGATTGATATTAATTAAAATTTTCTTTAAGGATTCATCAAATAAAGTGTTTTCGTTTGTCACAGTAACGATAAACCAAGTCACCTTTGCATTAATAAAGAAATTTGCCATTTTCCTAATAAAGGGATTTTTGACATTTGAACCACTAACATTAAAGTTCGAAAAAAAGACTGAAATAACAGTTTTCTTTAAAATTTTATTGGGTAACTTAAACAATTAATAATCCGTGTTTCTACCGCGAACACTAACAACACAAGAACATCGGTTTGGCATACTCAAAATGAGTTCATCCAAATCACGCTGTGGAATGGCCGCCCATGTTCGTTGCAACAACAAAAAAAGGTCTTCTTGCGACTGGATACCCTCCATATTCGGCAGAGCTCTTCTCTGTAGCATATCCCATGCATGCTCAATCGGGTTCAAGTCTGGCGACTGAGCAGGCCAGGGCAGGACATTGATGTTAGCTGCGGCGAGAGTCTGTCTTACAACTCTTGCGGTGTGCGGTCGTGCATTATCATGCATTAACTGAAATAAGGGACCGATTTGCACTTGTAGAGGAACGATGACGTCTGATACAATCGTCTCAGCATAAATTTGAGCGTTGAGGTTGCCTCTGATCCAAATCAACTCAGTTCTTCCGCCGATCCAAATACCCGCCCATACTATGATGGTTCCACCACTATAAGGATGGACTTCCTGGCAGGATTTTAATCGCTGTTGGCGTCCAGGGGTTCTCCAGTGTCGTATACGTCTTGTATCCGGTCTCATACCAAAACGAGACTCATCAGAAAAGCACACGAAACGCCATTGTTCTTCTGCCCAATTTCTGTGTTCAAGAGCCCATTGATATCGAATCCTACGATTGTGCATTGCTATAGGTGGTACCCGTAGCGGTCTTCGGGAATGAAGGTTCACTTCATGCAAGCGGTTTCTGACTGTTTGGTCGCTAATTAAGTTCCCTGAAGAGTGATGAAGCCTCACGGCTAACATCATGGCGGTTATTGTTGGAGCTCTTCGAGTTAAGATTTGAATGTATCGGTCTTGTCTCCGTGTGGTGCAGCGATACCGTCCTCCATGGCGCTCAGCCAAGGTAAGCGAAGAGCTCTGCCGAATATGGAGGGTATCCAGTCGCAAGAAGACCTTTTTTTGTTGTTGCAACGAACATGGGCGGCCATTCCACAGCGTGATTTGGATGAACTCATTTTGAGTATGCCAAACCGATGTTCTTGTGTTGTTAGTGTTCGCGGTAGAAACACGGATTATTAATTGTTTAAGTTACCCAATAAAATTTTAAAGAAAACTGTTATTTCAGTCTTTTTTTCGAACTTTAATGTTAGTGGTTCAAATGTCAAAAATCCCTTTATTAGGAAAATGGCAAATTTCTTTATTAATGCAAAGGTGACTTGGTTTATCGTTACTGTGACAAACGAAAACACTTTATTTGATGAATCCTTAAAGAAAATTTTAATTAATATCAATCAGGAGGAAAGTTATTGCAAAAATATATGTTGATCCCTAGATACTTTTGATGTGTTTAATTTTAATTATACAATATATGTTTGTTTTTTCCTCACAAGTGTGTATGAAACTCGGTGTGCAACTTGTTGACTCGTCTGATTACACCCGGCTCGGGCTGCAACCCACAGCCTCGCGTATAATGAGCAACTTAGCTCACTTGTATCATAATGTACTATTCTAGGATTGCATGATCAGATTCACATTTGCTTCGCCTTATATGGAAATTAAGTGTTTGCATTATCAGGAGGCCTACACGTATTGATCCTTTTTGCATTAGAGAACTCCACATAAAATCTGGATTAGAGAGTAACATAAAATCATAGACGAATAGGAATACCTCAGCCACGTTCTACTTGAGTGAGAATGACAATAAAGTCTTCTTTGATTAGAAATTGTGTTCCTACATACTTTGTAGAAAAATACTGTATGTACATACGAGTACTTGTGTTGCTATAATTGATAGGAAAAAATCACTACATAGTATAAAACAAAGTCGCTCTCCGCCGTCTGTCCCTATATATGCTTAGATCTTTAAAACTACGCAACGGATTCTGATGCGGTTTCTTTTAATAGATAGACTGATTTTTAAGGAAGGTTTAAATGTATAATACATGCATATTATAGTAGAGGAAACATTAGTATCTACATTGCACCCGTGCGAAGCCAGGGCGGGTCGCTAGTGTTCAATAAAATAGGAACAGCAAAACTCAACTGCACGAAAATATCTATCAGAAAATATAATTGAAGTAGTAGGGAAAGAGTACCTAGAAGCTAGCCATGGAGTTATAGTACCTACCTAATAGAAGGTATATAATGTATAAACTCGATTGTCGATTTCACTAGAACACGATCGATTATTCCTTTAAAGAACTTTATTATAATTCTCCAAGCTTAGATAAAATAATTGAACAAATCGAATACTTCTTAAAATACCCTGCGCGTGAGTGTCCTTGAAGGAGATTTAAAAGTTAAAAGGTCTGATCTTATGGTAACTACGAATATTTTCCAGAAAAACCTTAGATTTACTATGTGTTAAGGCGCGTTCCCGCCTGCAAGTTGCATCTTGCAAGCCTACAGTAAAATGCAGCTTACATGCCAGCTGGCTGCTTGTAGAAACGAAAGTCCGAACTATTTTGTAATAGTTGCTATTTTCGGATTTTTCTTTCCCTGGGTAAAACTAAGGATTATTCCTAAAGTGAAAATCTTCACCAAAGAAGATGATGAATAATTGTTTACTAATAAACTGATTCCAGTCAGTTTTTCATAGTAATATGGAAATTATTATGAAGCAGATGCTGCAGCAGTCGTGCAATATTCACTTTGAAAAAATAAGAAGGTATTTTACTCAAGTACTGTTTTCAACAAAAAACAAATGAAGATCTCCACGATACCTTTAGTCTCAGTAGAAATTGATACATCTTTTTTGTTGATATCTCAGAAATGTTGATTCGTAGGAAAAAGTACATACATACGTATATGAACAGCGACGTATATGAAGGCCTAGGTAGGATAATTTTATTCCAAGCTTTTGTATATTATTGCATTAAATGTGGTTCAGCCGAAAAATACTAAGCACAAACCAGAGTTATTTTTTAATTCCGAGTTAGTTTAATACAGGGTCGTTAAGTGTGGAATATTGCTGTTTAACGTCATGTTAGCAACAAATTCTGAGTCAAAAGATAACTCTAGTTCGCGCAAGAGAGCCTAAGAGTATAAAATACTTTTTTATGACAATTAAATTGAATACACACATGCTTAACATGCAAGTTGCTAAATTGACCTACAGCATATCGTGCATTCTGTTCCAATACCATTGAGTTCACCCGAATTCTGGTTCCTAAGACATTTAATAAGCGAAGCCTTGACGTATTAATGTTACTTATTGTGACTCAAAAGGATCATGCGTTTTTTTTAATGTTTTAATCTAGTTTCAAACATTTTCGAAAAGTTTATTGTTTAAACCGGGAATTGATAATAATACGAAAAATGAATCTATGGCATTTGGACCTATTAAGATATAATCTCTCTAACAAATATGTCAAATTATGAAATTGTACATTTGATAATCACGCTCCTTAATCCGGGTAAGTATCGCGTTCATTTAAAAAGAGTTCGCATTCGCATCGCATACGCGATTCGCGATCAAATATCCCTACATTTTGACAAGTCTTAACGTTGTCTGTCCCTGAAATTATATTAATGATGATATTTGGAAATTTCTTGTATGTCTTTGTTTAGGCCTTACATCTTACTTCTATTCACGACGATCTTAACTATAATTTTACCATTGTACTCGCAATGGATCGTCAAATGATATAACTAATCTTTGGTATAAACGGTGGTCCTCAAAATACCTATTTTCTTTTGGTTCCAGTTAAACCTGGAGAGATCATTTTTCACCTTCCATCAGCCATATTATACTCCGGAGTATTCCCCACCGTGTGGCGTAAAGCGTATGTTCGTCCACTACTAAAAATTTCCAATCCCACCCCCTTCCGTTCTATTCTATACTTATTATCATTCATTGGCAGTTCTCGAAGCATGGCTAAAGTGGATGAAATAGCTTTGCCATTCAGCGCTGATGTGAAGGATCTAGGTTAGTCCATCGACAGTACTCTTAACTGGCGTACTCAAGTCGCTAGTGTCATTCAGAATGTTTGAAAATCTTTTTACCCCCCCCCCCCCCTCAACTTATCCAGCCCCTCGATTTCAATATATTTGCGACAACCACAATCGAAATCTACACTCATCACATGACTGCCTTCTTCAATGAGCCATTCACGATACTGAATTAACCGACTTCAAAAAAGGAGAAGGTTTTCGTTCATTCTTCTATATGTTGCTTCAGAGTGTGAACATCTGATGCTGCTGTGCTGATGATGAAGCTACAGAACTACTGCAATTGTTCGATGGAAACTATTTAGTAGTATGTAGGGCTAACGTGTTGCTTGTGAGGTATGCTTGAATCAACATCTGATACTACAGAACTCCTTAGCGGTTAGGAGTTAGGGGACAGTACTGCAATTGGTCGATGGAAACTAGGTAGTAGTATGTAGGGCTAACGTGATACTTGTAAGTGTAGGTACCACTAAAAAGTGAAAAAAAAAATTACAAAAAGAAACAAGCGACTTCTAAAAAAAAACTATACTTAATATAACTTTAAATTCTGAAGTCGATGTCTCAATTTGTGAATCAAAAAACGAAGAAACAACCAAGAACACCGAATTCCGAAATTAAAGTTATTTTATACTTTTTTTGTTTGGAAGTCGGTTGTTATTTTTTTTGTAAAAAGTTTTTATTCACTTTACTTTCGTCACACACTTCTGTACCCCAGGACATCGTCGGTGACCACCAACTAATTAACCTTCAAAGATAAAGTTCGCGAACACGTTCTTGAGAAGTTGCCGTAGTAGTACAGCGCTAATGTTTTCCAATTACCTTTATGCAATAATTAATTTAAATATTTCGTTATATCTTGTTAATTTAAGTAATTATTTTATATTTATATTCTATGTTGGCATATGTATATTATTGATCTAAACGTTTATGTTTAAGTTAATGTCAATAGCTTTTTATTCTTCATATTGCATTTACTCTCTGCATCACCCACAGGATGACTGGTAGAGAACGCCTATGGCATTAAGTCTGCCTCTTTACAATTGTGTGCATAAAGTGCTAAATAAATAAATGATATTGCGACTTGAATTTGAACGCTTTTTAAGTACGATTATTGGCCTTGGAAATGTCATGATTTTCTTTTAACTTATAATACCTACCTACAATGTTTATTAGAGAGATTTGATATTGTTGATTAATTTTAAAAGTCTTGTCTGTGAAAATGCATGTCGTTCGTTTTCAATTCCCAGTTCAGGCAGGTTTTTTTTTTACGAAAATGTTTGATTGTATTTTTTTTTTGTACTCTAGACTCAAATTAATTTTGCTTATGTTTAATGTGGGGAAATAACTCGAATGTTGTTTTAATTAATGAAATTGTACTCTAAAGGAAATCAAAATCATAACTGGACTGTTTTCAACTTTCCCCTGTGATTAGACTAATCAAAGGATTCATCATTACTGTTATAAAAAAAGATATCGTTTAGTATCACGAATTAGTTATCAGAATTCGGATGAACAACAAGTTTAAATAACATAACATCACAACACATAAATACTTCTCTGGCCCGAACCCGACCCGGGAGACGAACCCAGGACGTAGCGCTTGGTACCACTAGAGAAACCTACCCATAGGTGCATCGTCTGCAGACAAGTGCCGCTCCGCTGTGAAGCTCTCCACCAAGGATATAAAGAGTTAAAATATGTCTCCACTTACTTGTCGACGAAGGACGCTATCAGGTCCAACAGTTCCAACAAAAGACTGTCAATGACACGGGGATCTACTTCCTTGCTGCCAGAGGCCCGGGGCTCTGCTACGGCGCGGGTGGTGAGAGCAACACATCCCTCGGAGGCCCCGTAGGCATCCGACGGTCCGGCCAAATCCTTGCTGCAGCAAGCACCCATGATCTGTAAACAATAATTAACGTGAAGTGCTATTCATGTAACATTACTTAAAAAATAGGGGTGTTATTTTATAATTTTTGTTGGGGTAGTATTCGTATTTCGCTATTGATTTCCTAAAAAAAAACAAAGCACAAAAAATATTTAAATTTTTGTACTATAGGTACTTACCGAACTTTTTTTTTATTGATAAATTTTCATATTATTTTATCAGAGATGTGATCACCAAATCAAATTGAAATAGTTATAAGTATATTATGAGAGCGGTCCGGACACGTGTCGTCCGGCGCCGAGAACGCTAGAGCTTACACTGCTGCAACAGCGAATCAAGCCGTGAACTTCATGGGCGGCGCGGTACCCCCCCCCCCCCCCCCCCCGCCCCCGCTAACACCCATCATCGCGATCAGGCCGGGCGGCCGGCAGTCAGTTTTTCTGACAAACAATAATTGTCAACCATGCTTCACATACTCGTATCATTGGATATTAATTAATTAGTATATAAAAGCAAGCTTCGGTTAGAATTGCTTTATTCTCGACTTTAGAGGCGCAATGTATATTTTTTTGTTTGGCAGGAAAATATTTACAAATTGGCATATAACTATAAAACAATTTTGGAATTGTTTTCATCCAGAAATACACGTTTTAAAAAAATATATTTAATAGGTAAAGACTAGGACTTAAATGCATCCGGAATGCTACGGATGTTGCAATGTTGGTTTTACCTATTTTCGCAGACGCAGAAGCTTGGATGGGTTCATATTTTTCCACATTTTTATAATTATGTTACTGAATTCAAAAGCAAAGGATGTTGTTTCTACTTTTTTAAATTAGACTTCTAGGAATTAGTATAGGTACATGAGTATTTTAAATTAGATATCTCTGTGTGCCGTAAATCAGTAATTATGTGTGTTCCGAGGTAGGTAGCTCATCATAACATACAAAGTAATTGCGTTACTAGTAGGACGAGATAGTGTTACTATTTGCAGGTATAAAGCAACCCTTTGATGTGTAAGATCAGTTCACATCACTGATACCCTTGTGCTATGCATAAAGGCAATAATGGAGATGGACATTTCATTCTAATGAATGGATTCTGAGACTGAAGTAAATAACAATTTTCTGCACAAAATAAAAGGAAGACGAATTTTAAATCGATTTACTTGATTGATTGATTGATGAATTTAAGCCTAGTTATTCCAAAAGTTTTCAATGGTAAATATATTTGAGATCCTCACAATGAGGCGTTTCGATCGCATTCATCACACAGCATTTTTTATTCAAATATATTTTGCACTTCAGTGACATTCAAAGTTTATAGTAAGTATAGTTTTATTTATGATACGTGTTATCTTTGGGTCACAGAATATCATATTAGTACAAAATTTTAACGGTAAATAGTAAAAAAAAAATACAATTCGGTATGTTTCAAATTAAATCAGTTTCCGCCGACACTTTACGATCTTGAGGTGCTTTGTTATAAGTTGCAATGTCAAGTCTGCAGAGAGTAGGTAGGTCGAGTTAAAAGTAATCCTGTAGATCAAAGGAACGATAGCCGATAACCTAAATTGTTGCAACTAAGTAATACGTAAACCTTCTATAAATTATAAATATATTCTTTAAGACAAACGAATCAAAAAAAGTCAAATCGCAACATTTTTTGCCGAACTTTAGGTATCATAGCACAGTAATACTTCAATATGTTTTTTCACGCTGAAAGCTAAATTTAAAACAATAAAAATATCTTTATCAGAAATCATTAGCGTCGCGCTTTGGAAAGAAAAACATAACAAGAATAAAAATGTAAAAAAATAACTTTAAAAAGAACTAATAACGTTCAGCAAATCCGTTTTTCTAGTAGTTTATTAATAGAAAAATCCTAGGATTACGGGCCAATTTAATAAATATTACTAGAAAAAAAGATTATCAGAAGATCTTATAACTTGCGAACGAACTGAAACACTTTAAACTTTAAAGTAGAAGGTACTATCGTGTGGGCGGTATACAATTATTTCTCCTGGAAACTTGATTGTAAATATGTATTACAAAAAAATATTGATACAAGAATAATTCAGTACCTTCTTCCGATTTATACTTTCGAAACGCTGTCAGAGTAAATGTTAATGAAAATGAAAACAAAAATCGTCCCTAACAACATAATGAAATAGCAAGATATATGTAAATTCTAAACATCAGACAGATTTTGTTGGTAGTTGAATTTCCTATTTTTTGCCGTAAAAGAAACGAAACAACGCAAAGCTGGTATGTTTTAGACCGACTCTATTCTACCAACCCACGTAGTCGGATTCATTATAATCTCTCAAGATATTTTATAATCTCAATTTTACAAGCGTCCAGTGGCATAACCTTTGCGAAATTTCATGTGCACGTAATGGAGTCAAAGCTTGTATTTAACTAAGTAACTATGTCAGCACAAACGGTCCAATCGGATTGCAATGATTTCCCAAGCTTCTGCTTGAGCAAGCTCAGAACCTGCACCACTTTTGCGCACTGTTTGCTTCGGTTCCCGAGTTTCCGAGGAGTGTGTCAGAAATATGTACGTGCGAAAGAAGCGAGGTTTTCCCATATATAAACTGAACGCGAAAAACAATTTAAGGTTACCTTGAAAATATTTTAGATAAATATTTTTAAAATTTAACTGTAATTCAGGCTAAAAAAGTATTAAGGTGCAGTACAGAACATGGTTATTTTTCACGGAATTTGTTCGAAAGTCACCGCGGCCCTGGAACGCAAAGGGCACAAGAAGGATCACGGGTGGGTTTTAGTCAGTAAGCGCTAGTTCAGACACGGCGGGAACCGTGCGTTTTCAGAATCGCATGGAAATCGCGCGGGTCTTATTTGTATGAGTTAATAAGTAATCGTTCAGACATACCCGCGCGGTTAATCAAGCCGCGCGGTTCCCGCAACCCAACCACCAGAAAATAGAATCGCGCTACTCCCGCGCGTTTCTATTACTATAGTCTTTCTTCGCATTCAGTTGCATTGCGGCTACCGCGCGGTTAGCACGTCCACAGCTCGTGAGTTCGCATGAATCGTTTCGACACTGAACTATTTATAGATGAAGTAGAGAAGAGACCTGCAATATGTGATATTCAGTGTGATGATTATTCAAATAAAATAATCAAGAACCGAGCTGGCAAGAGTTGGTGGAGATATTTGGAGATTGTGAAGACATGTTGGAAAAAAATAATATTTTAAGGAGCAACCACAGCAACACACACACTTCTTCGTCGACCTCAATTTTGAAACTGACGCTATTCCCGCACGAAAATCGCATACTAACCGCGGTGTCTGAATAGCATCACAATTTTGCGGTTTCAAACCGCGCGATTCGTAAACGCACGATTCCCGCAAGTCTGAACGAACGCTAAGAGTCTGACACTCCCTTCCGCTCCGCCCAGAGCGGGAGAATTCATTTGATGATTTCCCATCCCAAAAAATAAGAGTTTATTTTTCACAAAAAGTACAAGAATTTAGGTTTAAGCTTAACAATTGAGTGAGTTAGAATCGCTACATTACCGTATTTTTGTATCAAACGTCTCAAAGCACTTCAATACTTACGCAAAGACGTATAAATAACTAATATAACCGTTTCCGTTGAGAAATTATCAATAAATTATGAGGTCTCGTTTTTTTCCCTTCTTCTCGATCTTTCCGACTGGTGACGTATGTATGTCACCGGAAAATGGCAAACTCCGTAAGATTATAAAATATCTTGAGAGATAGTAAACTATCGATAAATTGCTAGCTGAACACTTGGAATACTTTTTTACGCATCGAAATTCTACTACTAGCGACGTCCCGCGGTTTCACCCACGTACTTAACGTTCTCTTGGGGTATGTATGGGTATATATAGAATAGACTAACAAGTTACTCGCTGTAAAAGTAGCTTTCCATTGGTGAAAATAGTTTTAATCGGTCCAGTGGTTTCGGAGCTTATTCGGTACAAAAAAAAACAGTATTAGTATAGATACTTAATCTTTCAAAGTCATTCCGAGAAATTGAGGAATAGCAAGTATATAGGTAAAAATTTCAACATTCTAACCTCGACAACGGAGCACCACTGCGCGCAGCTCCTATTTCTATCTGCAGGGTTTAAATGAGCTTCGCCAGGGACACGTTGTTTCTGGAGTCACCTGTCTCAGATACGGGTGTCATCGCTATGTGGACCACCAGAAGGATACGGTAGAGGTCTGCCCTATTTTGGCAGAACACCGCCGTGTCCCCGTGCGACCTCTGGTTCCTGCCCTGGTTCAATCCACAATCGGGAGCGACTAGGCATGGGAAGCAGTCACCTCCTTCTGCGAAATAGTAATGCTAGCGAGGGAGGAGATAGGCCGCGTAAGGGAGAGACAAACCTCTCGCCCCAGTTGCCGCAACAGATAGTTGGACAACAGCAACAGGGTGGTTCCAGGTCATCGTACCCAGGTCAACAAAATTTAAATGACCAAATGTTCTATTTAGAATTTTTTTTTAATCCCAATGTATGTGACATCAAATGAACTACTGATCAAAAGTTGCTAGATGTAATTTTAAAATATCAAATCATAACTAATCAATTTTTATAATCATAAATGATTTCTTATTAAGAATAATTTAAATGTAGGTATATATTTGAAGTAAATCATTAATTTTAACACATTAATTTGTCCAAAAATTATGATTAAAATAACAGTGCCTCAAAATAGTATACATATGTACCTACATGAAGTAATTTTTGTTCATTTATAATGAATATTTTAGTCCTACAACATTTGCAAAAAAATAGGTTTAAGTGGCAGAAACGAATCGCTGTAAATCCAACTCCACGCAGTCTTGTCTGCCTTACCCCTAGAGTGTAATTTAAAATCACGTAGGCGCAGAGGGGCGAGGCGGGCCGCGAGTTGAGGAGCAGGTGGTTGTAACACTCGCCACCGCGGCTGAGGATGCAGCAAACCGAAGCCGCGGTGGTGAGCGTTAAACCCATCTGCGACGATAAACTCGCGAGGGACCGCTTGAGCCCCGCAGCGCCGGAGCCTTGACAAAAACCATGCCTGCTGCATGTTGCATGCTTGCTTGCATGCTGTATGCTTGCTTGCATGCTGCATGCTTGCTTGCATGCTGAACTTTTGATCAAATGACCATCGTTATTTTAAACTATGTTGATTTGTACGTTGTTCTTTTGTTTGCTTTTAATATTTGGCTTATTTGATTTTGAGTAAAAACTATTATTCCAACTGAAATATTTGACTAAATAAAAAATGTTAAAAGTACTTACTTACTTTGTTTACCTAGTTGGTAAACAAGTTATAGTTTAAACGTTCATTTCCCAAACATTAGGTTTGCGTTACAATTTTTTGTGAATAGATCTTTTGCTAAGTAATAATTAATTTGGCAAATGAAATTATGCGAAAAATGTTTTGGGAAGTGAAAATTTGACTAATTCCTTTCGGTCAAACAAGGGAGACCCAACACAAAGGGCATTTGGAGGAACACGGATGGGTTTTAGTCAGTAAGAGTCTGAGACTACCTTCCGCTCCGCCCAGAGCGGAAGAAGTCATTTGGTGATATGTGCCCTATATTCTGCTACTTGGCATGGCAAGAAATTCACATAAATTGTAGAACCATACGCTGATTGATCGCTAACTTGGCGTCAGTTTATTCCGATTCATCATTTCTCGGAATGACCTTCAGAGACCAACAAATTTTGATGCTTAAATAGCATTCCAAATGTTCAGTTGGCAATTTATCGAGAGTTTTCAATTTCTCAAAATAGGTGTTCCCTTGTTTAGCAAGCAGAAATTTCATAGAATTTTGTTTTGCAGCAAATGTTTCATATAATATTTGGACTTTGAATTTTTATTTCAAATACTAGCTGTGCCCGCGACTAAGATCGCGTAGGTGTCAGAAAAAAAATGTACGTTCAGTAAATACCTTCCACAACCTGCACCCTCTCGGAATTAAAAAAATAGGAAGGTAATGTAGGATACAGACTACAGTCAGTTCCCTACACTACCCTCTTCCTCTTTACCCGGTCGGCATTTGAAATGGAAGATGAAGTGCATCCCATTTTCCGTTTGAAATGCCGATCAGACCCAGGTTCTCCTGTTACCTCGAACAACATCAACTAAACAGTCAATTTCGAAAGAATGGATGCTATATTCAAACTAAGAAACTGATGAATCCAGTTGATTACTTAACATACTTCAATGAATGAACACTACGAAGCAAGACCTAGCCCAAAAATAAACTATTTTCAAAGAGAATATCATATTGTAGAATCATATCATTCAATTCCGTTTTTCCATTAGGAAATTTAATGCCAATGTTACTCGGAGTTAGACCCATATAAAGTTATTTAACCATATATTAAATAACTTTATATGGGCCTGACTGCGAGTAACATTGGCTTGTTCGTCATCGAAAATCATTTCTTTTTTATCGAAGTTTAGGACTAAATGAGAAATGAGAATACTAAATCAGCAATTCTAAGCTTAATAATAACAGCCACAAGGGTCGATCTTCACGGTTAACCAACGCTTGCCGAGGTCGACCTGTAGGTGGGTGACCATCTTAACATACCGAGACTCCTTCG
Organism: Hecatera dysodea; assembly: GCA_905332915.2. Lineage (NCBI taxonomy): Eukaryota > Metazoa > Arthropoda > Insecta > Lepidoptera > Noctuidae > Hecatera > Hecatera dysodea. The sequence goes on along the minus strand of HG995286.1, from coordinate 14,570,237 downwards.
TGCTTCAGAAAACATGTTAAGTCGTTGGTCCCGGCCTTCGGTCCCGGCTGTAATTATTTGGAGGTCTTTGGCAGTCGTTACGGACTTCTGACAAGAAGCCAGAAAACACCAGTCTTGCCATGTTTCCCAGTTAAGTACTGGTTTATAGAAAATAGTCAATCGTTTCACGTATAACGTTCGGTTTCATTGTAAGCTGACCTCAAGATATGTAGTTGGGAAACGGCTAGGTAGATGATCATATTGAATAAATCGATCCAGTGTATCGTTATATCATCCCAGGAACTCAAATACGTTACACCAAATTATGTACCTACTGAAAAACTGACGAAATGGCTTTGTACTTAGTTTCCTTGGCTACTTCCCGTTATGTCACATTCCCGATTCGACAACATGTCAAAAGTTTTAAAAACAACTGAACGCTAGTGGCGTTTGGTCAAGATTTTGCTTTTCATACATCCATTCTCGTTTTGTCACCCTTTTTTTAAACTAGTTCTTTGTATGTTACAGTCAACTACAAAAGTTACCAAGTTCTTTTTGACGCTCTTTTTATCACCCGACTTTACCAGAGGTTGGTATATTGCTTTCTTAGTATATGTAAAATCCCAAATTATATACGTTACATTCATAGGTATGTACCATGGCAATAGGTTTGATTGCCATGTGCAGCTTTCATCTATTTAACTTTGAAAACCGATAGTCCTAATCTTACTGAGATTGAATCAGACTGCGGAAGTGCAAAAAATCCAAGTGCTCAAGATTTACCATACAACTACCAGGAGTCCAGAAAAATGTCAAAGTATTTTCGGGGCTGGAATTGTAAGCGGCAAAGACTCACAAACTACCAGGATACCAGAATCATGAAGATATATTTCCAGGGCTAGAAGTACGAGTTTTAAAAACTCAAAAACGACGAGGATACTTTACTTGTTTTTTTCTTGGGGCTGGGATAAATTTTTAATATCAATCTATGACCCTTAGGAGTCGAGGAAAAAGCCAGAAAGAATAAGCCAAAAAGAAGAAATGACGCTCCAGCCTCAAATACCCGAAATTACTGAATTGCGAAACCACGGGATTAACTTTCATAATGTTATGAACTTAGCTATTATTAGCTTAGATTATATATATTAGAACTGGCTTCAACCAGTTCTAAAGTTCACGCAGACGAAGTCGCAGATAGAAGCAAATTTATTAACAAAATACAAAGAGCTCACCGAGATGACAATATGCTACTATCACGAATTCAATACTGATCTAGAGGAAACTGAAAGTGATAATCAAAACACTTGACGCGAGCGAAGCCGCGGGCGGAAGCTAGTAAGTAGATAGAACATGAACGGAGGCATTTCTTTTTGCTCCTGATTGTACTTTCCAAAAAAAAGGTTGACCAAACGGGAAAGAATATAGGCATTTTCAAATGTTGACGAATCGGGAATGGATGTATGAAGATCAAAATCTTGACCAAACGCCACTTGTGTTCAGTTGTTTTTAAAACTTTTGACATGTTGTCGAATCGGGAATGTGACATAACGGGAAGTAGCCGTTTCCTTCACCTCTAGCAGCTCTAGCTTGTGGAAATGTTAATAAGTACAATATTAATATCATCAAAAAAATTTTTTTTTTCTAAAAAATCGTGCTTAGGCAAACATGGGCGAAAGTCATTCTTTCGCGGACATCGCCATCTATTGACAATAAAATTGAACTATCGAAATATTCATTTCGGACGGAAGGTTCAATTCGAACAAAGAAGACTACATACATACCTACATTCATAGATACAAAAATACTCAATTTCTTTTGCTAAGTATAATGTCCACAAATAACTCAAAAATCGGTTTTGATGTTATAGGAACGTGCACAGCGCAGACTATGCCATCTACTGTTGCAAATTTGAACTTTTACTTTGTAAATATTTGACCTGTACTGCCACCTATACTTCCTGCATTCTCCGTTTAGGGGAACGCGCACGAAGTGGACTGTGCCATCTAGCGTTGCAAATTTGAAACTTATCATTAAAATATACTTGACATTAACGTGTCTGTGCTGCCACCGCGTTCCTTATTTTTGTGCATTCATTGGTTTCATTATAAGGTTCGTTCTCTTTGCTCAATAGATGGGGCTGCAAGTATCAGCATCCTATAATGAAAACTTTTTTCTTCTTGAAAACTTTTTAACAATAATAAACTATGCGCTCTACGATGTTTCTTATTAAACTTAATATTCAATATCTTTTGATTTTGTGGATCGATTTTGATGAAATAGACAATAAATAAACTCGGGATAACACTAAATATTTTTAAAAACCTAGCTTTTGAATCCAATTAAAGGTTTTGCGTGATGCTTCCACAATCGATGAGACGAGAAAAACAGATGAACAGATATATCTGTCTTTTTTCTAAAGTTTCTTAGTTATTTTGTTTTTGTAAAAATATTCAATGTACGGACACAGCTAGTTTACGAATTTATTATATGTATACATTTTTATTTCAACGGCTATTTACTTTATTGAAACATATTTCACAGAAACACAATTCAATGAATTTTATAATTACATTTTTTTTATTCAACAAACTCTTATTTTTTAACAAATATAATTGTTTGTTCTGTGTATTTTTCCATGGTATTTCATTTTAACGAAAATGTCCCTATGTGGAACATGGAATATCTGTTGATCAAAGAATTGCTTCGCTAAGTATTGTGAGTATATATTTGGAAAATAGATTAATATTCTTTGTCTGTTAGTGTGCTTTTATATTAATTGGCCCGTTATATGGAATTCAAGAGACTCTTAGTTTATTTCGGTTTTTCTTTTCAGGGTAGTCAGCTAGGAAAAACCAGCCTCATTTAGGTTAAAACGACTGAAGAAGACTGACGTGTAAGTATTATTTACAACCTACTTACAAAATAAATATCATTAAACACCCGGTTTCTGGAAAAAAATTACTATCCGACACAAATGAATTAGCCGATAAAAGCTCATACAAACGGCAAGATTAGGCGCGGTAGACGATTTGTTACAACCGTCAATAGACATACATAATATCATTCATTCATATATCCTGTCACTCTACTTTTAATGGTAAGAAGGTGGCAAGTGTTGCACCATTTTGAAATCTTGATTAAATACGCCATTTTTGGAATAACATGCCAAGGATAGTGTACAATATTTTTGTGAACCATGACTCACTAAAACTTAACTTATTTTTATTAAATTATCAATGTTTTTTGCATTAATTTGTAGTTGCAATTAATAGCATCGTTAATGAAGATCACAAAATTGTGACATTGGTGGTGAAAATAGACTTGAAAATGCGACCAAGGGTGTCGAATTTCAACTTAAAAAAAAATCTATTATCTCTGAACTGAGTGATATGGATTTTTTTTTCCCAGGACTAGTGTAACTTGGCCTTTTATCCGGTCTCAGATTATCGTTGAGTTTTGGGAAACCCTGTATATCAAGGCGCAGCCGATACTAAATGAACTACCTAGGAACATCAAACGCAAAAGGCTTTCTTTTACGATGTAGATGAGCCCAAAAAAGGATTTCGGGAATTCAATATTTAAGGGGATTTTATGACATTTTTTATCTTGAATTGCATCGCAAGTAGATTTATTTTTACGAAGCCATACTGTTGTGGGGATAGAAGTTTATTACTTTCGAGGCAGTGGACAAGTCTTTTGTTTATTAGGCGTTCTAGTATTTTTGACAAGGTACTTAGAACGACAATTGGACGGTAGATTCCCATCTCTGCCCTTGAAGATTGGATGTATCATTGCCTTTTTCATAGAAGTGGGAAAAAGCGCAGTTTCAAAACAGACGTTAAATATATGGGCCTGGTGCCAGGGTACTAGCGTATTTCTTTAAGAAGTGTGGTGAATGAAATGTTGTCTCAAACAACAGCTGCGTTTGATCGCAGCGATCCTATGCCCGATATAACTTCATCAGTATCTGTTGGTTCCAGGACAAAGGATGTTACAGGCTGTGAGAGTGTGAGTGTGGGAGTTGACGAGTATTTGAGAAGTGGTGTGGATGATTTTTTGCTTTTATTTGTATTTTTATTTGTAACTCGCTTTATAGTATCCCAGAGTGTTTTCGGACTAGCATTATTGAGTACTTCCGTGTCGTATTGTAATTTTACTTTTTTTTTTAATTTGGTGCAATCGATTCTGTACCGTTTATAAGTCAGTTTGTATGCTCCATTATCTAGATATTTTGAGATTTCTATGCAGAGCGTCCCTATTCCTTATGCACCTTAATAAACCAGGAATATTCCACGGTTTGAGGATTCTCTTTTTGCAGACACTTTTTTCAAGGTCGTGATTTTTGCGATAGCTGATGACAACAAGTTTATAAGACAGTCAGTTGCTGCTGCTACGTTGCTTATACAATTTTTACCAGCGACGTGACGTCACGTGAGTTTTCAACGCACCGCGCACTGTATCGTCTTCATTTTTTGTTTACGTGGAAAAAGAAAAAATACGTGTCCAATATTTTTTGTAAATCTATCAGACGGACTAATTAGATTTTTACAGTAAAATACCCTATTATGGGCGCGCGCATCAAATGTGTTAGGTTTTATATCTAGATTAAGATCACCGGTTATAATTAGCGTTTTGTAGATATTAGGAAATTCTTTCAAAATTCATCGTATTGTGATAGATATTTCTTACTGAATTGCACTATATATATTGGAAGCAAGTAGTAGTTTCGCAAGTGCCGCTGATTATGTCACCATCTTTATGCCACGCGCGTATACTAAGAAAAACATACTTCCAGCCTTGGCTAGTTCGCCAGACACCATAAAAACAAGAAGATAACTTAAACGATACAACCCTATTTGTTCACGTCATCAGAAGGCTAAGCTTTTCTTAACCAAAGAACCAGCGTTGACATTCAACGCGGCAATTCTCACAGTATTTTGGTCAATTTTTCCATTGATAGCGATTAATATTTTGATGTCCAATTTCCTTTTACCGTTTCTAAGTACATTGTAATCTCGTAAATTAATTACTTAGTTGTATAGGAAACCTACTAAGTACTTAATGTATTTAGTAGTTAAATAAATGAAAAATTATATTAATTAAAAAAAAAATTGATTGAGTCAGGCGTTACTTTGCGGAAATCCATTTTAAATTTGAATATGAAAATATTATATTTAGTTTTTATGTTTTTGTGTTTTTTTGTTTTTAGTATTTAAATATTCGCGGAAATAAAAACTAAATATATTATTTTCATATTCAAATTATATTAATTTTGTAAGTAGGTCGTAAAAACACTTTTACATATCCATATTTTTTGGTCGTTATAAACTAGATGAGGCCGGTGTTTCCAAGCTGACTACCCTGAGAAGAAACACCAAAACAAACTCAGAGGCCAAGTCTCTTTTGAAGTCCATAAAATTATAGTGTTCAAATCATATGAGAACCATGTAGGTTGATGTCTGAAGTGGTTTTTTGAGGAAGCTCTCACACAGACTAGAGGGGACCTGTCCAGACCGTGCAAGCATTTGTCAGATATCCAGTAGCTCAAACTTAGAACTTGGGAGGTCATCAGGAGAAGCTTATCGATTTGACGAACAATACTAAGTAAGGACATTTGGGTAGGCCTCATAAAGAACTCAAACCGCCAGACTAACATGATATAAACCCCGAACATAGCAACCGACATGCAACATGGTCCTCACATTCACAATACGTTATATGAGGATCATACATGCATGTGTCTGAAGTTGTCTTTTGAGCAAAAAAAAACCACACAGGTTTGAGTGGACCTGTCCAGTGCTTGCAAGCCTTGGTCAGTAGTCGAGTAGCTTCACTTAGATTCAATAAAGAGCTCAACGACTCGACGAACATTGCTAATGGAAGGACATTTTGGTAGGCCACAAAAATACTCAAACAGCTTTAAAATATACTTGAACAGGAAAATTAATAATAGGCCATTATAGTCCTCATATTCACAATACTAAATAAAAATAAAATAAAATATTTTACAAAGTGAGTATTCATGTCAATATAAGGAATTATAATAAAATAAAATAATACTTTACAAATTAATCATTCATGTCAAGAGTACACTAAATTAAAATTTAATAATGACAATATGTCAAAATATAAATTAAAAACGCAAAAAAATAAAATAAAACATAAAATATTGGACCATGTACATATCTGAAGCAGCTCAATCTTCCAAGCCTTGTCCTCCAGATAGTCTTTAACTGTGTAAAAAGCTTTCTGGCATAGCTTACGTTTTATAAATAATTTGAATTTGTTTATGCTTAGTTCTTGAATGAGGCCAGGAAGTTTATTATAAAAATGTATATCTATTTTCTTAAGCCTGGTTTTCGGAACGACAAAATTGTGTTTATTCCTATATTAATATTTGTATGTGCGTGCAAGAGATTCTCATAATTATGTCACTTTCATTATATTAATTTCTTCAAATGTGTCTCTGAGGTATCGGATTCAATTTATAAATCGCACGAATAGCCCTTTTTTGTAAAAACAAATATCGGCGGCATTTCCCCACAATAGAATGCCATATGACATCACACTATGAAAGTAACCTAAGTATGCTAAACAGGCCGTCTCTAAATCAGTTAAGGCCAGAATTTTCCTAACGGCAAATGCTGTAGAATTCAGTTTTTTAACAGTTTGTTTGTATACACTGAAGCTTCGCATCCAAAGTGATGCCTAAGAACACTGTGGTATATTCGGGTTTAAACTCTTCACCCTTTATTGTTAGAACAGTGTTCACTTGTCTTACATAAGGTTAGGTAAACTTTATGCATTTCGTCTTTTTCTCGTTAAGTAGAGGACTGTTAACATTCAACCAGTTAACAACAGTCGCAAGGGCACTAATTATATCGTCAGTAACCATCTGCTGACGTTAAATTTTGAACAAAAGCAACGTGTCTTCTACAAGCAAAGCTATATCATGTTTATCTTTTATGAGTTACGGCATCAGAGGAGGACGTTTTTACGATATCAGAAGAGGTGACATATTGGAATTTGAATTCGGCATCACAAACTGGAACATTTTCTTTAGGTAAAGCTTCTGTAGCACTGGGAGATGGATTTAGAAACTTACTTACTTAACTACTTAGAAAATACGCAGCTTTATCAAGCCTACAATTGACTGGTTATTGAAATCGACGTTTTCCAAGTGGCAATTTTCCATCGTCAATGGGTAGCGGTTCTGGCGACAGATTGGTGCAATGCTGTCATGGAGCACCTGGTTTTGTACCCTTGTGTACCTTTCAACGGCCAAGTCACACAACATTAACTGTGATAATAAATAAATCGTAGTAAGGAAACTTAGACTTGGCACGACTTTGTCTAGATTTCATTACTTTTTAGAGATAAACAAGCAGCTCCATCGAGACTTGACTAGTTTTTTACAGAATGTTTTTGGTGGGATTTCACTTCTTTTTAACCGACTTCTAAAAAAGGAGGAGGTTCTCAATTCGTATGTTTGTATTTTTTATTACTTTTTATGTTTGTTCGCGCATAACTCCGTCGCTTGCCAACCGATTTTTCTTCCCAAATGGTCCCATGAAAATTTTATCGAAATCGAACAAGCGGTTTTTTTGTTAATTTCAATAAATGATAGCAATCTCATCAAAATATCGGGATATCTGAAATCGCATGTTTGTTTATTGTTTACACCAATTTATACCACGTACGCTGTGATGGGTATGTTTAGCTGGGAGTGAATCACTAAAAAGTGAAAAATAAAAAAAACTTTTTACAAAAAATAAAACCGACTTCTAAACAAAAAAAAAAAAAAACAAAAAGTATAAAATAACTTTAATTTCGGAAGTCGGTGTGTTCAACAACAAAAAAGCAACCAAAAACACCGAGTTCCGAAATTAAAGTTATTTTATACTTTTTGTTTTTTTTTTTGTTTAGAAGTCGGTTTTATTTTTTGTAAAAAGTTTTTTGTAGGAACGTATGTATAATATATATAGTATTGATTTATTTTATTAGATTTTCTTATTTGACACAGTTTTTTTTCTTTTAAGGAGTAGTTTTTTTATTATTACAAATCTTTCTTTTCCGGTTCTGATTCTTGTACAGTACCAACAGAAGCGGCCCACCATGTTTTTTTGTAAAGGCGGTATGTCGATCTCTCTAATAGTTTGGTTGGGCTCTTGTGTTTTCTAATCAGGGTCACCAGGTACTCCAGATTTTCGGTTATCCTAGTTTTTATAGTTTTCCATTTATGTGACCATTAAACCCTAGCTCTGTACCAAATTTCAGCTCTCTGAGTTTAGTAGGGAAGTACTAGTTCTATTTTGATGATCATGAGTGAGTGAGTGTCATAAATGCGAAATTTTGCTTTCGCTTAACTTCTGAACTAAATGCCCTACAGCCTTGAAATTTTGGATTTAAAGTATGTGATTATAGCTTAACGAAAATTTCTGCTTTCTGGTCTTATCCAGAGGTTCTCAAATAGGGGCCTGAAAATGCGGCGAAATGTTTCCAGTAAAGGATGGTAGGGCAGTGTTTGCATTGCGCTCGACTTGGCGGGGGCACTGCCGTGTCCCCGATGGGCTGAATCAAATTGCAAGTTAGTGATAGTGATGCATATTTCTTGACATGGTATAACTGTCATTTCATGGCAATGCGTGCAACTGCGGATCCCTATATGCACTTGAACGGTTTTAAGATATCTGTAGTTATTAATTTAAGGCTCATTGTAAAAGCGAATATCTAATGAATGCTCCTTAATTTAATATCCTTTTTGTAAAGACAACATATAAATCGAAGTTTATTTATAGATTTCTGAAACAAGCGACCGAGTTTATTTTTTTTTTCCAAAAATGATATTTCTCGAATTAAGTAATAAAACTAGGTTTATGCAATGTAGTGCATACAAAGATGCACATTTAAACATACTTTTCAACCGACTTCCAAAAAAGGAGGAGGTTCTCAATTCGACTGTTTTTTTGTGTTTTACCTCATAACTTTGTACTGGGTGTATCGATTTTGATGATTTTTTTTTATATTCGAAAGCTGGTGTTTGTGTTGTAGTCCCATTTTCACCTCAGATCTCAAATTTGATTGAAGTCTGAGGTCTAGTATGTGAGTTATCCCTAATAATGCGTGGCTTAGTTTACATTGACGACGTAAAATGAAAAAAATAAAATTGTGTACGATGGTTTGGAAGAGCATCTTAGTTCAACGTGGTCCCTTTCTAGTTTGGTGAAGATTTGATGAAGAACAGAGATGAAAGGAAACGGAACTCTTCAAGAAATGATAGCAAATTTTTCGAGATTTCTGAAATCGTATGTTTGTTTATTGTTTACACCAATGTGATTAGTACGTTTAGGTCGGTGTACCACTTTTTGGTTTTTCTCAAGTCGGTTGTTTTTTTTTTTAAAGTTTTTGTTACACTAAAATGCCGATTTTGGGCCTTGTGATGCCCAAGAAATTTAATTTTGTAAAAAAAAAATATGTAAATTTTACGTAATTAACTCTTCTATTCACGACGCGATACAAGTTAGCAACATTTTTTAAATAAAAAATAGATATTGAAACGATACAACGAAATAAACAGACATTTGCTAGGTTGCCATTATAATATTCGGGAAAAAAATAAAGATTTGTTGCAAAACATTGATTTAACATTTACACATATTTTGTACTTTATTTATTCGTCCTTTTGTTTATAGAAGTCCCAATGCATTTTATGTTAATACACTTAGATTTGTAATCAACTCACAAAATATAATATAATGATTCTAAAATAATCTACATAATTCACCGATCGATAGTTTGTTTGTGCAATGGCAACACTAAAACTTGTCGGTTGACAATATTAGTAATGTAATTTCATTACTTTGTTTGCATTTGCTTCATAGTCATTCGCTGCGTGTATTTTGCTTTTAAAATGGACGCTTTTGACCATGAATACTGACTCTGGCGATTCTCCTATACCTGACGACCTGACCTGACGGCTTGAATATGGATTCCGCTTTTACTGATAATGATAGGAAGCGATTTCAATAACTTTTTAATATTTGAGTAGAGCACATTAAAAAATCCTTTTAACTTGGAAACTCCAAGTTTTTTCAATAATTTTCTTTTATCAATATATTATTTGTGGGGCATACTAATATTAAAATTCGATGTTACTTGTGGGCACTCAGGGCCTAAATCACTATGGCGGCTTGGCATCCTCCTTTTCATCAATTTAAAATAAAGGAATCCGGTGAAAGCAACAGCTCGAGGCGGTTTGGTGAAAAACAAAATGTTAAAATAAATCAACATCAACCATATACAAAACTACATTTAACTCACAGGTACCTTTTCAGTGTTTTGTTAACGAAACGTCACACATGTATTTTCTGAAGAGATGTGCAGAAAATCATTAAACCTACAGTTTACCAGTTAATTTCTAGTCCACATATCGACGTGAGCAGTCTTTAGTAACTGATCGTGTTCTTGTCTAGAATAGAACACGATTCTTACTCAAGGAACATGATCTTTTGGCCGTGCAGAATATTCGATAAATTTCAAGCCGAAACCGTAACTGCTGCTGAAACCAGAACTTCGGTTGGATAGTAACCTACTAAGACATTTATACGTACACTATCGGACCCGACAGACGTCCTCCTGTCCTTACTCCTGTCTTAACTATGAATATTGACATATATGTAACTGGCCATGTGAAAAACTTAGATTTTCAAGATAAATGCCAAACAGCAAACACTTAGCGACTGCGCTTGAGGAAGGGAGTGTCAGACTCTTACTCACCAAAACCAACCCGTGATTCTTTAAGTGCCCTTTGCGTTCCAGAGCCGCGGTGATTCTTTCGAACAAATTCCGCAAAAGGATCATAGCTTGATGTTAAATAATTATGGTTCCGGTATCCTGGTACTCTGTGAGACTTCACTTACAATTCCAGCCCCTTCACAAATGTTTAGGGTTTGCTGGTTAGTACACCTGAATCTTTACCTCTTAAATGTTCAGCCTCTGAAATACACATTCATGTTCCAGGGTTCAAACCCCGCTTCGCTCGTATATTTCTTTTGTCAAAAAATTATTTCTTCTGACAATAATAAACACAAAAAAGAAAATAAAAATAATATATCTAGTTTTAATTTCCGCGAATATTAGTGGGTTGCAGGTATGCACCTCCCTCCCGCCCGCTATATTATGCACATGCAAGATTACAAGGCAAATGCAAGGATTTTATGCACATGCAGGAAGGCAAAGCAAAACCCAACACCAATACCGACACGTGTTTCGCCTCTCCACGAGGCATCCTCGGGGGACGTGTTGACTCGCTGACCGTTGAGTTGCGACTGAGAATTTAGTTTTTTTTGGAATGGACCACTCGCAGTTCAGCACACTAAGGCTGGTTACTGCTTACAAGGCACCCCCCTTTTATACACTGCCACCGTTGGTTATTTGTGTACAGTCGGTGATAGCTTTTAGCTGACCCCCCTAAAAATTACTCGATTTTACACCCTATGCTCATAACATTAAGCGTTATTCAATATGTATGAGTCTATCAGACTAACACTACTCGTTGAACAGAAACATTAAATAATTTTGATACGCAAACTTGAGCTTTAAGAGGTTGGTATTAGATCATTTATTTATAACTGTTCACCTATTTTAATAAGTGGGTAGTTAGACGTCAATATGCGTATTCAACCAAAACTGCTATAGATATGACATTAGGAATATGGGGTAGAAGAATAAATTGAACAAGATATTCTATGCACAAATAGCAGTGAATACGCGCGAACATTTTGACTTTGCCTTACTATATTGTAAAAAATCCACGCTTTTTTCCTTTTTATTAATTGTTATCAGTTTTGATAGTTTAATCGTCATGTCCAAGTTGAGTTGAGTGATTATTTAAAATACAAAATAATCTATTTGCATGAGGAGAATGTTGGTATTAAAGCGATTGCTACGAAATTTAATATCTAGCGGTAAGTGTATTATTTTTTATGCTTCATTTATAATTATAGTTATTTCTTAATTCGTTAGTTGGCTTAAAAGCCGGTGAATGTAGAATAATAGAAAATTAACTACCTATGTTTCATTATGAGTCTAATTTGATATTATTTATAGGTCTAATTTGATTTATATTATCTAAATTTATAAACGTATTTTTGCAAACTTAATCAATAAATTATGTTTACCTATTCGTTACTAAAATTATGCTTATTGTGTTGTTTCAGAGAAATACAGTCAGATTGTGGCTAAAACGTTTGACGTGTGGTTTTAATATTCAAAAAGATCGTCCTGGACCAAAACCATTCATGAGAGGAAGTGATTGTTGTTGGATATGGTGCGCGGTATGCGGGACCGCTTGCAACAAGTAATAGAAAAAAATGGTGCTCCACTTCGCTATTAAAAGCATATTATAAATGACTTGAGTAACCAGTGTTGGTCACAAACAATACTAACGTATGTCAGTGTGTGTGTTAAATTAACTATTGTTATAATTTCTAACGAAGTATTTCGAATACCTAGTGCACTGTTGAATGACCAGACGAATTTAGTTTCTTCCCCTTTACTGCGAATGTTTGTGGGTAGTTGTACACAAATAACCAACGGTGGCAGTGTATAAAAGGGGGGTGCCTTGTGTACTAAATTCTCAATTGTTCGGTTAAGCAGTAACCAGCCTTAGTGTGCTGAACTGCGAGTGGTCCATTCAAAAAAAAAAAAAAAAACTAAATTCTCAGTCGCAACTCAACGGTCAGCGAGTCAACACGTCCCCTGAGGATGCCTCGTGGAGAGGCGAAACACGTGTCGGTATTGGTGTTGGGTTTTGCTTTGCCTTCCTGCGTTTGCATAAAACCCTTGCATTTGCCTTGTAATCTTGCATGTGCATAATATAGCGGGCGGGAGGGAGGTGCATACCTGCAACCCACTTATATTCGCGGAAATTAAAACTAGATATATTATTTTCATTTTCAAAATTAAAATGGATTTCCGCAAAGTAACGCCTGACTCAATCAATTTTACAAAAAAAAGAATTAGCGAAATCGGTCCTGCCATTCACTCGTGATGCCGATACCAAGGGAAATAGGGATTCATTTCAATTGCTGCACACGAACACACAAATTTACTGCATGATATACTATCACATCATACATATTATGCATATCAAAATAAATTTCAACCATGACGCGACGCGACCTTCCCGGTAAAGTCCGTGAAATATAATAATAGCGATCAGAAATTTTTGGTCGTCAATTTCAAATGTCAAAACCAAATGAAAAATAAAGCAAAAGTATTGTTTTCAATTAAATTTGATTTCTGAACGACGGGACGAACATAAATAATTGACAGGTAGTAATAGCTTCTAAGGAAAAGCGAAATTGATGTTTTTACTATATTTCAAGCATTTTTTTCATATTACTCACCTTTTAAACCTTCCCTGGACTTCCACAAATAATTCAAAACCATGTGAGTCAAATCAGTCGAGCCGTTCTCGAGTTTTTACGAGACTAACGAACAGCAATTGATGTTTATATATACATATAAATAGATAGATTACATGCACGCATACGCAGACACAAATAGTCACCCACATCGCCTTATGAATTTTCTAGCTGTTGTGCATTATAAGGCCGTATAACACTTAAAGAATTTCGGAATATGGTTTCCATAACTTTCAAGTTTCAGAGATATTTGAAGCAAAGATCTAAAGTGAAAGTTATCATCTTAGATATATGTATGTAAGTAACCAAATATTTAACGTAACTAATAACGTTATATTAAACGTAACTTCTTTGCCTGGAAATAAATCTCGGCAGCGAAACACTAGGGCACTATTAGGTATCTCACGAGTATTTTTTGTTAGTTCATGTGTCCGCCACCCACTTTCAAATTGACTAGGCTATCATTCTAACTAATATTATGAATGCGAAAGTGAGATTTCTTGTTACGCTCTTGTTATTAAATTATTTCAAAGCAAAAACAAATATATTTATTTTCAATGTATTCATAAAGTGCTATTCCAAAGAATTTCGATTTGTTTACTTGTTCAACTAATTGAGACATCTCATGAGCCATTTTAAGTGGAAGTCAATATTTTTTTGAGTGCTTTTAATAACGGAAAGGACAATGCCCATATATTAGAACAACCGTGGCCTACAGTGAAAATGAACACTGATAAACAGATTACGGAATTATAGTTTTAGTTGTTATGAACACCTTCTAGTACATACCAGTTAAGAGAATAAGTCGCCATTTAGAAATATAACAATTTTTATATTTTTCATAACAACTATTTCTTCATAATTAAAACTCATTTGAACCACCTTTGAATGGAAAGAATATAATTTGAACACAATAGTTATTAACTTCAAAATTATTTACTCATTTAACCTAATGAATAATAAGTATCTATCTTCTAAGATTAAACTGCTAAAACTCCCTTTATACTTGTTTAGGCCTCCCCCAAGTTCTCCCAAGATTTGTTTCGCGCGCCCCCTCGTACCTGTCCTCATAGGACGCGTCCAGGTCGTCTCGTCACCTCTTTTTGGGCCGGCCTCGGCCGCGCCGTCCATCTTTGGGCACCCATTGTGAGGAGACTTTTGCACAACGGTCACCGTGCATGCGGCTAACGTGATCCGTTTAGTCACATTTGAGCCTGGTAGCCTTCTTACCCACATCAATTATTATTTTTAGGTTTAGGTTTATAGCTTTATAGTTTTCAGCTTTACAGCAGAAATTTTCAATCGAAAATTCTCGCGTCAAAATATCAGCTTTTTCAAAAAGTCGGTGGGCTTTTTGTTCGTTGAAATGTCTACTATCTGATTTGACAATTTCATCAAAAAAAATGTGACAGCTGCAATTTTATTCTAATTATTTGAAATTTTCACATAAAGAAGGATGGCCAAATCGTACCAGGTGACTAAACGGTGGCGTCCCTAAACGCCATGTATATGAAAAATAACCTAATTTTTTAAGGTTTTAAAAAACATAACACATATGTCTATAAGAAGCCACAAAAAAAAGATATCCATTTATTTTTGTTTTTGTAACTTATTCGAAATTATTTAGAATTACAGTTTCAGAACGCACCTAATGACGATTCATTACGCGTATGAAATGACTTGGTATTCAAAGACTATAATTATTCACGTTTATGAATAGTTATTAACAGTAATTCAATTCAATTAGAATATAGGCATTTAGTGAAATACTATGCTGATTTATTATGTATTGGATTCTTGTCCTGAATAATGATTATGTGGGTTAAAGTGAGTATAAGCGTTTTGTTCAATTGCGTACAACGGAACGTCATTTGTCATCGACAAGTTTCATCTGTGGTCATCGACCCAGGCCATTGATTGACACCCGGCAATCATTCGCTTCACTTTCTTGTTGTTGTGAATATGACTTATTTTTTGCTAATTGTCTGAGTGAAATAGAAAGAAGATCGCTAATTACCCTCCTCGCTTATCACTAACTACGCTTTTAATTTAGGCTGCAGTCGGGTAAAGGTAGCCGTTCTAACCTCAAAAGTATTGTGGACATTATTACGAAAAATCGTGGCTATTTAGACATGATTTTCAAACGGGATAGTGTTTGCAACATAAAAACAAAGCAATCTAAGTATAGTTTATTTTGGGACATGAAAAATTAAATTCTAGTCCAGCTCCTATACAAATTTGGCCAGTGTTCTTTTATGGGTTATGCGAAAAAATTGCAAATGCAAAAGTTGTAGAATCTTCTTATTACCTACAACTTTGCCATTCAACTTTTTCCATAGGACTTGTAGTTTTAATTAATATTGGTCTTGTTTTGAAAATATGTGTTGGATTCAACGATATAGATAGAGAAATTGTTGTATATATTTGCGATAGACCAGAGCCTTAGTCTTAATTCCGTTGTCGTCTCTCTCTTCTACTCCTTAAATATTCACGAACTCTTTCATTGCTCTGTTTAAAAATATCCCACGATGCTTTACCTTTATTTTTCTTAATTTGTTCAATACGTTTAAAATTACACAAATATTGCAAATTAATAATACATTGTCTTAAATAGGTAGAGTACACGTTATGTTTTTTTGTTTGGTGATGATTTACATCAAATCAGACTTTTACTGACTAAACCCCACTCGTGATCCATCTAGTGCCCTTTGCATTCCAGGGCCGCGGTGACTCTTTCGAAAAAATTCCGCAGCCCTATGGGGGGCCCGTCTTCTTTGCTGACAGCTCATTGAAGCGCGTGGAACACGATGCGCCGCCCACCCGGGCCTGGTTCCGGGCGGCGAGCCACCCATAGCTATCCGCAATCCGCAGGCCCGCGCCTACGGTGGCCGGGAATCACCCTGCGTTTCCCGACGCCCGGGGCGTCTTTTTCTGTTGCGGCGGTTGGGGCGTGAGGTTTCCGTCTCGCGCAAACGTTCTGCCTCCTCCTTCGCTAGCATTACTGCTTTGCAAAAGGAGGTGACCGCTTCCCATGCCTCCTCGCTCCGGACCATGTATTGAACCAGGGCCGGACGTGAGAGGTCGCCGCCACCGATCACCTCGACTTAAATCTTGTTTTTTGTATCTTTTTTGTTAAAATAATATTTGTTTCTTAACTGCTAATTTTAATTCCTTTTGCTATTTATTGTAATTTACTGGTGTTTACTCTGATAAGCGGAAAACACAGCTAATAAAATTGAGACATTGAGTCATGAATTTTACAAATGGTTTATTCGTGTTAGAAATATTATCGATTTCAAAAAAGACTAATAACTGGTATATGCAATGAATTTGTTGAAATTATCTTTGCTCGTGAAATTTTGTGACATGAAATAATAACCTGTTATCCGCTGTATTATGATATGATAAACATACAATATGAGTTCTACCTTTGAAATATGAAATGTTACTGATGATTTTATCAATACGTTGATGTTATGTATTTAATCTGGTGGCCTCTCGGATGTGGCATCCCATACCATAATCTATATCTATACACATAATAAATCTTCTTGTACAGATTAATTATATGTATAGATATAGATTATGGTCGTAGTCGGTTTGGAAAATTATAAATAACGAAACAAACAGGAATAAAAGACATAATACGGATTTCACATTGGAGACTACTCAGGGTCTTATTAGTGATAACCTAAAAGTTGCTCAAGAATTTGTAAATTTCTTTACCAGTATCCCTATTAAAACTACTGAAGCTTTAAATTCTTCGCCTTCGCTTGCTTTTGATTTATTACAGTCGAATGTGTCAGCCTGCCCGACTGAATTTAATTTTAAGCACATTAACCCCTTAACAGTAATGAAGGCTTTCAAACAAATCAAAATTAAACTGACGGAAGATTTATGGGGATTGTCTATCAAAGTTTGTACCTCAATTATTGAGACTGTAGCCCCTTTCTTAGCTTTAATATTTAATTTGTGTGTGGATCAAGGAGTCTTTCCGGACCTAATGAAATTCAGTAAAGTAATACCACTTTTTAAAAACGGGGACAGTAAAGACACAAATAATTATAGACCAGTATCCGTGTTGCCAGTCTTCAGTAAGGTATTTGAAAAAGTGATGCTAAATCAAATGCTTTATTATTTTAACACGAATAACATCTTGCATGATAAACAGTATGGTTTCACCAGAGGACGTTGTACTACTGACGCTGGTGTCACCTTACTGAAGCATATATTTAATGCGTGGGAAGAGGCACAAGATGCCATAGGCATCTTCTGCGACCTATCTAAGGCGTTTGATTGTGTGGATCACGAAACATTACTCCTGAAACTTGGGCACTACGGACTGGGGAAAACAACTTTAAGCCTTGTTAAATCTTATTTGAATGATAGACAGCAAGTAGTGCAAATAAACGGTGTCAATTCATCGGGCTTAAACGTGAAAATGGGCGTTCCACAGGGCTCAATTTTGGGTCCTTTTTTATTTTTAGTTTATATAAATGATTTACCCCATTTATTGCAAAACAAGCTAAACATGGTCTTGTTTGCCGACGACACTTCGTTGATTTTTAAAATAAATAGACGTAGTAATAATCTTGACGTCGTAAATAACGCCCTTTTGCAGGTCCAAAATTGGTTCACTGCTAATAATTTGGTTTTAAATGGGAAGAAAACGAAGTGCATAAGGTTTGCTTTACCAAATGTCAAAAGTAGTGATTGTGATATAGTGTTGAACAGGAAAAAACTAGAATTCGTCGATAGAACGGTTTTCCTGGGGATTACGCTTGACTCAAGGCTACAATGGGGTCCTCATTTAGCATCTCTAGCAGGACGACTAAGCTCAGCAGCATATGCTGTTAGGAAAATCCGCCAATTTACAGATGTTGATACCGCGAGACTAGTCTATTTCAGTTACTTTCATAGTATAATGTCTTACGGTATCTTATTATGGGGACGGGCTGCAGACATCGAGTCAATTTTTATTCTGCAGAAAAGAGCCATCAAAGCCATTTACAATCTCCGCCGGCGCGATTCTCTAAGGGAACTGTTTAAGGCGACGTTGTACCATTTTTAAGATTTTTGAAGCTATTTATATCTAACTATATTAAATATTGAGCAATATAAAAAATATTTTAACAAAATTGAACATATGGTCAAGCGCTGACTAAAGACGGAAACATAATTACTAATAATTGACTCGATAGAAAAAAATCGCAAAGATGACTCTAAATCGATATTTCGAACGTATTTCTTAGTACAAAATTATATTACAAAACCATATAAATAATATATCAAAAAATAGGTTTTAATATTTTCTAGCGCTGTGTAAAGTAGATTTTTATATAAGTGATTATTTATTTTTCTAAGAACAAAAATCAGACAATATTGAGCCGTTCAAACGCTTGCGCCTGCCGAGCGGGCCATTTAGTGCCGGCCGAGAGGTCTTCGAGGTCGGACGCATGCCAATTTTTCCCGCGTTGCATCTTATTTTTTTATTCTATATAATATAAAATATAAAAGCCTGTAAAAAATAACAATAATAATATGAAAATATTAGTGTAAAACAATGATTTTCCTTGACGTAAAAGAACGAAAACGACGACCATTTGTTTAGACGCGTCATTGTACAAAAAAGTGCAGTAGGTTGGTTATACGTAACTGATTGAATTTGTTAAAATGATTATTTTTTTGCTTAATAACTTGGCAATATTTTGCTAAAATTATAGACCATATAATTTAAACGATTTGAAAAGCCACTATTATGTCAACAATTTATTTTGCAGCGTTTCAATGAGAAAAAATGTACTCAGGGGTATTGTTCAGACTCTAGATAACCAATACTGAGGAAACGAAACCAAGTTGTTGGCTACCGTGAGGGAGATGAGAAGGGAAAGGAATCAAAACGACGGTGTAGTTTGGTATCCGGTACTCTCATTTACCGAACCAGATGCAACAGTACGGGTACTTCTACTTTACGTCGATATTCTGTGCGAGGGTGTGCGAGGTTGGCAAAATGTGGGTGTACTATAGCTAGACGTCTGCCTAACCTTTCGGGGAATACAGGTGTGATGTTATGTGTTATGTTATGTAAGGTAGTATTTCATCGTTCGATCCGGCCCATTAGTACTGGAACTAGCAAGAATCTACTACCGTATGAATCTCGGTAATCCTGCTGGTTAGACGCCCATTTTACTTCTTCAAAAATATTATATTCAATGGAAAAATTAATGCAATATAATTTCAGGGCCAACTCCATGTAACCGGGAGGCAATATTGCTTGTTTGGCATATGGTCAGGTGAAACAATACCCGTACATGTAATAAAGATAGGGAAAGATAATACATTTTGGGAAGAAAATGCAGAGTCTACTTTATTTAGTGTCTTTTTTACTGCCGGAAATCCTAGATCTAGAGGAATGGACATAAGAAAAATAAAAATGCAAGAAGATAAAGAGAATATTGCAGCACCTCCCAAGTAACACAGATAGATACAAATATCTGAAAAGCAGTTGAATAAGTTATTACATATGATTGACTATACAACTAATTAGGGTTCAAAACAAAATGTGGTGGACCCAATTTCTCAGGAAAATTTATACAAGTATAAATTTCTAACAGAATAGGTACCTAGGTTTACCTATTTATAACTTACGCCTATAATAACAAAATAATCAGCAGTTCTATAAAGTTTACATTATGATTATATTTTTCAATGCAAATAATATAACATAAATTATTGTTATATTATTATTAACTGTATCTTTCAACTTCATATACTCTTTCATACATTTACGACGAATTCCCCCAGTTCTTCTCCTTGATTTCCATGATTTACTTTCCATTTTTTATCAAATTGTTCACAAAAAATGCACGCAACGTACAACAATACGCAACGACACAACAATGTTTTAAACGTCCCTAATTCAATTACTACCCATAACATCTTCGTATAACTTGTTTCAAAATACTACTTTTACAAGTAATTGCGGAATAAGAATACATCATTCAGCTTCCATCTGTGTTATATGGCTATAAATTAAGACTTTATTTCCATTATACCGAAAAACAGAAAAAAAAACAGAAAACACTTTTATACAGTAGCTGAATAATTAATAAAATGTGGAACCTTATGTGACGTGAAGACCAAATAAAAGCAGTTATTCAAAATCAAGTTTTTTAACAAAAATTAACTACATCACTATCTTATAGCTTAAAGTGGTTTTATAAGCAATAAACTGAGTAAAGTTTGTATATTAGTGTTAGCTAACTACGGTTATTCAGCTACTTGTACTATTATACAGATAAATACTGTCCCAGGCACTCTTGTTCAAATTAAAGTCATCTGTAATGCTGTAGGCTTCATAACATCTGTGTTGTATGCGGTATAGAAGTTATTACTAAGCTTTTTAGAAAAAAAGACAACACAACTTTTACTAAACTTAAAGATTTTTAAAGGCCGAAAGAGAATATTATTCAGAATTTGGTTCTTTCAATAGCCACTTATTCACACTTTATGTGGTTATAGATGTAAACATTTGGGAATTGCTATTACTCAACCTTAATTCAGCCATACCAGATCACAATTTCTCAAATAAAACCTTAATAATTAGAAAAGCGTGACTTCTTATTCAGAGTTATGCTGTAAAATAGCTGCGTGGAAAGCTTTTATCCAGGTTATAATGAATCGCCATTAAAACTTATTTTTAAGTAAACTATTGAATCATTCATTATGTATATCAAATACCTCATTTTAGTAATTCATTACAGTTAAAAATACAATTTATAATTTATTTAATGACTTTTGAGAGCATCATCATTAGCTGTTTTATGCTAACTATTTTTGTTCATATCTAAAAGTCGTTTATATCTTATTTACTATCACTTAACTTGATTAACTTAGCGGCGCGTGAAAAATATTGAGACAATTCATATGCTATTCACGATAAAACTACTTGCGCAGTAATATTTAACGAGTATCATTGTTACAATAAATAATTATAACATTTACGACCAGGCACCTCGTTCTTGATTTGTTCAATGCAACTAAACTATGAAGTGTCAGAAAAAAGACGTACTGCAATATTAAACACCACTTTTTTTCTACTTCACAACTTAAAGCTTCATTTTGTTTGAAAAGTATTACGCAAATGGACTAAACTTTTAATCATTTCTGAATATCAATATCGACATGAATTTGTTTTTTTTTTTTATCAAATGTGGCGAGTACTTCTGCGTCACAAACATTTATTTTTAATAATTATTGAATACGTTTTTTATGTACAATTTTGAGTTCTTCATTTTTTCTGTTTGAAACATAAAAATAAAGTTAAAAAGATTTTGTTGCTGACACTAAAATATTGACAAGTTGTGAGTGAAGTTGTCCCGGAATGTATCTATGTTCTCCTTTGAAACACATATATATAGTGAAAGGAACGTCGTTCCAACCTGGTGTCCCGAGACAACTGCCGTCTTTTTTA
This sequence comes from Hecatera dysodea, assembly GCA_905332915.2. Lineage (NCBI taxonomy): Eukaryota > Metazoa > Arthropoda > Insecta > Lepidoptera > Noctuidae > Hecatera > Hecatera dysodea. The sequence goes on along the minus strand of HG995286.1, from coordinate 14,548,358 downwards.
TTTTTGTAAAAAATCTTATCTGTGAGAATTTTTGACATCAGGTGTAGTTGATGGAATGTGTATTTTAAATATAGGTAGGTATAAACTTACCTTAGATTTGCCAAACTAATCATTTTTAACTTTCATGAGAATTCATCAAGCGTGGGTGCTAAGTATGTACCTACATAAAAATTTATTTAATGAAAAAAAATAACATCAAACTTGATCTACTGAATTTGTCTGTTTCGTGGCGCACAACGCGTCACGTGGTTCGGTCCCGCTTTGCGCATCGTAGTTAGATCAACTGGCGGGGGCTGAGGTAACGTTTTCTATGCCTATCGTTTGGGACAACCTCGCCTTAAGGAAATTAACATCATGACGGTACCTTGTCAATATATCTACGAAAACATTATGTACGTTAGAAAAAATCTACATCTCTTTAGTAAACGAGGCGACAGACACAATTATGCTACTAGAAATAGGGATCAATTAGTTCAACCAGGTTTCAGACTAGCTAAAGTAGCCACATCTTTCATGGGGTATTGTTTAAAATGTTACAATAAAATTCCTCCCCATATATTAGAACTGAATGAAACGAAATTTAAATCTTGTATTAAACGCACATTATGCAGGCAAGCATATTATAAGTTGGGGGATTACATTGAAGATAATAATGCTTGGCTAAATGCCGGTCCTGCTCCACAGCCTCAACCACTTGGGTAAACAAGTTAGGATTTCATATTTGGAAGAGATGCTCGCCTTTTATAATATTATTTTGATAATAAATAATTTCCTTTTCTTTTTTTTTGTACTTATAGTTGCTTGGTTATTGTAAACCATAGTTTTGTATAATGTAGAAGCATTTTATTTTCAAATATTGTAAATGTGAGTACCATGGAGCCATTTACATGTAATAAGTTATGGTTTACTTTGTGACATGAACTAAAATGGCAGTTGAGAGCATGTCATGCTCGCTTAAATGTTTCGCTGATGGCGGCGTGTGTGTTGGATCATTCGGTTCCCTTCAAAATGGTTGAGCTAAATGGTGCCGATACACGCGTCATGTTCGTGAACGGGCGCCGTCGGTTGAGACTGGTCACCTCTTGACTGCCAATGACTTGTTTTAATCTTTATACTTTGAATTGTTTTCATAGTTTCCTTTTTTTTTCTTTGCATTGTCCTCACATATAGAAGCAACCAAGGATGTAACCAAGGTTATGTAATACAGAACATGATTTAAAAGAGTGTCCGTGGAGTTTCTTGCACGTTCTTCTCCATAGAGATCTACGCTTTGGAACGTGCAGATAGCTTCATCTCTTTCGTCTTGACAATTCAAAAGTGCCTGTAAAGGGTTTAATTGAAATAAATGATTTGAATTGAATTGAATTGAATTGAGTCGGTAGTCGTTTTTGTACATTACAAAAATTTCCAAATATAATAGCCAGGGGGTTAAAGAATAACTAATAGAATCCATTTCAAGCATTTTTTTAATTTTTTGTCTGTTTATCTGTTTCGATGTGCACGCATCACGTAAAAAGTACAAAAGGAATATAGAAAAGTTTTATATTACAATTGTGTGTAACCGGAAGAATAACTTAGTTTTTGTTTCACAGTCGCTTAACTCTATGAAAAGATATTTGAATTTAAAGTGTTCAAGAAAAAATACTTTTCAGCACGTGAAGCACATACACACAACGCCATCTATTGAAATATAATAATAATAATTTAGTATCATTCACTATCTACTGTTTTATTTCGAATGCCTGGAAATAATCAAAATTTTGTGTTGAGTAATTTGTGAATCTTTTAATACGTAGAAAAGGAAAAGTGAATATTTTAATATCTTATCATTATATCATCCGAACCAAGTAAGTATTATTTTAACAGGTCAACTCAATGGTGAGATGGCGTTATTCATATGATGACATTTGAATGACGTTCGCTCATGTCTGTTATTGCACATAATAATTGCTTGGCTAAGTCACAATTTATAAGCTTAAACGTGTAGGATTGCCAGGTCTTTAAACTTTTAAAAAGCCTTCTTCTCCCAAAAAGCCGACGGCGAAACCAGCAGATTTAGCCGTAATAATCATGGTTTAGTGTCTTTAAAATAAAACTTAGTAGGTATGTATATATACGGCGTTCGTGGTTAAAGAATAACAGCCGTACGGGTCGACCTTTAATGTTAAGCAACACTTGCCGAGGTTGGACTGTGGATGGGTAGTAGTAGGTAGTGCCGCGTTACGCAGTAAATGGTTTGTGGGTCTGATAGGCAGTCGCACCACGGAAAATACTGGTATTTAGCTGAATCTGGTATGACTGGCCCCATTATAGTTGGGACTAGTCTAGACAGATTATAGTACGTACCTACGTATGGTACTAAGCCGATATGAGTCAGGCTGGTGTCCACAACTCTACGACCAATCACTTATTTTGCGAAAGGGTGGGACAAATATGTCATTATATCCATGCCAGCTCCTCAAGGCAGGCCAGTAACGACCCGGTATTACTGACTAACATTAAGTAGCAATGTAAGTAAATTCAGGTTTTTTTACTAACAATTAACCGTTTTAACTTATATAGGTAGATATAATGGAAAAGCAATGCAATTCTCAAAATTAATAAACCCTAATACAACCCATCAAACCGGAAACCAACTGATTATTGTTTTTCTTTTTTTTTTCGATGTCATTTCGCATATATTGATTTTAATTATATGCGAAAATCTGACAGCATTTCGTAATTAGGGGCCTACGGTTGCCAAAAATCACCGCAGGTCTCAATGGCTTCGCACCCATGCGAATACCCGTCGGGACTTCTACGACAAGACAAAATATCGGGTGTCTATCAGTGCTCTAAATCTTTTGCGCCAAGTTAAAAAAATCGACACGTAAAACTTGAAAGTTGAACTTAATAGAAACTCAAAAGCCCATTTAACCTGGGTTCCGAGGTTAAGCCTAAAGGGACTGGGCTATTTTGACTGTGAATGTCACTTTGTCTAGAGGTCTTCATTTATTTCTTTTCGAAATATCGTCGTTGAAAGTGATTCGTCAACATGTCAAAAGAAGAAAACACAAATGAACACAAGTGGTGTTTGGTCCAGATTTTAATCTTCATACATCTATTCCAGTTTCGTCACTCTTTTATAAACTAGATTTATGTACGGTACAGTCGGCTACAAAAGTTACGAAACTCCATTTTGACAGTCTTATCACCCGACTTTCACAGAGGTGAGTATAATGTTTTGATAGTGAATGTTTATTCCTTAATTATATTTGTATTATGCATGTATTTCCTGGGCACGCCCCGTAGCCTGCAGTTTAATTGTTAAAGATATCGAATTATTAGTCTTGACAACCTAATTACCAAAGGTTGTGAAAACAAGATGGACTCAAATTTTTTCCATATTTTATTTTATCGTTCATTTATTATGTCAGGTATTTTAGTCAAACCTAGGCTATTCCTAGAACTGGACAAACACTTCCGATCAAAAAGTTCACTCTTCGGTAAAAGGTAGGTATTGTAAAAGCCCTTCCAAGTTTTCACCCTTACCAACAAAAAAAGTACGAAAACCACCCGATTTGAACTATTTACTAGTTTCTTGAAACGATAGTTCGAATCGGGTGGTTTTCGTACTTTTTTTTGTTACTAAGGGTTTTTTAAAAACACACAAATCGATTTGTGTATTTTTAAAAAAGGAAAATATCGGAAATAGGTATATCTTAACGATTCTAGAAACCTGATGTGAATCTTGTCCATTCATAATTTCAGCCCCAGAAATACTTTGCCATGTTCCTGGTTTATTTTTTGCCTTTGACGATATTGATACAATATACGGGCCCGAAGCTTTGACGGCATTCGGTACACATGGCCTTTCCTGTTCCCCTCCAGTCTTGCAGCTTTTTGAACTAGATACGTCGCCATTATATCTTAGGGGCTAGGAAGGGGGTCAAGTCAATAAAGTGAGACATTGTGTGACAAGGCAGTGGGAGAGGTGCTAAACTTCACAATGTCACATTTCAAAATCTATTTTAATCTAAGTGTTAAGAAAACACGAACTTTGAACTATTAACGAAAAACTCTAAAAGATCAGGAACATAAGGTTCAAATTGTTTTGTAGCCCGCTCTACTTGTGTTACGCGCCGACCGCCTAACTGCCCTTTGATAAATGCCGCTAAATTCACCGTGCCTAGCGGTGATATAGTTTCAATTTAATTTGATAATTGACTTTCGCGGATGAAACGTCGTCGTTTTCTTAGTTCTGCTATTTTGAGATTATTATGTGTATACCTACTTTAAATATAATTAATCGTTTTTTGATTACCGTAAAACGGGGTGACTAAGGACGGCGGGGTGACTAGGGACGAAAACAAGATTTTTCTGTTAATACTTTTTAAAACGCTTTGGCTACCAGCATAATTTGGGCAAGTTTATACGATTATAGTAAATTATGCATAGTCCTAGTTCTGGCAACACCAAGTATCCAACTGCAGAAAAAAAATAAAAAAGTCAGTGTCAAAGTGGAGGCTTACAAGGCGGGTGATTTTCAGCTTTAAAAACTTTTGATTTTGTTTGTGTTAATGTAATTCTTGCCCAGCGGATACAATTTAATATCATTTTCTGATTCAAGAGGCGCTCTCTAAAATAAAAAGTAAGTACAAACAAGAATTGATTATGTGCATAATAATTATTTTAGTTTCAAGGGGGATTTTTCATACATTTTGGGGTGAATAGGAACTAGTAAGGGGTGACTAGATCTAAACACTGGGTTACTAAGGACGCGAACGGGGTGTATCGGGACGGGAAAGAGGTGATTAGAGACGACTAAGGGGTGATTAGGTATTTCTAGTTAGGGTTGGCACTTTCGTGTTTTTGTTGAAATTGTAACTTTTTGATAGGTTAGTACATTTTATAAATTTAGTAAGTACCTACATGTTTTATATCGTGTACCTACTGTTAGAAATTTTTGCGTGTTTTAATGCCACTTTAATTAGATAATGTAGCGACTGGTTTGTGAAGAATAATCCTACTAATATTATAAAGCCGAAAGTTTGTGAGTGTGTATGTTTGTTAGGTACTTCTTCACGTCTAAACGGCTGGAGCGATTTTGACAAAATTTGGTAAACTGACTATGCGGCAAAAAAGAGCGGGTAACGCAGGTAGAACCGCGCGGCGCCGATATTTGTTTATAAAATATGAAGCTTGAAGGTTCTCCTTTTCGTTCGAAGTTGAATAGCATAGTTTAGCGGAATCTAGGTTGATAATTGTTTTTTTTTTTCATTTTAGGATCAATCATGCCACGTACCTATAAACCCAAACCAGGAAGGAAAGTTTATAAAACTTATGATGAGACAATTATCCAATAGGCACTTATGGAACTTGAAAAACCAAATACTATAGGAAGGTGTGTGTGTTAATTTGGAATTTAAACTCAGAGTCAGATAATAAGGGCGTTTAATTACTCTGAACAACCGAGGCACAGTGCACACTAGAAAAATAACCGACCTAGTCTACGTCCGCAGTCGGCTCGGCGCGCGGCCACGCGCGCGCATACATGTACACTACTCGGACTCGCGGCTCGGACTCGTTACGCCATGCGACCGCGCGGCGCTCGCGCGGTCCCCCCTCCCGCTGCCCCGAAGGCGGGCCGATCGCCGAATCGGCTGCGGAGATTGCCGAGAGTTAGGAGCGGTGGCGCGAGTCTGTTTCGCGCGTTTTAGGCACGCTACAACCTCCCCCTCCAAGTCACAAGGACGTCCCGTCTGTGACTTGGCTGGCCTACCGCGTCGACGCTGATGAATAATCACGGGCTCGGAACCTTCATAAGGATACAGGGCGCTGGCATGGTATTTCCCTTTTATTTTCCCCTCACTATCAGCAACTACAAACGACGTGGGACTAACGATTTCTGAGATACGATACGGGCCCTCCCGTTTAGGCGCAAACTTACTAGTGAAACCCTTGGCGGCGTTACTAGCATAGTGGGTCTCCACAAGGACCAGATCTCCCACCTTATAAGGAGGTACGTCTCGTCTATGCTGATCCTCTGTAGACTTTCGAGCATCCTGTTGCTCCTCCACTCGCTGTTTCACATCTTGAAGGACACGTGCAAATCCCTCCAAATAGGGTGTAATTTGGGGCACGAAATTCTGCTGGGAGACGATAGCGCGAAGGTCGGTCTGCACGGCCAGCGGCGAACGCATCTCTCGTGCGAAAGTCAGATATGCTGCTGTCTGTCCCGTGCCCTGATTGTACGCGCTATTAAGAGCAAATCTCACCATTGGAAGAGCGAATGGCCATCGGCGATGCTCTGGCCCTACTAGAATGGCCAACTGCTTCTTTAATTCGCGGTTCTTACGTTCGGCGGGATTCGCCTCCGGATGGTATACCGGTATCAAACTTTGATGTACTCCAAGCACCAGCATGGTTTTCTGCATTACCGCCGAAACAAACTGACTGCCATTGTCAGAGATAACGCGACGTGGTAATCCATACCGCAGGAAAACTTCCTCAATGAGAACTTTCGCACACGACTCGGCAGTCGCATCACAGAGTGCAAACAGCTCGACCCACCGGCTGGCGGTGTCTTCTACGAGGAGAATCCACTTCTCTCCTTTATCTCCTTCAGGTAAGGGTCCAAATAAGTCCATTGCAAGCACTTCAAATCTTTGCTGTAGAACTGGGGTCTGAAGCAGACCTGCAGGCTTGAAGTTGGTGGCTTTATATTTCTGGCAAAGATCGCATGACTTAAGGTATTGGGCCACGAAAGTTTTCATATTCTTAAAATAATATCTTTCTTTGATCTTCCGCAGGGTTCGCTCTAAACCTAAGTGTCCAGCAGTAGGCGCGTCGTGAAGCTCTTTCATGAGCTCTGCCTGTAAAGACTCTGGAACAACTAACTGAGGTTCTTCGGAAACTCCGTCCGGATCACAGCGATACAAAACTCCTTGCGAAAGATAATATCCTCTATCAGTCCAGCGTACGGCTGCTTCTGGTTTATTAGGATCTTCAAAATCCGAAATGATTCTACTAATATCCGGATCGTCAAGCTGGGCCTTGCGAATATCTTCTGGCTTTCGTTGTGGTAAATCAACGACGACTGGACAAATGCTACAAGGGCTAGAGTTGGGTTCCTCAGAATCAGTATTCACTGGGCGGCTGAGCGTATCCGCGACCACATTAACTCTACCCGGTGTGTATTCGACTTCCAAATTATACGACTGAATTTTCATTGCCCAACGGGCTAACCGACCACTAGGGGTCTTCAGCGACAAGAGCCACTTCAACGGCTGATGATCCGTTGACACCCGTACCTGAGCACCTTCAAGGTATCCTCGGAATTTCTCTAATGACCAAACTACTGCCAGGGCTTCCCGTTCAGTGGTATGATAGTTGCGCTCTGCAGGGGTCAGCAATCGGCTAGCGTACTCTATCGGCCTCTCTTCACTATGACTCGCCCCCTGCATCAGCACTGCTCCTAGGGCGTACGCGCTAGCGTCCGTTCGGAGAACAAATGGCTGTTCAAAGTCGGGTTGACGCAGGATGGGGCTACTTGAGAGCCGTATCTTGAGTTCTTCGAAAGCTCCTCTTTCACGCTCCCCCCACTGCCAGCGTCGGTCCTTTTTAGTGAGGTTAGTTAAAGGGCGAGCAACTTCCGAAAAGTTTGGTATGAACTTGCGGAACCAAGAGCAAGTTTGTAAAAACGTCTTCAGTTCTTTGATGTTCGTCGGCGGCTTCATATCTACCACCGAGGTGACCTTCTCAGGGTCAGGCTCTATGCCTCGGGACGACACAACATGTCCCAGGTAAGTAATCTTGCCTCGCGCGAAGACACATTTACTTCTATTTGCTCTTAGGTTGAACAGACGAAGGCGTTCGAAGACCAGCTGAAGGTCTTTAAGGTGCTGATCTAGATTTGGAGATATCACGAGAATATCGTCCAAATAAGCGAGGACGCAAATATCTTTAAGACCAGACCTCATCCGATCGATGAGACGCTGAAATGTAGCCGGCGCGTTTTTCAAACCGAACGGCATACGACGGAACTGGAACGTGCCAAATGGAGTGGTGAACGCAGTCTTATGACGGTCTTCTGGAGCTACAGTCGTCTGCCAATAACCTGCTTTTAAATCAATTGTGGACATGATGCAATCAGGTTTGGTACTCTGCAGCAACTCGTCAATTACCGGCAGCGGATACTTATCAGTCCGTGTCACGCTATTAAGCTTACGGTAGTCGACACAAAATCTGATCTCGCCGTTTTTCTTTGGTATCAACACCACAGGCGAGGCCCATTCCGACTCAGCGTCTTCAATGATACCATCTTCAAGCATTTTCTCAATCTCTCTCTTTATTATTTCTTTCTTGGCGGGAGAAACTCTATAAGGCGGACTGGCAATAGGTGCGGCATCTCCTGTATCGATGCGGTGCACAGCAAACTGTGTAGGCCCTCCCCCTGGCGCAAAAATATCCTCGTGGACATTCAGGAGGTTGGACAGACGCTCTCGTTCATCCGAAACAAGACGGGAACCCTCGTCCTCACGAAGACCCACAGAAGAACAAGCAAGCGAATTTACTGCACTAGATTCGAAACTAATGGGCATAGGCGTCCTATCACCTCTCAGAAACCATATACAACGGTTGAAATCTAACACCAAGCCAGCGTCCTGTATAAAGTTCATGCCTAATAAACTCTCTGTTGCGTTCGGCAACATAATAAAACTAACAGTCAGCACCACCGCTCGTACCGTTACATTAACGTGCGCTATTTCAACAATTTGCGCACACATTCGTCCGTCTGCATATTTTAACTCTGAAAAAACTTTATCAAACACATATCCGTGCTTTACTAAATGCGACCGTAATGACGTGCTACCGATACAATGTTTAGCACCAGTGTCAACAAGCACTTTACCAACTTCACCATAAATTTCGACATTTATTACGGGACGCACACGCGAATCAATCGTATTAACACTCGCGGACACAGATTGGAACACGGAAGATACTACGGTTTTCTTTTCTCTGCACGTAGGACAGTTGGAGCGGATCACTCCGGGCGCTCCACACCCGAAGCACGTGACTGCAGCCGCAAGCGGCTCCCGCTGCGACGCGGTGTCCTTGCTGGTAGACGCGGTAGCCTTCTGTTTGGCAAGCCGCTGACAATCCTCCTTCGTGTGTCCAAACTGTTTGCAATAATTGCATTTTGCTCGAGGCTTAGTTGCAACGGGCGCGGTCGGCGACCGCGGAAGCGATGCAGCAGTGGACGTCGATGGCGGCGCGTGCTTCACTACGGGTTTAGTGTCTACTGTAACCCGTGGTTTACTTTCGTCGTAAATCTCTTCGACGCGGCGTGCTTCAGCCAGAAGCTCTGCGAAAGTAGCAAAAGCGGAGCGCGGAACCCTTTCACGGATACGTCGGTGCAGCAATCCATATGTCATGTCTAGTTGCACAGCTTCTTTAAGAGAATCAGGTGGAAGCTGGGCGATCAGCGCTCTAATATGACAGACGAACAAGTCCGTCGGTTCGTCTTCTCTTTGTTCTCGTGCGAACATATGCCTATATATCTTAGATGGCGGTAAACGCGGTCCAAACGTCTGTTTCAGCGACTCTATAGCGGCTTGCCAGGTGGTGGTGGTATCTTTTACACCTTGCCACCAGGTGGCTGCGAGACCCGTCAATAACATAGGCAACCCGCGAAGCGCGTTATTATCGTCTACTCGAACACATTCCTTGTACGTTTCTATGGCATCAATAAAAGCGAGGACGTTGCTTGACTTCTCACCGTCGAATCGAGCAGTACATTTGGCAAAGTGGCCATGAAAAGATGGTAGTGGCGTACTTACAGGCTCGCTGCGACTTAACCTGTTTATCAGCAACAGTATCTGCTCGGTCGTCATCATAATGGGAGCGGCTGCAGCACCAGCAGCAGGCTGCGGATCCACCGTCACCGCCTCAGCGGGACAGGTGTCGGCGCCGCTCGGAGCTAGGTCCGGCGCGGGCGCTGGCGGCGGAGGCGCCACATCCACAGACGGGGCACCCGATGACGCTGGGCTTGTGGTACGCGATCTCGTTAACACCATCGTACAAATAGTCCACAACTCGCGATAAAACCAGAAATGCGGTAAGTTAGGTACCGTAGGATTTTACGTAAATACTAAAATGTTCGCAATCACACGATAGGTACACAATAGTCACTGAATAGTTCGCGACGCGTACAAAACGAAAGAGAGCCTCACGATTAGGTATTCTAGGTTCTATCCTAGCTCTACGTACGCGAATAAACAGTTCACACAAGATAGTTTTCTAGAATTCAAATAAAGTTCACTAATGAAATTAATAAAGTCACAATAGTTTACAGTTCGACGTACATCGTTTCAAATCACAATGTTTGTCACACACAATTGTTTAAAGTCCAGTATTTTACTTAAATACAATATAGAAATCTAGGTTCAGATATTCGTCACCTGTAACAAAACCTAGATAGACAACACGCGGACTTCCTAAACCAATCAAATCACTCACGTCCGTAGAATAACCTAGGTTCAGGCATTATGTACCCGGAACAAAACCTAGTTACCACGTGTTACTGTCCAATCAAAAAACACTATTTAAGTCCGTAAGATAACCTAGGTTCAGGTATTACGTACCCGAAACAAAACCTAGTTACCACGTGTTTACTGTACGACGAAAAACACACTTTAGGTCCGCTGGATAGCCTAGGTTCAGGTATTACGTACCTGGAACAAAACCTAGCTATTACGTGTTCACTGTCCGACAAAAACACACACTTTAGGTCCGCTGGATAGCCTAGGTTCAGGTATTACGTACCTGGAACGAAACCTAGCTATTACGTGTTCACTGTCCGACAAAAACACACACTAACGGTCCGCTGGATAGCCTAGGTTCAGGTATTACGTACCTGGAACAAAACCTAGCTATTACGTGTTCACTGTCCAACAAAAACACACCCTAACGGTCCGCTGGATAGCCTAGGTTCAGGTATTACGTACCTGGAACAAAACCTAGCTATTACGTGTTCACTGTCCGACAAAAACACACACTATAGGTCCGCTGGATAGCCTAGGTTCAGGTATTACGTACCTGGAACGAAACCTAGCTATTACGTCCGCAGCGAAACATCGACAGTGTCCAATATCCAGCACACAGATCTTGCACAAGCACTAAACTCACTCGCGCGATTCCCGGAATTGCGCAATTACACACACACGCACCTTATTTTCAAGAATGTTCTGCTCCACGTTAGGCTGCCAGTTATAGGAAGGTGTGTGTGTTAATTTGGAATTTAAACTCAGAGTCAGATAATAAGGGCGTTTAATTACTCTGAACAACCGAGGCACAGTGCACACTAGAAAAATAACCGACCTAGTCTACGTCCGCAGTCGGCTCGGCGCGCGGCCACGCGCGCGCATACATGTACACTACTCGGACTCGCGCATGCCCTGGTAACTTAGAACATTTTTTTATTATTGCGAAATGCGACATCTATCCGCCAAGCCAGGAACTTTTTATTGCAATGTTACCACGTTTTTTGCTTGTAAAATATGGTAGTTTTCATCAATTGTTAGTTTTGCTATTTTTCCTTAATTACTCTTGCTTAATAAAAAAAATATGAATTTATAACCAAGCAGAATTTATTTATAAAACATTTTTTATTCTAAGTGCTATTTTTACGGTGAGAGAATCTTAATAAGTAGTTTTCTAATTCCAAACGTCAGCAACACTAAGTTTGAACGTCACAATTTTTTTCTGCTGGTGTAGTGCGGGTAGTGTGTTTACATGCTTGTGCGCAATTATTTAGCATTTTTTGGGGTTTTTGTGCTATAACATCAGTTTATAAACTAATATATGTTTGAGTTGAGCTTCAGTTCCTCCATATATTCCAGAAATACCGAAATTGCAGTAGGTATAGACTGTACTTTGTGACATACATGTAGATAGGCCTTCCTTAGGGAGTTTGGACCATTTATCTCAGTGTATCATCATCTGATATATCAAATCCTGAGAAAGAAATCCTGGCAAAGTTTGGGAATTGGATCAAGAGCATTGGATGTGGTATTGCGAGTCTGGATATCAACATTGTCTACAAAACTCATAAAATCTGTCGTCGACACTTTAAAAATAAAACACATGGAACATCATAATTTTGTATTATTTCCTGAATCTCTGTTCCTAACTAAATATTATTTTGACCATTAATTCAAGAAATATTAAATGTACTGTTCAACCGATTTATATGAGGAATTATCTACTTTATCACAGAAAATCTAGTAGGCATTTTCCTCATACAAATTGGTCGATCAGTGCATATTTGATTTGACATTTCGTGAACTAAGAGCCTAACTATAGCTACGTAGTTATAGATATATTTCAATTAGTTCTTGGCTTGGCGTCCAGATGTCGCTCAACGCTAAGAAATCATGAACCTGACAGTTGCCAGTCTATATTGTATATTGGTCTATGGACTCGCGGCTCGGACTCGTTACGCCATGCGACCGCGCGGCGCTCGCGCGGTCCCCCCTCCCGCTGCCCCGAAGGCGGGCCGATCGCCGAATCGGCTGCGGAGATTGCCGAGAGTTAGGAGCGGTGGCGCGAGTCTGTTTCGCGCGTTTTAGGCACGCTACAATACATACATTACCACCATTGTCTTTGCCTTTACCAAAGAAATTACAGCTTTTGCCAAAATCCACAACAAAGCCGTTGCCTAAGAAAAGAAGGCTGTCGAAAAATTATTACGATAATGAAGAAGAGATTTTAAACATTTTAGAAGACAATTGATTATGGATCTCTAATTGTTATCTCTTAAAAATGTTTTGTTTCATAATTATTTTAAAAAGTGAAATATTATTATTTAAGTAAAAGTAATAAGTACGACTGATTCAGCAAAGTTTGATCTCTAATTGTTATCCTTTAAATGTTTATTAAATATTTTAATATTAAACTTTTATTATGTAGTAATTTTTAAAATTATTTGTGCCAGCCCTTGGCATTTTCCCAATTTACCCCTGTCTTGTCCCTATTGACCCCAACGGCGGGGTGACTAGGGATTGACTCATTTTTTATTATTTTTTAAAAAACTATTAAAATAAATTAATACAAGGCTCTGGAATCTTGTAGTTTGAGCCACCGGAACAATAATAATGTCTTCTTTGTAAAAATATAACAGCTCTATAGTAGTCAAAAAGGGCCACGAAGTTGCGAATCGTCCCTATTCACCCCGTTTTACGGTAGTTAATTTAAAAAAACATTTAAATTGAAATAAAACAAATTTCGGAAAAACATTTCCGAAATTTGTTGTTGTTGACGTTTCATCCGCGAAAGTTGTTTTATTGCAATAATTATTTACAGATGTAAAATATTTGACGTCACCCTAGGACGCGGGATGTATGAAGATCAAAACTTGACCAAACACCACTTGTGTTCAGTTGTTTTTAAAACTTTTGACATGTTGACGAATCGGGAATGTGACATAAAGTGAAGTAGCCATTATGACCCCCATAGAAACCATCGAATCGAAAAGAAGTAGTGGATAATTTCCTATAACGACAGATAAGTCACAAGTCTGTCGGTCTACGTGCAACAGTTCGCATACTACTCTGATGTTTTATCCAGTCATTCTGTTGGTGTTCCCGATCTCAAATCATCGTACCTACAGTTTAAAATTGCCATAATTTACCTAAACGAATAAACCACCTTACTATAGTCTTCAAAGACGGAATATGATGATCGCATTAACCACTAATTTCTTCAAACATTGTGGTTTTTGTTAATCTACGCATAACGTTTTCGCGTGGATATTAAGTCAGTCATAATGAAATATTCTAAAATTTCACAAAAGTGATACTGAAGAAAATCGCAAAGCAACGTCTGTATCATGACTATCGTGCATAACTTTCGCCACGAGTATGAAGATGGCGTTAAAGTTTGGGTGGAATAATCGAAAGGCACATTCCAATGAATTTTGTAGCTTGAACTGAAAAACAGCCCTTCTCAGGTGACAATGTCTGCATGTATGTAGTTAGTATAGTCTATTTTTTCCTTCTCTGTCTCTTTACACACTGTGTGACCTACGTTTCTTATCCCACTCTTCTGTCGCATGTTTGCTGGGAGAAATTTCTATTGACATAAGCAGTACCTTTGTGCTCTTGATTTTGTACAAAATTTTCTTTTTTTTAAATAATGTATCCAATTATTATATATATAAGTACCTAACTGGTTTATAATAAGAACCGATAACCACTCTAGGACTCTAGGGAGTTCTGAAGTTTAGAGGGAAGTATGAAAAACTCGCGGGCAAAGTCGCGAGCGAAGTCGCAGGCGATGTGCTGGTAAATTATGAAATGGCAGTTGCTTCAATTTACAATAGGTAGTTAAGAAAATACTTCGCCAGGCTGCCTCATAACTCATAACAGTACCTGAACAGAGTTTTAGCAAAATAGCTGACAAAATAGCCTCTAATTGCTATTCATTTGAGATTTTCAAAAACCTACTGTGGGGTTTAGAAGAAGGTAAGTCTCAGTCTGCATCTTTCTGTACTTCTACTACTTCTTTGACCCCTCAATAGCTTTTTTACATGGTTTACACTGATAGAAAAAGTGATAAACTAGGAAAAGTTATCTCAATATATTTTTGACAATGCAAAGCCAGCATAGGTCGCTAATATTGATATAAACTACCTAATTTACTTACAGACGTAAAATTTTTGTTTGTAGGCAGTTATCTCTTATTTAATGCCACTTAAAATTACAGAGACAAGCAAGGTTCCTGTAACACATGTCATGGAAACAAAACCATAACAACAAAAAATAAAGATAAGTGTTTCTAAGGGGTTGGCAAGATTGTTTCAGTCTGATAAAGTGCAACTTTAAAAATGTAAAACAGAAATGTTACATGTTTCAAATGAACCATTATTTTTCTGGCAAGTCAAACACTCTCATTGACAAACAATAATGTCACTGCAAAATTTTGCAATGGTCGTCCAGCTACACCAAATTCAGATTAACATTCCCAAAGTTTCATGTACAAACTATGCGTAACAACACAAAGTCTGTGTTGAATACTCTTTATTGTTTGTCACATACTTATTCAAACAAATCACCCAGCTATACCATAGAATCTCTAGCCGCAGTGGAATGCAAGTCTTGTCTGAATTTGGTAAAAACAAAATTGTGATGTACATAGAAACCCTACCAAGAACACAAAATTGCCTTAATATAACAGCCCATTATAATTATCCAATTATAAATAAACTTTAATAAGTTTATATCCCAACTTTCTTAACTTGTTAACAGAAAAATGAATTATGTTTAAGTACTTATACAAAACATACAAGGATATTTAACTGAACAGGCAAATAATAGCTTTATTGCTCAGACACTTCGAATATCTACAATCTGGTCAACTATGCATATACATACATAATGAAATCATATGGGATATGATAAGGTCAAAGATGAGTAAAGCACACGGGCCGCATGCACTAACCAACCTACGCAAGCTCATTAATAAAACAAATATTTAGGTACCATTAACAACCCATAAACATAAAAATACAAAACTTCAATTCATAAAAGTAACAACAAAGAGCAATGCAATCAACAATCGTTTTCACCGCCTGTTCTAATTTTTTTTTAAAACTTACCGCGGTCTTAGGCCATCGGCTACTTTCAGAACTGCAATCACAGGATCGTTGATGCAGCAAAACACTAAATTAAATTACACTTCAACAGATATAACACGCATTCAGAGTAATGTTAAACTTTATTTTTGTAAACAATTCGGCTCAAAACGCTAGACAGCTGACAAACACTAACGTAACACATCAACCTGCCAAGAAAGCAACAACGCGAATAAATAAAATATAAGGAGCGTGTGGGGGGAAACTAGCCAAAGTTTTAAATAAACGTCAACGTCACCGTGACAGTGACTTCTATGTGTAGTGTTGGACAATGTGAATTTGATCGATATTTATAATTAAAAAAACATTACTAGTGTGCAGTACCGCCGAACCTAGTCACATTAATTTTAAAATATTTTAGAGCTACGTCATGTGGAATAATAAATCAAGAATACAGTCTGTCAAGAAAGTCATGAAAAAAAGGGAGGGCGCCGTCAACAATTTACATAGTATCCCTCTAAAGTTCGACTAAATGGTGTTGATCCTTTTTTTTTTTCAATAAAAAAACGATTTTTTACTATAAAACAAAGAAAACTGATTTAGTTTTATGTAATTATGTTTTTATTACTTTTAATTAAAATTAACCTTTAAGATGCCTTCATTCTTCATGCCTTGAATGAAGGTGCCAAATTGTGCTTTCGCAAAAACCTAATATCAATAAACACATTTTTAATAACAAATACCGTAATCCTAACAAAAAAACACACACACCTTTGTGTGTGTTTTTTTGTTAGGATCAAAACAGTTGAGAGGCAATACAATAAATCGTAGGTCAATTTCATAACCTCAACGAAATATAAACAATGATGAAAATTTAAGTTTAATTTATTTTAAACTTAAAAATAGAAGAGTATCCAGAGATTATATTTCCTTAACTGTGTTTTCATTAGAAATACGTTTATGTAGCGGTTAACTTTGCTGTTCGACCGTAAACATAGTCTTTGCTCATCCTAGAAGTCCCAAGAGGAAATTTGGCCATACACTTTTGAAAACATTAAATATGATGTGTCTCGCATCGCACCACTCTTATAAACTTTTTTTTAACGTAACGTATTTTTAAGTAGGGTGAAATTAACACTTTTACTGTTCATCATTTAGGTTCGTTGTGTATTTTTTTAATATCAACTATACCGAAAAGTCCTAGTAAGAGCACCCTAAAACACCCATCACTCACTCACCACTTTTTAGCGAAGTTATTTTTCTTGATCACTTAGGTTCAATAGACTCGGTGCTTTAGACTGTGTTTAGTATCTCAGTGGCTGAATTCAAGTTTTTGCAAAGGAAAAGCGTAATTTTTGAATTTCAATGAGATTGAAATCTTTCTCAAAATCATATAGGTAACCATTGAGGTATTTATATAATTTCGATAACTTCAATGTAGTTTGGAAAGGCTCAACACTAATTCATAACGTCATTCATTTGTCAAATAGCCTTAAACGTCAAACCTGTGTCATACAAAGACGGACAAAGCATAGACTATTAAAACCATAGGGCCGGACCGGGCGGCGCGGCCGTGTACCGAAAACACGCTTAGTTTGCGGTACCGAGCGCGAAGGGCAGATGCGGGCGTATTTTTTGTGTAATAATTTTATTATACTTACATATTCTATAATGATGCGCACAAACTGTTCTGTGTATGGATGTAATTCGACATCGAAATCCCAGGACTCCCCGCGACGAGAGGTTATATATAGTTCCTATGAAATATAGTTCAAATGAACACAAATGTTTATCAATGATTAACTACGCGTCAAATTATTCTGACGAACCAAAATAAAAATTGGTTTACTTACGTAAACGTGCATACCATACAATACTATGCATGATACCTTAGGTGGACTACAGGTACCTCCAGCTGATTTCGTTGAACACTGTACTAAACTGCAAGCCTGTTTTAGACAAAATTTCCACTCATTTGTTGGAAACAATATTTTAAATAGATTATTTGAAATATTATGTACTGTAGAATTTCAATCGGAGCCAAGTTCATGTTTTCCTCATTCTTTTCTTATCAGATTGTTCATTCGAATGCGAATACATTTTGTGCTTAACCAATTGAACATCCAAAAATAAAGTGTCTCGTAAATATTTAGCAGTGCAACATATGTAAATATATTTATGAATAAATAATTACATAAGATTTTAATCATCACAATAATTAATAGGGTTTAAATTAGTGGTAAAAATACCTCATGATTTGACTGATCTGCAGAAAGATACCTACGCGTGTTGAAACTTGGGTTGCCTTTGTTGAATCGGTACAGAAACGAAGGAATATTGGATCGAATTGTGACATGTGATGAAAAGTGGATTCCTTATGATAACCGTTAAAGAAAAATGCAATGGCTGACCACAGGTCAAACGCCACAACAACAACAGTGTCCTAACAAAACTTACCAATAGAAAGGTAATGGTAACTGTTTGGTGGCCTCAGCATGGTGTTATTCACTATGGTTTTCTCCGATCTGGTCAAGCAATAACGGCAGATGTAAATTGTGCCGAACTCCGAACAATGTTGGCGAAACTAGCAGTAAAACAGCCCCGACTCATGAATGACATCCATGACAACGCGAGACCTCATACAGCACGAGAAACCGTTTTGACCCTTCAGGAACTGCAGTTAGAAACCATTCGTCATCCTCCGTATTCGACAGACGTTGCTACAACGGACTACCATTTTTTTCGTGATTTGGACAATTATTTTCGTGACAAGAAGTTTTCTTCCCAGGAGGCAGTACAAAATGCTTTCAAATAGTTTGTGCAGTCTAGATCCTCAGAGTTCTATCGCAAAGGCATAAATGATCTTCCTATTAGATGGCAGCAATGTATAGTTAATAATGGTAACTATTTTAATTAAATACATTTGTTAAAAAGTAAAAATAAACAATTTCGATTTTCAGTACAAATCGGCTATTTCATACTTTAACCCCTAATTTTTGAATGTACTTAAATGAGTAAATGATCATCATAATACTAATAATCGTTGCATTTCCCATTTCGTGACAACCCTAAAAGTAATACCCGTGAGCGTAAGTACCTACCATAGAGTACAATGGTGCCTATGGGTGCCTACACTGGCGGCGCGCGGCGGCGCGGCATCGCGCGTTGTCAAAGGCGTTGTGCTACTGTAGGAAATATTGTAATACTGTGACGTTAGTCCGCTTTCAATTCTGACTGTTATCTTTGAGACTGGTAATTTAATAGTACCTAACTAATCTCTTTCTAAAATTCTGGAACACCCTGTTTACGTTTTTTATAAACTACCTATGTATTATACACATAAAACTCTTACCTAACACCACAGATGGCGACACCATCGATACCAATATTTTTGTAAGTGTAGGTACGGGGCGGGCGTGATCGACTGGACTGTAGGTGGCCGGGGTAGGTTATCCTATTCTTCAAAGTGGGTTGTATGGTGACAACCCACCTCGGTATAAATGATCCAGACGCGCTGACGCTCCGTCTATAAGCTACGGGCCATGAGGTTGCAACCCTTAGTTGTTTACTTGCTGTACTTGCCGTTATTGACACAAGATATAGGGATAGGTATTGAGGGCTTACCAAATAAAAACACTATTTAACTTGCTCACTATGCACTTAGCGATTTGAAGGGTGAAATTCGCGACTATATGATTCTACATTTAGTTATAAATTCAAAATGTCTTGCTAATGACTACAAATTCTATTAATTTTCTATGTTACTATTGTACGGCGCAACTATACCGTACCGACACCCAAAAAAATCACCGTGTGTGATGAACTTTATTAACAAGACTAGGTATATCTAGGCTTAGGTCTATATGAGTAGGGGTTGTCGTACCTCTACGGATAGCCCTCGGTATGCTCCATGCAGCGGAGACAAATTCACCCCTTCATCCCCCTCCATATAGGGGTGGGATGCCGAAAACTATACAAAACTATTATAGGCACGCAGCTATTACCTATTTGGGGTGAATTTACCGTAAAACTATGCTAGGAGGGCTATACAGCTATATGTATCTCTATAGATACGACAACCCTCTACAAAACTATATATGTGTCAACCCTGTCACTTGAAGGGTTCTAACTCTAGCTGTCTATAAGCGTATATATTTCGAGGGGATAAAGATAAACAGTTTTATTAAAACCATAATTACGGCTTTATGCCTTTACATACTATAGACATCTATATATCCCCTGATAGGGTTTTTCAAGGCGGTTCTATTTCAGACATTTAGAAGTCTAGAATCTAGACTTGCATTTTCGGGAAGGGAAGAGGGTAGTTGTATTTTTCTGTATACCTTCACCAGGGCTATTACCAAAAAACCATTGACCAATCACGTACCAGCACCCTCCTGCTCTGTGATTGGTCAGTGTCGCTTTAGCTATGCGACTACCTTTGACCTAAGTATTGTAGGTCTCAAATTACCAAGCCCTTTCTATTACCTATGTATGTCTGTCTATGTGTGTAAATGCCTTGTTACCTTATATACCTTGATTACCTTATATAACTCGATCACCTGGGTTACCGTGTGTTTACTGTTTATGTGTAAGGGATAGGATACCCTACCTAACTATATTCTATATATTTACGGAAAATAAAGGCTCCAAGGGCTTATATAATGCCTCTTGAGAGCAAACGACTGTAACGAATGTGTTTTATTTCACTATAACAAACTATATAGGTACCAACTATAACTACCTATAACTACCTATACTATGTAGTTGACACGCATCGTCGCGAACAGTAAGTAAGAAATAAATTAGTTAAATGATAATTTAATTACATTACATTTTATTTAATGGATGGGCGTTTTTCAAAAAAATGGTCGGTGACGAATTAGAATTCCACATAAATGAATTTTAACATTTAGCTTCAAAATGTAATGAAATTGATAAAATGTAGTATGAGCTGCATGAAAATAGTATTTTTTAAAGAAAACAATCATGAATTTTGAGAATAATTACAATTTTAACTAAATTCTGTTCTTAAGAAAGTCCATTACGTTACTTATTTTAAAATGGTTTTAAAGAAAACTAAAAGGAGTTCAGTATTTCTTAACTTTATTTATGAAATTTAAACACAATCAGTCTTCTAAAAAATATTGATTATTCAGCTTATTAAACCTAACAAAAAACGTTTTAACAAAGATATTCCTTACGCTACTTTTAGGTACCTTTTACTAACAAGTTTTCTTCTTAGAACGTCTAATATGAGAAATATATTTCAAAATGTTTAATTATAACAAATTATAAATCAATAATAAACTATACTCAGCAAAAACACACAAATTTCTTTGAGATCTATTAATTAATCTTAGAAAATAAATCACAGTAATAATAGGACAGTGACGTAAATGGAAGTCGAAATGACGTTTAAGAACTATAAGGCAACGTCTATATGACCCCGAATTATGACAAAATCATGGTAACTTGTACTTATCGTCTTAAACATAATATTACTAACTAGCAGTGCCTCGCGGTTTCACCCGCGTAGTTCCCGTTCCCGTGGGAATATGGGGATAAAATATAGCCTATAGCCTTCCTCGATAAATGGGCTATCTAACACTGAAAGATTTTTTCAAATCGGACCAGTAGTTCCTGAGATTAGCGCGTTCAAACAAACAAACAAACAAACAAACTCTTCAGCTTTATAATATTAGTATAGACTAGCTGTGCCCGCGACTTCGTTCGCGTGGTTGTCGAGAACAAAACAACGTCGTTTAGATAAGAGTATATCACCTTTTTGATGATTTAGATAAGAATCCTGACTTTGGTATAGTTGATTCCGTTAATGCTTCTCTATATACTATGTTAGCGGTAGAATTACCCGGAGCATATACAAAAAGGTTGTTTGGGTTGCTAACACGTGATAGAAAAACATAAAGTTGGAAGCTCAGCATTGAGCTGGGGAAAATTGTGATTTCTAACATTGAGCTGTTGCGTGTAATCGGATACAAAATAAATTTGGAGAAATTTGGGTTCATTTTCTGGCAGCAAAGATCCAATAAGGTGATAAACTTGACCTTGTACTTTGAAGGTTGGCATGAACGGTCCTTCCGTTATTTGTTTTGCCCCAAAGGAAGTCATTTGGAAAGCACTGTTATATAAACGAATATTATCCAAAAAATGTTTCGACTGGGGATGATCCCCATTCAGGAGACTTTTAAGTAAGTGTGGTGGATCTTGGAAATTTGGAAGAACAATTTTTCCATTTGAGCAGCACATTCCGTCTGTCTCTTTCCTCTATTTCAAAGCATGACAAAAATTACAAATTTCTCTCATGTCACCCACGGAAGTAAAGCCAGCATAATTAATTCTAGACGAATATGTGAACCCTGATTTTTCCCTATTGTCCCAAGGTAATAAAATATTTGCATCGTCATTTTCCATGGACTCATCAGCTCCGCTATTTGTTTCTCTATTCATATGGTATCGAGCTCGTTCTATTTCTAGGCGAGATTGACGTTGTTCTGCTGTTTCTGCTCGTCTTAGTTCATCTATTCTTTCCCTTTCAGATGCAAGATAACTTTCATCGTTTCTTTGTACACCTACATAGTTATGTCTAGCTATTTGTAATCGTTCTTCTCTTTGGGAGAGAGATTCAGACTCGCGCGAGAGAGCGTGTCGCTCTCGGTCAGATGACAGACGTGCTTTTCGTTCCTCGATACTCTCTTGAGAACGCAAAGTCGCGGTTCGAGTTCTTTGCGAACTTAAGCGCGACTCCCTTTCTGTGAAAGTCTCTGACTCGCGTGAGAGAGACTGGCGCTCCCGATCAGCAGACAGCCGAACTTCGCGTTCCTGGATACTCTCTTGAGAACGCAAAGTCGCGGTCCGAGTTCTTTGCGAACTTAAGCGCGACTCCCTTTCTGTGAAAATCTCTGACTCGCGTGAGAGAGACTGGCGCTCCCGATCAGCAGACAGCCGAACTTCGCGTTCCTGGATACTCTCTTGAGAACGCAAAGTCGCGGTCCGAGTTCTTTGCGAACTTAAGCGCGACTCCCTTTCTGTGAAAGTCTCTGACTCGCGTGAGAGAGACTGGCGCTCCCGATCAGCAGACAGCCGAACTTCGCGTTCCTGGATACTCTCTTGAGAACGCAAAGTCGCGGTCCGAGTTCTTTGCGAACTTAAGCGCGACTCCCTTTCTGTGAAAGTCTCTGACTCGCGTGAGAGAGACTGGCGCTCCCGATCAGCAGACAGCCGAACTTCTCGTTCCTGGATACTCTCTTGAGAACGCAAAGTCGCGGTCCGAGTTCTTTGCGAACTTAAGCGCGACTCCCTTTCTGTGAAAGTCTCTGACTCGCGTGAGAGAGACTGGCGCTCCCGATCAGCAGACAGCCGAACTTCGCGTTCCTGGATACTCTCTTGAGAACGCAAAGTCGCGGTCCGAGTTCTTTGCGAACTTAAGCGCGACTCCCTTTCTGTGAATGTCTCTGACTCACGTGAGAGAGACTGGCGCTCCCGATCAGCAGACAGCCGGACTTCGCGTTCCTGGATACTCTCTTGAGAACGCAAAGTCGCGGTCCGAGTTCTTTGCGAACTTAAGCGCGACTCCCTTTCTGTGAATGTCTCTGACTCACGTGAGAGAGAGTGCTGCTCCCGATCAGCAGACAGCCGGACATCGCGTTCCTGGATACTCTCTTGAGACCGCAAAGTCGCGGTCCGTGTTCTTTGTGAACTTAAACGTGACTCCCTTTCGGTGAACGTTTCCGATTCACGTAAAAGAGCGATGTGCTCTCGGTTAGCAGATAACCGTGCTTCACGATCTTCTTCCGATTCTTGAGACCTACAAAGTCTCATCCTTTTCGCATTTCGGGTACGCAGCGAAAGGTTATTTTTTTTCTATGAGGCATTTTCAAGGAAAATTAAAGCAATAAACACTTCGTCCTCAACTTTATTCACATCTTGGAAAACTCATTATACACACACTACCAAACATACACATACATATATACTCACACACTCACAAACATTCACACACATATACTCACACACTCACACAAATAATTGTGCAATAATATTTGGTATGGAAGAGCGGAATCTCCCAATACAGGCATTACCTGCTTAAAGGGAGGCTCCAATCACTAATTAAGTTCTTGCAAATATGTTGTAGAAATAAATTATTTTTGATTTTGAAACAAAACCAACAACACTTATGACTGAATAGCCTACAAACAAACTTAAAAGAACGGTGCGTCGAACAGTCTAGTGTGACAACGTATCGTCTGTTCGTGGTCGTGACTCAACGAATTGGCAACACTAACTTACTGTATAACGATTGGCACTATTGGATTCAAACTACGAAGTAAATAAAATACAATCTTTACTTCGCCCTTCAAACCAATGACCAAAGTTGACCAAACGAAACCAATAAGATAAGCCAATACTTTTTTTCGACCAATTTAGAAAATCGATAAACCAAGCAACCAAAGAACTTTTACGACACACGCAAGAACTTTTAAGACACCTAACGATACCCAATTAGCCTAGTAAACACAGTGGACGTCATTCTCGCGCGGAAAATCTTAACACCGCGATTCAGAAAATGACGTCATTTGCACAACGCCATCTATCGGATTTGGATTTCAACTATTTAGTTCTTTAGTTCTATTTTTAGTCTTCTATTGTCTTCTATTAGTTCTATTTTTAGTCATAAGATGTCGTTGCAAGTACTATACTGAATTGCGTAATAACGTAATATTTTACTTCTTGAACTCACTAAATTAATCATATCTTTTGATAGAGTGAACCGATTTCGATGAAACAAAAACTAAGTTAAACCTCAAGTTGCGTATAATTTTTGTATATAAACATTGTCAGCATTGAGTTCGTAGATTTTACGTGATGTGCGCACAAACAAACAGACAAACAGACAAACAGACAAACGGACAAACAGACAAAAATTTCAAAAATGATGGAAATGGGTTCTGTTACTTATCTTTTCACACGCTGGCTATTTTTTGTTTCAATTTCTTCAATGTACAAAAATGACTTTTCTACAGATTTATTATATGTATAGATATGTCATTTAAACTGTTACAAACAAAAAGTACGTAGTTAAAATCACTATTTTAAATCAATGAAAAATAAAAACAATATGGAAAAACGGTATCAGTCAACACTATTCATCAGTTCCAAGACAAATCGAAAAAAATATGTAGTCAAAAAAGGTTGTTCCGCTACATAACAGGCAAACCCAATTTTCTCTTTCTCAGTGAGCTCTTTAATCTTCTTTTGGTGTTTTTTTGTCTTAGTAACTCCTTCTTTTTAAATTCTTCATATTTTTCCGGGTTCTGTTTAATTTTTTCTCTGTACCGTTTTGACTTTTCTGCAGCCGTCAAGGGCATATTTAAGCCTAAAAGCAATAGTCAGTTATCATAATGCACCCCGTATGAAAAATATCAAATTTATGTGAAAAAGATGATATAGTTTTCAAAAATTTGCGTTGCGTGAAATTATTGTCAAAATATATGTGATAACTGTTTATCACATATATTTTGACGCTAAATTCACGCAAAAAATAAACATATTTTTCATTCAGGATAACATTAAAGTTGAAGAAATTACTGCATTTAGCAATAATTTCAACAATATAAAGTAATAACTATCGGCATTTTTCACTGTTATTTTTCTAATGTTATCCTAAATGGAGTGTTTTGAGCCGAAATACCTACTCGAATAAGTTTTTTTTTTAATTTACTCACGAAAAGTAGATAATAAACATTTCATTTACAAAATTCGAGTCTTTTATAATTATTTTATTTATGAGACCTTAGAAAACTAATCAAAACGATGACTTTATGAACCGACCTTTAGGATTCCATTACGTCACTTTTGAGTTCCATTCATGCTATAGTAGCGCTAATGGAGGTAACGTAACCACGCCGGTAAAATTTTCAAATGAATTTACTAATTAACTATCAAACTTTCGTTCAATCTAACTTAACATTTCAAATAACAATAAATTAACAGTTTAATAAAAAATAGAATGAAATACACATGAATACGTTACCTGGAGAAAAGCAGTATCGTTTGTGGAAATCTTTTGTTCACATGAGTCGAGACAACCACTTCGAGTACGTTTTGGTTTTGTTGGCGAACTGCCTGTCAAAAATTAGATATGACAGCCACCATAGACTAATAATGTTGCTATATTTGACAAAATGTATTGAATTGGTAGTAGTTTTTGTTGAAAGTCGTTGAAAATGCGGTCGCGTACGCGGAAATTCCATCATACGTTATTTTGCAGGACAACCCAAAATTTGATATTTTAAAATAATTTTCAACCGTAATACGTATATTTTAAGATTTAAAATTGAAGTTACGGTCACAAACGACCGGTAAAATTCAAAACGTTTGAATAATAATATAACACGACCATATTATGTGACTCTGAACTTGACACGGTAGGTGTAGGACATACCAAAAACATCGAGCTCATTTTGCTTATATTGACTTTATTTTTGATTTATAATAGATTCGTACCTTATTTTTATTTGATTTAGGAGATTACATGTTAACTTTATTACTAAAATAAATGCTATGTAGTAAAAACCTTTATAAAATTCCGTAATTTATTCTGAAAGTGGTCGGACACGGAGCTTTTTCAATGTACAACTTTTTTGGAAAACGCCCGGCATACGTCTTGTAATTATTTTTTTGTGCACTTTAAAAGCTGCGTAATAATTACGTACGCAACACAGTGAATTATTGATTTCTTATCTGAAGGACATGTATCGATGGTCATGAATAAAGATTATAAAAAAAAAAAATGATTTCTTATTGATTGTCAATGTCAAATCGGCAATCGCATAAAAAAGGCTTCTCGGCGACTGCTCTTTGCGTTTGTCTGCTTTTCTCATGGCTTTTCTTCGCGTAATGAATCGGACATCCAAGTTGGATGTCCGATTCATTGACATCCAAGTTTGGATTTGGAATTTTGGATGATCCAAGCATGGCAGAGAGGTAGACACTGCACTTGTATCGGCTATTACGTTCGTTTTATCTTTTATTTCAAATACAAGCAATCTCAAACAAAAGCAAGAAAAGCCCGACGACCATGAAGATGGTGGAAGAAAAAGGTTCATAGAAATCGTACCAGGTGACTAATAACTTTTCCAGTTTAATTGATATTTCTATTGCTATTACCTGTGTCAGTTGTTATCCCAAATTAAAAGTATGATTTTTAATTCCAGTCATTAAAATGGCATTTCCAGTGTTGCAGGTTTTTAGTCCCAAATAAATAGTGATGTGGTAAAATCGAGTTATATATGAATAGGTATATGTATATACATATTATAGCTATAAAGTTATAATATGTATATCCATATACCTATTCATTATATTGCAATGTTTAAGTAATTTATTTAATTTTTACAGATCATTTATATAAGAAAAATTTGTGGAACTCCTACATGAACCATCTGCAGAGTTCGATAACTTTTGCCGCATGATTTATGCTGATTTTGAGTTTCTTCTGCAGAAAATTACATGAATGATTTCCAAGATAGTATAAAGAAAGAAAGAAAAGAAAGAAAGAAAGAAAAATATTGATTCAGGACTCGCACATTAAACAAAGAAAATAAAAATAAATTAAATTAAAAGTATTATTAATTTTAAACTGTGCGAGGCCAAAAAAGGTCCCCATCTCAGCCATAAGATACTGACTTTAGAGAAGCTATACCAGCAAAATTTCATTTGCCATAATGCTACGATTTTTAGCATCTGGTGATTCTTACAAAAGCCTACACTACTTGTTTAAAGTATCTGTCCCTATGATATCAATAATCATTCATGAAGTTTGCCAACCTCTTAACAAAGTTCTAAAAGATCAAGTTCCTTAACTTGATATATATTTATTAACTTGATATATAGGTAAGTTGTAAAATAAAACACTGTTATTAATTATTTATTCAGATTTAATAAGCTCCATGTATTAAGTTGACTGGTATTCACTTATCATAATATTATAATTATTTAGTCTAAAAATAAAAATTACTTTGATGACTGAAAATCTTGAAAAGCTTTCACTAAAGCTTGGGTTATAATGTTGGGTTCCGATGGTGGAGGTGTGTTGACCTGGTCCGATATGATATTAATATTTTGGGAGGGTGCGTCTGCTTCTAGGGTGGATGATGGGCGACTCGGAATGAATTTGTATTCAGGAGACAGTGCATGAGGTGAATTAGCAGTGGACATTGATGAAGATCCAGAATATATATATCGAGGGGATGGTGTATGACGCGCATGTGAGCTTTGGTTGATTTTGTTTATAAACAACCCACCTATTTGGTACCTACATCATAATTTTTCGTTTATTAATTGGCAGTTCGCGTAGCTTTATAGCTAATAGCTTTTCGTATAAATTGCAATCGCCGTCTTCGCTAGCTGGTCTACATTCACTTCGCCTTTGTTTTAAAGGAAGCTTGCCATCTCTAACGAAGATATTGAAAAATATTTGTTTTTCCTATCAAAAAAGTGACAAAAGAAAAATTATTATGGAAAGAACTGACATTGATTGTGCTCGAGTGAATTACCTCCAAAAAAAAATCACAAATTGGGAGAAAGTGTTTCTAGACGAGACATGGCTAAACGCTAATCATACCGTATCCAAAGCTTGGAACCATGATACTGCACAATCAACCACCAAAGTACCCGAAGGCAAAGGTCAAAGATTAAAAGCATCACTCATGCTGGGACGTCATCTGGTTTTGTGCCTAGTTGCTTATTGGCATTCAAATCCACTAAAACTACTGAATACTACGAAGAAATGTATTTTGAAAAATTTAAGAAGTGGTTTTTAAAATTATTAAATAATTTGAAGGAACCACATTGCATTATTGTGGATAACACCCCATATCACTTGGTCCAAAAGCACAAGCCACCAACTTCGGCAAACAGAAAATTAGAAATCATTGCATGGCTTCAAGAAAAAGGAATAGAGGCCAATGAAAATTTGTTCAAAAAAGAGTTATTAAGACTCGTTGGTCTGCACAAACCTACTACAACGTATGTCTTAGATGATATAGCCCAGGAATAGAGTCATACCGTCATAAGACTACCACCGTACCACTGCCAGTATAATCCGATCGAGCTTATCCGGGCCCAAGTCAAAGGTTTGTTTGCTTAAATTTCAGGTAGTTAGGCACTTTTAAGTATTAACTAATGTATTATAAATTAATCTTAGTAAAAATATATTTTCTTATAAGGTTACGCTGCCAGACACAACACAACACCTCCTTCTATTCTAGGGTTTTGGTTTCCGCACTTAGTCCTAATATTGGACCATTGTGCGTGAGCCATGGCGGCCGTCATTCCAACCAGCCGACCTCCCTCCAGAAGCAGATCAGTCCACTCGTTCTGTTCAGCATTTCTGCAAGTGAGCTCGGTGTCCCCATTGTATGCCTTCGTATCTCGGCCACACCTGTGCAGTCAAGGAGCACATGCGACACCGTTTCCTCCTCCTCCATGCATGCTCTGCATAGAGGACTGTCTGTGATACCTATTGTGTGTAGGTGTTTGTTCAGTGAGCAGTGTCCGGTGATGGTCCCCGCCACCATTCGCAGGCTGCTTCTATCCATGCGCAGAAGGCGCCTGGTCAGTTTCCAGTCCAGGGTTGGCATAAACTCCTTGGACTGCCTGCAGCCAGATACCGAAGACCACCATCGTTCTGCTTGTGTGTGTGTGTGCTCTCGTAGCCATGTGCGTAGCTGGGTGAAAGGGAGTGGAACTATGGGTTCGGGTCCTACAGCCACCGTTCCGGATCCCCTTCTAGCCAGCTCATCGGCCGCATCGTTTCCTAGTGATCCGCTGTGTCCCTTTATCCACTGCAGCGTCGCGGTGTTGCGGTTACTCACCGTGACACGTTCTAGGGCGTTGTGGCATTCTTGTATGAGTTTCGAGGTAGTATAGTTCTTATCTATTGATTGTAGTACTGAGGCGCTGTCGGAGAGTATACGAATATGAGTATCCATAACTCTCCTAGCTTCTATGTCATGGACCGCCAGGATGATAACTACACATTCCGCCTGATAGACGGTGTTGAGCTTTCCTAGTGGTCTGGATATCTTAATATTGAGGTCGATGGAGTAATCTCCAGCTCCAGTTCCGGTGCTTGTTTTTGACCCATCAGTGTAAATTCTCAGCTCTTTGAGACCTGAGTGGTCTTGTGGTTCTTGTGTGAGCACTATGTGGTAGTGCTTTTGGAAATAGTGCATTTTTTTAGCCTTATCGTTGGATGATGTCATCATGGGTTGTCGTTTGACGGCATCTTTCATGATTCGAGTGTGTTTGATTCTAGAGTCTGTTCCTAAAGTGCCCAGCGTGCTAAGTCTGAAGGCCGCTAGGGCCGCCTCCTCTCGTACTATTAGGTGGAGAGGTGGTAGCCCCAGCATAGCCTGCAAAGCCGCAGTGGGTGCTGTTCTCATGCTGCTAGTGATTGCCACGCAGGCAAGTCGCTGCAACTTCTCAAGATCCTTTTGTGTCGTGCTCAAGTCGGTCCTGGGCCACCAGACTAGAGAGCCATTAAGTGATTATTGGTCTGATGACTGTGGTGTATAGCCAGTGAGTTGTATTGGGGCTAATGCCCCAATTTTTTCCTAGCATGCGTTTGCATTGCCACATGCATAGGCTGGCTTTTTTTGTGATGTATTCAGTGTGCTTTGCCCAGTTCAGCTGCTTGTCCAAATAGATACCCAGGTATTTGGTTCCAGTTGAGAGGCTTAGAGTAGTGCCGAAGAACCGTGGTAGTTCTAATGTCGGCAGTTTTCTCTTTTTGGTAAAGAGAACGAGTTCTGTTTTGGTGGGGTTCACTGTCAGCTGATATTCTTGACACCAGTCCTCTACTATTTTCAAGGCCTGGCGCATGAGGTTGCACAGCGTGTTTTCGTGTTTGCCATTTATTATTATGGTTATGTCATCTGCGTAGCCAACGGTAAAGTATCCTTTAACGTTGAGTTTTTTGAGTAAGCTATCTGCAATGAGGTTCCATAATAGTGGTGAAAGGACACCACCTTGGGGGCAGCCTTTTGCTACAATGGCCCTCTTTGTGTCATTTATGGTGACTTGTACAGCTCTTTGCTTGAGCATGTTTGTGATCCAGCCACTCAGGGTCGTGTTCACGCCATGCTTTCCAAGGGCTGTGTTGATGCTCTGGAACGTGGTTTTGTCAAAGGCGCCCTCGATGTCAATGAAGACAGCTAGTGAGGAGCATTTCTGGTCAAACGCGCATTCGATCTTTGAGACCACACCGTGCAGCGCAGACTCTGTTGATTTCCCCACGGAGTATGCGTGTTGTTGTCTGTGAAGCGGGTATTGGCGCAGGGGTCCATCCCGAATATATCTGTCACAGAGCCTCTCCAGGGTTTTCAGTAGGAAGGATGTTAGACTTATTGGTCTGTATGCTTTGGGTTGTGTATAGTCCGTTTTGCCAGGCTTTGGGATGAAAATTACTTTCACCTCACGCCATGACAGCGGTACGTATCAGTGCGCTATGCAAGCCTGGTAGATGTCTAGTAACCAAGGTGTTAGGGTGCTCTCTCCCCATTGTAATAGTGCTGGGAAGATGCCATCTAAACCTGCGGATTTGTACGGTTGGAACGTCTTTATGGCCCATGCTATACGTTCTTCTGTCACCAAGTTACGGGCTATAGACCAGTCTTGATCGTCAGGGGTCCGTCCCGATTCGCTCGCCCATTGTCTGTCCTCTAGGAGGTTACAGTCCGGGAAGTGCGTTTCGAGAAGAACCCTGCTGCTCTCTTGATCTCGTTTGTGTGTAAGTGTTATCGGTTTTTTTCAGAGTGCCCAGCGTGCGATCCTGTTCGGTTGATATGATCTTCCTTACACGTGTCGCTTCGCTGTTCGATTCAATGGATTCACAGAAATTCCGCCAGGCAGTTCTTCTGGCGGTTCTGATCTGTTTCTTGAAGATGTATTGGGTTACTTTGTATGTCTCCCAGTCTTCTGGGAGTCTCGTATTTTTTGCTCTGTAGAATTATTTTTTTTTTAAAAAACGTTGCCCCACTCTAGGAATTTTTCCTGTGTCGTGGGTGCGTTTACAAACATACAATGTCACATACACAAACAGACAGACCCGGAACAACTATCTGTAGGCCATACAAATGTTTGTTCCGTGCGGGAATCGAACCCACGACATGTAGCGCAGCAGCCAATCGCTCAACCACTACGCCAACCGTGTCGTCAAATTGTTTGCGTAGTGTACTTCTGAGTTTGTTAAGTTCGGCGTTCCACCAAGGGTTGCCCTTACCGTTGGTGTGTGGTGCCCTTAGTTTGCAGCACGAATGATATGCTTCGGTTATGTAGTCGGTTGGTTTTGTTACGGTGTTTTCTAGTTCTGTGAGATCCGTTATTGGAGCTTGGTGCTTTAGGTGCCTTGCTAGCAAGGAAGCCAGGAGGCGTTTAAAGTCGGGTATGTTTGTTCGGCGCGTATTACGCCTGGGTGCGGGTTTTTTTGTGTTGGCAATTAGTGTGAAGCGAATTCTCCTGTGGTCACAACACCTCCTTTCACGGCAAATAAAATGTTGCAGTTATTAAAAATTGCGGTCGACAATTATGTATCTACAGAAGACTGGAAGAAGGTGTTACCAAATGCAGAAAAATAATGGAAGAATATTGGGAGCGAGACATCCGATTTGATAATAATTTTGCGAACAAGAGTTTATATTGTCCGGTTGAGCAGTAACCAGCCTTAGTGTACTGAACTGCGAGTGGTCCATTCCAAAAAAAAAAACAAGAGTTTATAATAAACTTACAAGATTGTTCTAGCGATTCTGAAACTGGTTCAGATATGGATTTGGAGTGTAGGTACAGTCGGTGATAGCAATTAGCTGACCCCCCTAAAAATTACTCGATTTTACACCCTATGCTCATAACAAAGCGTTATTCAATATGTACGAGTCTATCAGACTAACACTACTCGTTGAACAGAAACAATAAATAATTTTGATACGCAAACTTGAGCTTTAAGAGGTTGATATTAGGTCATTTATTTATAACTGTTCACCTATTTTAATAAGTGGGTAGTTAGACGTCAATATGCGTATTCAACCAAAACTGCTATAGATATGACATTAGGAATATGGGGTAGAAGAATAAATTGAACAAGATATTCTATGCACAAATAGCAGTACGCGCGAACATTTTTACTTTGCCTTACTATATTGTAAAAAATCCACGCTTTTTTCCTTTTTATTAATTGTTATCAGTTTTGATAGTTTAATCGTCATGTCCAAGTTGAGTTGAGTGATTATTTAAAATACAAAATAATCTATTTGCTTGAGGAGAATGTTGGTATTAAAGCGATTGCTACGAAACTTAATATAGCGGTAAGTGTATTATTTTTTATGCTTCATTTATAATTATAGTTATTCCTTAATTCGTTAGTTGGCTTAAAAGCCGGTGAATGTAGAATAATAGAAAATTAACTATGTTTCATTATTGAGTCTAATTTGAGATCATTTATAGGTCTAATTTGATTTATATTATCTAAATTTATAAACGTATTTTTGCAAACTTAATCGATAAATTATGTTTACCTATTCGATACTAAAATTATGCTTATTGTGTTGTTTCAGAGAAATACAGTCAGATTGTGGCTAAAACGTTTGACGTGTGGTTTTAATATTCAAAAAGATCGTCCTGGACCAAAACCATTCATGAGTAATCATGAGAGGAAGTGATTGTTGTTGGATATGGTGCGCGGTATGCGGGACCGCTTGCAACAAGTAATAGAAAAAAATGGTGCTCCACTTCGCTATTAAAAGCATATATAAATGACTTGAGTAACCAGTGTTGGTCACAAACAATACTAACGTATGTCAGTGTGTGTGTTAAATTAACTATTGTTATAATTTTATAACTAAATATTTATAACTAAAATAACTACTCACAAAACAAATTGATATATAGTAGGTAGAACTTCGACGTATAATGGCGTTTTATTTAGTTAAATGATATTTAATGTGGTGATGTTATTGTTATGAAATAGAAATACATACCTATATTTCTAAATATTATAACATGCTGATTCACTACATTAAACTCAGTGCATTTAACAACGTTATTAGTAAAATAGTAAGTAGGTAAATATTATCATCTTCGTGTCGTCATCAATATCATTTATGTTATTCTTATAATATTTTTTTTTATAAAATATAATCGTTTTTACCATCATTTACGTTTTTTTATTTCTGCTCGTTTTTTTTTGTTGCTAAAGTTATAATTTATTATTTATAACTTAAAATAAATTTACTAAACAGAAACAAACGCGCCAATCACGCGGGTTACGAACTCACAACCTTGATTTGTCAGCTCACTACAGTCACCACTAGACCACTCGAAACATATTTAACATTTGCGAAATTACGTATTATATTACAAGTTAAAATAATATTCAAGATCATACCTACCTTAACACTGCGTGTTAAAGATCAAATTCGAATAACTATTTTATTGATCGTAGACGTTGAACCAGTTGTCTTACTGCTAACAAGCAAAAGGTTCAAATTCGTTTAATTTTTAGGGGGTCAGGTAATTGCTATCACCGACTGTACCTACTCCTTTAAGAGAATAAATGTGTTTTATATTAAATATTCGTTTAATGTAGTAACGTTTGTAATTATAATTTAGTAACGTTTGTAATTAAGTTAAACCCAATTATATGTTACATGAGCATCGATAATACTAAGAAACGTCGATAATTTCTGTCGACATTTTTTATATCCTGACATCCCTAGGAATATTAGTTTGACATTATGTCACAGAGATCAAGCTATCTTTTATGTAGTATAGTGACCGTATCGGTTTGATTGGTTAGCAAGGGGTCATCCTCTGTCTCTTCGTTTTCTTCATGTACAGCATTTTCTTGTGATTTCTGCAAATATAAAAACTATTAAAACACTGTTACTTACAGTTAATTTCTTTTCTTTTTACAGATACCCACAACGGCAGAAGGATGGCTTAAAATAGAAGAATGATATAGGGCCAAATTTCCACATTTCATATGTGCTTTGGATGGCAAGCATGTACTTATAGAGAACCCGTCTCATAGTGGAACAGAGTATTTCAATTACAAGATAACCTTTAGCATTAGTCAATATAAATTTATATTCGCAGACATAGGGGGCCAAGGAAGA
The DNA here is from genome assembly GCA_905332915.2 of Hecatera dysodea. Lineage (NCBI taxonomy): Eukaryota > Metazoa > Arthropoda > Insecta > Lepidoptera > Noctuidae > Hecatera > Hecatera dysodea. The sequence goes on along the minus strand of HG995286.1, from coordinate 14,513,549 downwards.
ATTAGTGACGGTGGAGTTTTTAACAATTCTTTATGGCTGATTTTTAAAATAAAAAGGCATTTTTATCGATACCACGATTGCACCTCCTTATTTATTGTAGGTATTATTTTGACGATTTGTATAACATATGTATACGTCATAAACAAATCAAATTCAAATATACTTTTATTTGTTTAGAAGTCGGTTGTTTTTTTTTCATCAAATGGACAGTTATATTTTTTATCTATTGACATGAATAAAAATCAAAAAGTATAAAAATAATAATCACTACTACTATATGTATAAGTATACATTTAAATTTAAAAAAAAAACAACTAACTAAAACCAAAAATAGTTAAAAGATGGCGTCGAAAAATTCCTCACCATCGCTGGCCACTGGTAATGTACCCAAAAGTCTGGCAGCATTACCACGCTGTATGGCAATGCTTATCCTAGGTCCAAAAGCCAGCCCTTGGGTCACGCGAAGTGTCAACTAACCGTTTTGACAAATCTTTATACAAAGGTGTGAGCACTTGGAACCCACGACCCGAGAGTTTCAACCCCAAACGGCTCGAAAATATAACTACCAACAAGGTTATTATATTTCTGCCACTTGAGGTTCTCCGCAGCCGCAGCGGCAGCGCCAGCACAGCACGATGAGCTAGGAAGATGGGATGTCGAAAGAGTATCGACACAACTAGCATCCCACACTAAAGGCCTACCCATCTTCCATGGAATTAACGACATGCCGTCTGATCTATTACAATCGTCGCGTGCCAGGCCATTAGGTTCTAATACAGCCGGAACGCCGAAGGTGACAAGAGCACGTCGTCACTCTGCAGAGTGGCTCGTCCCATCGTCTCTGGGACAATGGATAGTCGGGCGAATTTAGATTCGGGATATTCCTGACTAATTTCTCAGTGCCATGAACCGAGGATATGAATACGTAAACTGATACTAGTAATTTTGCGAACGCCAAGGGCCCCCATACGGATGGGAAGAGTAGCTTGAGCCCAAGCTCGGTCGTCCAAAGCCACATTTAAAAGAGAAGTCGTAGTATGACGGATGCTTTGGTCCATTTTTTCCAAAAGGAGAGGGTGCTTCCATAAGTGAGCACGAAGAAAGTGTGTTAATTTAGGACCAAAACAGCAGTATCGAATTAAGGTGATTGCCGAATGCATGTTAATTTGGAGTAATCTTTCCGAAATGTCATTGAAATTTTGTATTTTTTCGTCAACGAAATTGGGGAAGGATTGCTCAAAAATTGGAGACCCAAGGAGGTGAAGAGAGCTTTTTTCAATAAGTTTGATTTCTGGAGCTATTGCGTTAAAATTTCGGAAGTGTTAGTTGTCTGTCGGTACTGTCAGATAAGAATAGTAATATTTTTTGTAAAAAGTAGCTTTCGAATATAAAAGAATCGTTAACTCTTTCAGTCTTGGTGGTTAGTGTCACTAACCACCAATCCGTGCCATATAGCGACAATCGGTTGAATTATCATGAAAGTTCGAACCATGCTGCATGCATAGGTAGGTTAACTTTCCTTAAAATCCGCACAGGGCAGAGCGATAGGGAGTGTCAAAGTCTTGCAGACTAAAACCCACCCCTGTACCAATACCCTTTGCCCTCTAAGGGCTGCGGTAATTATTTTGAACGATACCTATAGAGGTAGGCAATTTGCTAATAGTATATTATGATACAAGTGAGCTAAGTAATTGCTCATTATACATAGGGCTGTGGGTTGCAGCCAGAGCCGAGCCGAGAGGTGGTAAATCAGGCGAGTGTCTAGTGAGCAAGTTGCTCACCGAGTTTCATACGCACCTTTTCAACACAATTGCGAGGGAAAAACAAACATGTATTGTAAAAATCGTTTTACCACACAGCAACAAACAATTTATGAGTAGTAGCATGTTTTTTTGCACGCGCCTATTTTGACCTCTAGAACCCCGCATACTCGTATCATATTACCGATGAACGTGCCGGGGCGGCACGCACAAAGAACGTTATGGCTACGGATGTATAGCGTCTATTTACACATGATTGGTTACATATAGGTAGCCATACAGCCTACTTCAAAATTATAATTTTAGTGATACAATGCAAATATTTTATAACAAATTATTGTGAATTATAAAAAATGTTTTTTCTTCTTAACTACGGGCACATTTATTTATTCCAAAGGTGTAAATGGATTTTCAGCGGTTTAATAGAACCTCTTAGTAGTTACAAAAAAATTTCAGTTAGATCTACTAGATTAACTTTGTGCCGTACTTCACTGAGGCTGTGGATACTTGGAAACTCATTTACCCGAATCTAAATTCGCCCGACTATTCATTGTCGGTCGAGAATGAAAATGATTAATTTTTATTGTTTATTTTTTTAACAATTAATTGAAATAAAAGATTATTAATTGAAAAAAAAGCTACAATAAATTATTTAATAATTAATTTACTCATACCAACATTTCCTCCAATATAAACTTCATATTTGTTATCAAAACTCTCATATCAAACATACTGCCAAATAACTTAAGAAACGTTATTTCCTCCCGGATGAAAATTTATCAGAGAATTGTTAAAATACTCTAGTAAATAATAAAAAAAAAATCAGCTAGCTGTAAGTCAAGGGAAAAGTCGTCAGCTGATAAGTTTCAGTAGGTCATAGATGCTGTTGCCTTTCAAGATACCAGCTGACTTTCCACTGAGATACAGCAAGCTGACATTAATTTTCATTCATAGTAGCATATAAACGATCACCAGGTAAATTTTTAGTTGAGAGGAAATCATTTAAAATATAATTTTTTTTTTCATGTTCCAGGAGCCAGCTGACGTATAATCCACCGTGGTATGGTCAGCTGACTATGTTTTTCTTTCAAAATACTACATAAACTATACTCTGATAAATTTTCAAATGAGAGGAAATGACTGAAAAATCTTTATTTTTCTCCATGTTTGGGAGGCTGCCACTGCCCATCCCACCCACGGAGTCGCAGCTGACGGTCGCGAGTATTCTTAGTATAAGTCCCTTATGCATCTTACGAAGTTTCGCTCGAGAAGAAATAATTGACCTTTTAATTGAAAATGTACCTGGCTCCTGGACAATTCTATTACCTATGTACTAGCTTTTAGCTTTTGCCTGCGACTTCTTCCGCGTGGAGTTCGGTTATATTGAAGCGTAACGTAGCGTAGGCGAGCACTAAGAAAAGAAGTAGAATTGCACGGACAAAGTTGCGGGCATAAGCTATTCGTTGCGCTTGGAACTTGAAGATCAATACAAAATATGTAGGCACCTAAGTATTTCTTCTGGTTTTGCCATTTTATTAATAAAAAAAAAATGGTTTGGTTGTTTATTTTCATTGTTTTTAATTTTTTTTTGTTCAGGTGTAATTTTTTGTTTAAATCTATTTTGTTTTAAGTAGGTAAGTATGTTTTTGTGCATTGTTTATGAAATACTTAGTTTTTGTTTTAGTAATCATCGACCCGATACCTAAACCATAAAAACGATACCTACTCATGTAGATTTTCAGAATTGTTCATCCCATTTTCCACCTTTTAGAGGTTGAATCCTTTATTGATATGGGTAGGTAGGTACATACTTCTGTGAAGTTTCGAATAATATTGTTTAACTAAACTTTGTTTCCCCATACAAACTTTCAATCCCTTTTTCATCCCCTTAGGGGTTGAATTTTTTGCGGAATTTGTTCGAAAGAGTCACCGCGGCCCTGGAACGCAAAGGGCACAAGCAGGAACACGGGTGGGTTTTAGTCAGTAAGAGTCTGACACTCCCTTCCGCTCCGCCCAGAGCGGGAGAAGTCATTTGATGATTTCCCATCCAAAAAAAAAAAAAAAAAAAAAAAGGGGTTGAATTTTTAAAAACCCGAGAACACTTAATCATTTATTTCTAATCGTTAACCTAAAAACAAAGTTTCAGGCTTCTAGCTCTAAAAATGACGGACTTCCATACAAAATTTTAACCCCTTTTTCACCCCCTTAGGAGGCGAATTTTTAAAAATCCTTTCTTAATTGTTGCCTGCGTCATTACTACTATCTGTATGTATGCCAAATTTCAGCGAAATCCGTTCTGTAGTTTCGGCTGTGCGTTGATAGATGAGTCACTCAGGTTTGCCTTTTATATATTACTAGCTGCTGCCCGCGACTTCGTCCCCGTGGAATCCCCGATTTTAAAACATTCTTTATCGCTGCTCCGCTCCTATTGTTTTAAGCGTGATGATATATAACCTAAAGCCTTCCTCGATAAATGGTCTATTCAACCCAAAAATATTTTTTTAATTCGAACCAGTAGTTCCTGAGATTAGCGCGTTCAAACAAACAAACAAACAAACTCTTCAGCTTTATAATATTAGTACTTATAGATTTAGATTAAATTAGATAGAAAGATAGATAGAAAGATAGACTACGAGTGTGTAATATTATTATGCACGTGTGTTATATTGTAGTTCGGTTTATGGCCCTAAGAACGAGTCAATAAGGCTCACTTTACGAGCAAGTGCGTAGAAAACTATATTAAAATACTTATCTGTTTTAAGCACGATTTTACAGATAGGTACTTCATAATAAGGACCAGTGAACCGAGTCCTTCACATTTCAAAAAGGAAATGAGAAAACACTTCTTAGTTCACAACCGATGCATGGAAAGCAAAATGTTGAAAATCATTCATTTATAACTTAACTGCATGCAGCTTTTCGCATCAATTTACCGCAATAATGTTTCGTTTATTTTGTTAAGAAGATTTTGTCAACGATGGTTATTATTTTGTTTTTAGATCCTTATCCTGTACCTACCTAATTATATTATTGGAAACTAACTTTACGTTGATTTGTGGGATAAATCTCTGATGTGTCTAAGGCTACGTTCTTATAAAGAAGAAACCGCCGCAGGGAGATAATAGCCAGTAAAGGAAAGTATCATGTGACTTTTATTTTTATACACACAGCTCTCCAAAACATAGATACTGACGAACAAGGTATTTGGTAGGTACCCATCTTGTATAGGTACCAAATACCTTGTTCGTCAAAAGTATTCGCATTTCCTTTACCTTTGGCAATGTATGCCAACACTGTGTACCTATAATAATTACGCTCTTGGGTAAAATAAGAAAGGCGGAAGATTAAAAGTGGTACAAGTAACAAAAACAAAAAAGGCCACTATAGGGACTGCCCATAGAAGAGAAAACTTAGAGCTTTAGTGTTAAAATTTTAAATTTCATAGTGTTTTAAATAATTAAAATTATCAACATCAACCTGGTTTTTACATCTATTGACACTCCGAGCAACAAATTATATGCGTGGTTATAATTATAGTTTTTTATTATTAAAATACTTATATTACGGGCTGTAAAAGATCATGACAAAATATAAATACAATTGAATTTAAATAACAATTAATATGCCATACTATTTATGAAAAGTAGGTAGGTATTTGTATTTACATAAATTTCAATGTACTTGATTTTTAACATAAATACGAGGATAAAATAATTTTCTACTAGGTATTTATTTATATATAAAGTTTGCATATTTATTTAGTACTCACTATTGTACCTACTGCACAATGATTCTACAATCAAAATTCAAAGAAACATTGAAGTTTTCCCTAAATACATTCAATTTTATTTATATGCATGGGTCATGAGCATGTCGGTGACTTGAACCCATAAGATTTTCACTTACCAAGAAGTACCCAACGCGGCTAAAGAAGTTTTCGGTTCCCTATCCATTAGCATAAAATTTTAAGACCTAATATAACTTAGCATAATGTTGTTTGGCATAATTATTTTTTCGCATAATATAATTACGCATAACAGCTCATGCATAATTTTTTTAAGCATTATGTCTGTAACCATAATAATGATTAGGCATAATATTTTAAAGCATAACCTTATTAAGCATAAAGTTCTAAATCATAACTTTTTTAAGCATAATATCCTAAATAAAATATTAATATATTATAACGTATTGAACAATTTTGTGAGTATTTTTTCGCTGTAGGAAGCAAGCATTGCAAGCATACAGCATGCAAGCAAGCATGCAGCATGCAAGCAAGCATGCAGCATGCAAGCAAGCATGCAGCATGCAAACAAGCATGCAGCATGCAAGCAAGCATGCAACATGCAAGCAAGCAGCATGCAGCAGGCAGGGTTTCTGTGACGGCTCCGGCGGCCCCACGCGTGCTAATCGTCGCAGACGGCTTTCGCTCACCGCCGCGGCTGAGGCTGGCCGGCGAAGCCGGCCAACAAGCCGAAGCTGCGGTGGTTTAGTTTTTTTTTTTGGTTTGGTTTAGTTTTAGTTTTCCCTAAATACATTCAATTTTATTTATATGCATGGGTCATGAGCATGTCGGTGACTTGAACCCATAAGATTTTCATTTACAAAGAAGTACCCAACGCGGCTAAAGAAGTTTTCGGGTCCCTATCCATTAGCATAAAATTTTAAGACCTAATATAACTTAGCATAATGTTGTTTGGCATAATTATTTTTTCGCATAATATAATTACGCATAACAGCTCATGCATAATTTTTTTTAGCATTATGTCTGTAACCATAATAATGATTAGGCATAATATTTTAAAGCATAACCTTATTAAGCATAAAGTTCTAAATCATAACTTTTTTAAGCATAATATCCTAAATAAAATATTAATATATTATAACGTATTGAACAATTTTGTGAGTATTTTTTCGCTGTAGGAAGCAAGCATTGCAAGCATACAGCATGCAAGCAAGCATGCAGCATGCAAGCAAGCATGCAGCATGCAAGCAAGCATGCAGCATGCAAGCAAGCATGCAGCATGCAAGCAAGCATGCAGCATGCAAGCAAGCATGCAGCATGCAAGCAAGCATGCAGCATGCAAGCAAGCATGCAGCATGCAAACAAGCATGCAGCATGCAAGCAAGCATGCAACATGCAAGCAAGCATGCAAGCAAGCAAGCAAGCAGCATGCAGCAGGCAGGGTTTCTGTGACGGCTCCGGCGCTGCGGCCCTCCGGCGGCCCCACGCGCCTACGCGATTTTAAATAACACTCTAGGGGTAGGACAAACAAGACTACGTGAAGTCGGTTTTGCAGCAATTCGGTTCTGTGACTAACTTTTGTTGCACAGCATATTAATTTTTTAACCAACAATATTATTTGATTGTTACAGGTACTATAGCTAATTGGTTTGCTCAGAATATTATGCTAATAGCCATTAGGCCTACTAACGTTATGCTAAAAGTCTTTAGGCCTACTAACGTTATGCGAATCAAATTTATGCCAAAACAAATTAGTCTTTAACATGATTATGCCAACATAAAATGTATGCCTAAAAAAATTATGCCAAAGTATTATTATGCCAAAACAAATTGTGCCAAAATCGTTATGCCGAAGTATATTAGGGCAAAAAACATTATGCGAAAAGAAGGGATCCCGAAGTTTTCACTTCAAAAATGTGTTTAATCGCTTGTCAGGTTAAGGTTGTGAATGTCGCATACAGAGATATGCAGAGGAGCGTTGTGAATATCGTGCGTAGAGTATAGAGTATGTATCTATCTGCTGTACCTACATATGTTAGATATAAGTGTTGTGGAAGAGATCATTGACAGTCATGTTTCTCACAGATCCTTTAGAACTGCTTGAAAATATTGGTATTCAGCAAGGGAAAAATGAGGATGCATGAGTGTTCATTACTTTTTACGAAATAAAAAACTACTCGGTATTTCACTCGCAAGTTAGTTCGACTGTACATTATGAGGGTACATCCACGTGCCACAAAACTAAACGACACGTGCTTAAGGGCACGCACACTTGAGATTAGGTACTACCTACTCTATAAATTAATCACTTTGCTTCACTTCTTCCTTGGATTAGTGGTCGTAATATGTCTTATGTAGATGCTAGAGAAATTAGTTTCAGTTACTGCAGTCCACTATTAATGTCAATGCACCGAAAAGCTTTGTGCCCAAATTCTCCCTCTTCTCGTTTCTCGTTCGTATTGCTCCACTGCTGTTTCCTAGTAAAGTTTAGTAGCTCGCCGCCTGATTCAAGACATTTGAATAAGATGGTACTGAACGTGGTAGTTTTTCCAGGTCTCGTTGAGTCTCATAGTCGCCATTGTTAATTCTGGTTTTTAAAATAATCTAGTGGTTGAGGTCGAGGAATAGTGACCAGTGATGGTATAAAGACAACATTCCGTGGAATAGGTACTGGAAGTTAGTTATTACTTTGTTCCATGGTGTCAATGTGTCATGTCATGGTTGAACAAAATAATAACACTTGTGATAAAATCAACCAAGAAAAAAAGACTCATTTATTTTCCCGAAATTTTTGTCTTTACGCAGAGGAGCCACTTTAACATCCCGAAATACAGAATATATCACACAATGCACCCTGATTGAACTGCATACGGTGGAAGTGCGGTACTTAAAGATATAACATTAAACACCATGAAATTGTCCACTACTGTACAGAAGAAATCCAATCTACAAACATCGTCATCGAAGATTGATGATCTGGGCCATTCACAATATCGCCGGTATATTGTCCACCCAAACATAAGCTGAAACAGGAAGATTACACAAAGTTCTTTTCTACCTTAGGAGATAGATTAATAGCTGGCGGTGATTATAATGCAAAACATCAATACTGGGGCTCACGTACTATAACTAGGAAAGGTAGGCAACTAGGTACTAATGACCATAGAATAATTAAAATTGGGTGTACTCTCGGCTGGAGATCCCACACACGGGCCTACGGATAGGAATAAAATACCAGACCTGCTAGACTTCTACGTTATAAAGGGCATAGCAAATAACTACCTTACAAGTAAAACAAGCACGGAACTCTCTTCTGACCATTTACCAGTGGAAGTAACGTTAAAAAGAATAATAGTAGAATCATCTACGCCATGCAAGCTACACAGAAATAAAACAAATTGGGAACTTTTTAGACAGCTGATAATTGAAAGTTTTAAATCTAAAAGTCCCCCTTAAGTATGACGCAGACATTTCAGAAGCCGTTGAACACTTCAACAATTGCATACAGCAGTCTGTTTGGTGTGCTACTCCAATTTCCGATGGTTCGCACGTGGTTCGCACCATAAACCAGATTGTCCTAAATCAATTCGTCAACTGTTAGCTGAAAAACGATAAGCTAGGAAAAAGTGGCAAAATACTCGCTATCCTAATGATAAAAAGCATCTTAAATACCTCCAAAAGCAACTTAAAACCCTACTGCAACATAATGAAGACCAATTCATTCAAACGGGTCTAGAAATTCTAGACGCTACAGCAGAAACAAATTATTCTCTTTGGAAATTTACAAAAAAACTTAAAAGTCCTGTCTCGAACCATTGTCATAGAAAAGTATGGACTGGAAATACCTACAAAAAAGGGTGCATACCTATAACTCATATTCTCGCATAAAATGGCTGCCATTGCTAGGGATGTATCAATCAAGGGACATAGGGTACGTGTTACTACAACGAGTATCGTTACAAAATACGAGTTTTACTAGTTATCACGTTTGGATCATACCTAATATTATGTAGTCCATTGTCTGTTATCAACTTCTGTTATCTATACAAATAAATAAAACTTAAGTATCTATTATAAAGAGACGCAGGAGTATTATGCTCCCCACCGAATGTGTCTCCACGTTGTCGTCGTGGTGGGGCTTGAGCGTCTCAATGATCTTGCGAGCTTTCCCGGTGTATTCCCGTTCGCCCCCTCGACTTCGTCCCCCGAGGGGGACGAACGGGAATTTACAAAAATAATATTTAATTTGTTCCCGATCGTCCCAATCCTAATTCAAGAGGGGACGAATGGGAATATGTTCTTCGATTAGTCGTGTATTCCCGTTCGTCCCCTCGACTTGAAATATAAGTCACTATTTTTGTAGTAACAGTTGCTTATGTGTATGGTGGCAAGATTTTACGTTTTACATTATGTAAGTAATTAGAAAAGTTTAGTCATTATTTTAACACATAAATAGGGTCAGTAAATTACTGCACAAATCTTTTTAGTGGGACGAATGGCACTAATCGAAGAACATATTCCCATTCGTCCCCTCTTGAATTAGGATTGGGACGATCGGGAACAAATTAAATATTATTTTTGCAAATTCCCGTTCGTCCCCCTAAGGGGACGAAGTCGAGGGGACGAACGGGAATACACCGCTTTCCCGGTAGAGCCACTCATGCCGGAAGGTCGCAAGTGAGGGATCAGACCAAGAGAGACACACACGCGAGGAATCCCGCTCGCTGCCTTCTGGTACGCGTCTGCTCATCAGACGTGGCTGTGAAGGCAGTGAGCGGGTGGGAGGAGAGGCCCTGTGATGGAGAAAGGACGGAGGAGTAAGGGACCGCACCCTCTAAAAGGAAAAATATGAAGAACACAGGCATTTGTAAAATGAGTCCCCAGGTGGGTCCCGACCGCTCAGCGGTCGGGGAATCCCACCCCGCTTCGGCGGGCTGCCCTCCGTACTCTGGGGTGGGCACCAAACGCCTTCCGTTTGCCAGTGGCAACACGAGCCGAGGAGGCTCCCAATCGTCGTCATCCGAGTCCGCTTCCTTTAAGGAGCTGATGGCGTACGATTGCGTAGTGGAGGGTTCGCCTGCGCGCCGGGGTGGTGCGGAGTCGGATTCCGGCTCCGCGCCAGACCTAGTAACGGTCAGCTCGGCGGGCTCTGAAGACGGAGGAAGGGGGGCCGCTGTGGAGGGCGTCAAGCTCGTCCGCAAGCGGCCCAGACGGGAGGACGACAAGGAGTCGTCCTCCGAGGGCGAGTTCGCCTCCGCCCGCAAAATCCCCACCGCTAGGCGGGGCAGGGGCTGTGAGGCAGGGAGGGGGCTGGCTCCCTCTATCCGGGAGGAGCGTCGGGCCGGGAGGTTGGTGGAGGAGGGGCGTCGCCCTGGAGGGAGCGGTCGCAGGGCTCCCTCTACTCTTCCTCCTCCTCTCGACTCTGACGACTCGGAGTCCCCGGGAGAGGATCCTCCCGCTGCCGAGGAGCAGAGGGCCCGGTTTGAGGAGGTAGTGGAGACCGCGATCCGCGTTGTGGCCTTCAAGAGGAAGCAATCCTCGAAGCGGGAGGCCATAAGCGCGGCCAAAGCCTCCATCCTGGCGGCAGCGGCGGCCAACGGGCCTGCCTGAAAGGAGGCGTCAGAGTTGCGGGCGGAGGTCGCCCGCCTCGCGGTCGTTACGGAGAATGAGTCGCTCCGGAGGAACCTGGCGAGGTTGGCCAGAGCGGCCTCTGTGGAGCCGCGAGGGGGACTGAGTCCGGCAGCGCCGGAGGGGGGCCAAGTGCTGAGCCAGGTACGGGACCTGGTGCGGCAGGAGCTGGTTCCCTTCCGGAGGCAGGTCTCCGTGTTGGAGGACATGGTCCGGCGCCCCCCGTTAGCGGCGACGCGGGGGCCCCCGGGACAGCAAAAGGCGGCTTCGTACGCGGCCGCCGTGGCTGCCAGCCCGGGAACGTCTGGCCAGGCGAAGGCGAAGGCCAAGGGCGGAGCCACGCCAGCGCCAGCACCTGTGGCGCCGGCGACTGCGACGCCGGCGACGACCAAGGCGGCCCCGGCGAAGAGGGGTAGGAGGAAGGCTGGAGGAGCGGCTAAGGCTAAGGCTGCGGCGCCAGTGGTGCCGCAGCCGCCCCCACCCCCACCCTCGGACCCTCCTGCGGCCGGGGCCGAGTGGCAGGTTGCTGGCCAGAAGCGGCAGGCGAAGAAGGCGGCCAAGAGTAAGGCCAAGAGGCAGCGGCGGAAGGCCAACGCCATTGCGGCGAGGCTTCGCGCCTCGAAATCCGCGGCTGTAGTGCTCAAACTGCAGCCGGAAGCGGAACAGAGGGGCGTAAGTTATCTCGCCGTATTGAAGCGGGCGAAGGAGGCGGTGAGCCTCCAAGAGCTGGGCATCAGCGGGGGCATCGGGGTCAGGAGGACCTTGACCGGTGCCCGGAAGCTCGAGCTCGCCGGAGCGGAGAGTGGCCCGTTCGCGGACGCCCTGGCCGAAAGGCTGAGGGCGGTCTTACCCGCGGACGAGGTCCGGGTGTCCAGGCCGACTAGGCGCATCGACATGCGCATAGTGGGCCTGGATGACTCCGTGACGGAGGAGGAAGTTGTGGCCGCCGTCGCTAGGACTGGGGGGTGCTCTGCCGAGCTCGCCAAGGCGGGCACCATCCGTCCTGACAACACGGGCATGCAAACCCTTGTGGTGAGCTGCCCCGTGACGGCGGCCAGAACTGTGTCGGAGGGCCGAAGGCTCTTGGTGGGATGGGTGTCTGCGCGGGTAAAACTGCTGGAACCCCAGACCTCTGAGGTGCTACCGCTGCCATGTGGGTAACCACACGGGAGCTATGTGCCCCTCGGAGATCGACCGCAGCGGACTCTGTTTCCGCTGTGGTCAGCCCGGTCATAAGGCCGGCTCGTGCCAGTCCACGCCGCACTGCGTTGCATGTGCGGCTGTTGGCAAGCTGGCCGAGCACTGGGCTGGGGGAAGGGCCTGCGCGCCATCCGCCCCGGCCAGGGGCAAGAGATCTGCCGCCACCGCCGCCTCTGCCGCCGCCGCGGCTTCCGTCGCCGCCACTGCCGCTTCTGCTGCGGGTGCTGCGACTCCCGGTACTCGGGAGGGGGCTGAAATGGAATGCCAGTAATGGTCCCATTGCGGCCTCCTCCAGAGACAAATCGGACGCTGTGCTATTGCGCAGTGGCTGGCCGTCCGATACCAGGTTGAGCCGACGACGCGTTGTGTTCCACGCGCGCCTCAAGGAGCCGTCAGCACCGAGGACGGGGCCCCATAGGGTCGGTGCCTGCTAGGGTTGCGGAATTTGTTCGAAAGAGTTACCGCGGCCCTGGAACGCATAGGGCACAAGAAGGATCACGGGTGGGTTTTAGTCGGTAAAAGTCTGACACTCCCTACCGCTCCACCCAGGGCGGGAGGGGTCATTTGATGATTTCCCAACCAAAAAAAAGGAGTATTATGTTGATGTTTCAGCGGCGGAACTAGTTTCGGAGACTATTACGGCAAGTCGGCAACGGTACAACACTATTTCATTATGACATATCTTTGTAAACAAACGAATGAATTGACAAATATAATAAAAAGGCCTGTTACATGGAAATTAACCCAAATATCAATACTTTAGCCATAAATTCGTGATCGTGTTACAATAGTATCATCGAATGTGTATTATTGTGAGTATTAATGCATGAAAACCGGCAATTAACCTGTGCAAAGGCAATTGTGATTGATTTTGATTCTTTCATGCACCACACTTCACAATACAACACTGTTTTCCAATGTTTACGTGTAGTTTTAAAGGTAAAATCCTCGTAATTTTCTCGCAAATATCAATAATACAAAAAATAAACAACCATTTGACAGCAAAACTACCATAAACTTGTCGCATAAGATGGCTGCTACGGCACTTACCAACAACTGCCTCTACGTCACGATAAAATGTTGCCATAATTAGCAACAACTTAAAATATAGTTGTCTCTTTTATCAAATAGGATTATCATACATAGAAAGAATGAGACATAACGATATTTCATCTTCTTAATCATATTTCACTCATATTTGAATAAGCAAATTAATGTATGTATAGAATAAAGCAGCATCTCCATGTTTTTCCTATCTCAATGTCTCGCCGATACATAAAGGAAACTCCGAATGGGCTTCATGCTGATGGGCAGTGATGCGGATAAAGCTACTACATTTGCTGAACATCTGATACAAGTTTGTCAACGAAATCCTGATACGGGTTCCTCTAAAATTCATGAAGTTGTTCGGTTATTAAATCAAACCCATCAACTAAAACAACATCAACTAAAACCCACTAACTAAAAAAATAAAAAAAAATAAAACGTTAAAAACTAGAACCTCCAATCACGAAATTCACGGGCTTCAGATCCTAAAAAGGTTCCGGGGTACGATCTCATCGCAGGTAAAATTCTAAGAGAACTACCAAAGCAAGGCATTCAATTTCTTACCTTTCTGTATAATGCTATCATACAAAGAGGTACATTTCCAGCACAATAGAAAGTAGCCCAAGTAATTATGGTTGCCAAACCCGGTAAAAATCCTGTTGAGGCACAATCATACAGACCTATAAGCTTGCTCGCCATACCATAAAAAATAGTGGAAATAATTATTCTACGTAGATTAACTCCAATAGTATAGTACTTGAGAAGTTGCTATTGCCGGATCATCAATTCGGATTCCGCCAGACGCCCGGGACCATACGAGTAGAACAAGTACACAGGGCTCCAAGTCTGCTATTTTTATAAATGTGTCATTCCAACACGATCCCATGTAAATTTTCTAAAAGTTCGTAATCTGCTATATTCATAATCGTCGTTCATTGGTCGGTCAATGGTCTCGTAATACTTTTTGATAACCGAGTTATAAGAAGCAATGACTGCACAATGACGTTCTGATGGTAGGTCACTGATCAAAGGAACTGTCAAAATTTTAGCAGATTACTGTATACGTCTGTGATTCATTTGTCATTATGTACGAGATTACCATTCTATGCCATTACTTTCAATGGTGTGTGTGTAGCGTGGCGTGTCTTGTAATAGCAGACTTGGGGCCCTGATTAGTAACACATATTAAAAAAACGTTCGAGTTAAAACAGTATAGTGCTGCAGCCTTCCTGGATATATCGCAAGCCTTTGACCGCGTGTGGCATGACGGACTGCTATACAAACTGAAAAACATTCTCCCTATCAACTTCTATAACGTCATAAAATTGTATATAAACAACAGGTTTCTTCGTAAAACAAGCGGACGAGACAACTTCCTTGAAAACCATACAAGCTAGAGTTCCGCAGGGTAGTGTGATGGGACCAACGCTGTACCTGCTCTTCACAGCTGACCTTCCAACGATTGAAGGACTAGTCACTGGCACATTTGCTGATGATACAGCTATTCTTGCGGCTGACACTTCACCAGAAATTGCTTCACATAAGCTCCAAACCAGCCTTGATCATATATCCAGATGGCTCAAAGACTGGCGTATAAAAGCGAGACAAAATCAGTCCAGGTGACTTTCACTAATAGACGAGGGACATGTCCTCCTGTCACTCTAAACGGGGTATGTCACCCCTATACCCACAAGAAGATTATGTAAAGTACCTCGGAATATATCTCGATAGGCGTCTTACCAGGAAAAAGCACATCTTTAAAAAACGTCTGGCTATGAGTCAACAACTGCTTTCAATGTACTGGCGATTAACAACAAATTGCTACTCTACAAATGCATAATTAAGCCCGTATGGACACATGGCCTCCAACTTTGGGGATCGGCAGCTAAATCGAACGTAGAAAATAGGTATTCAAAGATTTCCAGTCAAAAATGTTAAGAATGATAACTAACGCACCCTGGTATGTTTCGCATAATAGACTACATCACGATCTCTGCATCAAAACAATAACTAACTGAAGAAGTATCAGAAAGGACAAAGGCATACAAGAAGCATATTACAAACAACCCAAAAAAGCTAGCAGCAAATCTGATGGACAGCCAAACAGTCGCAAGGAGGCTATAAAGAAAGATCCCCCAGGACCTGAACGATTAAAGTAACTTTTGTGTAAGAATGGCTACTTCCCGTTATGTCACATTCCCGATTGGACAACATGTCAAAAGTTTTAAAAACAACTGAACGCTAGTGGCGTTTGGTCAAGATTTTGATCTTCATACATTCATTCCCGATTCGTCAACATTTGAAAATGCCTATATTCTTTCCCGTTTGGTCAACCTTTTGTTTGGAAAGTACAATCAGGAGCAAAAAGAAATGCCTCCGTTCATGTTCAACCTACTTACTAGCTTCCGCCCGCGGCTTCGCTCGCGTCAATAGTGTTTTTATTATCACACTTTCAGTTTCCTCTGGATCAGTATTGAGTTCGTGATACTAGCATATTATTACCCCGGTGAGCTCTTTGTATTTTGTTAATAAATTAGCTTTTATCTGCGACTTCGTCTGCGTGAACTTTAGAACTGGCTTTAACATTATGAAAGTTAATCCTATGGTTTCGCAATTCAGTAATTTCGGGTATTTGAGGCTGGGGCGTCATTTCCTCTTTTTGGCTTATTCTTTCTGGCTATTTTGCTTTTTCCTCGACTCCTAAGGGTCATAGATTGATGTTAAAAATGTATCCCAGCCCCAAGAAAAAAACACAAGTAAAGTATCCTGGTAGTTTTTAAGTTTTTAACACTCGTACTTCTAGCCCCGGCAATATATCTTCATGATTCTGGTATCCTGGTAGTTTTTGAGTCTTTGCCGATTACAATTCCAGCCCCGAAAATACTTTGACATTTCTAGTCTCCTGGTAGTTGTATTGTAAATCTTGACTACTTGGATTTTTTGCACTTCCGCAGTCTGATTCAATCTCAGTAGGGTTAGGAACTATCGGTTTTCAAAGTTAAATAGATGAAAGCTGCACATGGCAATCAAACCTATTGCCATGGTATATACCTATGCATGTAACGTATGTAATTTAGGATTTTACATATGCTAAGTAAGCAATATACCCCACCTTGGTAACTTTTGTAGTTGACTGTACCGTACGAAGAACTAGATCAAAAAAAGGGTGACAAAACGAGAATGGATGTATGAAAAACAAAATCTTGACCAAACGCCACTAGCGTTCAGTTGTTTTTAAAACTTTTGACATGTTGTCCAATCGGGAATGTGACATAACGGGAAGTAGCCGTAAGAATACCTATACGAAGTGGTCATTGTCATTTCGTGCAAATCCATAAATCACAAACCATATCGCTGAATATCTTGTAGATGATAGATTGCGATTAAAGATATTAAAAAAATATACATTTTCCCAGCTTTATTCTTGCAGCTTATCGAACAAGAACAGTTTCCAATTACCTGTTTTTTTTTTGGAATGTTAATTAGCCTATAGTACCTACCTAATCAGTTTATGTTAGAATAATAGGTACCCAGTGTAACAGTAGTTCCAGAGAATACGTCTTACTAACAAACAATTAACACTTCCTGGAATTAGATCCAGAAGGGTGGCTCTCATCTAACCCAGCTCGCATCGAATTGATCGAAATAAATTGGGTCCAATTACAGAAACCTGGGCGACTCGAAAGCTGATTATTTCAATTCAATTTACTTGATTGCATGCGTCTCGGACTCTCGGTGCTACCGTATCATTCAATCATTTCAATTCGATTGCAGGAGCTTATTAATTTTGAATTGTGAATGAACTAATAAGTGACTTGTGAGGATGATTACTGTATATGACTTAGGTATTGAGGATATTGCTGTTCATTCCATTCAGTGCGTACCTTATTCAATACGAGTGGTGGAAGCCTGTTTCGTGATGGTTGATTTTCCGAAATGTTTAGGTACCTATTTTAAATGTGGCGAATTTTTCGTTTACTGCGGAATTTGTTCGAAAGAGTCACCGCAGCAGTGCCGGTTCAGTCCAGGGTTTTAGTCAGTAAGAATCTGACTTCCACTCCACCTTGAGCGGAATAGTTATTTTCACTTCTGTAGCTCAAACATGTAGGTTTTGATGCCTGAAAACAGTGAGCAAAAAACGATATTGCTCACTGAGTGATTTTAAAAAGTAATAGGTAAACAAGAAATATTTTTTTTCAGAAAGCCGCGAATATCTTATTCAGCTTTGGGTTAATCATACAATTCGAAACATTCACATTAAGAGAGAGACAAACACAAGCCCTTTCTAAGTTCTGTTTTTGAATTCGATACCTATCAAAGACAAACACGTTCGAAAGAACAATGCCCACATATTAGAACAACCTTGGCCTACAGTGAACACTGATAAATAGTTTATGGAATTATAGTTTAAGTTATTATGAACACCTTCTAGTACATACCAGTTAAGAAAATAAGTCGCCATTTGGAAATAAAACAGTTTTTATTTTTTCAAAACATTCATTTTCTCACAGTCACAAACTCATTTTACACACTTTCAACCACTTTCGAATGGAAAGTATATCATTTGAACACAATAATTATTGATTTCAACGTTATTAACTCATTTTAACCTTATGAATAAAAGGAATCTTCTTTAAGTGTAAACTGCTATAGCTCCCTTTATACTTGTTTGACACTTTGACAGGCTGGGATTAAGCTTGAGTAGGTAGTTTAATGTCAAATCTATCATTTGTCAAAGGCTAATATGGCCATATTTAAAAAGAAATATCGATTAGTTGCATCGGATTTTGGTCTTTATCAATTTAATTTATATCTAACTACGGCAAAGCCAAACAGTGATTTTATCATTATAAGTATCTCTGGTCTGAGGTATTTATGAACATAATTGGTCTAAAAGTCGAGTGGGTTTCATTAAAAAAAACTAAAATGGCTGCCAGTTTTCTCAGATTAAAAAACTGAAACCTGACTAACGTTTAGTTTTTCCGTAATCGATTAGATTTATTAAATAATATATGAATTTAAATTAAATTGACCATAAAATGGCAACCCCAAACTTCACGTGAAAATAAAAGTTGCGTAATAATAAGTAAAATGACTTATTTATTTGATATGATCACGGCGTCTTAGTTTGAGATAAAGCTTTGATGGATAATTCCTATTTAAAATACTTATATCTTTGTGTTATATTTCTAAACGTGTCTGAGGTGGGCCATATCTGGGCATCCTTCTTTCGTACAAAAAAATGCATATTTATGTCTTTTAATGTAATTAATTGAATTTTTAAGTTATTGTTGTATTTAAACGAAAATATGTATTTACTGCAAATAAAACTGATATATAGACTAAATATTCATTTCTAGTTTCAATAATGTGAAGTAAGTACATACCTAGGTACCTAATATATTTTCCATATCTATACCTACTAGGTACTTATAATAGAAGAGAGGTCAATCCTGTACATTGAATATGTATATATTAAAAATTATATTGGAGGATGAATGGTGATCGATACTGATGCCAGAAGTGCAATTAGTAAATTTTTTGTCTGCCTGTCTGTATGCAAGCATGGGTCAAAAACTACTGAAGGGATTTTAACCAAACTTGGTACGATTGTAGTCCATAATCCTCGGCTGGTTAAAGGCTATATAACATAACGCTAAGACACAGGAGCTGAGCAGTGACGATAAATTTGAAGCGTCGGATGGAAATTTCAATTTTGGAGCTTTTATCCTCGCATACGTTGATCATACACCAAAAGTATGTATTACAAAGCTGATGGTCTTCCAAAGATCTACAAAAAAGTCGCTAAGTGTGTATATCTATCTTTTATAAATTAGCCACAATAATGTGTTTAATCGTACCTAAGGCTTTTCTTCAAAGTGTACCTATTATTAAATACTTACATATATATATTTATTGTACTTCACATAGATATATCTTTATCAACCTCCCATATTCATGAAGTCCACTTTAAATTTAAAAAATATATATATAAATCGGTTTACACACAAGATATTCCGTTTCCCTACCTTTACTTCGAACTAAACGTGACATTGGCTAAATGCACAAACCGTGCGAAGCCAAAAAAAAACACACACAAGATATTTATGAAATAGAACTTCCAAATCTCGCCGCGCCAGTAGAGCTGGTTCACATTAGGTCGGACCGACAGTTTTACCGGGCCGACACACGTATCGGATCCATATTGGCGTATGTATTTCAATAGCGCCGTTCACATATTATGGGCGACCCGACCAATCTATCGGAGCCGACACTTTTACCGGACGTTCAGCCCCGATTTCTGTCGGGTCGGCGTAATATTGGCGCGAGCAGTTTCGTCAACGTGTATGCAGAGAAAACACGTTTTAAATAAGGATGGCGATTATAAATACGAAACTTTTCGTCGTCCATCGTAAACAAAAGTTAACTTTAGTGACGATCTGGGCAGTAAAACGACCGTACCGTCAGTGGTGTTCACATTAGGTCGGGTCGACAGCGTCTAGTGTGAACAGCAACAACCGACAGTCGGTCGACAGTAAACTGTCGGTCCGACCTAATGTGAACCAGCTGTAAGGGTACGGTTGATTTTCGTTTAACGCGCGAAACGGCCATTTGGACTTGGGTTATTCAATGCAATGAGCTTATCAGACAAGTGCTCGAGGACTCGATGAACAAATACAATAATAATACAAAAACGCAAATTTAATCTTTATACCGTTAGCGGTAGGTTATATTTTATTACTACCGTAAAATGCTGCAACTTTGCCTGGATTTTGACGTTTTTTGTTCATATCTCTGGACCTATTTGTTTTTATAGAGTTCAGTGAGTTTAAATTGAAAAACAGACCTTATGGCTTACAAAATAGGATGCAAACATTTTAAAGGAATGCGGCATTTCCAAATTAAAAATAATAGACGAGGGACATGTCCTCCTGTCACTCTAAACGGGGTATGTCACCCCTATACCCACAAGAAGATTATGTAAAGTACCTCGGAATATATCTCGATAGGCGTCTTACCAGGAAAAAGCACATCTTTAAAAAACGTCTGGCTATGAGTCAACAACTGCTTTCAATGTACTGGCGATTAACAACAAATTGCTACTCTACAAATGCATAATTAAGCCCGTATGGACACATGGCCTCCAACTTTGGGGATCGGCAGCTAAATCGAACGTAGAAAATAGGTATTCAAAGATTTCCAGTCAAAAATGTTAAGAATGATAACTAACGCACCCTGGTATGTTTCGCATAATAGACTACATCACGATCTCTGCATCAAAACAATAACTAACTGAAGAAGTATCAGAAAGGACAAAGGCATACAAGAAGCATATTACAAACAACCCAAAAAAGCTAGCAGCAAATCTGATGGACAGCCAAACAGTCGCAAGGAGGCTATAAAGAAAGATCCCCCAGGACCTGAACGATTAAAGTAACTTTTGTGTAAGAATGGCTACTTCCCGTTATGTCACATTCCCGATTGGACAACATGTCAAAAGTTTTAAAAACAACTGAACGCTAGTGGCGTTTGGTCAAGATTTTGATCTTCATACATTCATTCCCGATTCGTCAACATTTGAAAATGCCTATATTCTTTCCCGTTTGGTCAACCTTTTGTTTGGAAAGTACAATCAGGAGCAAAAAGAAATGCCTCCGTTCATGTTCAACCTACTTACTAGCTTCCGCCCGCGGCTTCGCTCGCGTCAATAGTGTTTTTATTATCACACTTTCAGTTTCCTCTGGATCAGTATTGAGTTCGTGATACTAGCATATTATTACCCCGGTGAGCTCTTTGTATTTTGTTAATAAATTAGCTTTTATCTGCGACTTCGTCTGCGTGAACTTTAGAACTGGCTTTAACATTATGAAAGTTAATCCTATGGTTTCGCAATTCAGTAATTTCGGGTATTTGAGGCTGGGGCGTCATTTCCTCTTTTTGGCTTATTCTTTCTGGCTATTTTGCTTTTTCCTCGACTCCTAAGGGTCATAGATTGATGTTAAAAATGTATCCCAGCCCCAAACAAAAAACACAAGTAAAGTATCCTGGTAGTTTTTAAGTTTTTAACACTCGTACTTCTAGCCCCGGCAATATATCTTCATGATTCTGGTATCCTGGTAGTTTTTGAGTCTTTGCCGATTACAATTCCAGCCCCGAAAATACTTTGACATTTCTAGTCTCCTGGTAGTTGTATTGTAAATCTTGACTACTTGGATTTTTTGCACTTCCGCAGTCTGATTCAATCTCAGTAGGGTTAGGAACTATCGGTTTTCAAAGTTAAATAGATGAAAGCTGCACATGGCAATCAAACCTATTGCCATGGTATATACCTATGCATGTAACGTATGTAATTTAGGATTTTACATATGCTAAGTAAGCAATATACCCCACCTTGGTAACTTTTGTAGTTGACTGTACCGTACGAAGAACTAGATCAAAAAAAGGGTGACAAAACGAGAATGGATGTATGAAAAACAAAATCTTGACCAAACGCCACTAGCGTTCAGTTGTTTTTAAAACTTTTGACATGTTGTCCAATCGGGAATGTGACATAACGGGAAGTAGCCGTAAGAATACCTATACGAAGTGGTCATTGTCATTTCGTGCAAATCCATAAATCACAAACCATATCGCTGAATATCTTGTAGATGATAGATTGCGATTAAAGATATTAAAAAAATATACATTTTCCCAGCTTTATTCTTGCAGCTTATCGAACAAGAACAGTTTCCAATTACCTGTTTTTTTTTTGGAATGTTAATTAGCCTATAGTACCTACCTAATCAGTTTATGTTAGAATAATAGGTACCCAGTGTAACAGTAGTTCCAGAGAATACGTCTTACTAACAAACAATTAACACTTCCTGGAATTAGATCCAGAAGGGTGGCTCTCATCTAACCCAGCTCGCATCGAATTGATCGAAATAAATTGGGTCCAATTACAGAAACCTGGGCGACTCGAAAGCTGATTATTTCAATTCAATTTACTTGATTGCATGCGTCTCGGACTCTCGGTGCTACCGTATCATTCAATCATTTCAATTCGATTGCAGGAGCTTATTAATTTTGAATTGTGAATGAACTAATAAGTGACTTGTGAGGATGATTACTGTATATGACTTAGGTATTGAGGATATTGCTGTTCATTCCATTCAGTGCGTACCTTATTCAATACGAGTGGTGGAAGCCTGTTTCGTGATGGTTGATTTTCCGAAATGTTTAGGTACCTATTTTAAATGTGGCGAATTTTTCGTTTACTGCGGAATTTGTTCGAAAGAGTCACCGCAGCAGTGCCGGTTCAGTCCAGGGTTTTAGTCAGTAAGAATCTGACTTCCACTCCACCTTGAGCGGAATAGTTATTTTCACTTCTGTAGCTCAAACATGTAGGTTTTGATGCCTGAAAACAGTGAGCAAAAAACGATATTGCTCACTGAGTGATTTTAAAAAGTAATAGGTAAACAAGAAATATTTTTTTTCAGAAAGCCGCGAATATCTTATTCAGCTTTGGGTTAATCATACAATTCGAAACATTCACATTAAGAGAGAGACAAACACAAGCCCTTTCTAAGTTCTGTTTTTGAATTCGATACCTATCAAAGACAAACACGTTCGAAAGAACAATGCCCACATATTAGAACAACCTTGGCCTACAGTGAACACTGATAAATAGTTTATGGAATTATAGTTTAAGTTATTATGAACACCTTCTAGTACATACCAGTTAAGAAAATAAGTCGCCATTTGGAAATAAAACAGTTTTTATTTTTTCAAAACATTCATTTTCTCACAGTCACAAACTCATTTTACACACTTTCAACCACTTTCGAATGGAAAGTATATCATTTGAACACAATAATTATTGATTTCAACGTTATTAACTCATTTTAACCTTATGAATAAAAGGAATCTTCTTTAAGTGTAAACTGCTATAGCTCCCTTTATACTTGTTTGACACTTTGACAGGCTGGGATTAAGCTTGAGTAGGTAGTTTAATGTCAAATCTATCATTTGTCAAAGGCTAATATGGCCATATTTAAAAAGAAATATCGATTAGTTGCATCGGATTTTGGTCTTTATCAATTTAATTTATATCTAACTACGGCAAAGCCAAACAGTGATTTTATCATTATAAGTATCTCTGGTCTGAGGTATTTATGAACATAATTGGTCTAAAAGTCGAGTGGGTTTCATTAAAAAAAACTAAAATGGCTGCCAGTTTTCTCAGATTAAAAAACTGAAACCTGACTAACGTTTAGTTTTTCCGTAATCGATTAGATTTATTAAATAATATATGAATTTAAATTAAATTGACCATAAAATGGCAACCCCAAACTTCACGTGAAAATAAAAGTTGCGTAATAATAAGTAAAATGACTTATTTATTTGATATGATCACGGCGTCTTAGTTTGAGATAAAGCTTTGATGGATAATTCCTATTTAAAATACTTATATCTTTGTGTTATATTTCTAAACGTGTCTGAGGTGGGCCATATCTGGGCATCCTTCTTTCGTACAAAAAAATGCATATTTATGTCTTTTAATGTAATTAATTGAATTTTTAAGTTATTGTTGTATTTAAACGAAAATATGTATTTACTGCAAATAAAACTGATATATAGACTAAATATTCATTTCTAGTTTCAATAATGTGAAGTAAGTACATACCTAGGTACCTAATATATTTTCCATATCTATACCTACTAGGTACTTATAATAGAAGAGAGGTCAATCCTGTACATTGAATATGTATATATTAAAAATTATATTGGAGGATGAATGGTGATCGATACTGATGCCAGAAGTGCAATTAGTAAATTTTTTGTCTGCCTGTCTGTATGCAAGCATGGGTCAAAAACTACTGAAGGGATTTTAACCAAACTTGGTACGATTGTAGTCCATAATCCTCGGCTGGTTAAAGGCTATATAACATAACGCTAAGACACAGGAGCTGAGCAGTGACGATAAATTTGAAGCGTCGGATGGAAATTTCAATTTTGGAGCTTTTATCCTCGCATACGTTGATCATACACCAAAAGTATGTATTACAAAGCTGATGGTCTTCCAAAGACCTACAAAAAAGTCGCTAAGTGTGTATATCTATCTTTTATAAATTAGCCACAATAATGTGTTTAATCGTACCTAAGGCTTTTCTTCAAAGTGTACCTATTATTAAATACTTACATATATATATTTATTGTACTTCACATAGATATATCTTTATCAACCTCCCATATTCATGAAGTCCACTTTAAATTTAAAAAATATATATATAAATCGGTTTACACACAAGATATTCCGTTTCCCTACCTTTACTTCGAACTAAACGTGACATTGGCTAAATGCACAAACCGTGCGAAGCCAAAAAAAAACACACACAAGATATTTATGAAATAGAACTTCCAAATCTCGCCGCGCCAGTAGAGCTGGTTCACATTAGGTCGGACCGACAGTTTTACCGGGCCGACACACGTATCGGATCCATATTGGCGTATGTATTTCAATAGCGCCGTTCACATATTATGGGCGACCCGACCAATCTATCGGAGCCGACACTTTTACCGGACGTTCAGCCCCGATTTCTGTCGGGTCGGCGTAATATTGGCGCGAGCAGTTTCGTCAACGTGTATGCAGAGAAAACACGTTTTAAATAAGGATGGCGATTATAAATACGAAACTTTTCGTCGTCCATCGTAAACAAAAGTTAACTTTAGTGACGATCTGGGCAGTAAAACGACCGTACCGTCAGTGGTGTTCACATTAGGTCGGGTCGACAGCGTCTAGTGTGAACAGCAACAACCGACAGTCGGTCGACAGTAAACTGTCGGTCCGACCTAATGTGAACCAGCTGTAAGGGTACGGTTGATTTTCGTTTAACGCGCGAAACGGCCATTTGGACTTGGGTTATTCAATGCAATGAGCTTATCAGACAAGTGCTCGAGGACTCGATGAACAAATACAATAATAATACAAAAACGCAAATTTAATCTTTATACCGTTAGCGGTAGGTTATATTTTATTACTACCGTAAAATGCTGCAACTTTGCCTGGATTTTGACGTTTTTTGTTCATATCTCTGGACCTATTTGTTTTTATAGAGTTCAGTGAGTTTAAATTGAAAAACAGACCTTATGGCTTACAAAATAGGATGCAAACATTTTAAAGGAATGCGGCATTTCCAAATTACAAGCTCTCAAAGTCGCAGGCAAAGTTGTATGTAAACGATGCAACTTTGCCTAGAGGAATTACTTAGTAAATATTAGGCTGGTATTTACAGTATTTTTTTTTCTACATGCATAAGGCACTGTGATTGTCCCTAGCAGTTAAATAATTGCCATGAAGTTATGTATTTAATTTCACAGCTAATAGGCAAAATTGTAGCAGGAACCACAAACTTCCCATACAAAAATACCGTTGACTGTAGGGTTGTCCCAATAATAAAGTTTTTTTTTTATTTAGATACTTAAAAAAACCAAATAGCAATTTGGTTTTTTTAAGTAAGAGTAAAAATAACAAATACAAAAAAGACTACTACGTATTTAGTAACCTTCAGTGTATTTTATTCCTCTTTTAAAAATGTAGTTTTAGACCCGGGGTCATCACTTAAATTTCGATAAAATTGAGGATATTGCTGGCGGGAACATCTTTAAATGCAGTTACAAGATTCTTGAAGTATTCTTAATTTCATCAACTGTTTTCGAAGCACGATTTTTTTTTATACTTTGTGTCGCCCTTTGGGAAAATTTTGTCGTTGTAGGTATAAAAACACGAGCCCAGCGTTGCTTTTCCGCATTTTACCATGTAACTGTAAACTACAATGCGCCCATCTAAAAGAGTAAGAGGACAGTCAAATTCAGCTGAAACATTCACTGTGTCTGCGATGCGGGCTTCTTCTTTAGTCGATAACTCTGTGGGTCTACCAAATGGTTTGTTATGGATGTTTTTAGATTTATTGACAATGGTACGACGCGGGATCCCAAACTCCACTTTGTCTAAAGTTCAATCTTGGCCACAAGGGCCAGAACACAGTACTGAGAAAATACACACTTAATGAATTCATCAGGGTAAAATGTAATCCGACTAGTGACAACCCTAGACCCAGGCAAAGTTGTGTCTCAGAAGTTTCCAAAACACTGCGCAAGATTGCCTACTAAGTTATTTTAATGAAATCGAGTTCTTTTCATAAAAATATCAAACAATACATAAAATAGACACTATTATCTTACCCTGAGGCGCTATTTCTGTACGAAAACACCTTTTCTTTCGCCAAAATTGCAAAAGTTACAGGACTCAAAAAAAATCAACCCACACGTGCCGGTTTTTGTCGCATAACTGACAGAGTAATAAAGGAATTACGATTATAAAAAATGGAAAATATGCTGCTCTAATAATGTAAAATTACTACCAAATGGTGGAAAACGAGAATAAAATAAGCAAACGCGAAATATCATGGTTGAAACGAAAAAGGCAAATTTGAGCTTAGTTGGTAAAGTTGCAGCATTTTACGGTACTTGTTATAATATAATTTAGTCTGATAGCTTATTTTAAAAATTGCGTTTAAGTTATTCTCGTCTCGTAAGTTGTGAGATCAAATCCTGTGGCGAAGACATCATATTTTATGCTATAATATTTTTGCATAACTTGTAATACTTAAGTGGGTAGTACAAAAATAAATATTCGTATTCATTATAAAACTGGTATTCAAATGCTACTGCCCCCCCCCCCCCCCCCCCCCCCGGAAATCGCTAATGAAGTGTAAATAAGGCATTAATGTGTGCTAACTTTTGAATACACCGCGCAGTAAACATTGGCAAAATGCTTGGTGCAATAGGGATGTTTCCTGAGTAAAAAATATATGATTATGTTTAGTCCGTCAGTTAGATTATAGAAAAATATTGGACACGTATTTTTTCCATTATCAAATCTATAAAAACTGACGAAGATACAAAGCATCAAAGATCAGGAGTGGGGGCTTGTGACGTTACGGCTCGGTAAAAATTGTAGCGAGTAGTGACGTCACACGAGTTTTCAACGCTCTGTATCGTCTTCATTTTTTGTTTACGTGAAAAAAGAAAAAATACGTGTCCAATATTTTTTGGAAATCTATCTAACGGACTAATTAGATTTTTTTAGTCAACTACCCTATTGTCATAAGAAAAAAGAAACGAAATAAATAATTTAATTATAATAATAATAATTATTATTATAATTATTTTTTATTATTATTTTTTTCTAATTGGTTGCATGTATATAGTTTAATTTAGTTTAAGTTCCTATCTGTCGCATTAGGGTAAAACCTGTTATGATAGTTTAAGGCGTTGTAAATAAATAAATAAATAATAATAAATAAATTTAAAATGCATATTTAAATAAACTTTTATGTATTAACTGCCCATAAAGCAGGATCATTTGTGGCTTTTTGCACTACAAACTACGTAAGTTCACGTAAGTGTCTTTGTGTAGTGTGGACGAAACAGTCGCGGAAGAAAGTCTGACTTACCCCCCCTAGGCCAGAAGTTGGTACGCCCATGCATACTTAGTAGGGTTGATGTAGGTAGCTGTGTAAGCTGTGAAAAGTTTCCGCAGAAGCTCGCAATAACGAGGCTCGATAGCTGAATGAACCGCTCGAAAAACCGCTCGAAAAGTCGATAAACCGCTGGAATGAAAGTCATGAAGAGTATTCTCTTCATGACTTTGCTAAGATGCTAAACGGAGTAACGATGGCTGTCTTTGTTACGTCCTCTTCATACAGGAATTTGATATGCTTTTAACAAATTACACCGTAATCAGTGCCAGTGTGTGTAATTTGTTGATATAGCATATTGGATAGCGTTCTGGTGGTTTTTTCATTGCGGAAGTATGCAGGAATTACAATATTTTATCATTGCGAAACAATTGGAAATTCGTCAGAAAAATAAAAACAAAAAGAACGAGATGTCAATATGCTAAATAGATAAGTGAAACAGAAATGGCCATATTTTGCTCAAACCGTACCTCGATTAACACTGTCACTGTCAAAGGAGACATGTATGTCAATGTCAAACTGGCGGTAATCTATTTTTCAAATCTTTTGTAACTACCTACGATTTACGAAATCTATTATATTCATGAAAAACTCATTTGCTTATTTTACTGAGACAGCCTGTTGGTTTGTAAGTTGTAGATATTTCAGTGTATTGGTTACTTTTGAAATGGCTTCAGGAAACGATGCGGCAAAAAACCAACTAATGGCAATTTACAAATTGGAATTTTATAAACGAAAAGAAAACTGGAAACTATGCGAGGACAAGGTCGCGAACGAATTACCGGAAACTCCGAAGTAAGTTATTCTTGCACGAGTGGTCCCCCATTTAGGTGCGAAATGCATGCAATAATGCAAGTTTCCCTCAAATAATTAACGAGGAGTAAAGTTACGATCCAGTTGAATCGAGTATCATACACTTAGTTTTTTAGTTTAAACTTTAGCAAACTTTCCTTGTCATTTTTGTCACAACGCATTTTATTCCCATTCGTGACGTCTATCCACGGGAGTTCAGTCCATTTTTTGGGGATGATAAGGTAGGTAAAAGACCATGGCCAATTACGACTGTATACCTATGTCAGTCTTAGGGCTTGTTTGGTGAAATGGCCATCAATAGAGGGAAGTGCCTCTTTGGCATGCCTATACTCACCATGGTTAACCCATGACTTTGATGTTTGTCTCTGGTATGATTCCCTAGGTAACTAAAAGCACATTCCTATCATTGCCGTACTCGGACACTTTCTGGCAAGTTCATCTGATGCATCGTTGCCACGGGATATGTTGTGTCACTTGATCTATTAAATAGTCACTTTGGTGGTATCTACCGAGCTGAGATGTTGGAGATACTCGAGGATAAGCTCTGAACAGCCATTCAGAGCTTGCTGTCTAAAATTATGCCTATTGAGTGGTGCAAGTTAAGTAATTCGATTTAATTGATAATATGCTTTTAAATTGTAAATTCTTGAAATTTGAGGTTTGTAATAAAAATTATGTAATAAGTTATTGCGCACAACATTGAGTTTTTTCTCAAAACAAAATAATCTGAAATTTAATTTTTAATTATCTGTTACAGTAAGCTCAACAATACATGCAATGCTGATATTCCACAGTTTGATGGGGAGCAGGTCTCTCCACATAACAAGGCTTTCTTGAATGAGGAACCGGGTATGTATTTGATTATTTGTTCAAATCATAGACAAGCACTTAGTTATTTTGTTGCAGTAAGTTTGTGTTTGTGGAAGCATGTTTCCAACAATTAAAATAATGTTGTCATGAATGTGTTCCCGATTATTTTATGTATGTATACCACGTTGAGATGATAATATAACAATAAAACTTCTTATAAGTAATGACGCTCCTAGTCAGCATACAAAAAACAAATATCCCGTAGTTAAGTCACAGCACATTTTAGTTTTTCAAGATTTTGTACATGCGGGATCTGTTACAAAACTAGGACCGCAAGGTTAGTGGCATAGGTAGCCAAATGTAGCATGTTGCTAGCTTGATACTTAATGAAGTACCTTCGTCACACTCTGGAGTGTGTTGTGAATTTTATGAGTACCTAAGTGCATAATTTAAAAGCTATTGATACGAGAAAAATGAGCTCCAATTTAGAATATTTAGACTTGCTATTCTCCATTTATTATATATACATTAGAAAAAAGAGGCTCATAGAAGCAGAAGTACGAAACCTTTTGTTGCCATGTTATGTAAGTTCAAACAATTTTAATAGATAATGTACCTATTTGCTTTATTTGTAAGTAACTATGTATGGCATATAATAAACCATATTTTATTAATTTACTCGTCACAATGCATGGATGGGTACATGAAATGAAATAATTTTTAGTAATAATCAATGTAGATACTAATGTTTCCTATACTATAATATGCATGTATTATACATATAAAACTTCCTCTTCAATTACTCTATCTATTAAAAAAACCGCATCAAAATCCGTTGCGTAGTTTTAAAGATTTAAGCATACATAGGGACAGACAGCGGGAAGTGACTTTGTTTTATACTATGTAGTGATACAAGTGGGCATAAATCAGCCGACTCGACTGTCTAGTGAGCAAGTCGCTCACCGAGTTTCATACGCACTTTTTCAACATGTTTCGTTTTATATTTCCTTGCATGCGCGAGGAAAAATGGAACATACAACCCATACTGGCGCGGCGAGATTTGGAAGTTTTATTTCATCTATATCTTGTGTGTTTATAAACCGATTTCTATAATATTTTTTTTTATAAAATATATTTCAATGTGTTCTTTTTGAGTATGGGAGGTTGATAAAGATATATCTATGTGAAATACAATATATTTATGTATTTAATACACTTTGAAGAAATGCCTAACGATTAAACACGTTATTGTGGCTAATTTATAAAAGATAGATATATACTATCAAGGACTTTTTTGTAGATCTTTGTAATACATACTTTTGGTGTATGATCAACGTGTGCGAGGATAAGAGTTCGAAAATTGAAATTTTCATCCGGCTTACTTCAAATTTATCGTCACTGCTCAGCTCCTATGTGTCTTAGCGTTATGTTATATAGCCTATAACCTGCCTAGGAGTATAGACTACAACGGTACCAAGTTTGATTAAAATCCTTTCAGTAGGTTTTGACCCATGCGTGCACATACAGACAGACAAAAAAATTACTGATTGCATTTTTGGCATCAGTATCGATCACCATTCATCCTCCAATATCAATTTTGAATATACATATATTCAATGTACAGAATTGACCTCTCTACAGTTTTATTATATAAGTACCTATATAGATAGATAAAAATTTGGTCATTTCTGTTCTCACACTTGTTGAAGCTTATCCCGAAATATCATCAAGAGCAGTCGCTGAAGAAGTAGGTGTCTCACTTTCTTTCGTACTACAGTTATTGAAGAAGTCTGTTTATAAATGTTACCGACAGTGGCGACTAGTTGAAGCCTTACATTCAGGGGATGCCGCTCGGAGACTTACTTTTTGTTTGAGGAAAAATAAGCACAGATAACAACCATTTGCTAAATTTCATGTTATGGTCTGATGAAACTAATTTTTCTAATAATGGAATGTACAACCACGAAATCACCATTATTGGTGTAGAGAAAATCTCTCAGGTTTCTCGAAACACATAATTTAGTTCACCACACACGTATCGATTTTCTTTTAATTATTTGTGTGGTGTTATGTGGAACCGAGTTGTAATGGTGGAATTTTATGAAGGCACCTTGAATTACAACATAATATTAGTGAATCTTGAAAATCTCGTCGATGATTACCACAGTCGGAAATGTCGGAATCAAGAAGAATGGTTTTTCAACAAGATGGCGCTCCACCTCAAAAAAGCCGCAGTACGTGTTCTACTTTGAACCGACAGTTTGGTGATTAGTGGATAGGATCACATGGTCCTATATCTTGGCTAGCGCGTAGTCCAGATCTGACTCCTCTAGATTTTTTGAGTAGGTACTCCAACGATGGTTGGTCACATATAAGTTTTTGATCAGTATTAGAAACAGGATCGATTGGCATAAAAAATTGTGTAGAATTGTTATTTTCTTGTTAACCTTTTTTTTTAAATTAGTGTATGGGTATCAAAATTCCATAAAAATTATGGATAGTGTCCTAAAACCATTTTCGTGTAGCTGCAATGTATAAGGTATTCCCCTTACTGTCCCACTAAAAGTTTCCACCCTTTTAATATTATAGATGTGTACTAGCTGACCCAGCAAACGTTGTTTTGCCATAATATATAAAAAAAATTAAAAAATATTTTCCCGCTTTTCTGTTGAAATTTTTCCTGAATTTTCTTTGCTATAAACCTCACGGAGCCCGAGACCTTTCCAACGAATGCAAAACCGTGGGAATCGTTTCGTGCGTTCTGGAGTTATAGCGTCAGGAAGGAAAACCCGACTTATTTTTATATAGTAGATAATAATATATAGATTGGTTTTCTTGTCGAAACCTGCGAAAAATGGTGCAGGTCAGTGTGTCACCGCGAACCTGTGACCTCGTACGCGCCGTTGCTTCGCAGGCGCACGTATTCCGTTCGCCGTCTCTCGAAGTTATTCCGAGAAATTGTAGAATGTTGCACCGATGACAATCACATTTTTGTTCAGGAAATTAGTGTCCATTTCAGGTTGCCTGGAAGAGATCGCGGAATGCGAAGAGGCCGCCCATTGTACATGTGTTTTAGTTTGTAGTTTTCTTTTATTTTGTTATCTCCGGTGCACAATAAGTATATAATAAATAAATAATAGCATGTAACGCAATGTGAAGCATTACAATTTAAACATTTTAACCGATGACGGAGCGCCGCTGCGTCGTCTCCTATTTCGGTCTGCAGGGTTTAGAGGGAACGTACGGGTGAGGTCTGTCAAACCTAACCGTTGTCGCAATTGGACTGTAACGTTATCGTAAACGTTCGCAGACGTTTGAAATTAGCGCGATTGGCTCCTTGGGCGGAGCAGCGTCGTGTGCTCGTCGAGGCGATCGTCGGCGGCGATCTCTCGTTGAGTCGATCGCATGTTCCTTAGTGAGGAGGCATGGGAAGCGGTCATCTCTTCCTGCGAATCATTAATGCTAGCGAAGGAGGAGACAGACTGCGTGAAAGAGAGAGAAACCTCATGCCCCAGCCGGGGCAACAGAAGATGCCCCGGGTGTCGGGAGATTGAGGGTGATTCCCGGTTAACCCAGGTGTGGGCCTGCAGATGGCGAGCGATGGGTGGCTCTCCGTCAAGTAACAACCAGGCCCGGGTTGACGGCGCGCGTGTTCCATTCGCGCTTCATATAGATATCAACGAATAAGATGGGGACCAATAGGTTCAGTACATGCTAGGGTTGCGGAATTTGTTCGAAAGAGTCACCGTGTCCTTGAAATATAAAAGGCATTAGTAAGTAGTAACACGGGTGGGTTTTAGTCAATGAGAGTAACCGCTACGCCCAGACCGGAAGAAGTCATTTGATGATTTCCCATTCAGAAAAAAGAGGTCAACGGAAAGTACCCTATAAATGATTCCCTTGAGTGTCGAAATATACGTTTTAGAGGCATAAACGGCTGTATTTTTTTTTTTGCGTTATCTTAGAAGTTTGATTGTTTTACAGTTTCAAGGAGTCCCTTGAAGAAGATAATCAAACCATATACAGTCGTATACCTGAGTAGTTTTAAAGTCAACTCGATACTACCACGCGTTCCCGAGGTAAAGGGTATGGATGGACAGACAGACAGATACACAGACGGACAAGAAAGTGACTTTATAAGGGTTCCGTTTTATCCTTTTGAGGCACGGAACCCTCAAAATAGAAGCATAAGATGTATGTTTATAAAGTTATGGTTTTTGTTGAAACTACAAAGACTTGTTAGAAAAGGTAGAAATTTCGTAAATAAAAAACAAAAAAAGATTAATTTCATAAAAATGTTTAAAATTGTAATACGGTGGACCATTAATGCCACACCCTGTATGTTTAATAAAACCCATGCAAATACTTTTCACGTGGTCATGGTCAATCTGTCAAAAGATATTACAAATCCGAATAGGTAGATACATTTAAAATAAATATTCCTTTTTTTTAAACTTCTGATCGTTACAGTCTTTACATTTTGAACAAAATATATACAGATTCTTTACTTATTAAGTTCAGAAAACCTATAGGCTGCATTTTGAATTAGTAGCCAAACATTCGAGGCATCTCTCCTTCTCGTCTTCGTGTCGTTTTCCTCATTACTGAGGGTCGTGGCTCCCCCGACGAATCATCTCTGGCCATGTCCTATTGTTAATGATATCTCTAGTCGTATTGATATACATTGACCACTACCATCCACAGAGGACACTCCAGACCCCCAGCCGCCGGACGTTGCGCCCCCCTCGTTGAACCCCGAAGAACTCGTACAGTCGCACTACTGGGCCGGCCAGCCGTACATGACGGAGCCTCCGTGGCAGGATGCGCAACAGGTGAGCTTCCATGCATCATCCACGTGATGCAGACTACTATAAACTTCTACAGAATTTTGTCTGTATATCAAAGCAATACAGACAAATGTCGGCGTGATAGATTTTTTAAATCTGAGTTCTGTGGAGAAAAATGTCTTTGTCGTGTAGACCCAGTGTTTCGCAGCAATATTATTTTTCGGATACGTCATTCTATCGATTGATTGGTAATTGACTGCGATGCTTCAAATGTACCTAACGTTTCAACCATTTCTTTTTTTGAGTAATCGAACTTTTTTATTCGACGTTTTCTCCTTCAAAAATAGCTGTTTCGATAAATTTCCTACACTGTGAATAGGAAATAGATACTTTTAAAAGTTCATAAACGAACAAGTCATCAAAGTTTTGAGCTCGATAACTCAAAAACAACAGAATATATCCCCCAAGTTATCGATGACTAAATCCTCCCATCGATGACCACTCCTTTGTGGTCCAATGAACGTGTCCCCACACGGCGATACTATTGCAACCATGTGACTTGTGGCGTTGTCGAGAAGACTTAAAAATCAACTCTACGATGGACTATTATAACTATTAATCCAGCGCCAAAACGCTGCAGGTGATAACTGTAGTAACAGCAGAGCTTTTTTGCTATTTGCGACATATTTTCATACATAGTATGGATATGCCTGAGATCTCTGGGTTTTTTTATATATATATGTACTTTTAAAGTTCATGATTTTTGGAGGTAAATGGCAGCATCCATAAAATTATAAAATGTCTTGAGAGATTGTAAACACTCGATCAACTCAATTGTTCATTCGGAATTCTTTTTAGCGCATCAAAATTTGACAGTTTTTATACCTCGAAGTCATTTGGAGAAAATTATCAGGTTAGGTAAAGTAAAATCGAACTCAATATTTTATGGTTTACAATTTAGAAACTTTCGAAATTCAAATACTTAGCTTAGTATAAAATAAACTTTTCTTATCGATAAATTTAAAATCCCGGTGTCGTGTCCTGTATATATGGACACGAGACATTTCAATTTCACATTTTAAATTTCAGGTAGAGATTTTCTATATAGAGGAGAGTTTCAAGGTAGATTTTTCGATATTTCGGAAAATTTTGTAAAACTCTAAATCCGTAAGATTTTGCTGAACATATATTGTGTTGTTTTTGTAGGTTTAGTAGGACCCAAGCTATCACCCCCTGCAGTATGTCGTGCTATTTACTTGACACCTTGTATAATATACATTTGACGCACTAAATACTACACTACCTACTCTGATTACTGGTTATCATCTAAAATATGACACTATAATCAAGTCTGGTAAAAAACATAACTCCGTATTTGGTGTCGCACTGTCTGGTAAATAGTTTTTTTAAGGTTGGTGGTGGTTGCAGGAGTGGTGCGGGGCGGAGCGTGAGGTTATAGCTGAGGAGCTTTCTGTGGAGCTCGCCTGCGAGCGGTGCGACGGACCCTGGTATAAGCACAACTTCTCGGCGCCGGGTAGGTTACTATCACTAACTAATACAGACCGAAGCGATTCGAGAATTATCTGAGGAGCTCGTCAACGAATAGTCCGACGGACCCTGGCATTAGCACAACCTCTGGGCGCTGGGTGGGCTACTATTACCAACTCGTACAGACCGAGGCGAGGCGAGTATTATCGAGGAGCTCGCCTACGACCAGTGCGACGGAGCCTGGTAACGGCATTTTCTGGGCGCCGCGTAGACTAAAATTACTAACTAGTACAGACCGAGGCTTGGCGCAGATTCGCAGGCGAGTTCCTCAGGTAATTACTTGAGGAGCTCGCCTGCGACCACTGCGATCGAACCTGGAATCAGCCATTCTCTGGGCGCCGGGTAGGCTACTATCACTAGGTAACTAGTAGTGCAGACCGAGGTTGGGTGAGGATTACATGAGGAGCCAGTGTGATGGAGACTGGTCACTTTAAATATCGCCTTCACAGTCGTATCGATAATTTCCAACAAAACCAAAGCGCCACCGGAGACCAAGGAGAGCGCTTTCATCAAGACAAAAATCATTTCAAATGGTATTTCCGAGGGAGATGGGATGTTCAGATGATGACGCGATGGGCTTATTGCATGCGGGATATCCATGCCGATATTACCTAAGAAAAATTGATGAGTCAGTTTGGTGGTTGGTTTGTTGCTCTATACGTGTTCAAACACTTGAACGCCATTTTTTTTTCTATGCTAATTTTTAAGCACGACCCGATTTGGTGCGGGCCGCTATAGTTTGGTTTTAAATATTCCAGCATCCGACTTATCGCTAAAACCAGCGGTCGACCTTCTGGACTATGCCGCACAGACCAACGAAGAAATGCTTTCAACGGCGGAGGACTGGCTGATCCGACATGGCTTTCCACTGCTGCAGGAGGAGTATGCATGCTCCTATGACGGGCACGGAGTACGCACCTCATATATTATACACTTTAGGCACATTTTCGCTCTTTTGGAATAGTGAACGAAACTGTATCCTTGGGTTTTTGAAGAAAACCGGCCAAGTGCGAGTCGAGACTCGTGCATTAATGGATCCGTACCATCCATATACACATAGGAAAATTGTAACAGACCGGTGTCTGTACATTGAAGATATTGAAAACAATATATAGATTATATATATATAGATTATAGATTTTTTGTCTGTCTTTCTGTCTGCTAGCTTTTTCGTGATGCGCGTATCATGAAAAAACTACCGCATCAATTTGAATGCATTTTCATGGCTCTACTACTAGATGCCTCACTTAAAATATGGACTACATTTTACCACAGAAAATGAAGTTGTACTGTAATTTTGAAAACTTAATGTTAATTCAATCTACAAATACGTCGTCAGTTTTCAGCTGTCTATTTAATTGACATACATTATGTGTAATGTAACCGTAGTAGTACCAATTGGTACTAGACAGGCGAACCTCTGCCGGCTGGGTAGTAGTACCAATTAGTACTAAGAGTTACGTCATACGACATAACTCTTAGTACCTACCAATTGCATTGTGCAAACCGGATGCATCACACACGATCGTGGGTGATACATCCGGTTTGCGGTCAGCAGTGTCCGGACTCCTATCCAGGGCGTCGAGTTCGGTTTGAGTCCATTTGAGTATGCCGAAAGAGTACATTAATTACCCAACCGTTGAAGGCGCACCTTATTTCCACCCGTCAAAAAACTGTTTAAAACTATTCTAACCGTTTATTTTTTTATTGTTAGGGTGTGTCAAAACGGTTATTAATATTTTTTTTTTAATTTAAACCTGCTCGATTAATTTAAATGAGTAACTACTGTAAGTCGATATTAATAGGAGAAAATACCTTTAAGGTAAGAACTACAATAATGATAATTATTATTTATGCTTTCTTATGTAATTCAAATAGGTTTTTGTACGGTACAGAAACAAAATCTACTCAACCATGGGCGTACCCAGCTTCTGGCCTAGGGGGAGGCAAGTCAGATTTAAGTTAGATCTTCCGCAATTGTTTCGGTCACACTACACAAACACACTACATGAAACATTAGGTATCTATAAGTATGTAGTGTGTAGTACAAACAGCCACAAATGATCCTGCTTTATACCTATAAAAAATGCATATTCAAATTTACTTTTATGTAGGTATTTAAATACCTACATACCTAGTTAAATACCTATGTACATAAAAGTAAATTTGAATATGAATTTTTATTTTATTTAAATTACTAGCGACCCGCCCCGGCTTCGCACGGGTGCAATGTAGATACTAATGTTTCCTCTACTATAATATGCATGTATTATACATATAAACCTTCCTCTTCAATTACTCTATCTATTAAAAAAACCACATCAAAATCCGTTGCGTAGTTTTAAAGATTTAAGCATAGGTACATAAGGACAGGCAGCGGGAAGCGACTTTGTTTTATACAATGTAGTACATACAACAAAGTCGCTTCCCGCTGCCTGTATGCTTAAATCTTTAAAACTACGCAACGGATTTCATAAGAAACGATTTAAATCACTACATAGTATGTAGTGATTTAAATCGTTTTTATGACAATTTTATTGCACCGTGCACTTTGCCAATGTTTACTGGGTGGTTTAATCAAAAGTTAGCACACATTAAGGCCCATTTACCCTTCGATTAGTGATTAGGCGAGTTCGTACATTTTTTGAAAGATTTCTAGTTATAAAAACTGACGAAGATACAAAGCATCAAAGATTAGGAGTGGGGGCTTGTGACGTCACAGCTCGGTAAAAATGGTAGCGAGTAGTGACCTCACACGAGTTTTTAACGCACTGTAGGTATCGTCTTCATTTTTTGTTTACGTGAAAAAAGAAAAAATACGTGTCAAATATTTTTTTGTAAATCTATCCGACGGACTAATTACATTTTTTTAGTTAACTACCCTATTGTCTATGTTATTCAAAATCTGGTCGTGTTCGTATATCGGAAATATTTTATTAGTTTTAAGTTATTGAGAGTATTATGTTTAATACTTGTAACAGTTTGACTGCAAAACTAAACACACATAAACTATAAAGCTGGGCCGCTCTGTGGGCACTGCCGTACCATCCTTTTCTCGAAACAGTTCAGGCCATTTTCGACCCCGATATAAACACGATATATTTCTAATTTCACATGTGAATGCCGCCAAGCGAGCGCCTGCCGCGCTCATAACGCGAGCGTTCTCATGCTTTTCGGGTGTGCCTAGAAATCTTACCTACTAGCTGCTGCCCGCGACTTCGTCCCCGTGGAATCCCCGATTTTTAAACATTCTTTATCGCTGCTCCGCTCCTATTGGCTTAAGCGTGATGATATATAGCCTAAAGCCTTCCTCGATAAATGGTCTATTCAACCCAAAAAGAATTTTTCAATTCGAACCAGTAGTTCCTGAGATTAGCGCGTTCAAACAAACAAACAAACAAACTCTTCAGCTTTATAATATTAGTATAGATAAGTTTGCGATTGTCGTTCATTAAAATTGATTGAGTCAGGCGTTACTTTGCGGAAATCCATTTTAAATTTGAAAATGAAAATAATATATCTAGTTTTAATTTCCGCGAATATTAGTGGGTTGCAGGTATGCACCTCCCTCCCGCCCGCTTTATTATGCACATGCAAGATTACAAGGCAAATGCATGGATTTTAAGCACATGCAGGAAGGCAAAACCGTTCAACTCAACGGTTAGCGAGTCAACACGTCCCCTGAGGATGCCTCGTGGAGAGGCGAAACACGTGTCGGTAATGGTGTTGGGTTTTGCTTTGCCTTCCTGCATGTGCTTAAAATCCATGCATTTGCCTTGTAATCTTGCATGTGCATAATAAAGCGGGCGGGAGGGAGGTGCATACCTGCAACCCACTAATATTCGCGGAAATTAAAACTAGATATATTATTTTCATTTTCAAATTTTGTCGTTCATTAATTCGATTGCTTTATTAGTTTGACGACTGAAAGGATTACTTATTTAAAATATATTAATACGTTTTATGTACTTTTTAATCGTATTCCTGCACAAAAACAATCTTGAGAACTGACTTCAACGCCGTCCGGTAAAAATATTAATATATTCACCGGACAAATCCCCAATTTCATAGGTCCTAACCCGACAACGCCATGTATGTGAGTGGGCAGTGAACCCCTTTAATTTTTATTTATGTTTTTGTTATAACTCACGCGCCAATAGAAATAAATACTCTATGAAAACTTCATCTGTCTACGTATTACGGTTCATGAGATATAGCCCGCTGACAGAAAGCGGAAAGACGTATAGTGGAGGCTTAGTAAAAGGGTCCCGTAGGCGATTAAACTAATAAAAATAGAAAAAAAGATTAAAATTCAGCTTTTTCGAATGCAGATGGCAAATATAATAGGTGTTTCTTACTTATCTAGGAATGTCAAATTTACAAAAACCCAATGATGCAGTTATTTGAGACTCGAGTTATTTTTGCTATGGCAACTTGAAAAATTGGTCCTGTATATCAAGTTTAAAGAATTAGGTTTTGTTTTTATATAATACTATCCTTACAAATGAAATTGGCATTTTGCCGCACTGGCCACTTTAATCTCGAATCTCCTCGAACTTCTTAATAATTCCAAATTCAAGTTTATACTACAGGTACTCATGCATTTTTGTTTGGAAAACTATAATTCATTTGTTTTTTCCTATTTTGTATTTTTTCTTTGCGTCACTCAGTTTACAAAATGGATAACTTGAAATATCGCGATTTTTATTTTTATTTTTTCATTTATACAAAAGAATACAGGTGATATAAATTAAACAGCAACCAAAAACCACTAAGGTACGAGGTTTACCTGTACGCGTTCCACCGTGGCACCGGTGCTGCAGAAACGGCTCGAAGGATTAATGGTGTGTATGGCGGCGGTGTCGCAAAAGAAAACACAGTGGGTTTTTGTTACCAGCATTTTCGTTCACGAATTGAGTGAAGCAAATCGATAAACGCACGTGATTGTTGCGTTACATTACTTAACCGGCACAATAATGAAGGGATTTTAAATCGAATCATTACCTGTGATGAAAAGTGGATTCTGCACAATAATGGGAAGACCTCATCGGAATGACTGAACCTGTGCGAGCCAGTCAGATCATACCCCACGCGAAAATTGACTTAAAAAAAGTTACTTGTGAGCGTTTGGTGGACTAGTGCCCGGGTCGTTCACTACCCAGCTTTCTTAAATCAGGCCTGACGATTACGACAGATGTCTATTGTCAGCAACTGCAAACCATAATGGAAAAGCTAGCTGCTAAACAACCGAGGCTGGTCAATCGCTCTAGTCCACTGCTGCTTCAGGGCAACGCTAGACCACACAACAGTCGGCTACCAAATTAGAGGAGCTTCAATTGGAATGTCTTAAACATCCACCGTACTCTCCGGACCTTGCTGCAACAGATTTATTTCGAAGTTTGGATAACTTCTTGCAAGGGAAAAAATTCAACTTTCAATAAACTACCTATGAGATGGCAAAAGTGCATAGATAGGAATGGTACATGCTTTTATTAAAAAAAAAAAACGACTTTGTTCCTCTCATACAAAATGCCAATTTCATATGTAAGGACTTAATATTAAATATATAATATTATTAGTTTTTATTTTATATACATACATATATACCTAATAAAGCTGACTTTAACTCTTTAAAAAATACGTAAATATACTAAATATTTATCTTTCCAATGCTATCCTGTAACACTAATACTCGTACGTTATGTTGTAGTTGACGACTGAAAGCGAAGACTTCATTCGCGGAGCCCATGAGGCGCCGCACTCTTCAGAAATAGAGCTCAACATCACACAAGGTAACTAATATTCACTTGCTTCTACTAGCTCGTGGCTTGAACACAACAGCAGCACGGGTCAATCTTCAAGGTTAAGCAACGCTAGTCCTTGTAAGTACAACCAACGTTCTTAAATGTTCGTATCCGGTCACAATGCGCGCTTGGTGCCAGTTACTGGGTTTTAGGCGCCAAGTAGCCTCCTGTCAGTGCGTTTTCGGTCTGAAACTAAATAAATGAATAAAAAGCCTTTTATTTCCTGTAAATTTTCATTTCTTATAACTTATAATATATGCAAGTGTTATTTTGGTTTATGTTATTTATTTACTTCTTACTTAATATACATTTATCTGTGTCTATGTCTAAACTATTTGTACTTAACTTAACTATTACTACTTATTAACTATTTTTGATAATATACCTAATTTTTTTTTCTAATCTATTTTTTATTAATTTAATTTAACGGAACCCCAGAAAGGCTTCCTCCAGTGATGCCCATTTGACTCTGTCTTGAACAACTTGTCTCCAATTTGGACCAGCTATTGTTATAATGTCGCCTACCCATCTTGTAATAGGTCTCCGTCTTGTTCTTTTGCCTATTGGGCCGTTGCAGGTTGTTATTTTTTTGGTCCACCTAAGATTAGTTAGGTAGCCGCGCAACAACGCTCTGAGTTACGCAAACTTCCATTTCAATTTTTGTGCGTAACTCAGAGCGTTTGCTGCTTTCGTTTTTTTTTAACATAAGTACTTATTCGAGTCCTCTCTGACAGACGCCGATCCTTTTTCTTGTTTCGGCAGTGAATTTCCATGTTTGGCAACCATAATATGTCAAACATGGCAAGAGGCTCAAGTTCATGACTTTTGTTTTAATAGCTTGTGGCATATTACTATTAAAATGTCCTTGAGATGTGTTTGTTCCATGTTAATTTGGATTCTTCTGTCTATTTCGATGTTCTTATTTTACCTGTCGAAACTTATAGCTTTTCCCAGATAGACATTTTTTCAATGTTTTCCAATGGTTTGCTTTTCACTATTATTAGTATTTTCAAGCTATTTGTCATTGTCTTAGTTTCGTATCGTAATGTTCATTTCGAGACCCACTTTTACACTAGCTAGGTGTAGGGTTTCTACAGTGATCTGTAGCTGGGAGAGTGACTCGGATAACAGTACTAGGTCATCAGCGAATCTCAGGTGGCTTAAGTTGGTAACGTTTAGGTATGTATAGGTAGTCCTCGTTTGCTCCAGTCTAGCTTGTTTATGTTGAAATAAATATGTCAGAAAATAATTTAGTAAGTAAACCGCTGGCGATCTGCTGGCTCATGTTCAAACCTATGATGTCAACGAATCTTGTGAAAAATCAATGAATTATGAAGACTATGCTCCAGCCTTTGATTATATAATGTCTAGATAGAGCATCAAATGCGCGGAAACGTGTCAAAAAATATCAGCCAACTGTTGGCCTATAAGTACTTACCCGCCGATTAGTGCCGATCGAGCCGCTTTGGTGTCAC
This sequence comes from Hecatera dysodea, assembly GCA_905332915.2. Taxonomy (NCBI): domain Eukaryota; kingdom Metazoa; phylum Arthropoda; class Insecta; order Lepidoptera; family Noctuidae; genus Hecatera; species Hecatera dysodea. The sequence goes on along the minus strand of HG995286.1, from coordinate 14,470,410 downwards.
TACGTATTACGCACGCTGAGTAATAAACAAAAAACAGCGATAAAATGACGGTATGTGTTATTAAACTGCGACGGAATTATAAATTAAGGGTAAAAAGTACCAAATACATCACCTATCATCGCTAAGTAACTAGAAAACTACGTATTTATTTATTGTTTTTATGATTACCAAATTACGCCATTTTTTGTCAGTGTTGCCAGTTTCTTTTTTTATTCTCCCAACTTAACATTTTTTTTTGTGGGTATATTCGTTGGTTTATGGTAACGTTATCGCTGGTAAAAATTGTAGCAACGTAGTGACGTCACGTGAGTTTTCAATGCACTGTATTGTCTTCATTTTTTGTTTACGTGAAAAAAGAAAAAATACGTGTCCAATATTTTTTGTAAAGCTATCAGACGGACTAATTAGATTTTTGCAGTAAAATACCCTAAATATTATGCTTTTGAAGCCGATGCCAAGTAAAAATTGTTATTAGCTCGGTAAATAATTTACTTGGTGCACTCCAATTCAATCTTTATGACGGCTCTGAAGTGCGCTGCTCCCTGCGCAGTACCGCATCCCTCACCCCCGCTGACACTCGAATTTGTTACTGCGCAGCGACTCGCCTCATGTTCCGAGCCGCCATAAAGTTTTAATGCTGTACTGTCTTTTTGTCCTCGTTTTGGTAATGATTAATATCTGGTACTGATTAATAGTATTAAATCATAGATTCAATCTATATAAACTGCCTAAAAAGTTTATTATTCTAATTTGATTAACTTAGCTGATTTAATACAACATTCACACACACAACTCTAATTTAATTGTATATTTTATTTATTTAAAAAAGAGGAAAAACAGACTACTAAAACTGAATAATACTACATACATACCTACAACTAAACTTATCTTATTTTTTTAAATATGTGATCTATGGGAGAATTCTAGTAGCTGGTATCATTATTCACGCACACAGAGACAAAGACGCATAGTGTAAAACACCGTCCGCACGCACACATGTTTGAAATTGTTGCCTTGTTTTCTTTGCTTTGACAGTAGGGCGACGCTCCATCTAGACATTATATTATCAAAGGCTCCAGCTCGTTAAGGTTTGATTTGTCCACAGAATGTCCGTGTACAGCCAATGACACTCTCTGCGTGTTGACAGTGAGACAGATGGCGCGCGCCATCCAGCGCCACCACTACGCGCTATCTCGGCTTCTCTGGGAACAAGGGATTCGAGATGGACTGGTGAGCACTCTACGCAAACACACGCTCACCATTACTTGTACATACACCCATTCAAGGACTATAGCCATAATTCACCATCCGAAGACATCCTGGAAAACCGACAACTTACGTCTAACGGCCGAACCCAATAACTATAGAAAAACAAATGAAACAACAGAAAACCTATATAATTTTTCTTTTGTTTCATTTGTTTTTCTATCATGTGATAGACCGGTTATTGGGTTCGGCCGTAAATTAGCAAGGTGGAAAGATAGAAAAAACAAAATTTTGGCTGAGGAGCCCATTTGTACATAATCATAATACCTCACCTCAATCTTTTTTTTTTGGTTTGAGTTCCTCTGAACTATGTGAGGACCTAAATACATAAGAAAACCTGAGAAGTCCCATCTGTGGACCTGTGTGTGAGCCAAGCGAGGACCCTAAACATCTGACCCGCGATACCAATACAACAACTATGAATGATGAACAATACGAGGACCCAGTGCACGTACAGTACGAGAACGTTTTTTCCAAAATAGAAGTTGTACAAATTGAAGAAATTTTAAACACAATGATTTTATCATAATTATTTGAATTATCTTTATTTAGGCAACTAACATAGTTGGCACACATATGTAGGTGTCACTTATGACACTCATCCTGTCAATAAATGTGCAATGCAGATGCCAACCTGGAATATAATGTTGACACCATTTTCTTTGTAACGAATTCGAAAACCTACAAAATGACACCCACTTCGTCACAATGTCATCAACGGCATGGATTTGTCAACGATTACAACCAAACTTCTCCTCCACAGAGCGTCAGTTCCCGGCCACAGCCTCCCATTCCCTTCGAGGAGTTCCCGACGCGCGACACAGACCCGCTCCGAGTGCCGGACGAGGTCCTGTCAGGCTCGCATCGCATCGTGTCCGACCCGTGCAGTGGTTTGCTCTGCCCGTTCAGTGGCGTGTCCGGCCCGTACAGTGCTCAGCCCCTGCAGGCCACGGGTCGCGGACGCGGGCGTCTGCACCAGATGCGTCAGCTCGTCGGCGTCGCAATGGGCAGGCCTTACCTAATATAGACACTACATACATCTAATAGAGTAACTATGAGATACCTGATAGATACCATATGATTCTTGCAAATATGTATTGTTTACTCTTCACGGTTTTCATAAAAACAGTCCTTAAACGTCTAAAAATTAATTACGAACTTTTTCGATACAGAGTTAGAGGGAGTGAGAGAGCAATTCTACAGTTTTTTTTATAGAAAGTGAGAAATCACTCGCCCTTTCCCTTTGAGTTCTTATTCGAAAATGTAAATTAAATTCTAGCGTATGCATATTCAGTTTAATTTAAATCGGTTCATTCATTTGCAAGAAACGGACATGAAAGTTTTTATGAAACACCTTCAGGAGTAAAGGTTCTTAACCGATGAAACTTGGGTGTCTGTACCGGATACATCAACTTCATCAACAACTATGATAATGTGGAACTGCCTGTTTTTTTTTAATAATTAGATAACGACCTATCAATTTGTTCCCAGCATAAATCTTCTTTGATGTCTATAATGTAAACATCGATGTCGATTTATGCTAAGACATATCGACGGTTTCGTACATTTTCGTATGTGGATAGTTCGTCTATCACGCGAATCTTCCGAATAGGAACGCATTACCTATTGAAATGACAGTGCTACCATAAACTATGAAAGCACTGTCATTACTCTGACAATATAAGTATATAAGTAGGATTAAAGGAAAACTTAACTTTGTAGTTTAGAAAGTTTTTACACATACATCGTTTAATTTAACTGTAAATACAAGTTTGTAATCGCCAAAACTGTTTTCTGTGTTACTACAAATTAACAATTTTCAGACTTCTTGAACTTTACTTGTGCTGTAAGATCTTTCTTATAGTATTATATAAATGGTCGTGTTTTTATTGTGTTGAGTATCAAGCTTGATTTCTTAGTGCTCAAAGGACGTAATTTGTATTAAGTCCGATATGATACCTCAACGCGTTCATGTGAGGAATCTTGTGAGAAAAGGGATTGTGAAAGAACGACAGACATATGGGCATCGTATCCCATAAGGGTACCGTTTTTTTCCTTTTGAGGTATAGGACCCGAAAAGTACGTACTTTATGTAGAAAATAATTTATTGTATTTGTATGGGACCAACTACTTCGAGAGTGATCGGCTATCTTCGAGAGCCGTCGTGTGCGCGAGACTAGTGGGGAACGTGCATGGACAGGTGGCAGCATAGAAATGTCTAATGTCAAGTATTTACGATAAAACTTCCGAATTTATAACACTAGATGGCAGTTCATTTTGGGCACGTTCTCGTAAAGAGAGCGAGTCGGTCATAGTAGGCAGCGCAGCGACGTCCGCCTCTACAACAATAGATGGCGCTGTCTACGCCGTGCACGTTCCCTTTAGCAAAATAAATGTTCAAATCGCCTTGTCTATGATTCTTCACATTCATTCATTCTTGGAGATACTTCACATTAATTGTTCCTTTACCAAATTACTGATTAATGTAGAATAAAAGAGTGTTATATTAGGTCATTGTGCTAATTTTTATGAACATCCTTATTGCGACTGCACACTTGCACAGTCACACGAAATTTTGTTCATGGTCATGAGTACAACTAGCCTTTTTTAGTTTCCAGTTATTTCAATAGGGTATTTGGCTACTGTCGAAAATAAAATAGAACAAAAACGGATTTTTAAACTCGATACAAAAATAATATCTACGATTTCTGAATAAGTAACAATTAGTGGAAAATTCAAGAACTTAGGTACACGCTGTTGAAGTATTTATCTTCTGTCGTTATCATGTAAAACGTCTTTTATATGACTTCACGCATGTGACTCGGTTCGGAAACGAGAATGGTTTTTAATACATCTGTCTCGTTTTTTCCCTAGGTTCTTAAAATCTGGTTAATAATACAATAAAATACGCCTATTACATCTTGTATAGAATAGTTGTAAGCCAAGTGATAAATTATTGTAGAATATTCACTTCTCTTTTTTGTGTGATTCTTTTATGAAACTGCTTGAACTAAACATGTTTTGTACCTAATTATTTTTCAATACATCTTGGAGCTATCTGTGATAGTACTAAATCATATATATGGTCTTTTTTATATACATAATTATAAGCATACAAACCTTCTTGATCTGAATTGTTTTTCTGATGTAAGTAAATTTATTTCGTTATAGTTAGTTGGTTAAGAATAACACTATACAAGAATACGTAAATATAAATAATTTACCTTTATTCATAATATATGTGAATAATATACACTCTTATCGTATATACCAAATGTAAGTGTGTTGCCCTTGGCCAATACATATCCCACTCATTAGATTGACTAGTGGCTCTTACACCTACACTATTGCGGATCTAACGAATGCCACTGATGCCGCTGTAACCGTGTACGTTAGTCGTTACCCCAACAAGAAAGTATCTCCTAGAGTTATATGAGTAGAACGTATAGTTGGTGCCTTATCTGCTGTAAATGTGCCCCCACATAAAAAATGTGTGCCCCCTGTCGTTTTGAAAAAAAAAACGGAAAAACGATTCTTGCTGGGGTAACGTTTTTCTAGCAGGAAAATTCCAAAATATGTAAATAAAGGCTGGTTATTCGACCAAATTACAATGACTACTAAAAAGCGACTGATTCATACATATCGATGACCTTCTTTATTGGGCGTATTATACCTAAGCTGTTGTCTGTACAGTCGCGTTCAAAAGTTTTGGGGGCTTATTAAAAATATATATTAAATGCACCCTGTGACTATATAAATGAAACAGCTTGTTGATTTGGAAATTATTATTTTTACTCCGTTAATTTTAATTCTTAAAAATTATTAATTATTGCATCAAATCACAGATAAAATTTCCTACCTATAAATATTAGAAATTATTTGTTTGTTGTGTAGTTATTATTATTTAAATCAAAGATCAGTTTTTCATCTAAATCTAACATATAATTAGTAAATTCACATCACAAAAAATCACAGTTTGGTATTAAGTAAGTATAAGTATAATATTGTGTAAAAAAATATTAAATTTGAAATCACAGATAAATAATTTTCCTACGAGTAATTTGCTTATACATAGATTCAGATAAAGTGTGTTAGTATAGTAAACCGCATAAAGATATAACTGTAAACATCGAATGTGCAAAAATTATCTGATGGTATTTGGCTATAAATAAACGTAAGCACAATCAGCCTTTTAACGTTTCTACTGCTGGGACACAGGCCTCCTCTCTAGGAGAGGGAATGGGCCGTAATCCACCACGCGGGCCCAGTGCGGGTTTGTGAATAGCACATGTCTTCGAATTTTTGGTTTTAGGACATGCCGGTTTCCTCACGATGTTTTCCTTCACCGTTTTGAGAGCAGTGGTGATGAATTTAATCACACAAAGTAATGCGCCTGGCTGGGTTTGAACCCGCACCTATAATTCGTAAGTCGGGGCCACTCGGCCACCACTGCTCTAAATAAACATTTATCCCATATACGTAACAACATTATCACCTGACTGTGGAATGACACTTATATATCTAAAACGCCATCAAATCAAAATTATGTGACACTACATAATCAGCTTTAATATAATTGTTGGTTAATAATTATAAATACCTCATAGGTACGTAATACGACATACAAAATAGAAACGCGTTGTTGCAACACAGATCATTGTGCGGTTGACTATAGGTATACACTAAATACAACTCTCAAAACTGTAGTTACCAACATTTATTTGGTTAAGGTGAATGCTCCAACCAGCCCGCGAAATTCAAATTTTCTTACGTTTTTCGCAATTTGCACGCCATTGCTAGGTTATATGTTGATTAAAATATTATTAAGAAGTATAATCATCAAAATTTGTATTGATGATTATACTTCTTAATAATATTTCAAGTTCATAAAGGTGTAGGAATGACTTTTTCTGTTTTGTTTTTTTGTTCCTACGCCAAAAAATAATAATTTCCACATCAACAAGCTGTTTCATTAATATAGTCTAAAGGTGCATTTAATATATTTTTTAATTAGCCCCCAAAACTTTTGAATGTGACTGTACGGAAAACATAGGTATAATACGTCCAATAAAGAAGGTCATCGATATGTATGAATCAGTCGCTTTTTAGTAGTCATTGGAATTTGGTCGGTTACCAGCCGTTATTTACATGTTTTGGTTTTTTGTTTATATTTACTTAATGCGAAACATTCCAAGCTCAATATTTTCACCATATATTTTTGACTAAAGGCACACGATTTTGGTTTACACCTACACATCTGGAATTGAGCCAGTTCCTTGTATTTTGCCGTCAAAGTTACAACGCATGCATGAACAGCAATGCTATTCTGTAAGAACTCACTCCAGTTCTCACTTCTGATTCTGCGGTGAAAACTGTATTTGGTATTCTGTAACTTGATGAAAACTACACTAGCGCCACTAAGTGAGAACATAGGTGAAGCGAATTTAACTTGACAGAATATCAAATACTTTTCACTTCAGGGCCCCAAGTCTGCTATTACAATAGTGTCAGAATGGTCTATCATTGATCTCATAATGGTCGATTTTGAAGAGTTTAGTAATCTACTAATATAAAAGCGTCACTATGACTTTCCAGTGGTTAACCACTGACACTCCATTGAACGAAATGGCATAGAATGGTAATCTCGTACATAAAGTCGAACGAATGACAGACGTATGCGGTAATCTGCTAAAATTTTGACAGTTCCTTTGATCAGTGACCTACCATTAGAACGTCGTTGTGCAGTAATTTCTTTTAATAGCTCTGTTATCAAAAAGTATTACGAGACCAGTGACCGACCAATGATCGACCATTATGAATATAGCAGATTACGAACTTTTTGCAAAATGACAATGGGATCGTGTTTGAATGACAAATTTATAAAAATAGCAGACTTGGGGCCCTGGTGAGTTACGAAGTGTAATCGAAAATGAGATATGAATCGAATTCGCACGTGAGTTCTTACAGAATAGCACTGCAGTTTTGAAACTTTGTGTGGTTATTATTAGCGTCAAGAAGGACCACATACAGTTTTCAGCAAACTTATGCCTTGCCATTTAGGCGCTGCGATGTTTTTTCGGGTTTTCATAAAACCGCGATAACTTGAAAACTATAAATATTTTCTTAAATCTAATTGGGGGCACAAGGGGCACATGTTCATGTTATGTTTATTCTACAGGGGCACATGCAATAGTTTAAACATTATACGATTCATCAAAACGTTACTCCAGCAGGAAATGCAATATCTCGAAAATCTGAAGGGGCACAGATTTTATTTTTGGGGGCACATTTTGGCACACATATGTGCTCTCTGGCCATAGTGGCCATGCACAATTTTTCTCTCGCCGATCATTCGTTTAGAATTTTCCTGCTAGAAAAACGTTACCCCAGCAAGAATCGTTTTTCCGTTTTTTTTTTCAAAACGACAGGGGGCACACATTTTTTATGTGGGGGCAGATAAGGCACCAACTATACGTTCTACTCATATAACTCTAGGAGATACTTTCTTGTTGGGGTAACGTACACGCTGTAACCGTGTTGAAGGCTAGCAGGTCATCTGCTGGCCACATACTGATTAAGGAGGGGTACCCTACCAGGAATGTAGGCTAATACCTACCTTCCGGGAGCCCTCCTCACATTACTCTGCTCAACCCAATATGGCAATATAATGGCTGATTGTATGATGGAAGAAGAAAATAAAATATATCTTGTAAGGGACCTTATGTTTGGCATTTAACTCTTCCTTGTTTACCATAGAAGAAAAAAAAACTTTGATTCGACACACATGGGTTTCTGCCTAGGCTTCCTCGGTGCTTATTTTTTTGCAATAAGGTAACACTATTACTACTTAGTTCAGGGGAATCGGTCTTTATTATGGGAAAATGACGACGACGAATACAGTAATAGGTATATGTATTTTTGTTTTTTTTTTGTTTCTAATTGTACAATAAAGTGAACCTTTTGAAAATTTTCACAATTTAGAAATTCCATAAATAATACTATAAAATAAAAAAAGACAATTTCTGATAATTCAATTACATATAGTTTTAAGTATATCAAATTATTAAAAAAAAAAATAATCTACAAACGAAATTTCTGCTTCCTAGGACTTCAGAGAGGACCTTGTAAAATTAGCCCTTTAGACAGAATACAGTCCCTAGGGGAATTTAGGGGGTTGAAGCAGTTGCAAGTACCTAAGTGAGCATCAAAACTGACGTACGTTTTGATATATCTAATACGGTAATCTAAGAGAAATGAAACTTAACCTGAAAATTAAGGCTCTTTAGTGTTTCCCAGACCGAAACAATAAGGGTTCGAAATACAAAGAAAATCTTCGAGAAACGACAGGTGGTGCCCCGCTTTGCATAATACAAAAACTTTATCTTTGAAAAGAATACCTAGATACATTAGTATGAAAACGACAGATTTCCATAGGTATACTTTTTTATTTTAAAGCAATGAACCGGAATTATAGTTGATGGTTTAAAACCATCCACTATAATAAGGTTCCGAGGTAAAACTAATTGCACTGGACGACACCACCTATAAGGAATCCGTTGAGTTACAACCTGCATTGCTGTTTAAGGATGTAGGTAGATAGATAATATAGGTATTATTTTCATCGACTAACGGCCGAACCCAGTAACCGATCTATCATATACTGGAGATAGAAAAACAAATGAAACAACAGAAAAATTATGTAGGACTTCTGTTGTTTCATTTGTTTTTAGGACATGCCGGTTTCCTCACGATGTTTTCCTTCACCGTTTTGAGAGCAGTGGTGATGAATTTAATCACACAAAGTAATGCGCCTGGCTGGGTTTGAACCCGCACCTATAATTCGTAAGTCGGGGCCACTCGGCCACCACTGCTCTAAATAAACATTTATCCCATATACGTAACAACATTATCACCTGACTGTGGAATGACACTTATATATCTAAAACGCCATCAAATCAAAATTATGTGACACTACATAATCAGCTTTAATATAATTGTTGGTTAATAATTATAAATACCTCATAGGTACGTAATACGACATACAAAATAGAAACGCGTTGTTGCAACACAGATCATTGTGCGGTTGACTATAGGTATACACTAAATACAACTCTCAAAACTGTAGTTACCAACATTTATTTGGTTAAGGTGAATGCTCCAACCAGCCCGCGAAATTCAAATTTTCTTACGTTTTTCGCAATTTGCACGCCATTGCTAGGTTATATGTTGATTAAAATATTATTAAGAAGTATAATCATCAAAATTTGTATTGATGATTATACTTCTTAATAATATTTCAAGTTCATAAAGGTGTAGGAATGACTTTTTCTGTTTTGTTTTTTTGTTCCTACGCCAAAAAATAATAATTTCCACATCAACAAGCTGTTTCATTAATATAGTCTAAAGGTACATTTAATATATTTTTTAATTAGCCCCCAAAACTTTTGAATGTGACTGTACGGAAAACATAGGTATAATACGTCCAATAAAGAAGGTCATCGATATGTATGAATCAGTCGCTTTTTAGTAGTCATTGGAATTTGGTCGGTTACCAGCCGTTATTTACATGTTTTGGTTTTTTGTTTATATTTACTTAATGCGAAACATTCCAAGCTCAATATTTTCACCATATATTTTTGACTAAAGGCACACGATTTTGGTTTACACCTACACATCTGGAATTGAGCCAGTTCCTTGTATTTTGCCGTCAAAGTTACAACGCATGCATGAACAGCAATGCTATTCTGTAAGAACTCACTCCAGTTCTCACTTCTGATTCTGCGGTGAAAACTGTATTTGGTATTCTGTAACTTGATGAAAACTACACTAGCGCCACTAAGTGAGAACATAGGTGAAGCGAATTTAACTTGACAGAATATCAAATACTTTTCACTTCAGGGCCCCAAGTCTGCTATTACAATAGTGTCAGAATGGTCTATCATTGATCTCATAATGGTCGATTTTGAAGAGTTTAGTAATCTACTAATATAAAAGCGTCACTATGACTTTCCAGTGGTTAACCACTGACACTCCATTGAACGAAATGGCATAGAATGGTAATCTCGTACATAAAGTCGAACGAATGACAGACGTATGCGGTAATCTGCTAAAATTTTGACAGTTCCTTTGATCAGTGACCTACCATTAGAACGTCGTTGTGCAGTAATTTCTTTTAATAGCTCTGTTATCAAAAAGTATTACGAGACCAGTGACCGACCAATGATCGACCATTATGAATATAGCAGATTACGAACTTTTTGCAAAATGACAATGGGATCGTGTTTGAATGACAAATTTATAAAAATAGCAGACTTGGGGCCCTGGTGAGTTACGAAGTGTAATCGAAAATGAGATATGAATCGAATTCGCACGTGAGTTCTTACAGAATAGCACTGCAGTTTTGAAACTTTGTGTGGTTATTATTAGCGTCAAGAAGGACCACATACAGTTTTCAGCAAACTTATGCCTTGCCATTTAGGCGCTGCGATGTTTTTTCGGGTTTTCATAAAACCGCGATAACTTGAAAACTATAAATATTTTCTTAAATCTAATTGGGGGCACAAGGGGCACATGTTCATGTTATGTTTATTCTACAGGGGCACATGCAATAGTTTAAACATTATACGATTCATCAAAACGTTACTCCAGCAGGAAATGCAATATCTCGAAAATCTGAAGGGGCACAGATTTTATTTTTGGGGGCACATTTTGGCACACATATGTGCTCTCTGGCCATAGTGGCCATGCACAATTTTTCTCTCGCCGATCATTCGTTTAGAATTTTCCTGCTAGAAAAACGTTACCCCAGCAAGAATCGTTTTTCCGTTTTTTTTTTCAAAACGACAGGGGGCACACATTTTTTATGTGGGGGCAGATAAGGCACCAACTATACGTTCTACTCATATAACTCTAGGAGATACTTTCTTGTTGGGGTAACGTACACGCTGTAACCGTGTTGAAGGCTAGCAGGTCATCTGCTGGCCACATACTGATTAAGGAGGGGTACCCTACCAGGAATGTAGGCTAATACCTACCTTCCGGGAGCCCTCCTCACATTACTCTGCTCAACCCAATATGGCAATATAATGGCTGATTGTATGATGGAAGAAGAAAATAAAATATATCTTGTAAGGGACCTTATGTTTGGCATTTAACTCTTCCTTGTTTACCATAGAAGAAAAAAAAACTTTGATTCGACACACATGGGTTTCTGCCTAGGCTTCCTCGGTGCTTATTTTTTTGCAATAAGGTAACACTATTACTACTTAGTTCAGGGGAATCGGTCTTTATTATGGGAAAATGACGACGACGAATACAGTAATAGGTATATGTATTTTTGTTTTTTTTTTGTTTCTAATTGTACAATAAAGTGAACCTTTTGAAAATTTTCACAATTTAGAAATTCCATAAATAATACTATAAAATAAAAAAAGACAATTTCTGATAATTCAATTACATATAGTTTTAAGTATATCAAATTATTAAAAAAAAAAATAATCTACAAACGAAATTTCTGCTTCCTAGGACTTCAGAGAGGACCTTGTAAAATTAGCCCTTTAGACAGAATACAGTCCCTAGGGGAATTTAGGGGGTTGAAGCAGTTGCAAGTACCTAAGTGAGCATCAAAACTGACGTACGTTTTGATATATCTAATACGGTAATCTAAGAGAAATGAAACTTAACCTGAAAATTAAGGCTCTTTAGTGTTTCCCAGACCGAAACAATAAGGGTTCGAAATACAAAGAAAATCTTCGAGAAACGACAGGTGGTGCCCCGCTTTGCATAATACAAAAACTTTATCTTTGAAAAGAATACCTAGATACATTAGTATGAAAACGACAGATTTCCATAGGTATACTTTTTTATTTTAAAGCAATGAACCGGAATTATAGTTGATGGTTTAAAACCATCCACTATAATAAGGTTCCGAGGTAAAACTAATTGCACTGGACGACACCACCTATAAGGAATCCGTTGAGTTACAACCTGCATTGCTGTTTAAGGATGTAGGTAGATAGATAATATAGGTATTATTTTCATCGACTAACGGCCGAACCCAGTAACCGATCTATCATATACTGGAGATAGAAAAACAAATGAAACAACAGAAAAATTATGTAGGACTTCTGTTGTTTCATTTGTTTTTCTATCTCCAGTATGTGATAGATCGGTTATTGATTTCGGCCGTTAACTGACCTTACCTACACACCGAACCGTGTGATAAACGTGTGGTTATACCTAAAACTCAATTAACTAGGTATATGTCCTAGGTATATGTCCAGGCGCGGTCGCAGCAATGAACTTGTAGGGGGAAGGGGGGGGTCAGCTCACATCAATAGTGCCTAAGCTACAAAACAAAATTTACAACGTTCTGGTCATTAACACCTTGAGTTCATACAGGCAAAAAGGTGAAGTGACGTTTTAAGCACGGAGATGCGCGATGGACTCCATTTATGATTTGCAGAAAAACTTAACTAGAGAAGAATCTAGAATCTATGAGCGTGCTAGCGCCCTAGGAAATTTTTGGTACGCTTGCTCTACTTTTACCATAGGAACATACAGAGGGCCAATTGTAAAATGTTTACGTAACGTTCGAATTTGCAATCTGTAGGGTCAGAGAGATAAGCGAACTCAAATTAAGTTCCTCGTCTCCGATATGCTAGACCTTTTTCTTATAATTCAAACGTACAGATATTTTTTTCTATCGACTTGATCATAAACTGGAGAGCTAAGGATGCTAGAGCGAGGGAAGCGAACCCTGAAAATAATGTTATTTTGTCTCGGATGCGCTAAATTTTCTTTATACTTAATAAGTCCATACAAACTGATGTTGCTTTGACAATTTCTACGTAAGCTGGAGAACTATGGGTGTTATGATGAGCCAAATGAGTTTGAAAATTTTAACACCCCAACTCAGAATACATATGTACTTAGGTGTACATATTTATATATGTAGCTAGGGCAGATTCTGCAGTACGCCAGTTAGGTAATTGAATGCAAAAACGAGCTCAAAATATTTTCGGATAGGTAAGATCTTTATACAGTCATTATAATAATATAAAATAATAATAAAAGTTTATTGACCATAAGTTTATTACAGTAATCTTGTATGTGAAAACCTCGACAGTTATGCAAGAGCAGCGAAGGGACGTTATGAATTTGGGTACCGCTCGGTGAAATATGAATAATAATTCGTGATTTGTTTATTTACAGAACGTTTGTCAATGGAAGGGCATGTGCATGAGACGAATAACGACGACTTTATCACCCAGGCATGTCTTCTGTTGAGACTACAGGATGAGCGAAACTGGTGGGCTGACCCGTTGTGGGTTGCTGTGAATAAATCGTTAGTCCCGTTTCAGTTATTATATTACAAACTTTCATATTATTTATACCAACTTCCAAATAAATTGAAGCAAGCAGGAATATTCTCGCTTAAAAACTTCAGGGTCTGATTTTAGACAAATCCAAAACTACTTATTTCTTATTTTTTAACCGACTTCTAAAAAAGGAGGAGGTTCTCAATTCGGAAGTTTGTATTTTTTTTTTAATGTTTGTTCGCGCATAACTCCGTCGCTTGCCAAACGATTTGAAAAATTCTGTTTTTGTTGGAAAGGGTATACTTCCAAAATGGTCCCATGAAAATTTTATCGAAATCGAACAAGCGGTTTTCGAAAAATCAACAAAAGTCTAAAAAAAATATCTACATTGACAACCTTTCAGTTTACTCTGCATTGGAGCAGTGCGTTTTTTTTTACACCAATGTGATTGGTTCGTTTAGGTGGGGGGAGGGGAGGGGGTGTAGGTACCACTAAAAAGTGAAAAATAAAAAAACTTTTTACAAAAAAATACTACCGACTTTTACACAAAAATAAAAAAAAGTACAAAATAACTTTAATTTCGGAAGTCGGTGTTCAAAAAACAAAATATTTTTTTGTAAAAAGTTTTTTTTAATCTTGGTTGTTTCAACTTCATCTACCAAGCGTTAAAATCGTCCATCTAAACCTTAGGACCCTACATTGGGGGACAGTTTTTATAAAATTAATTATGACATTACTCACTCTTTATTTAGGACAGTATTCGTACCAAGGAATAAGATTATTCCATATGAACTTAAATACCTCCTTATTCGTACCTACGTAATTCTAAGCTTTGGAACTTAGAGCTTTAAGCTTGGTAGGTTGGCCAACCAAGTTTAAAATGTATAAATCTAATGAATAGGATCTTTTATATGTCTATATGTACTTCAACCCCCTATATCACCCTTTTACGATAGATTTTCCAAAAATCTTTTCTTAGCTAACGTCTCATACCTCCGTACTAAATTTTATCTCCATAGATAAAACTTCACAACTAGAAACATTGATTTCCAAAATTAAAGTTATTATATTTTGCAAATCAGTTGTATTTCAATATCATCGTATCAGTCGAGAGATTTCCACTGCCGTCATAGGCCTTCCCCAGGTGTCGCTACAACAACTCGTCCTGTGCGTCTACGTGCGACCCTCAGTAAGTTATCGGTCCACCTTGTCCAACGCTGAGTCTTCCGGCACGCGGTCGCCACTCCAGAACTTTTCGGCCCCTTCCACCACCTGTTCTGCGAGCAATGTGCCCTGCCCGCTGCCACTTCAGTTTGGCGATCCTTCGGCCGACGGTAACGTAATAACGACCTCACAAATCCCTGGCCTCACATAGTGCAGGCGGCCAAGTACTGTAGACCGATAGTGTACGTAAATGAATTGGCCTTCTGTTTTCACCGGTAGCTATTGCATAAATGTGTTTGCACCGTTTTTCTCCGCCGCTTGTGATTCTCCGCTTGTCCCGCGGCCCGCGAGTGTAGGGTGCATTTGAGCGCAGTCGGCGAATTACTAGCTCGCTACAGCCTGTCAGTATGAACATAACATCATAGAGTTGTGCCGACTTTATTATTAAAGTAGGGATTTTTAGTGTAAGGCTTTATTAATTAGGAACCAACTAATAGTTTTTTGGCTGTTAAACGATGAAATAACAATTCTCAGAGGGACTTGCTGACTCGATAAACTACGTAAAAGTACGTGATGTTCGATGAAAAGTTTTCCCTCTTGAATAGGCCTTTCAGAAAATGTTCGAATGCACATTGAAATGGAACTATTAATTGATTAGTGGATAACATTCAGAAACTGACTTTAATTTTCATACTTTTAATATTGGATAGAGATTTCCCAACTCTGAATGAACTAGTGCGGCCAATTGCTCAGCTTTCACTCAAATACGGCGGAATAAAACTCATTTCAATGAGTACCTATTCATTTAATAGAATCTTTTAAAGGAATTTAGACTATCCGTTCGATGGCCGTGCCTCTCTGAGTAATCAGGAATATCATGTAACTTCCTACTAGAGTTTTACCTAGATATTTTTAGAGAACAAGTTATGATAGTCAGTATTTTTATTCTCATGTCTTTATTAACCTTTCTACATAAAACATACCTACAAATGGGGTGAATAGGAATGCAGGGGTAAATTAAAATAAAACTTTGAAGGGAATTTTTACGCTATTTAAATCTTTCACGGAAAAAACGTTGTTTTAGAAAAAACAATATTATGATTATTATAGTGAAATTGCATATCAAAGTTTTGTTTCGATTCACCCTTCCTTTCCTATTTACCCCGTTTCACGGCTTCTTTGTCACAGCTGTCTCCTTTACCTGTTAACAAAAACAAAATAAAGTAAATAAGTATTTAAAAGGTTGGCGAAATTCACGTAATGATTTGGAAACGAAAGTAGGTAGGTCCTTGATTAGATATGATCTGTGACACATCATCACGTGGCTATGAGTAGGTAGGCATCGGCTACATGGGACTTAAAATAATGAGTGCTCCCAAAAATAAATAATTGTATAGGCATAAAGAACCTTCCATGCTCCATTGGTTTCCTGAAGAAACCTTAAGAATTCATCCGGTATCTTGAGTGCGTTTACGCATTAATCTGTCATAGGTTAAAACAGAGCCGCGACAATAGCTTCAAGCCATATAAGCAGTTGCACCTTACAGGAGCTGAACCCGCACCCTCAGTGACGAAGCCCGAGCGCCTAGCACGAGCGCTTTCTCTTTCAATGTTGACAAGCATCTGTAAACACGACGCCGCGCCGCGCGCTGCCATTACTAAGAGTATTTATTTACTGCACTCATTTACATGATAAGCTTATTGTTCACTTGCTCCGAACCCTGACACTTTACCGGTTTTATTGTTGTGGACCACAAAGAAGCAGGTATTTCTGAGTAATTACTAACATCATTACTCAGAAATAATGTTCGTATCTACATAGTGAATTAATCTTGAATTTAGAAAGAAAAAAGTCGTGTTTAATTTTTATTCATGAGTCCAATTAATGAGCGCGCGCGGTGCCCAATGTTTATGGGCTGGCAAGTGGGAAATCGTCTGTGTGCGGCGCTGCCGGCGGCGGTGGCGGGCAGCGCGGTGCTGCCGCTGTGGCGGATCGATAGCAGGCGCGGCGCTGCAGTCGGCGAGCGCTTCACGCTGCCGGGCGTCCGCTGTCGCTCCGACACTCTAGCGACCGCTCGCGTCGCGACAACTCGCGACGATGCGCGGCGACCGCGCCGCGCGTGACACGCGCCATAATAAGGATCACGATAACTTAAAGTCTTCACTGAAAAAGGGAAGCAAAACTAAAAAGCATCGGGTTATCTTTGACGAAAGCGCTAACGAGTTCTTTGAGGCCGATTATATTATCGTGGTGCGCGACGAGTGCGGGTACTCTGACGAGGGCTCTGGCGAGGAGTGTTCGGGATGCGGCGCGTGCGAGCGCTACCAGGAGGCGGAGACGGGCGCACTGAGCCCGCCGGAGGGTTACAAGGACCTTGGGCTGTTCAACCGCGATGGCACGCTGCGGGAGCAGGCGTGGTGGGAGGCGGGCGACGTGCTGCTGGTGGGCGAACGCTCGGGCACGGTGTTCACGCCGCAGCACCTGCAGCTGCTACGGCGCCTGCAGCGCGAGCGGATGCTGCGCTCCGCCATCTGTGCCGACTGCGACGCGCACGCCGCGCTGCACCAGCCGCTCGGTGAGTCACCACCAGCTCTCGAACCACTAGCGTCCTTGCCAAGGATTAATATCTCCACCGTCACGTACTCTAGCGCCTTGCGGGCCGCTAAGCGACGACACTATCCTCCATTATCGCTGATGAGCACGTTTTGTCGTCATGACACATAAACATGTGAAACCTTACGACTATCGACGTTTCTAACGTTCTATGGCTGTATTATTTTTTCTTCTTTTCCTTGTTTCAGACGAGTCAGATTCAACTTGTTACAAAATTAGAAGTATAATAATTTTTAAACAGCGACTGCTTTTTTGCCGAGCGAAATGAAACTGTCGACTGTTTTATTATTCTAATTTGATAAAACAGTTATCACTTTAATTGCACTGTAGCTAGAGCGAACTGAGTACTTGTTATATAACAATGAAGCGCCTGAACTGAATTGACAACAATTTAGATCGTGTTAGATCGTTATTAGAACAAGTGACGTAACTGGTGTCAGGTTTCAAAACAGTCGAGAGTCTACCTATTGTTCTCAACTCAAGTAAGAGCACTCATTGCATCGCCTTGTAAACCGTTCACGGTCCAGCAAAGATGCGCGACGTGTCCACGAACCTCTATTGATTTATTTAGAAAGTCGCCGTTTTGACAATCAACTCACAATAAAGTAATTACGCGAACATCTACCAAAACCGCTCGGACTAGGAGAAAACAATCCCACAGATCTATCTACAGTCAAAGGTAGTTGCCCCTAAATTACTTCAATCAATAATACTCTTTCGTTCCCAAAGTAATGACATAATATATTATTAGGGTCTTGCCACAAAAAAAAAAAAAAAAACTAGAAAATGAGAGGTATTTAGGTAGGTTAGGTATATCTAAACTTCTCTGAACGTGTGACCATTATCTCATCTATAACGATTGCCTTCCTAGTGAATTTAATAAAACAATGATTGGCAATGAACTAACTTATCACAAGTTGTAACGGGGATTGTCAAACTGACACCTAGAACAAAAATATTAAGGTATGTCCCTATGGGTCCTTGTAATGCAATCTTGTGTATCTAATATTGCTGGAACTTAGTCCTGAATAGATAGATCGTAACAAAATCGCATCTCCTATTAAAGCGCATATTTTCCCAATAACTCAGATCGCTACCAGCATATATAAACCGCATTCAAGAACTGACAGTGTCAGCATTCTTTAAGTATTACAATGATTTTAAAATTAAATAAAAGCAGATTTAGACTTAAACGAAAATCCAAAGATCGATTTTATTAATAACTAACAAGTAGGTACCTAATTTTCAAGTTAAATTGAAATGTAATTCCCAAAACTTTTGAAATAATCTCCATGTCAGGGTAACACATAAGTAATTAAAATAAACGCTGTTATATAAATGGCGTACTTAACTTTTGTCAAAGCTTTGTGTGCCTATCTAAATAAGAAAATGATTGTACATCGGCTTGCGTAGGAGGCCTGCGGTTCTTTGTGATTTTTCCTGCCGAGTTTGTTTGGCAAGTTTTTAGATATAGGGAGTTCAAGAGGATGTATTCATAATAATTTCCTTAAGAATTTCGGGAGAGACACATACATAAATCTGCATTTTTCTACTTCAGATTAATCTTATTTACTTAGGTAGGTACTCAAATGAAATCTTGATTGTATCGTTTGAATATTGGAAAGCAAATTACCTACGTAAAGTTCTCACCATTACAAAAGCATACCTCTTATTATTTCAAGATGAAACATTCAAAGTTGTCCAAGTAATTGCCAGATTGCTTTGAAATCAAACACTTAATGGACGAGGTGTTCTCGCACCGAAGGAACTGCATGTATCACTTTACAAAGTTCCGAGCGTCCTTCTCCATGCACAACTTAGTTGTAATAGAAACAAACAGAAGCCTAATTAATTGTTCGGTTAAGCAGTAACCAGCCTTAGTGCGCTGAACTGCGAGCGGTGACGTCAAAAAAAAAAGGAAGCCTAATTGGCTTATTTCTTCTTCTTTGAAGTGATCCTACAAATCTACAGATTTTACATTAGTTTTTAGAAAACTGAGCGGAACAAGTCGCAAATTGTCCAAAAGAGTACGACAATTGGCCTCCTGTTCCGTCCTTTGCTAGTCAAAAGATATAACTTTAGCCTGTAAGATTAGGAGTTCTATTTATTTCTCAATTATCTCGGTTTTATTATTTTAAGTAAGTAGATGATCATTGAAATAATCAAGATCTTACCTTATTTTTACCATTAAGTATCTTTATTTATTAGAAATCGAAGACATTGTCTATAAAACTCTTATTAGCTATCATTTCTCGGTTTGGGAAAGCCTTGTGCCAAGTGTGCCCTTCGATATTTATCTAATAAAGCCTAAGATAGTTATTTGAAAATATTGAAACAATAAATTTGTTATACCTATTATTGTTATATGTAATCAGCTGAATCTGAGGCGAAACTGACCCACAGCTCCCTCAGATTCAGCTGATTAGAAAAGGTGATATACTTTGTGACAATCCTATCAAAACCTCGCTTGCTTCTTTGCCGCATGTTGCTCAACATCTGTACAACACGTTTTATTCTTCTTCATTCCGTTCTGTCAATCGTTGCGCTCTCTCTTACTTGCCTACTTTCCTTTCATTTCATTCATACTATACCATTCAACTTTCTTTGCATCACCATTACCATCCATATTCATAATGCTTTTAATTGCATAATTTTAACCCTCCTCATCAAGTTCCCATACCAAAAGATTTCCTTTAAAATTTTCTATCACTGCTGGCGCGACTTTCAAAATCAACGAAACAGTGCGTTCCAATAAATCAAAATATATAAAAGTGGTCCAACAATCCGCCAATCGTTATTGTTGAATAGGATTTCACTTTAATTAAACTATTGGTCCATAGAACGGACCTACCTTTTGGTTCACGACGTCACGTGAATGTGGTCGGTAAGCATCCACGTTACACGCTCAGACCATTTTGTTGTCACTATAACCAAAGTATTACAATATATTGTAATACTGCTATAACTAATCGGCCGCAGTCACACGGGCATAGGTCGCAAGTGAGATGCCGCACACAGAATTAATTTTCATTCAGTTGCAATGTTTGTAAATGTGTCGTCGCGAACTCTGCTATTGTTAGTTGTATTAGAATTATTGTTCCGTTCGCAAGAAAAGCCCACGAATAAAATGCTGTATTGAAATACCATTCGCGTGTTTATTAAAAACTTTTCCTTCAATTCAGCTTAAACAATTAAGTACTATTTTACTTTAGTAGCTGTGCCAGAGAAAAATGCGGATTAAAAGATATTTGTACGCTTTGTTATTAGTAAAGTTAACTTACGTTCAAAACACAGGTACCTATAACTATTTTATGGCTAGATCCTAAAACAGTTTGGTATTTAGTCAGAAGTCCAGTTTAAAATACACGTAACACCTGAGCCGGTCATTTCGCATATGGAAACCTTGATCACTTACCCTTGTTCTGCTTACGATATGCACAAAGCATAAACACGTGATAACTGCATACATTAAATGACTAGTAAAAATTAAGACACGATCTGAAATGTTTTCAATTATTAATTTTTAAATGAAAAGGAAAATACCAAAATGTTTTTCGCAAACTGGAAGTTAGTAAAAAATATTTTGTGATTAAAAACAGCAGGGAAATAAATCAAATGCAATAAAGTCCAGCGCCGCTCGTGACAGCGAGGCGGAAATGGGGTGTACTGTAGATACTGTCACACTGACGTCAGCAGAGCTCTTACTTTCCCCGGCTGACGCTTAAGATGCACTCCTACCCTTAAATTCCACTCAACAAGCCAATACTTAACCGATATATTTTTCATCGACAAGATGTTTTCACTAACAAGAATTTTATCAAAGAAATATGTATTCCTCGCTGAATTATGAAAAACTATGTTTATGGTGTGTATCTTCGTTTTTGACACCGACTTCCAATTTCAAAGTTATTTTGTACTTTTTGTGTGCTGGTTTTTTGAGCAGTGTTGGTCGAGTGGTAACGGCGAATACGAATTGTAGGTTGCGGGTTCAGACCCAGCCAGGCGCATTTTTTTGTGTCATTTATTTCATCGCCGTTTTGAGCACAGTGGCTCTCAAAACGGTGAAGGACATGCCGATTTCCTCACGATGTTTCGTGAGGAAATCGGCATGTCCTAGAACCAAAAATTCAAAGATATGTGACATTCACCAACCAGCACTGAGCCCGCATGTTGGATTACGGCCCATTCCCTCTCCTAGAGAGGAGGCCTGTATCTCAGTGTAGTACTTAGTGGTTTTTTGGAAGTCGATTGTATTTTTTAGTAAACAAGCTTTTATGTTTTACTTTTTAATGCTGGTACCCCCTAAAAACTAAAACTTAATTCTGTTGTTTGATACCTTAAGTATTGAAGTTGTACCCATATAATTTTAATGTACTTCTACTTTATTTAGTTAATCTAAACAATCGCACTATTCAACGTTTTGGAATATGGGTATGGGAATACCTGCGGACTACCCTTTGGAGTAATCGAGAAACATACATAAAAAACTGAATATGATATCGAACTAAAAATGAATCACAGAAATCGGATCAGAAACCTGGGAGTAATCGTACATATGTATGTAGGTACATTACTGAATTGAAAGCCTCCTTTATGGCAGTTGATTAAAAATGTTACTTTTAACTTGCAATTTTTGTTACTGTTTTGGATTCCACATCTGATCCTAAAGAGTTGTTATAGGTACATACATATACGTTCAATTAGTTTCTATGACAGTTATTTTTCTGATTCTTAATTAAATTCAGATCTAGATGAAGGAACTCCTGAACGTTTAACTGTAGTCAGGAAATTAGATATACTTAGGTACATGTTAAAATATTTTTCCTACTTTGACTTGATTCTTCATCTAGGATTGGCTTCAGACGAAGCAAATCTTCAATGAACAGCCGTACAAAAGTTTTCTTTTAAATGCGTTAATATTAAGCATGATTTTAAGGTATTACTTTATTAAAAGTTGCCTGTTTGCTCACCAAAATGTTCACACTCAGTTTGAAGTCCTAACTTGGTTTCTAGACAACAATACATAATTATGTACTTGTACATATTATGTATGTGTAACTAGGTAAACATCCAACGATCGCCATGCTGCCAAGTACCGACGCATACTGAACAACCAAAAACAAGACTGGATTATCATATTTTCAGATTTTGAGGCAGACTGTTCGCAAATAGGATAACTGATATTTTAAAGTTTAATCTTTTCTTCCGACTAAACAAAGAAATATTAGGCATGGTAAAGAGAACTAAGAGTGACGCTAGCTGTACGTTCCACTACATCAGCCGGTTGCCTGTGTTGCTCTGTTCCACTACAACAAAAATCTTTATCCTGTAAGTCGGATCGACTTATGAATAAAAATATATTTTTGTAAATAATACGGCGAAGACCGCGTATTACGAAAGTTGAATTTGTTGAAATTAAATGTTCCTGAATAATAAATGTTAAAATTATTGATGTATTTAAAAAGAACCTTCGAAAATACACGTTATATTTATTTATATCAATCGCCTGCTTCCATCAGTTATAAAGAGCCAGCGTTGTGGCTGCACTTTATATTGAAAACATCCTATCAAGTGCGCAATCATGCAGATAATGTGAAACAAAAAACTGTAAAACGTTTAATATCGGAGTAACTGGGTGGCGATTTGATGGAGTATGCCTTAATTCTTTTTTAGCCAACAAGCCTAACTGGCCAGCCACTCGCGGTGAACTCTTTAGTTACTAAAACGGTTAACACGGTTACTTTTTTCGTTACTGTAAAGTCTTTCACTTTTTTCTCTCTTTCCGAAGTTCCGGAAAAACTGAGTGAATTAACGAACCCTTCAAGTATAAAGTTTCAGTGTCCGCGCTAGCTTTTTTACTATATATTATCAAATTTTACAAGACTGAAATGTTTTTGGAAATGTAATTATAATTAATGTAGAAATGGGGTTCGCCACGTGAACGTTAACGGTGACGGGGTCATTGTTTTTTTTTTTTGAAACACCGTTCATACATTACAAGGGTTCTCATTGTTGGTACCTATATTCCTTTCAAAAGTGATGGCCGTATATTTTTGGTAGGTATGCTTTCATGTTCAACTAGTCACACTTTTCTCTTTAAAATCCACCCAAAGGTTCTCTTGAAAAGATCGCTTTTAGCGATAAGGGCGCCCATTGCATCACCCTATGTAATATTTTCTACATATATATTTTATGTTACTTATATGGTGTACAATTGTACATAATAAAGAGTATTCTATTCTATCCTATTATTTGAATAAAGAAAGTGAAGACAAAGATTCACAAACTGACTCCTTTGTGGGACATTCAGTAGTATGTTGGCCTGTGTCACATCCTCATAGTTAAACAGTAGCTGTGTTTACTGTGATTGTATTAAATCTTGAGCTATTTTACGCTTTAAACGTCGCGCTTTGTTGTTTTTGATTTGCCATAAGTGGCCGGTCCAGTGTATTTGGGTATCGTTCGATGCGCTCTGTATAGGTTCTGGTATGGCGTACACATCCAGTTTCACAGTGGGAAGGCGTAGATCAGCGTGTAATAGTTCGTTGGGTGCGAACCAGGGGGCATTCGTTATCATATGGCGTGCTATATTTTGAAGCCTTTGTATGATTTCAATGTTTGAATGGGATGCAGTACCACAGTTGGATTCTATACGTCCAAACGGGCTTCAGTATTGCCTTGTACAGAAGTATATTGTTTTCGAGCGACAGTTGAGACGTTCTTCCAATGAGCCAGTAAAGGTTTCGCGTTTAAATATCAAGTTGCTTGTCCTTAGTTTAAATATGTATTTGCCAAAAAAAAAGATTTCATCTTCAAGAGAACATATTTTTTCATGTGTTCAGAAAAGTTTTTTTTTCAATTTCTGAAAGTTTTCATGACGTGGCTAATCCTGTTGTTCGCCATGTGAACGCAGTGGAACGTTGACGGTTAATGTTTTGTTTTAGTTTTTTTTTTGCAAGACCCTTCATACATTATAAGGGTTCTTATAGTAGGACCTGCATTCCTTTCAAAAATATTGGCCGTGAATTTTTGGTAAGTATACTTTCTTGTTCGACTGATTATATTTTCTTTTTAAGTCTGAAAAGATTTCATACTAATGGCGTGAAAATACAAACGGAAAGCGGGATACTGTTTATGAACGGGTACCATTTTACATTATACAAATGATGGGTTCATAAAATTGAATCGACACAAGTACCTACACAATATACATGCCATTGGAAAATTACAATCTTCGTAAGGTTATAAAATATCTTGGGAGATTGAATTTTTTGCACTCGAAGCGATTAATACTGCGCACCTATTTTAAAATGTTTTAAAATAGGTACGCAGTATTAATTATCAAGAAGCGATCTCCTTGATTAACCTTTTATAATTACCAGTTTGCTGCTATCCAATTAATCATAAATATTAAATGGACACTGACATCTGACATCATCATGATAGGTAAAAGCGTATTAAAGTTTATGTAATAAATGAATCATGAATTGTCAAACGATAATATTGTAATAATATTGCCTTTGGACGGAAATTGTTGATCCGGCTGAAACGCACATTGATGTATTACTTAGTTGATCAATAAAGCAGAAGCGATCAATGAACAACAGTAGCATTGTAAGGGCACTATATCAGGAAAGGCCTAAAGACGAACTGATAGTCCTTCAACGGTAGCGAAATGCAAAAATGTATGGGGCTTACATGCGATACCAGAATGTCACGTGGTCTATGTTAAGCAAGGCATTTCGATAATATGGTACTTAATATTTTGTTGGAAATATACTAGGAATTAGAATTATAGAGAACTATAGCAACATACATTGAGCATCAATTCATTTTTTAAATAAATTCTTAAAAAGAAATACCAACATTTTTTTCTTTTACTATTAAAACGTACGTGATATTATCGTCGAGTGACGCCACTTTTTCCCAAATTATGCGTAAGCCAGTTGACGTCTTGAACAACAGATATGCGGCAGTGACGTAACACAATGGCGGCCAGAGTCCCAAAGCCTTACGAGTATAAAATTGAACATGTGCTTAAAATTTTACTTGACTGCGCCAGAAATTATGTTTCTTCTAAAAACTTTCTTTTTTTAACTTAAATCGTCAGTAACAAATATCAGTGCCCTATTGTTATCGCTGAAAGAATGTCACTTTGTCAAAACCTTAATTAGTTTTAGGTATGTGAAGTTTCGATTCAAGGTATCAGGTAGCCCTGGAGACCTCCCCGGCCACCAGTCTTGAGTCCGGCTCAGCCTTGAGTCGAAACCTTGAACTATTTGAAACATAGAACATACATACCTTTAACGAATAAAACTGACGGTTTGTTTATTCAATTTGGTGCCTCTATTTAACTCGCTTTCAGACTTCCGAATGTAGTTACGGCAAACTCCAATAACTACACTGTTGTAGCATGAAACAAAGTGTAACATTTGCAATTTAAACATCGCAAAATGGGATACTAAATGCACCGGACCACGACATTATTGACAAAAACATTGTATGCAACACGATTGGGACGGTTTTAACAGCAAATTAAATGTCTAATGCAGGGAGCGGTTTACTAGTGTGTCTGACAGCTGTGATAGGTCACACCAGAAACAAGCACAAGGTACATGCTCCTTCCCATCTGCTTCGTAAGGCGCTCGACTCATTTGTGGGGCTCGGTACCCGCTTTTACAATAAAGTTCCACTTTACTTTCTTGCTTCAATATATTAATCACTATTTAGACAATAAGAATAGTTGATCACCGTGTTGAAATCTAGACATATTTACCTATAATCATGTAATTTCTCTATAAGTTTGCTTATGGCAGTTTACGTACCTAAATATGAGTTCATTTAATAATGTTTTTTAAAAGGGTTTTTCAACAAGAACTTTGTTTTTCAATTTGGGCGACACCAACAATATGACAGTTTTAACATTTAGTTTTTTGACGTACCTATTCGTAGAAGATGCTTTTGGCAATTGTTACAATTTTATTTCGCTCGAAAATCGTATTAAAATCCACTAAGAAAATGGTGGTTCTGTTAACGTTACTTATTCCACGAAATTCAGCTGTTAAGTGGCTAGCCAGATCGTGTGATTTAACACCACTGGATTATTTTTTGTAGGGTTATGTTAAGGATAGAGTGTATACGGAGCCAGTCGAATCGATTGCAGGCTTAAAACTCAAAACCCGTGATGTGATTAACGAAATAGACCCGCTATTTTGCCAAAAAGTGATTAAAAACTTTGAAGAAAGAATTGAAATCTGCGTGGTCGTGGTGGACATTTGCCAGATATCATTTTTCATTAATAATTGCCAAAATTTTCGCTTCGTAAAACAATAAAAATTTAAATCATCTTCATCTAAATTCTTTGTTTTAGAAAGCAAAGTTCTTGTTGAAAAACCCGTGACATACATCTCATGACTATGTAGGAGTCAATGCGTTTTTACTCAGGTACTGACTTAATCTACTCTACAATGTTTTATACTGAACTGTTTTATGATTTCAATGTTGGATACATTTTTCCCTCTGTATCATGTATTAATTACTTTGCATACTGTTGTATAAATTGAAGCTCTTACAATGTAACAAAGAGATGTCTTGCTGGGTAGTTTGTTGCGCCACTTTTTCTTACCAGTATCACTAAGAAGTGGTGACGGCCTGACGGGC
Organism: Hecatera dysodea; assembly: GCA_905332915.2. Classification (NCBI taxonomy): domain Eukaryota; kingdom Metazoa; phylum Arthropoda; class Insecta; order Lepidoptera; family Noctuidae; genus Hecatera; species Hecatera dysodea. The sequence continues at coordinate 14,443,386 of HG995286.1, read as the reverse complement.
GGGCGTTTTGGGGGACCGTCTTTATGTAAAATTAAACGTTTTCAAAACGACTGCAATACACATATACTTTGCGCGAGAAAAGAAAGCTTTTCCTTAAAACAATAGTAATTGTCCTGTTCCTTGATTTAAATATACGAGTACACTGGCGCTAATTTAACCCTTATTCGTAAACATCAACTTATTTTTGTGGGTGTCCAAAGGCAAACCAATCCAACCATTATATACAAAAAAAAGATAATAAGCCGAAAAATGTTGCTTTAAAATTGTTGTGGCCCAATGCATTTTCGGCGTGATCATAATATGTCAACGGCAGAACGTCACCATACAGCCACAAAAGCGTGTCCGATGATTGTTACGAAATTGCCGCCATGGCCCGTCCAGCTGAGAGTGGCCAGCTTACTGATCGCGGTGACATTCGTGCGCAGGTGAACCGCTTCCTCGGGGGTTGTACGGACAACCAGACATGTGTAAATAGGGAGCTTGAGGTTGCAAATTGTATTGATTGGACAGATTTTGGTTATATAGAAGTTATTAAGTAAGAAGTTTTCGAGAAGATCCGTAAGTTCATGAAGAAAAAGACGAAGACTTTAGAAAAACATACAAAACGATTCGAGTAAAAAAGAACCTTAAAACGCAGAGTAATACGATTGACTGCAGACAATCAATTTCAGCAATCACAACATTTTATCTACTCGCGCTTGATTTTTCAGATGGAGTTGGCGAACATTTTCATCCAAAATCAGGTAGTTAAGTTATTAATATCAGGTGTTTTTTTTTATAGTCAATAGAACAATTTGAGTAGTGCTTTTTATTGTTATGTACGGCGTAACCGAAATTCGTGTGTGACGCTGTGGAAAATGACGACACTATTAACCGCCTACTACAAATTAATACGTCTTTATGTAGATATCAGTCATTTTCTTCCAAACTATTACAGCAGCAAAAAATCTTGAATCATCTCATGAAATGTTTATACATTGTATAAATTAATAAGCTCATTATTTTCGGAGTAATAATCCAATAATCTGCCGTTATACACTTACAGTTGAACCTCACAGCCTGCAGCTACTGATTACCGCGTTTTATTTCTCATTTATCGAAGCGAAAGCTGCAATTCAGTGAAGCAGGGTCCCGGTAGCAACACTCACTGAAAACAGTGTATTTATATTTAAAAACACGCATTCTATTTCAGTATGTAGCGAAGCCATGCTTCGTGCGACTTCTCAGTATCGAGATGTTCATTAACAAAATGAACCGTAAATCCGATAAAATATTTTCATGACAGTTTTTTTTCCAAAATGATGGATTTCTTAGATAACAACACACAACAACAACAAGTTTGTGGCCGTAATAATTACAAATATAATTAAAATTAATTTCTATGAATAGGTACCGAACGTATGTATGTATATCTGTTGCATATTGAAAACATCCATTTCGTAATATTTAACCTAAATATTTAGATTCATAGTCGTGGGTGCAATTATATTAGGCACACGAATATCGGAGGCAATAATAAAAATGCAATTTAAGAACTAACAGTACGGCAGGTCGCTGCAATCACGCTTCATAATGAAAGCCGATTTTCGTAGCCTGCGTAGCGCTACGCGGCTACGAAAATTGCTACGCGTAAAGATCGATACGAACTTAGCCACTTACGAGTAATGTTCGGGTCCAAGCATAATGTTGCTGAAGTACCTGCGTCGCTTCGTCACACGAAAATGTACTGCGCATGTTTTGTTATTCTATCACATATTATTATACCTTATGTTGTGTATGATACTTGAACTTCAACATAGTTGTCGTAAGAATGTCGAGCTAAACGTTACAAGCGCCAATCTTTCATACACAATATTTTCAGGGCCACACGGTCGGACATAACTTACACACATAATTTAAGTTGTTACTATTACTCAGTATCTGGATTAAGCAGTTAAAATTAAACCTGGAGTGGATAACAGAACCAAAATGAAAAGAGCACGCATAAAAATGTTTACGTCAAAACACACCTTTCCTAAACCCGCAGCCAAAATTGTACTGCTAAAAACTCGTGCAGTTCATCAAACGTTTTATTATGTTTGTATAGTAGGGATTTTTAGAATGACATGTAAGTACAAATAAATACAGTTTACCTAGGTAAAACTTTGGTATTCAAAAACGGGTCCACCCTTTATAGCAGAATTTTGATGTCAATATTACTAAGCATAACAACGGATAGCATAATCTTCACTTCGCAGAAAATTGTTTAGCATAAACTCATTCATCATAAATTCAAAACTCGTAATTTCGTAAGTCAGAATCGTCTTTAGGTATACTCAGGGAGGCTACACCAATCAGAAAAGGATTCATCAAGGCGGACACACTAAGAGCATCCCCGAAGGTACCTATGAATTGAAGCAGGCTATAGCGGAAGAGGACAGATTTGGGTAGACCTAGCAAGTTTTGACACAAGGATCAAGAGAAAAGGGAAGGTGCGAGAAATGCCTGGTCAGATCGTTGAGGTTCGCATCCTTACCCTAGCTGGTATGAGATTTCCAAAACCAACAGACTTAAGAAATACTTATAATAGTGTAAACACACACACAATGGGTATTGACACATTCTCTCTCATCTATATACACTTCACTACCATTTTCAAAGCTATAACGCAACCACAATAATTGGCTAATACTGATAGAATTGCTTTACCATACCTACTCATTTACAGTCAGCCATTCAAAGAATTTTAGTTTAATCATTAGTCCAGTCAAGGTACAATTACTCCCCGCTTGATTACCTAGCATTTTAACCACATTATAAAGTAGTTTCAAGTTTAAGCCCTGCCCCGTTATTACGTTAAGTTTATAGATTGTGTTCCAAGCTAATAAATTGTTTGATCGATTTACAACCTAGCTCAAACAATTTAAGTTGTGTTAACGCTGTTCGGTGTAGAGGTCTTGTTTCACTTCGTACCTGTGGGGTAGGTATTTTGGGACCCCAAATTCAAAATAAATGTAGAACGAAGCGTGGCTTTTTCAAGCGTTTTGACATACTTTCATTTTGTGTGGGTACAGCTAAGGATTGGCATTTCCTGCCGGAGTCTGTTTTCTCAGATAAGTACTACCCGGGAGTCTTTAAGTCAAGAGTAAATAGGTTACATTTAGATAAGCGTCTTCCATCGTTGACCACATTATCGGTTATTATCAGGTTCAAATATGGGCAAACACGGGCACACAAAAAAATAGTAAAAAAAAAATAACAACTGACCATTTTAAAAAAATACAGCAGTAGCTAGTACGATAGTTCACCCTACCACCACTTTAACCCATGAGCTTTCAAATGAAGAGTGGACAGCATCTTCTGAGCGCATACATCGAAAACTCTGCTGAGTACCTAGGTATTGCTTTCCACTCAGCAGAAACAAATTCAAGACTGGCTCGTCATGAAAAAGAAGAAACAATGGTAGCGTTTATTTTCTTCAAAGAAAAAGAAAGAAGGTAACTTAGAAAAAGAAGAAACAATGCCGCTGCTGCGTTAGGTAATCAATTCCAGTAATATAATTTGAAAGTTAGCAAAAACAGGCGTTTGTTTAGTATGCAAAATTAAGCGACTGACTGCACCGAAATCCGCTACTTTATAAATCTAATGAGTTATTGATCAGCCGCCGAGATCAGTTTCGATTTCGGGTCAAGTCTCACCTGGATTGATTTGTGTTACTATGGTGATTCTTTTCTTGGCATTATTTTTTTACATATCTGTAAATCCAAGTGTAGATGTCATTCTGAATAATGACGCTTTGAAGAAAATAAACGCTTCCATAGACCATACATATTCGTAACTCTGACCACAGAAGGTCAATGCTCGTAATTAAAAAGCATTCAAATTCAAGTCGCATCACCACAACAACAGCTAATGTCAAACCTTGTCAAAATGTAGCAAAATTAGAAGTTTGTGACAAGTTGTGACCGCGATGCGAATGCTTCTTTAAAACACAAGAACTGCTCCTTAGATTTGCATTTTTGAAATCAATACATATACCGAGTTACTAGAGCGCGAGCATCAGCCACGCTCCGAGGTTAGAAATTAGTTTTAGCTGTCAGATGTGTATCTGACAGCTAAAACTAATTTAAGTTTAACGCAACTTTTAGTTGGAGCTTAAAGACAGAATTGAAGGCCCAAAAACGATGTCTCCGATCAATTGTAAAACTTAAAACTAAAGACAGTTGCAAGCCTTATTTTAAGCAATACAACATCTTAACACTTCCTTGTATTTATATTTTTGAAGTAGCTGTTTGTGAAGCATAATCCAAGTCGTTTTAAACTTCTAGCTGATGTATTACCAAGGAACAGACGTGAAAATAGCAAATTATGTCAAGTAACATGCCAAACCGCTTTGATGCGCAACAGTATATATTGTATGGCCCCAATTATTTACAATAAATTACCAAGTGATGGCTATATTTAAATACAGTGCTGTTTAAGAGAAGACTGCGTAAATTTTAATAGATAAAACATACTAGTGTAACTGAGTTTCTGACAGAGTAGATATACATTTGTTGATTAATTTTATTTCTATATTTAACGATAATAAGTAACGTTAATATTTAAGATTTATATTTCACAACAATAATTATAATGTAAATCATAATAATTGTAAATGTTTTCATGCTGAACTTTGATGTATATAAAAACTATTGTGTACCCATATTTGCAAATAAACTTTTATTATATTCTAAAAAAAGGCTTACATAAATTCACACAAGACTCCGATTAGCGAATACGTTACTTATAGGTACTTTAAATAGGTAGAAGATCCCTGCACTATTAAAATTACAAAGATTTTAAAGTGTAAAATATACTGGTCAGTTAGCGTTAAATAACAACCGGGTGTTTCAGATAATGAAAATACGAGCAATTTATGCTTAAACTGAAGCAGTTTATGGTAAGTGGTATCGATAAGCTTACCGCCAGTTTCCTGAGGCTTATTGATGCCGCGTAGGCAGGCATTGTTATTCGATTTCCAGATATTGTTGGGTGCAACGCTTGCGCCAGGTTAAACCATAGCGAGCTTGTGCTCATATTATATTTTTTAACGTTAATATCGTTTCTATTTTCAGTTGTCGATACACGGCCTGGATCTAGTGAACGGAAAAAATAAATTACGAGCGTGTCACTTTATGGGTTTACCGTGCCGAATTTGTTTAGACAGGCGCGGGATCGAAGCTGCTGTGAATTATGTGTGGGACTACGAAATGCTAATAAGTTTTACATGTTAGGTACCGCTTGATTGACTCCACAAAAAATCGACCTTAGATATCCAATAGTCTTATACAGAATTTCTAATCAAATTTTTAAATTTTCCACAACACATTGAATAAAAACGCCATCAATAAGAACTGCCAATACCAGTGGCACCTTCGTGTCTGCTGAAAAATATGCCACGAATCTAATTCTTTCGACGTCAGCATAAAGCGAAAGGTCACAGCGTGAACTGGTTAAGTTGCCGAGTCCCGACGTTCGTTGACTCGCCCTGACCTGGGCGATGTTGTTGAACCACGGTTTAAGGTGACCGCGGCGGGAGCGGGGCGGGCACGCTAGCCCGCAGTGCCAACGCACTTTCTCCGCAAGTCCCCGTCACACATCGTAATTTCCATCTCTAGTGCATAAGTACACGTAAAACCATTCCCGAGGCGCTATTGTCTGTTTAACCCCGAAGCGTGAACAATGCTTAACGACCTAAAGATAACGTGGACACACAACAAGGTTGTGTGTGTTGTCGCCCTACACCAAGGACGCCCCCGTGCCTCTGTATATGGTCAAATGTGGTTAGAAATTTTCAGTAACAGCTGTGTTTTTCTATAGAGCAGAAGTCGCAAGTCCTGGGAGACCGAGCTGTTATTAGAGACCACTATATTGTTCCATACACGGCTGTTTCCTTCTCAAGGTTACAGGAACTGAAAGGTCTTGAGACGCATGATTTACTACTTGACGCTTTACAATTGCGGAGAGTAGGTATGAAAGTCAAAGTTAAAATCATTTGTTTTCCAATTGAAACCATTCAAAGACACTTTCGAACAACTGGATTTATCAACAGTAAAAAAAAGACTATCTTTATTCAAAGGTTTTTTATGGAGAAGAACAGACAAAGTCACCGATCGATTAAAGTGAAGAAAGTACTTAGTGGATTATAATTAACTTTGATTGCGGATAATGAAGGATAAAACTTTCAATCACTGAGAACTCTTCATCGAGGTCTTTTCCTAAAGTAATTAGCGCTCATTGATAAACTCCATCTTGCACCTTCTCTCGCTACCTATTGTTCGTCGCGAACAAAGAGATTATACTTGTTTTCAAATGCAACTGGAGTTAAAGTGGCTTACTATGAAGTGCTAGATAATAGTTTCTTGTAGAACAGAAACTATTTCGAATGTCTTTAGCAGCGGCTGCAAGACGATTAAATAAACCCGCCTTTAATTAAATGACCCAGTTAGTGTAGGAGTAACTGGGTAATATATCGACCATCATCAACACTGTAGGTTTTTAAATCAAGAGCGAATAGATTGTTTACAAGCTTGACTAAGACAAATTGTCGTAGTCAAACGCGCGCGTATCAATAATAAAAATAAATCTTTGAAAAAGTTCCGCGAGACGGAGACAGACGGCTACAAATATTGCATCACTCTATGTGTGTAACGTCCTAGTAAGGCCGGTCACAATAAATACTACGTCCGGGTACTGCGATACAACACGCCGATATGCCACACGGTACGCCCTTACTACCTCTGTGACGCAAACCGCGACTACGACACAATATCCTGTACAATGGAGCTTCAATAATTTTTCATCGATATTTTTAATTTCAATTTTCTGCACCCTTTGCTGTTGCTGTTTTTGAAATTTCCCTGTGATTGAAACAGTTTTAATATATGTACTTAACTCTTTATTCACATCCTAAACCTACGTCTACACTTATATTATAAAGAGGAGAGGTTTGTATCTTTGTTACGAATAAAGTCAAAAACTACTGGGCCGACTACAATAATTCTTTGACCATTATAAAATTATCAAAAATATCCCTATTACAAAATTATCCCTGAGTAAAATAGGCTATATTAAAATATATTAATGTCCAGCCGGGACGGGCTAGCTAGTTTCAAATAAAACAGTAAAACTGTCATAAATCTACTGAATTAAAACCAGCATATACATAGATATGAATGTAGGTATGTGCGATTGTACCCCGTAGCGACTAGCTCATAGCTGGACCACTGTCTCCGACCACTCGCCGTGTGAATCGTCTAATTGTTTGTTTCCGACCGCATCACGCTTGCGTTGCTGCCTTCATATTCAACGCCGGCCGTAACGGAATGTGCATGCCATGCTAACAATGACCGCCTTTTGTAACTAAACTTACGAAAGGTAACATTTCAACTCTAAAATTAATTGTCACTACTTACTTATAATTAATTTATTCGTCGAAAATGTCCCATCGATATGATAATATCCTTTCAACATTATCCATTTTAATATTACTTAACATATAAGTGTCATCAATCTTTGTTACACTTTTATGTTCGGACTGGACTTATACTGCTAGGCCTTCCACTTCGTTCGTATAATTGCTGTAATGCAATAAGATTATACTGTGCCGTTCTTGTACACTACGCCTTTTTAGCACGACTCGGCTCAATGCGGAAAAGGCAAAGAATGGGTCTATGCGCAAAGAGCTTTGGAATAAACTGAAGACCACTTAACTAATTCGTAAAAGTTCTTCATTCTTAAAGAAATAAAAGATGATCCTAGGCCTGGTACGGACCTTACATAAAAGTATCGGTGAACATGTAAGTACGTAGTTTTTGGCGTATTTAAATTAGAGAGGACAAGCTAAACTTAATTTCGGTTATTTATATCTTTTTCTCTAGTATAAAGCAATCAAGGCTCGGACGTATATCTACATGAATAAAGAGCTGTCACTTTCAGTTGAAGTAAAGCACGAGTTGACAAGTTGACAATGGCGCCGATTCGACGACTCTTACTGACAGGTCACTAGAGAAAAGGACGGCAACTTACGGTGACAGATAAGAACTACTTTAGACATGCCAAATTAGTTTTTGGGTTGAGTTTTGCCGTTATATTGGTCTCTTTCGTGGTCCATTTGTCAGAGAGAGTTCAATTCTCTAAGTTTCGTTCAGTTTGTGAACAAGGGAATCGGCGCCAATGTCAACTGTTTTAATAAAACAGATAATCCGCTGCGAAGCCGCTGTACGTTCGACCTTCAGACGAATTTCGGGTTCATCGTGCCACTTAGTGTGGCAGTAATTGATGTTCATTATTTATATTGCCTACTACATTTATTTTTAGACGATTTCACTTTGTGAATGTGTACATTCCTACATATGTTACTTCCCGATTCGTCAACATGTGAAAAGTAGTAAAAACAACTGAACACAGGTGGCAATAAATAATTACCATAAGGTGTGTATGTACTGCTTTTGAAAACAAGATGGAACCGGCCCATGTTTTGTTTTATGCACACGTATCGTATACTAGGTACTATTAATAAATACTTAAACCAAACATGATATATAGATGAGTCACACCTCCTTGTTTAGTTATAAGTGTATTTAGGTGTGTTGTGTTTTCTCCATTTCTTACTAATAATATATAAGTAGTTATCATAACAAGTCTAGGGTGGCGGGCAAAGAGAAATTTAATAAACAGGACAGTTTTGTGGCGAACTATTGAGCTGTAGTAGCGTCCCGGACCTGATTTCTCGGGAGAAGTCTATTCCACAGCACTTCAGGATACGTTGCTACGTCACTAAGATACTAGCTACTGTTTATGGGGGTCTATTTACTGAAGAACAGTGGTATATATTTTTACTCCTTATGTACCCATTTCCATTTTTTAAAAAGTTGACCCTTATGTTGCATAAGGGTCAACCTTTTAAAAAATGGGAATGGTACAGGCATTCTCAAAAGTTGACGATACGCCACTTGCGTTCATTTCTTTTTTCAACTTCTGACATTTTGACTGAAATCGGGAATGTGTCAAAACGAGAAGCTTAGGACTTTAGACTTAGGAAGTACTCCTACCTCCTCTCTCCTACTCGTAATTCGGCCATAAAATTATTTTTTAAGAGACTTAGAAAACTTGCTATTTTTTCGCTACTCCTACTCAATTAAAATAATTACAATAATGAAATAAAACTTAACTTTACAAAAAAAATCGACCGGAAAAAACGGTAAAAAACACTTTCATGCAGTCAGCTGCTGGCATCAAATCTATGATTGCACTAACATAAATGCAAACAACTGGATCAGACTTCTTTTTATTACACACTGCTCGATTTTCTATGAAATGAAAACTCACTCAATCATTTCGAAGAATCTGAACAAGATCTAATAATAAAATTTAATCAAAGATATAAAAAAAAAACACACACTGCATAAAAAGCGCGCTGAAAAGATGAGGAAACTAGATTTCGCAGAAAATGAAATGAACTGAAAATATGAATAACCGGCGGTAACGCCGGCGGAAACACCTTGCAAAGAAAGAAAAAGAAATAAGACAAACACTCATGTCATACACACTTCGTTAATTAAGGAAATCTAGTGCGTAATACCAACTGTCAGCACCGCACAGTTCGAATTTGCACTACATTTAAATTATCAGTGAATGCATCTAATTAATTCAATCAGTTTATTAAGTAGATACCTACCTAATAACCAAAACCATTTAATTTTGAAATTAGTTACATTTACCCATTGCATGCATTCCGAAATAGAAAATGTAATTCGTGACATCAAACGTGTACTTCCATTCGGCACACGTTAAATAATGCGGCAAGTTTGTCATATAAGCCGTGGTAATTAAAACAGCGGGGACCATTTTGCTTTTCTAAACGAATTGAAACTTGCGCACTGTACTGTTTGAATACTGGTAGCACAGCAAAGTTTTCCGGTTGGCGCGCTGTAAAACATTTAACATTCGTTTTACCGCGACTGGTTCTGACATTTCTACATGTTTACAGTTATTTTAATATCATTAGATATTAAAAAAATTGTAAATTATATTATTTACTTTGGGGTCATTTTCACCGTATTGATTATTTGATTAATCATTTCTGAGAAATAAGACAAGTTCTTCATTTTAATTGAAATATTTTTCACGCGATTTGCTGCGCCATGGAGTGACCTAGTGGCCTCGTCCCGCGCATCGCCACAACAATAATTAAAAAAGTAACGGAATAAACATGAGCATTTTCACCGAACAAAAATTTTGTTCAGTGAAAATGCTCGTGTTTATACAAACTAACAAAATACTCGTGAAAAACTCCTTCAGTAATACCATTTTGACTTTTGAGTGACATCAACTCGAACTATTTTTGCCAAATCCGAAAAGCCAAGGAATTATCAATTCGCCTTCTATTTTAGACCAAATATATTTATATCATCTGTTCAAAACGTGACAAAGAACATGTTGGGCCTCGACTCGAGGCAAAAGCATCTACCTTAGCAGCCATACACTATGTAGTTGCCAGACAACTGGCCACATCATATTAAATATCCACAAATGTAGTTGACAGCCACGGTTTTACATTTTCGATAACCACGTCGTAATTATTAGGCATTTAGAAGGAAATTCAAGCCGCAAACAACTTATCTCAGCGATAATGTTGAATCCTTTGTATCTATCTTTGAATCTAAAATGTAGGGAACAGATGTTTTAGCACTTTGTGTCTGCGATGCGAATGCTCCTTCTAAATACGAGAACTACCCTTCTGGTTTTAACATTTTGCTTCACTATCATGTACAGCAACCACAGCCACTTTGCTATCCCAAGTTACTTTGGTGAGTAAATTACCATCTCCTGTTCTAAATACGTATATATAGCATCGCAGCTCTACAAACCCGTCTAGACAGATTTTCTAATTAGTAAACTTTGGCTCTGAAATAAAATGCGCCTCTACAACTTTCTAGATAGGAGTAGCGTTAGTAATAGCTTCTGTAAAGCACAAAAAAATGCTCCTTTATTTTTATTATTTACTAATAAAACATATTTAATTGTTGGCTTAAATAAATTTTAAAATATTAAAAAAGAGAGAAAAGACAATAAATCCTCAAACGTCATAAAAAAACATTCGTCCGCATTGCTGTCAATAGAAAAAGTGCTCAAACTGCTCAAAGTTTGGCAGTATTCCCACGTTAAATGGCAATGCTTAGGGCCAGTTGTTTCAAACAGGTCAAAGACGTTTAACGTTCGTTGTTTCATAGCATAAAAATACTAGATGTCATAGTTAACAGGGTTGCCAGTAGAAAGCAACATGTTTTATAAAAATCATGGTTAATAAGAATCGATGGGAGGTTTATATAGTATGGCCGACCGTTCACGTTAAATTTTATCTGTCATGTCAGTAAAATCGTTGTGTTATTGTGTACGTTTCTCTATCGCGAGCGATTTTAGAGACTGAACTCCTCAATACTGCAAAGTTATTCTTATATTCTGTCCAAAAATGGATACTTACTTATTTGTTAAACTTTACAATCTAACATACACTCTTGTTACTTATAATAATTGTTAACGGTCTGTAAAGCATTTCCCTTTTTGGTTTAACAATGATTAGCGCCATTTTTGATGACTACGCGTGCGTTAAGTGTCGTGAAACAACTCGCCCTTATTCTTTAGCCGTAAAAACCAGACATTGGGTCACGAGACCTGATGGTCAGGTTCTTCCATTATTCGTATATGTACAATACAATAAAAAAGTTCCTGTATTGTTCTTGTGGTTTGATTCTTTCTCGCCGACTTAACATAAGCGACATTTTTGCGAATTTGAGTTTTATATATGTATATAGTTTTATTATCAACATCAACAATATTATAATCAACAAGAGTTTATGTTAAAAAATAAGGATAAAGACTCGCTGTGTTCAAAGAGGATGCGATCTATTTCTTTGTTGTGTTTGACGTTTGACCGCAGCTAAGTTTATTGCGTTTATTCTTTGACGTCATTATTCTAATGTTGGAACATTGGCATCAAAGGATCGGTTCAATTTTGTGCAGGTATACTGATATACAATAGTTTCGAAAAAAAAAATACCAGATCTGAATATATATATAAAAAAACACCACTGGTATAAACTTCGCATCCAGTCAAAAGAAAAAAAAAGATGATTCGAATGTTTTTCATTCAATAAAAAAAAGAAAATTTTGTACATAATTTAAAATGGCAATATAAAACTAATGTTAAATTATACATATTGAGACAGTCTAATAGTTAAATATAATAGACGTACGCATTACATAGTTACTTCGGTGACCATGTTTGCTCAGTTGGCAATTGTCCTTAAAAAATCCTTAATTAATTTGATGTAAGACTCACTGAACTAAGCAGTTTAGCCTTTTGGTATCTATTTAGCTACTACTAGTTCAACTTTGTTCAACAGTTGCGACTCGCCAATACTTCGTACAGTTTTTACAAAACACCAAGATTTTAGTAAGGTTTGTTAGTATCACATTAATGTAAGTACTCGTTGTACAAAAATCCAACGAAATCAATCCTATGATGGTGACAACCGTATCAAAATCCGTTGCGTTTAACTACGCAACACGGATCAGTCAGTTTATAGCGACGTAAAACATTTTTGATACCTTGATTTTATCGAACAAAATGAGCATTACTATTCAAACTATTGTTTTATATCACCGATTTCCCGGAACATTTTCCATCGACGCCTTTATTTAAATAAATCCGGTTGTAGGTGTAATGAAATGTCCAATACATGACAGCAGGAACAAACGATTTTACACCTCAAATAAATGCAATCAATATTTCAAATAATTATTTTAATATCGTGAGTACACTCATGATTAAACACGCCGAAATTTTATTGTGAAAACTTACGCAGCCTAGTGATGTGTACGAGTACGCTGAATGCTTTGGACAATTTTATTCATTTCAACAAACGCCACAGATATGTATACTAGGGTGGGTCACTCTAGTATGGAAAAAAAGAAAAGTTGGTGAATGAAATTCTAATAGCAATATTACGTTGTAGTGTACTATAAAGTTTTAGCTAAAAACGTTTTAGATTAATGATTTAGCTAAAATTTAAATAAAAAAAAACGTTTTACTAAATGGCATACATAGTTCTTTATTAGAAATTACTTAAAATACTATTGAAACAAACATTTAGTGAAAGACATACGTTTAAAACAAAAAAACTGAAAAAAATCACACAAAAAGGTTATAAAAAAAATACAAAAAATCCCACCTACTATCAAATTTCGGCATAACTTTTCTCTCAAGTTTTGCATGAATCACGCCGCCCCTTGTTTTTTGTCACATAAAATTATCCATTGCAAAGGTCTGAAGTATTTTGTCAAATAGCCTTATGACACCACTAAATTTACCTGTATTTGTCACTGTTCCATCGCATCCAATAGCCAGGAGGTCAACAGTTCTAATATTTTTGACGGAAAGAAGAGCGTTTATTGATAGCCGAAGGTCTATGTAGTTCCTGGCATAATGGCGGCACATACCCTACAAAAATGGACTCCGGTTTTTTAATTACAGAAGCGTGATCTTCAATAACTATTTGCTGGTACCTTTTGGTTCCCTTTTTGACCATCTTCAGGGTTTTACCTTTCTGCCCATCAAAGATAAAGCAGGCAAGTTTAAAGGCGCTTGATTCTTCACAAGCACGTTACGTGTTTTTCTTCTCTCTCTTCGCAGTTTTGATTTATCTATAATGGTATCTGAAGAAAGTTTGTGTACAACTGCAGAAGCAATCGCAGCACCAGCTCTGTCGGGTACTCCATAATGGTCACATATTTGCGACAACACCGGTAAACTTTTCACACACTTCTTATTTTCCATAGTCCTGAGGTAGAAAGTAAGGGCTCTTCTATATTTTTGTTAGCTTTTCCGGAAATGAAACACTTGTATTAGAATCTCTACTTGTTGATAACATTAATTCTTTTTCTAGCGTTTTGGATGAGCCTTTTGTCATACTCCTTCAATTTTCTGAGTTACAAGATCTGCAATTTCGGAAAAAGAGGCTCTTTGTTACTGCTATTTTTAATTTTCACTCTCGTCTATTCCACTCGTAACATTTCATGACATCCTGGTATGTTGGTAACACGTTTTCTTTTATATCTTCTATATTTTGTTTTTATGACTGTCTATTATTTGACATGATAGAAAAAATTAACTTCCACGTTCTAAAAAAAAATTACACAATTTCACAAGAAACTAGCCACATTGATACACGAATTCTCTGAATGTACTTACCTCATAATATAAAATCGTCTTTTAATTAACAACACAGTTTATATACCTAACAAAAGTAACGTGTATTTCAATGGATACTAATGAAAATATTAAACTGTACCCAACGTCAAACGTGTAACTTAAGGTGTAGATAAACTGTTTTTTTTTCAAAACTTCAATGGCGTTGCGCGGGCTGTAACACTTAAAATAATTCAATAATATTTTAAAGGATGTATAACAATACCTAACTTCAACATATTTCGTTACTAAAAACCGTTTGCTTTAAAAAAAATGACTCACCCTATACATACAAGGTGAAAAAAAAAACACCTGCTCCCTACATTTTGATGAGTTATACGAACATAAATGTAGGCAACAGCTGATTTTTTTTCGCGATTTCGGGTTTGGTCCCATAGTAAAAGTTGTTCATAGTGATGAGTACAATTACCTCTTAAGAGGTTGTTGGTGTTTTCAAATAACCCTGTATACGTAGCCATACCACCAACAAACGTTGAAGACTGTGTGCCTCTTTATTTATTTGCTGTCCCAGTATTTTCCAGTCCAAGCAGATACTTTGAAAATAATTTACAAAAACCCAAAATAACTTTTTTTGTTAGTCAACGGAGCCCCGTCTAACGGGGAGCCGTTGACTACGAAATGTGATCGTAGTCAACGGCTCCCTGTCAGCGAAGTATCCTGTCGGCGAAGAGCCCCGTCAGCGAAGAGCCCCGTCGGCGAAGAGCCCCGTCGGCGAAGAGTACCGTCGGCGAAGAGCCCCGTTGACGAAGAGTACCGTCGGCGAAGAGCCCCGTCGGCGAAGAGTACCGTCGGCGAAGAGCCCCGTCGGCGAAGAGTACCGTCGGCGAAGAGCCCCGTCGGCGAAGAGTACCGTCGAAGTGAAGTCTTGTCGGTGTTCAGTCTGTCGGAGTGTCTGTCGTCTGGTAGTCGTACACTCCCCGAAAGTAAATTAAATGTTGGGAAATCAAAACTCGGTCAGAGTAAATTAGTGATTCTCAGCTGCATCTGATTAGACTGGTCTGTCGACAGTTGGAATAAGTGCGAAAGCGTAAGTACGAGCGCGAGTTTATCACGATAGTCTCACGCAAATTGCATTTAAAATTGCAGTACCGCCTTAACAATGTCGCTCAAGTATGCCAGTAAATAATGAAGAGAATATAAAAGATCCGACTTTCTTCACATTTTAAGAACTCGTGTGGTATTTATAGAATCTACAATACATACTTTCGTTGTTTATCGGCAAGTGTTTTGACTCCAATTCACGTAAACACTCGTTATAAGGTTATACAGATGTGAAGTAGTCCTATCTTGTTGTTTTATCTAAGTAATATTTATTTTTATCACCCTCGAGGACCCGGCAACAATACGCAGTACGCTGGTATTTTAATTTCTTGGCCTACGTCAACATTGCTCAAAGTACACGCAATTAAAAAAAAGCTTATTTTTGATTGAAAATTTATTATTAGGCTCGCGTTTCCTCCATCCAAATGGTGAAATTTCACCAGATGGAAAGCGATGATGAGGTAGACATTGAAGCACCCATTTTTAGATGTCACCCATTCTTCATTTAAAGAATCTGTTTCCTGATGGCTACAACCTGGGGAGCTGTAGTTCATCAGGAACCAGATTCCGACAGGGAATTCGCACAACGGTATCATTCTAACAGCCAACTTGGTTCTGGTCTCGTTTGTTGCTTTGTAGGTCTATCAGCCTAGTTTGAATAAATTACTTTTGATTTTGATTCTTTTTTTGTCTCCCATCAGACGAGATCGAAGTAAAGAGCTGGCATGTCATAAAAAAAGAGCTTGAGTAATTAGTTGGTTTGATAAATTAATGCATTTGCATCTATTTGTGAAGCTTCTTAATGTGGTCAACGAAATGTCGAAATCAGATTTCCTTTCAAATAAAGCAGTTGTACCGCCGGAGAACATTCATAGTAGTTGCTTGACCTGTTCCATATCGGTTACAGAATAATCGAATAAACTCGTGGATAAAGAAAAGACAGTTATTGCTTTGTTTCACTGCAGGGTTCCCAGAAACGAAGCGACCTTTGTAAAATGTACTGCAGTTATCGGTTTTCGGATGAACACAGTACACAGGCATCGGTTTATTTAGCAAAATCGCAGTTATATGAGTTTTATGAGTAAGTCTTTTCGAGTACCCTGCTACGAATTTGTTTAAACGTTTTTTTGAGTGTGATTTGAATATTATATCTATGGTTTCTTACCTACTTCTTTTTCTCGCTCTTTCTTACCTTACGCAAACGTTTAATTCAAGTTTGTAAATAATGTTTATTATTTAATTGTACATCACAAACAAATATTTTAAAGGAAATTGACAGTAATGTACCTATGTAGTTTTAGAAGATACTGTCCTCATTTCATCTTGTCGTGGAACGAGTTAAGGATTATATTTATGTAGTTCATTTACTTTCGGAAAATTATTATAGAAGAGATAGGAGGCAAAAATAAGAATAGGATTATTTTCCAACCCCTGGGAGCGGTTCCGAGGTAACATGTGAAGTTTGTGTTGCACATTCAATCTAAAATATTCACAGTAAGAGTCAAGCCCGTAATAGTACGTACATTATAAATTAAAGGCCCGAGTCGCTATGAGGAATCGGTTCAAACACTGAGCAAGGAAATGGCTTGGCTGCCTCTGCTATGCAGAGAAAAAATGGTATTGCCAACACTTTGCATGTAAACAAAAGTGTCAGTGATGATCACCCATTAGTCCCATTACTCATAGAAATCGACAGCTCATGATCATATAGCACTTGGTATGTGACAGCTAAAACTTGTGCTCAGCAATTTGCTTGGACACGCATATATGTTATTAGGTCTATATTACTGAAAAAACTCAACCTAAAGATATAAATAAAATAGATGCCTACTGATTTTGATGCTTTAGGCTGGCCGCATACGCACGGTTTCCCAATCATTGTGCCAATTCTACTCATTCTTAGGCAACGTTCAAATTCGCATGTCAGCGGAAACTGTTAAAAATTAGTAGAATTGGCACTCAGGTTTTCCAATGAGGAATTCGGATTCGGAATTCTGTGAGATTAGCGTAGACGTTCGATTTTCCGTTCTTCTGACCCGAACTTACGGTTTGTTTTTGAAAGGAACGTACGTCATCTTTTTTCCATTCGGAAATATACACACGTTTGTGACTAGTTGAGGAACTCGTGGCTAAGGAATAACAGCCGCACAGCTCAATCTTCAAGGTCAAGCAACACTTGCTGAGGTCGGTGGATGGGTGAGCACGTGAAATACTGGAATTCAGCTGAATCTGGTTTGACTGGGAGCCGATCCTAGTATAGTGGGGCAATGGCTAGGCAGATGGTGTGCGATAAGTTGAAAATTTTGTATTCATGTCACCGAATCTGAATTCCTTGGAGAAAACCTGATCAGGAAACCGTAAGTATGCGGCAAGCCATAATTTAAAGTTTTATTTGAATTTAAAATACCAAGTCCAACCGAAGATATCATAGTGTAAGTAAGTAGCAAAAAAGTTGCAATGTCAAAGGTAAAACCAAATATTAATAATATGGTAGTCAGGTTACTTATTTAGCTCGAGTACTTCACATTTTTGAATCGATAGTTTGATAGTCAATAGTTTGATTGGTGACAATCAGCTTTGGAGTTTGCAAAACTAACTAAAATCGAGATATGCACTACGCCTGCGGATATCAAACGAGCAGCGACGAGCGATGGCCGCAGGCGAATTTCACTTGCAATCAAAACGTATTCAATGCTAAATGTAGTTATCATTGTCTATACAACCGTCAAAGCGTTTATAGAACATGACACATACCTATTATTGAAATCAAATGTAACTCACAATTTAGGAGCCATTGATAATAATGTTAATTATTAATCCGCGGTGCTTGGCAACTGGGTTTACTCCAGTTGTAACTTTCCCTTTGTCGCCTATTGGCTTAGTTCTGTTCTGATCGTTAAAGAGGAACGTAGAAACACGTTTGTTTTACTCATCCGCTGTTATTTTCGGATTTAAATATGGTTGCGGGATAAAATAAGTTTGAACCGTTTCTCGGGGAAAAGCTCTAAAAAGGCGTTTTTCAAGTAATCTTCACACTATTTATTCTGACTTTCAAGAGTTGTAGTTGTCGGGAATGTTCCAACAAAATAAAAAAAAATGGTTTTGTCAGAATTAGAACTATGATCTGGTTTTTTTAGGCGCTTCATGCATTTTGTTATCTGTGGTGCATACGTGCCTTAATAAATAAAACTGGCCAAACTAAGTAAAAACAGTATAAACGTAGGTAACGTGCTCTGTCCCTTAAGGATTTAAAATAAATTGGAAGAACATTTTCTAAAGAAATTGTGTTCAAACAGAAGGGTCGTTGCACTTTAAATCATAATTTATATTAGAACTTGAGCAAAGAACAACTTTAGTTTCAAATCCTAGCACGTAAATTGACAAACAAGTTATCAGGGCCTCAAATCTGCTATTACAATAGTCTCAGAATGGTCTATCATTGATCTCATAATGGTTGATTTTTACAAGTTTGGTAATCTACTAATATAAAAGCGTCACTATGACTTTCCAATGGTCAACCACTGACACTCCATTGAAAGAAATGACATAGAATGGTAATCTCGTACATAATGACAAATGAATGACAGACGTATGAGGTAGTCTGCTAAAATTTTGACATTTCGTTTGATTAGTGACCTGCGATTAGAACGTCATTGTGCAGTCATTGGTTTTAGTTTCTCGGTTATCAAAAATTATTACGAGACCATTGACCGACCAATGATCGACCATTATGAATTTAGCAGATTACGAACTTTTAGCAAAATGACAATGGGATCGTGTTGGAATGACACATTTATAAAAATAGCAGACTTTGGGCCCTGGGGATTTCCATTAAGCAATTATACTAAAAGCGGTGTTTGACAGAATACTATTAAGCGATCAATGTATTCGGTGAAGTTTTAGGTGAATGAGGCTGAAGGAAGGAGGCAGAAAGAGCTATTGAGGTGTTTTAGTCGTGCCTCACTACTTCTATTATGAAGTTACAGTTCGTGAGACCACCACCATTCGAACTTGGCACACCATAAAATGGACGTTTGTATAGTGGTAGTTTTGTAGGTAAACATACTTTCTACTACTTAGAATTATTGAGAATATAAAAACATCAGGCTCAACTTTGTTTAGCAGATGAAAAAACTGTGCTAGTAACATCCTGCCGCTGAATGTCAGTTGGATTGCTAACTTATTTACAAGCGCTATATTTAAAAAACAACTAAATTGCTAACAATAATTTACCTTTAGAAAAATAAATTTATCAAACGGCAAAGATAACATTAACATAATAAAATACACTATTACGGGACGAGAAAATCTTTTAAAACTAAACCATTCAGCTGTTTTCGAAAAGCCGTGATATAATTTGCCCACCCTAAAAAGTATTTACCTCCATATAACCAAACCGCTATCTGTGGGGGCTTGCAATCCATCGTTGTAGTATACAGTTTTAGAAAATTTCGTAGAATTTTAAGAACCCGATTGTTATAGTGCCTAAACAGGAATGGTATACATTAAGACAAATTAAAGTAAAAAATATCCACTGGACACCGTTTATAATGTGTGAGTAACCAGAAAGGCCATGTGTAACACAGATGTTAATTTTATATAGTGCTCTCAAAAGCTTAACTTCTTCAGAAATCGCATCGGCTTTTTCACGTAAATAAAGAAGCTTACAAAAAAAAGTAAAAACATATAATACGTTTCCTGCAGGCGCATGTCGGTTACGTAGTGTCCGGCAGTGTATTGGTTCCGGCTTTTACTGCTCGCTTTTCGCAGAGTCCCAGCCCTGACCACGACCTGCAAACAAAATAAAGTCCATCAATGTGAAACTATTGAAAACTCGTTGGGAAACACTTTTTCTTAATACATTGGTTTCTGAGGCTTTACTTAAAGTTCAAGCAGCTAATGTACAAATCCGCCTTTGTACAAATGTGCAGGAAGTGTAAACAAAGGCATTCTCTATCAGTCAACCAAGGATGTTGAAAAACTGATATGGCAGGTGAATTTGCATTAACATGCCAGAGTTGCAGAATTTGTTCGAAAGAGCCACCGCGACCCTGAAACGCAAAGGGCAAAAGGGATTTGAATTTGGATGGGTTTTAGTCTGTAAGAGTCTAACGCAGGGAGCGTTAGACTCTTACAGACTAAAACCTGCACTCCATCCAGAGTGAAAGAAGTCATTTGATCATTTCCCATACATAAAAAAGGTGAATTCTTAAGTGGCTTCATTTATCCTCGATCACACATTGAGGCGGCAGCTAAGCAAAATCTAAACTAAGTTTGTATTGTGCAGCTCGCTTAGCTGATCTTCTTACCAATAGTTTACATATTTTGCGGTTTGCATACCAAATATGAAATATTATCTCAGGTCCTCTATGCGAGCTAAGCATAAACTGTCTTAGTTAAAAATAACAACACTAATTGCAATCAGCCATTTTCAGATTGGGAAAAAACTCAAATGCATCGCTCTCTGTCACAACATAAGTTCAGATAAACAAACAAATACGCACATAAACGAATCGCTTTTCATTTTTATGCACCGCCAGTCCTTTACATATTCATAAACTTTCCTGCTCGGAGTTTGAGGCTAATTCCAAACAAAGCTGCCTCCACGTTTAGCAGCAGAATGGAAACACATTCGCATGGATATCCTGAAATGCATTGTGCCCGTATTTATTGATTAATTGCTTGAGGCAATGCAATTTCCCGTAAGCTCCAGGCTGGGCTCTTTTCAAACACAGTTGTCGTTTATTTTTTCAATAAGCGATATTTCTACGAGGTTTTATTCAGCGTAGTTCAATGTTTCGGTTACACGGAACTCTCATAACTACCTAAAGGAAAATAAACAAAAAATTGCTTAGTCTTTTTAAAAGATTTATCAATTTTCGAAATACTAAGATCATTATTTTATTTTTGCAAGCCCAAAGGGAAAGTTTCACAAACACAGTCAGTATTTAAATGTAATCTAAATTGTACTTAATTATCTAGTAGCTGCATGAACTGGGCTCTGATAAATTTAAATATCGCAGATCAGAGTATAGCTCAGCTCGGTGATCAACTGATCTGTATGGAACACTACACTTTCCGGTAGAATTCTTTTATAACGATTTCTATTGTAATAAATTATTGAAAATAAAAAGGCCTCCGAATGAAGGACTCTGAGTTTTAATCTATCTCTCTACCAAATTGCATCCACATCCGTTGAGACGGGAAGAGTAAACAACCAGAGAGATTTACTTTCCCTTTCATAATATGAGTATAGATTATATTCTGAGCTGCTAATAAAGGGTTAGTTTGCAGATCCTCACTAGTTAGAACATGATCCCGTATGAGGATTGTGAGACTGTGGGCTCTGTGGAGGGATGTTAAACCAATTGCGGTATTCAATAATACGCGGGCGTCGCGCACGTGGCCTACAAACTGGGCTTGGAGCGGATAGCGCGTCACCTATAACCAAGTTGCTAAGGAAATATTTTAATACCAGCTTTTTCTCTTAGCTTCATCTGAAGCCTTTTTCATAGTAATCGTGTATTTTAACGTCGATGGAATCGAAAGACGTACTCGCTTTATATTTAAAAAAGTGTCCAGGCTTGATCTTCAAACAATTTAGTATATTTAGTTTAACCACGTAAATTATACATACTTTGTAATGATCACAAAAGTAAATGATGATAAGCTGTATTTGACTTGTACGGTAGCAACCTTTCAATTTTTCTCCAAATTGTATATACCTACATACCTATATATTATGTCTCTTTAATTTCCAACAAAGTGGTAATTGGAAGCGATGGTTATATTCGTAATCCTAATTGGAGCTCTAATAGAGTTATTAACTGATGTGGAGAAATGTGAGAATCCCACGTTTGAAAAGGTCGAATATATAAGTCTAAATAAAAGCGAGGAGGGACCGTAACGATAATTAATTGGGATTAATGAGTGATGCATCTAGATTGGTTTATATTATATGTTTCTTTTTCTTATTAATTGTAACTATGATAGGGATTTGTTATGTGAGATATCAGTAATTTTATCTTCGGTTTTATTTATACATTCTATCTTCTAATTCTTGAGAATATATTGTACATTAATGTCAGTTTAAATGTTCATCATTTATTATCATCATCATTCTAGAGCCATTATTCCACTTTTGAGAATGAATGTCGCGACATGTCTTCTTCATCCATATTTAATTCTCTAATAGTTATTTGAGATGGCGTATCTCTATGAGAGAAGTCGCGCACGTCTGTACATAGACACGTTACAAATAATCCTTCACACACAATCCAATCACATCTTCACAGCCGGTTAAATTGTTATCCTATCTTGAAGACAGTCATCTTCAGTGATACGTAATATATCAGAATGATCATTGATAGATGGGTAGATAAATAGAAATTTAATTTTTATTGCACATCGTTCATTATATAAAATGTTGCGTCATGTTCTTTGTTGCTTTGTCATTTCAAATGGTAACGATTTTTATAAATAAAATTGTGAAAACGTTCTGTTCGTTTTTAAAACTATTGTTGCTCTGTAGGGTATGCTGAAAAACCAGATTGTCCCAGTTAGCATGTTGAAGCGCTGTGTTATTTTATAATATTGCCAATGCATCGACTACTATGATGGAATGGAAACAATAGTGGCAAAAAATATCTCACTGTCGATAATTGGTATGCCAATATTACAATTCATATCCATCACAATATTTACCACCTAAAAGCTTCCGTACTGTAGCCGTTCCGTACTGTTTGTTTTATTATAAAAAGACTAACGCGAATGACATTTTTTAGCACAAAACCTGAATATTGAATATCTGCTTTTAGCCGCGACTTTTTCGGAATGGCTGGATGTTTTTAGGCAGGACACCGTATCTACTAGTCAACAGTGCTGGGATGAAATAAATCAGACCTATATTAAATGTGAATTCAAATAATGGTGTTGCAAACCAAGTTTCGTCCGAAACCTTAGTTTTTCCGTGATCGAGAAACAAACCACCATACCTCACATCTGCATACCAACATCTAATATATATTCTATATGTTATATTCTATATGCAAATAAGTTGCTAAATGTTGATGGAACACCAAGTGATTAAACTGGTTTTATATTTTTGTTATCGAAATTATCCGGACAAACCTTTGGCTAAAATATAATTTTAGAAAATCTACCCGAAAAAAATTGCACCGGTGCGAATCCAGCTTATCTTTAAGGGATTAAGGACGCACTGCAATCCTATTTAGTGCAGCCGTCGTTTCCAGTAAAGAGATTGAAAACGTTTTATTTTCTTATCTTCGCGTCAGTGTCGTTGACAAGACCTCTTTGAGCTATTTGCAAGTGGGGCGAGGTAAATAATATGGATAGCACGCTTTAATATACGAGTCTCAGTAAACAACTATGTACGGGAGCCCGCTTAGATATGAATTGCATTTTTCAGTGGATTTATCGAATGAAAGTCGTAAATTATTACACGAAAAACGTAGGTATCTAGGTATTATACTACTGCTATAAAAAGTGGTTTCGTCCTAATTTTGGCTATGATCTATTCTTGTTCCAATTTGTATCGAAATACCGTGAGCATTTGGGGTGTCTTATTTTCCATTTTGTCTTTCACTTTATTATTAGGTACACATTACAATTAATTAATTTAAATATTTACGAGTTATGAGTTCAGCACGAGTGCCAGCTCAATTTTAGTATATACGAGTACTGCCATCATAATTGGAATTGTTATAAAAATTATGAACTATGCAATTTATATTATTTGAGGCAAACGCTTTAAATATAGGTGATATAATCGACCGTGACACACAAACGGGTGGACGGACAACGCGAGCAAAGGGATCGATTTTCGTATTTTTGTACGAAAATCTAAAAATGGACCGCTTCTTTAGAAGATTTATTTGGTTACTGTTTGGTGGTAGTAATTCAAGATCAGCACATTAATTGCGTAAATCATAAAGGGGTTAAATATAATGACCACCATAAAATGCTTTGCTTTGTGCATTTGTGCATTTACCGAAAAAAACAACTTTTTACAAAAAAAAACAACCGACTTCTAAACAAAATATTATATATATACTTATATATAAAAAAACTTTTATTAAAAAATAAAAAAAACTTTTATATATATAAAAGTTTTTTTTTATTTTTCACATTTTAGTGGTTCACTCCCAGCTAAACATAATAACAGCGTACGTAGTTATAAATTGGTGTAAATAATAATCAAATTTGCTATCATTAATTTATTGAAGAGTTCCGTTTCCTATCTCTGTTCTTCATCAGATCTTCACCAAATTAGAAAGGGATCACGTTGAACTAAGATGCTCTTCCAAACCATCGTACACAATTTTATTTTTTAATTTTACATCGACAAGAGGGAATGAGAATATCATCAATGTAGACTAACGGCCGAACCCAATAACCGATCTATCACATACTGGAGATAGAAAAACAAATGAAACAACAGAAAACCTATATAATTTTTCTGTTGTTTCATTTGTTTTTCTATCTCCAGTATGTGATAGATAGGTTATTGGGTTCGGCCGTAAGCCAAGCATTATTAGGGATAACTCAAATACTAGTCGTCAGATCTCAATCAATCAACACACACACCACACGACAAGCACCAGCTTTCGAATACAAAAATAATCATCAAAATCGGTACACCCAGTACAAAGTTATGAGGATTACATACAACAACAAAAAAACCGTCGAATTGAGAACCTGATCCTTTCTTGGAAGTCGGTTAAAAATATATATTTGACACCAGAAAAATAAAGTAAAGAAAAAGAAAAGTAAGGAAATCAACAAACTGGCGATGTGTTCATAACTTCATAAAACATACCACGCTTTGAAGTTCTTCCAACATTATACTTCGAAATAATCTATTTTAATAGTTTGAACTGTTTGTAAAAGCTGCTTTTGAGACCAAGAAACCACGATGATGGATTGTAAGTATCTATCTTCCATGTCTATACATATGTACATATATACTGTAGGTACCTACCTACTTCGGTGAGTATGCGTGTAAATATAATAAATAAATAAAACGTCTTGAAGAATAATCATGTACAGCTAGCATAAAAAGGAGCCAACTATGATATTACCACGATCACGACTTAACTTCTAATGCCTATAGCACTATGAATACTACCATAAAGAACGTAGTAAGTACCGTACTATAAGGTAGCATTAAAAAAAAAGACTTGACCTAAAGGTCTTTGTTACCAGGTCATTAAATTAAAAAAAAAAAAAAAAAATAAGGTAGCATTCATTGATAATGATAATTCATGAAAAAAAAAACAAAAAGAAAAGAAAAGAATAATAAAATCAGTAGAAAATGGAGCAACTGTCATGTGACGTCGTCGTTGCAAGTGGTGCGAGGTCACTATGACGTCAGAAGCGAGTAGTACGGTCTGTGTCTTCACCATGTTTAGTGAAACTTTTTGATATTTTTCTTTACTTTAAGAAAAAACAACCATGTAAGTCAAATACTTGGTTCTCCATACATAGCGCATTCAAAGTGACCATAAGCGTCCATGTGATATAAGTTTTCAGATTATTGTGAGCGCTCAGTCTCGCAAGTTATTACTGACCACTAACATTGTTAAATGTTTCGTAGCCAACTGAAACTTGGTAAAGATCATTGTTTGATCAGAAATATTTGAAAACTGATGGCTGGTTTCTTGGGATTTAAGAACCCTACTTTAACGCAAAGTTTTGATCAGTTTTCACAATAAAGTAGTAAATAAAGTGACAAATACTCAGCATTAAATTCAGAAATCAGTGCTCTCATAGAATGCTTTAATTTTAATACTTGAATGTGCAGATACATGGTTTTTACGGAGTGAACAATATTTAAAACACATTTAGGTCTACAATGTATCGGCTGTTGACTGTACAGGTACACACCCGATAGAAAACTACTTTATATAAATCAGTCAGGCAGACATAATCATATTATAAGTACTGAAATTCCAGAAACTAAATTGAGTAGGTATTCAGTAGACTGAAATCAATCTCATCTCGTCTGGGTATTTTACAGTCTTCAACTGCTTGAAAAGCCTGTTATAAGTTATCTGTTATGTATATCGTCCGATCTTCAGATATCAAAGCATCTTCTTGATGATATCTGAAGATCGGAATAATTTATTTGACATAAGCTAAAAATATCTTTTTCATACCACTTGCTCAAAAAAGTGACATTCTATGCCACAAAAAGCGAACATAACAACAGTCATTTCTAATCTATTAAAAACAGGGAAAGAAAATTGTACTGAATTTCATTCATCCTCTAGGGAGAGAATGTGATTTAAATTTGGAATACTTACCGAAATTTATACTGAACTACATCTGTGTTTACACCATTGAGTTTGTATATAAAGCATTATACATCTTTTTGAAAAAGGAATACGCATTTATTATGCAGTTATGATTCTTAAATAAAATAACGAAAACCGACTAGGCCGTATGAGCTTGATGCCTTTGCTTTTCCGACAAAAAAATATTAGTCTAGGAATTTGCCGCGTTTTTGTTTTCTTTATATAAGTACATAAACGTAAGTTTATTTTAATTTATTTTTATAAATAAGTTAATGTTCTAAATTTTACTTTTAATTGTCATTATTTTTAATAAATGCTTATCTCATATTATTATTTTTTCGCAAATGGTACGAAAAGTAGTGTATTTTCCTCGATGATAAAGCTGTCTTAGTCTTGGGTGAACTTAAATCCCTCGCTACACTCAGGAATCGTCTTAAAGCCCTCGCTTCGCTCGTGATTTAAGTTTTTAACACCCTCGCTACGCTCGGGAGTAAACCTCGAGTCCTTCGTTACGCTCGCGATTTAAATCGTCACCCGCGACAGAAGACACTGATTTATTCCCTTGGCTAATAATCTACTATTTCTTCCTTGTTTCTCTGTTAACCGTCTTCCCTCTCAAGTTGTCTCTAGTCTTCTTGAACCTACGTCATCGAAAATCGTTCGTCTCGTCAGCTGCTATGACGTTTCATTGTCATAGTATATCCGTTGTAAAAAAGGGATATATAATGCTTTTCGACCTGTATAATTTCGTCACTCACTCACGTGGAAATGGCACGTCATAGTAGGGGCAAGAGGTTCAAATTCGACGTATGTACACTATTAGCTACGGAGCCGCGTAACTTACATTCTCGAATTACAAAATGCCACAAACTATTGTAATTTCATAGTTGCTGGATATGGGTAATTCCAGCCAATTAAATGTTCATGTTACCAGCTCATATATGTACATCTCAGGATAGACTGTAATTCAGTCAGTGTTGTGATATGGGCGTAACGACCGCATCATGGAGAAAAGCTCTCGTTTCTCATAATTTGTATGCAGTTAAGCGAAGCGTATGAGGTCAGATCTAGTAATGGAGTGAACGGTTAAAGTGTTTTAGCAGCATCAATATACATATGTATATGTATGTATGTATGTACCAACTACATCCTAAACTTGCGAGCAAGAAACTGGAATCTGTACATCGCGCGTTGTACAACACATTTTTTTACAATTTCCTTGCTATTGAAACGCGTTGAGACTTTTTATCATCGCCATTTCGGTGATTTACAATTCGTATGGTTTGGTATACCTCATTCTTTTCTCGTCTGTTAGTAAGCATCATAGTGTGGTATATCATATGAAAAGTAATTTTGTTAGCTTTCTATCGATTGTCATAACTTATTTTATTCACCTTATTTCTCCGGTAGAAACGAAAGGCATCAAAGAACAATGCCCACATATTAGAACAACCTTGGCCTACAGTGAACACTGATAAATAGTTTATGGAATTATAGTTTAAGTTATTATGAACACCTTATAGTACATACCAGTTAAGAAAATAAGTCGCCATTTGGAAATAAAACAGTTTTTATTTTTTCAAAACATTCATTTTTTCACAGTCACAAACTCATTCTACACACTTTCAACCACTTTTTAATGGAAAGTATATCATTTGAACACAATAATTATTGATTTCAACGTTATTAACTCATTTTAACCTTATGAATAATAGGAATCTTCTTTAAGTGTAAACTGCTATAGCTCCCTTTATACTTGTTTGACACTTTGACAGGCTGGGAGCAAGCTTGAGTAGGTAGTTTAATGTCAAATCTATCATTTGTCAAAGGCTAATATGACCATATTTAAAAAGAAATATCGATTAGTTGCATCGGATTTTGGTCTTTATCAATTTAATTTATATCTAACTAAGGCAAAGCTAAACAGTGATTTTATCATTATAAAGTATAGTATCTCTGGTCTGAGGTATTTATGAACATAATTGGTCTAAAAGTCGAGTGGGTTTCATTAAAAAAAACTAAAATGGCTGCCAGTTTTCTCAGATTAAAAAACTGATACCTGACTAACGTTTAGTTCTTCCGTAATTGATTAGATTTATTAAATAATAAATCTAATCAATTAAATTAAATCAATTAAATTGACCATAAAATGGCAACCCCAAACTTCACGTGAAAATAAAAGTTGCGTAATAATAAGTAAAATGACTTATTTATTTGTTATGATCACGGCGTCTTAGTTTGAGATAAAGCTTTGATGGATAATTCCTATTTAAAATACTTATATTTTTGTGTTATCTTTCTAAACGTGTCTGAGGTGGGCCATATTTGGGCATCATTCTTTTAAAACAAAATACAATATTGTTTGGTAGTTCTAACCCTATAGGGAACGTGCAGAAACTATAGGTGGCAGCACAGACGCGTCAATGTCATGTATATTTTACTTATAAGTTTCAAATTTCCAACACTAGATGGCACAGTCTACTTCGTGCACGTTCCCCTAAACGGAGGGTGCAGGAAGTATAGGTGGCAGCACAGGTCAAATATTTACAACGTAAAAGTTTCTGATTTGCAACACTAGATGGCATAGTCTACGCCGTGCACGTTCCCTATAAAAAAGAGTTTTTATGAAAACTTGTTATCAGTCTATTGTTTTACGTCACTGGAAACACTGAAGCTAAATGAAAATGGAAACCAGACCTATAAAAGCTAATCAAGTCGTCATCCCAGCAAAGGTCATCTCAACGTACAATCGCTCGAAAGTTTTATTTGATTTCATCAAAGTTGGGATTCTATAATTATATTATTTATTAGTACTAGACTGGCCGCAGCCCTCAGTAGTTACTTGAATCCAATTGAACATTATGTGGAACAAGCTGAAGGCGGTACGAGGAAGATGTAGATAGAAGACCTAAAAACTGCTTTAGTCGAAGAGTGGCAGGGAATAACACCAGGAAACTCAGTCAGTTAATGAAAAATCAATAACTTTAATTTCGGAACTCGGTGTTTTTTGGTTGTTTCTTCGTTTTTGAACACCGGCCCGCACGCACGGAAGTTATTTTATATTTTTGCGTTTTAATGTTTAGAAGTCGGTTGTATTTTTTTTTTGGACCACCCAACAAGCACCAGCTTTCAAATATAAAAAGAATCATTAAAATCGGTACACCCAGTAAAAAGATATGCGGTAACCAAACACATAAAAATACAGTGGACTTGAGAACCAGTTTGGTTAAAAAAAAATCGCAAGTGCGAACTGTACTGTACAGAAATTACTGTCTGGCATTTATGTCGCAATTTCTGTCCTAAACTTAGCTTCACAGTTGAGATTTTGTTAATTTATAACATTTTAGAGCTTACATTTTTGGAACTGTGTTCTCAGGCCCTTTATTCTATTTATTCACCACAAAATCATCCAAATAAATTCACAAAGATAAAGCGCATCAAAGTACACCCGCCCCAGGCAAGTTACAACCGTTTCGTGTCGAATTCCGTTCTCCAATCGGTAAAGCCTCGGTGTCAGCAACTGTAGAAACGATAAGTTGTTAGTCATGTTGACGCGCCTGGGTCGGCCGCTCGTTCTACAATGTCTTTAGAAAAACAACGTATTCTTTAGTCTATTTCGAGCGTTTCTACAAACGTCAAACAGGTTAAAATTTAAACACTGTTTAAATGCTTTAACCATTAAGTTTAAACATTTTAACAAAGGATGTAGGTACCGTTGAACATTGTAGAAACGATAACAATTCATTCTATCATTTTGAACGATGTGTACTTGAATATTCTATTCGTTTGTTCTAATCACGTGACTTAACGTTGAGATGATTTAATTCCCATACATTTGATTCGTTTTCGACTAGCGTAACGATTGCAGATTATCAACTTGGCTAGGGAGGGCAGATACAGTGAGAGTTGGGGACGTCAATTGTTGGTAAAAAGTGTAACGAAGCGTGAAATTCAACGCACTGTCATCGACTTCAGTTTTGGTTACATGAAAAAAGCAGCTGACGGACTTATTTGTTTTTCAGGGAAAATACCTTATTTTTAATACCCTATGAGAATTACATCGACATAATTTGTTGCGGTTACGACGCGTGTACTAGTCGTTTGTTAGCTGTCGCCGGAATGCTTTAGAATTCGTCGACGGCGACGGAGCGTGCAGGTATTGCGTTTTATGGGAAACTTCTCCTCTTTTGTCTGGATCATTACAAAGATATATCAGACGGGTACCCACAGTGTTTATCACTTTGGGATTAGTTTTAAATATGGTGACAGCTTTATCTAACTAGAAAGAAAGAAAACAAGATTATTTGGCACACACAGATAAAAAAGTCATGAGGATGGAGGAATGTATACATGAATGTTTGTTACTCTTTCACGCAGAAACAACTTAACGAATTTTGATAAAACTTTGTATAATTATAGCGTAGGTATACGTGAGAATAACACATAAAGTATAATTTATCTAATGTATAAACGGGGAAATTCTTTGGAAAGCTAGTGATTTGACTTTTATTATTTAAGATGCGCTTCATCTACAAACGTCATCATGCAAAAGACGATTGCACAGCACGTAGCTCATGACGTCAGACGACGTCTTTCAACATCTCGCAAGATTGCAGCTAGTTTTACAATTTTCATTGTCTCTCTTTCCCTTTATCTTTTTTAGTTATTGCGACTTGCAAGCATTATTCTCCGAACATTCATTGGGAAAGAGTTGAGAGCTACATAGCGGGGCGGTGCGGGGACGTCGCGTTTTCGCAGCGATTTCGTTCGCTTACCGCCGCGTCGCTGTCGGGCGCCATTCGATATTTTCAAGTTTTGATTTACCTTTACTTATTCCTACATATGTTAGATCTGGTTCCTGCTCACTTGGCCGATTCTGCCTTTGCTTAATAAGATGAAACAATATATGCTCGTTTCGTTTTGTTGACATTACCTATATTTTATTTAGTAGATAATTATATAACATGGAATCGTTTCCACATGAGGAAATTCTTTAAAGGTTAGTGATGATATCTCCCTGAAAGCAGTCTGTTTTGATTGCATAACAAAACTGAATCATAATAAACCTACAGAGTTTATGAAAATCCTTCTGATATAAAAATCTTTTTCTTTTTTAGGGAAATATTTTTGTCTGTGTCTAATATTTCTATCTTTTTGGATGGTATTCAAAAGTTAGGGTTTCATATATTCTTTAACGCGATGGTCATCCCTAGTGGATATTAAACGTACCTACAATATTAAAAAGTTTAAATGAGATAAATCTAAGCAGCCTCGTATAGGCAGCCACATATACGAGGCTGCTTCGCTTCATACTTCATGACGACTTCAATCAATGTTTTTTCAAGCATTATAAACGAAATGACCTACATAAATCTTCCAGTAGACCTTGTGGTAGATTTATTTGTGAAAAAATGCTATCAGTTAAGACTAAGCGAATACGTTTGACCTTCTCAGTCATGATGATAAATGGGCTAGTCTAAGAGAAGCCAAATGTGACCCGAGCGACGGTCATTTGGCTCTTGCCTACCTTAGCCACGGTAGACCTTTACTATTACGATCTCTTCACTACACCGATAATTTGGTACTTATTTACTAAATAGTACTATTACACATAGCATGCACTAATACTAAAACCAAGACATTTTACTATTAAAAAAAAAACTTAGAATTAATCTGTCTATAATCGTGCAGCCAAAACTACAAAGTCTAGATAACGGTAATTTGGTCTACAAGTTTATTTTATAACGTAGGCAGATTTATGGAAATTTCAACGATAACCGACATCTACGCAGCGGAAGTTGCGGGCATCAGCTAGATATTCTGTAATTCTAAAGTGATAACGGCAGTGTCCGGCACAAAAACAAAGAGGCGTTACATTTCATAATGATAATTATGAAAAATCAAGATAAAGCGGCCACTAACGAGCACAAAAAATCGTATCGGTTCTCGAGATTGTAACCCAACAATGTCTCGTTCCCCGATTCCTAAGCAGAGTCGGTGTTAGAGAGTCGTGATCGATTTTCGTCGTTTAGCCACCCCGAACCCGCCCGCCGCGCCGCCCGACCCCCCAACGAAAGTGAATTGGGGAACGGATATCATGAATTATATACATTAGTTTGCGTATTATACCCTCTCACAATATACTACTCTAATATGGGTTAATGGACCATCAACAAAAATATATTAATAAGTGAAGTCGTAGGAAATTAAAACATTAATTTTATTTAGTCCTATTTCTATCATTTACTGTACATATATTAGAGGCAATAAATTAAGAAAAGTTTTGTGTTTTATTTATAATCCAGTTAGTTATTAGCTGACAGCAAAAATTAATCCAGTTCCAGTTTAAAAAGCGATAAAGTAATTTATTAACCTTCAACATTCCAAGCGAATTATATTTTAATATGAATTGATTAATGAAAATTAATATAACATGCAACATTATTATAATTTATTTTAATTATTATTATATACAATAACGTTATTAATGGAATTTCACTAAAAGGGAATGATAAATATTTCTCAGATCGTTTTAGTCCAGCAGGGTTCTGAAAACTGTTCAAAGCTCTTTAGCTTTTGAAAGCATTGTAAGTTCTAGGAACGAAGAGCGAGATTATTTATATTATTTATTTTTGGTTATTAGAGTCATTATTGTACTTTTTTATGTTAAAAAAAAACAAAAAAGTATAAAATAACTTTAATTTCGGAACTCGGTGTTTTTGGTTGCTTTTTTGTTGTTGAACAGACCGACTTCCGAAATAAAGTTATTTTATACTTTTTGGTTTTTTTGTTTAAAAGTCGGTTTTATTTTTTGTAAAAAGTTTTTTATTTTTCACTTTTTAGTGGTTCACTCCCAGCTAAACATACCCATCTCAGCGTACGTGGTATAAATTGGTGTAAACAATAAACAAACATGCGATTTCAGCTATTCCGACAGATTTGCTATCATTTATTGAAATTAACAAAAAAACCGCTTGTTCGATTTCGATAAAATTCGATTTCATGGGACCATTCGGGAAGTACACCCTTTCCAACAAAAAAAGAATTTTTCAAATCGGTTGGCAAGCGACGGAGTTATGCGCGAACAAACATTAAAAAAAACATACAAACATCCGAATTGAGAACCTCCTCCTTTTTCAGAAGTCGGTTAAAAATAGGACAAACATGAAAAGTGTAAAAGTTCTCCGCTAACCTTTGGATGGACTGTTCGAAACGAGATAGATTTAGGGTTGTACAAATAGTTCTAAATAATACTAATTAGACGTAATCATATAAAATAAAATTCCAATTGATTTACTCCTCAATATCAAATATGTTAATGAGAAAGAAGTGCAAAAATTATAGTGCTATAAAACTAATGCTCCTTCACCATTTTTTAAATCGCTGGTAGTATTTGAGCTCACCGTACTTCAAACGAGGTGCTTGTATCCTGAAAGACTTGTCAAAGAAGGAAGTGGAATGCATACGAATACTTAATTTTAGATTTTCCGATGATCTCAAGGACTTAGAATGTGTGTCAAAGAGAGATTGAAAGCGTTCTTTAAGATAAATTGGGCACATTATACAGTAAAGAAAGTATGTGGGCATTCCGGCAAAGGTAAATAGGACGCCATTTGGCTTAGTACGAAATCCAGAAACGTAGTTGCCATTGTTTAAGTCAAGCAATACCAATACTGATGGATTTCTCATTGGGTTTTCTGCCATATGTCTACTTGTGGACACTCCTGGCGTCGAGTAATCTCTGTACATTGGCGTCTACCGATCGCTCAGCGGGGACCAGAAGGCAACAGTTCTTGGTTTAACAGAGCTAATCGCTACAACGGCGCGCGGTGCGAGGAGCGGCAGGAACAAATGTACAAACATTTGTTCCTGCCGCTCCCCGCACCGTGAATGAGTGCGACGCCACGAAACAGAGCAACGCGAATAGCGGTGTAGGAGTGAGGTTCT
Source organism: Hecatera dysodea (assembly GCA_905332915.2). Taxonomy (NCBI): domain Eukaryota; kingdom Metazoa; phylum Arthropoda; class Insecta; order Lepidoptera; family Noctuidae; genus Hecatera; species Hecatera dysodea. The sequence continues at coordinate 14,408,790 of HG995286.1, read as the reverse complement.
CAAAACTATACGCGTAGCTGAAAACAAAAAAAAAATAGACGATTTAGTGGCGGTAATTTATGATTAAAATTTTGTGATTAAATGTTGATAAATGCCTCGGTAATGGATACCCAGGCATTTATCAACAAAAATTTTAATCAATCGCCTATACTGATGTCAAAACATCCTCAACATAAATATAAAAACATTAAAAAGGTTGTGGGAAGAAATTAAGAATATGATGTTTTAAAAATGTACTGCTTTCTAAACAGAGAAGGGATAATTTTGATAACGCCATGATTTTGAGCACATTTTGAATACCTAAATACGTACACCGCGGCCGCTGCAACTAACCGCTGCTGAGGGTACGTGGCGTGCGAAACGTACCGTTTACCGATGCCGCCCGCTTAGACCAAAGTCGTAACCATGCCGTGACGGCTGCTCCTCTGACTTCATGGGTATTGATGCCGGAGTTCCTCAGGGGTCTGTTCTCTATGCAACTCTTTTCCTGCTGCACATCAATAACCTACTTCAGAGACATGCTTGCCCAGTGCAAAAAATCAACGGGTATGAAGTTCGTTCCTTGAGAGAGGCCATGGCAAAGCAATCAAATTTGACCTTCATTTATGTCTCCCAGTGGAGTGATGACAATTTAACGCCACAGGCGTGTATTTTTCCCGCAAAAAGAAGTCTTTTTGACCAAAAAGCTTGGACATCTAGACGCACTGTAAGTCCAACGTAAGTACCTACGTTCCATGCATTACCGATGCTATAAAACCAAAATGTCATATCAATTATTGCTAGAAAAATATAACCTCATGACCCTACAATCCCGTCGCACCCTACTTGAAATGTTGACTCTGTTTGGTATATGCCGTAATAAATTTGATTGTACTGATCTTGTGAACAGTTTGTGCTTCCTGATCCCTCGTACTGTAATCGGTCGAGAAGTTCGTTCCAGATGCCTATTTGCTACTTCATTTTGTCGAACTAAGTCAGGCGCCCGCTCGCCGTTACATCGCCTGGTAGACACCTATAATAAACAGTTTGGCTCTACTGACATTATGTTTCTCAACAAAGCTAAATTTAAGAGTGAATTACGACTATTTTAAGAGATCATAACCCTGGTAATTAGTTAATAAGTGTTTTTTTTTAATTGTTCTTTTTTATTTAAGTGCTTTTTAAAATTTGTTATTTTTTTCTGCTAACAGCCAAATATTCTGTATCTGTGGATAACGTCTTGAGTAGTGTATTTGTTACTTTTATCATAAGTTTCTATATTGTGTGACTACTATGTAATATACTGCTGTTTGTTATTCCTATCAAATAAAATAAAAATAAAGTTTCCATCTCTACTTTGTTGCTATTACCAATTAACACCCAACGTTTTTTATAATGCGCAAAACAGAGAAGTGGAACTATCTGCTTGCGTCTGTATTCCAAACGCATTCAACCCTAATCTCATCAAAATTAGAGTGAACAGGCTTCTTCTGGGTAATCTCACTACCTACATCGTCGACTTTGTCTTTGTCACCTCTGACTTAGACTAGAGTTAAGACCAAAGCTATCACCAATAATAAAAATAAAAAACAGCATGCCTGAATTTTCCTATTTCCATGCCAGTGCTGTGTCTAGCTCAAAAACCAAATTGGAAGGGAATTCATTAGGTTCTGTTTGAAAAGAAATGTGCTGGGTTGTTGGTGGACAAGTTTTTCAAGGATTTTGGATAGAAATGTGATAATAGAAATGTGACATTTGTGTCTTTTAAAGCTTAGGTAAAGAGATTTCGTCAAATTTTAAAGTTTCAGTTCGCGAGGAAGGAAAACAGAGTCGTAATCACTGGTCACATCACTATATTGTTTACTAGCAGCGGCCCGCGGTTTCTCCCGCATAGTTCACGTTCCCGTGGGAATATGGGGATAAAATATAGCCTATGTCATCCGGGGATAGTGTAGCTTCCAAACAGTGAAATAAATTTTCAAATCGGTTCTGTAGTTTCGGAGCCTATTCAATACAAACAAACAAACAAAAAAATCAAATCTTTCCTCTTTATGATATTATAGATTAATTTGTATACGTTATACCAAGTGCGCACAGCACTTCTTGTTTTGTCAACAGTATATTTTTTTTATTGCTTTTATATATAAGTTACACGTTCAGATATCAAAATCTTTTCTCTTTATAATAGTAGTATAGATTTATGCGTCAAGACATCTTAAACACAAAACAACAAATGTTGTTATTGAAATAGCTAATCTGAATAAACTCACTACTTTTGCAAAATACTTGCCTTATATTTCACAAATTTGGTAACTCTCTCTGCATGACCTATAAATAGAGTTTTAAAGATGACAATAGCTACGTTTCCGAAGATTTTGATTAATTTCTAATCCATCTACTAGATTCTAAGATTTCTGCCGTAAAATATAATCTCCTTATGAACTCGCCTTCTTCCGCGTTCTATTACATCAAATTAATGAATATCGTTATTCCGAGTAACAATTCCATAGTACAAATGAATCGCGATAATAGAATTCACTTACGGCGCAGACCTATCCATCAGAGAGCGTGTATCAAGGTTCTGTCTTAGTTACTGTAGCGGAGATATCTTTGACATGACAGCCAATGCGCGAACACTGGGAACCGTAGAACCGTCACACAACTGCGCCTCAACGGAGCAAGCGTGACAATCAGTTAGGTACCAATTCTCAACTGTCATGGTGGGGAACTGGCTGGCAATTCAGTATTCACAATGTTAAAAGCTTTAAGATTGTCTCAGAGCTGTGTTTTGCAATCGTTTGTAAGGACTCGTTTTGAACTTTACGCAAAAGTTGTAGTGCTGATAAAGGCAATGGAGAATGGAGATTAGTATATACTAAATCACCGGCCTAACAATACTGTTGGCCGGTGATTTAACGAGGCAAAAAATGTAGAGAAGATTTTATGTATTTTCCAAGATTGAATTTAGTTTATCATAAACATGTAAAACAAAACTTTAATCTGGCCAAGATTAAACTTTTTTGTAAAGCCTCTCATAGTAAAATAGTGAGAGAACGTAAAAAATATTTTCCTATTTAAGAAGCTTAATGAAACTCAAAGATACTTTGGCCAATGTGCTTAATGTGCAATGTGCTACTATGTTTTCAACAGTCATATGACTTCAATCGATTTGCGTATAATTTCTCTCCAGAAACCCTCTACTCTACAATCCCCTAGTCACAAAATTCTGGTACTAACAGGAAAACTGTGTTACAGAAATGGAATACAGCTACGAAGAGGAAGAGGCAAGCGATGTGGAGGCGGACTTGCGGCCCGTGGCTCGTCGGACCGCCAAGCACATCGCGGCGGGAGAGGAGAGGCCCAGGATCAACAGCAGCCAGCAGACCACGCCCACCGATGGTGAGTAACTTCTGTCATACTACAATGTTCATCACCCATAGGTGTTATCCAGATGTGTGGAGAGATGTTACAAGCGTCATAAATACAGCACCATGGCGTAGCATTTGGTTTTCAAAACCGTGTGCATCAAAGGAACTGCAAGCGGTTCGAAGAATATATTACATATTTTGTACTGTATTTGAAATAGAACCATTTTGAGGTGGCATTCCAGTAGCGCTTGTACTTCCTTGTGATCTGGTTCTGGATCTGATCTGGTAGAGAAAGAAAGTTGCCGACATGGCTCACATAATACGCAAGCTTTTTAAACGTGTGATGTAGGTGGGAGGATCCCGCCGCCAGGCTAGGTGAAGTGACGATCGTCAGGGTGGCTGGAAGCAGCTAGATGAGTGTCGCCGAAAAACGAGAAGAAATTGTCTACTGTCGGATATTGATTATATCCGACACATCCAGAAAACAGTGTGGAGAGATAACTGAATCCAACAAATTTTGGAAAAGAAAATCAGTGTTGAATTACACTTTCTCTGCAACCTTAAACTAAGCACAATATCGGTATCCCTATTGCCGATATTGTGCCAATCTAGAGAGTATCGCTACGTATGGTAATAGAATCAAATAATCCTTTAGACAGGATAGTGAAACTACAAAATCCACTGAAGAAACTGTTCTGGCTAAAAGTGAACAATATGTTGACCAGCCATGTTAAAAGATTCTGAGTATTGTCACGGATTTATAGGTCTATTACAAATCTCATACCAGATTAATGTACCGTATGATCGCGAAATAAACAAAAATATGTTTGAACGATTGGCGGTTCATTAATTTGTTACCAAAGAATGTTTGGTGTTTTCGTCATTGAAGATTTAATTCCAATTCATACATTCAGGTTAGAACCTGTGAACTACTGAATTAAGTGTTATAGTTTGAAATGGTTTTGGGCTGCAGTATAAACGAGATCTCCGTTAAACCAGTCAGTTAATTTGTAGAAACCGTTTTTTTTTTATGCAGGCGCCATGTTATAATTGCATTACTCTGATTGAAAGTTTGCTCGGACTCCGGACGAACGTTTCATCAGTGGAATGCAATTACCTATGACGTCACGTGCGGGTTGTGACCCCATGGCAATGGAAATACAGTTATTAAGACCAATAACTGTATTTCTATTGCCATGGGGTCTATGTCTAGCAAAAAAAATCTTGCACTTCCATTTTTCTATAAAAATATTACACAATTCCAGTCTCTTTTGTCACGAGCAAGCGGAAATTGATTACGTGCATTGTTTCTCTAATAAGCATAGTTTTTACAAGAAAACGAGCATTTCTATTTGTCTTCCCAATAATTATTCAACAATACTACAAGGTTAGTTAATACAGTTTTAAGAGAGCAACATTCAGAAACAACTTCAAGGACTTGCAATGTTTTTAAATTCTTCAAAGGAGACGGGCGAAAGTTCATAGAAAGTTGGGCCTGATGTTACAGTAACGAGTACTGCATTATTTTATTTATATACCAATAACATTTAAAAAAACTTAATAACTTACGACTGCTCCATGGTAGAAAGAAAATATTGGATGTTGATGTTTTATTGGTTTGCACAAAAACAACCTCTAAGGTATTCATACATCATAACTTTATTTCACTTTATTGTAAACTAGAATTAACCGGAATTTATTGAAGGAAATTCTCACATTGAAGATAGCCAAGCAGCCATGCCAGCAGTTGACGTGCCTACCACCGCAAACTCAAAAACAACGAACGAAGCAAATGATATGATTGACGTTTGAGTTTTTGACTTGACATTGACATGAGTTCCGCGTTGTTGCCTGTATAATAAATCATTGACAATCGATTGTGAAATCGATTTACGTATCAATTTATTTTACGTCGTTTTTGGAAACGTTCAAGTGTCACGAGAAAAACATGATTAAAAAAAGTGTTTCATTTAAACTTATGTAAAGAATAAAACTGAACCACTTTCATAGTATTTTAAATAATTCTTTAATTATTATATCTTTGGAATAATATCGATTAACTTACCTATTCTATTTGGCAACATTACTTCAAAGTGAAAATAAGAGAAGTCAGTATTATTTTGATTAAATATTTAATTCCTTATGCCATGATAAAACTGTTTGATATTTTATGTTTAACCATATAAAATTGAAAAAAAATTCTTGATAAATATTTCATTTGTGTAACGTTAGGCCCAGTTTCGCCCGGCTCCTTTCTTTGGAATTTATTAAGTCAATTAAAATTCAACGAAACAAATATTAATTTAAAGCGTTTTATTGGAGTTTTAACCAACCTGAAAACTGGTCCATTAAAGTTTTTTTTTTTTTTAATTTATTATTTTCACATTTACACATCGTACGAGTGCAATCGCATTGTAGGTATTTCAGTTAACGAGTTTAAAATTAATGGAAACTCGATCGGGCGCGGCGCAGCTTTGACGGCGGCCATGCATACCAAGCGGGTGAAACATCAAGGCCCCGGGACCCCACACAACATGGACCGCATTTTTCATTACAGCTAGAGGTTGGTGACAGCTGAAGGGAGCTAGCCCGCCTTTCACAATTAGTTTATTCATTAGTTTGCGACATTTTTCCGCTGTACGTATTAAGCTGTAAGGACTATTGCTGAAATGTAACAGAACGTTTATTAGTACGTACTTGCTTCGGACATCTGTCGATTGATTTGTTTAAAATTTTCACAAAGGAAACAAAAGTCTAGAATAGGGTAGTTGACTAAAAAAATCTAATTAGTCCGTTAGATAGATTTCCAAAAAATATTGGACACGTATTTTTTCTTTTTTCACGTAGACAAAAAATGAAGACGATACAGAGCGTTGAAAACTCGTGTGACGTCACTACTCGCTACAATTTTTACCGAGCCGTAACGTGACAAGCCCCCACTTCTGATCTTTGATGCTTTGTATCTTCGTCAGTTTTTATAGATTTGATAAAGGAAAAAATACGTGTCCAATATTTTTCTATAATCTAACTGACGGACTAAACATAATCATATATTTTTTACTCAGGAAACATCCCTAATTGCTGACTCTCAGTATTTCAAGAACTGACTGCTGTATGATGGATATAGAAATACCAATTTCCTACCTCGTGACAGTTTATATCGTATGAGCCGAACTGGTAGCCATTGGTGCTGTGCCTGGAGCCTGAACATACCGTGTAGTTATTTGCCCTCAACAATGGAGGTTAGGAGCTCCAAAAAGTTCCAAACCTGTTACCAACTTGCAAAGCTAATTGGAACTTTTTGCTGTTTCTCACAGCAGCGGCGAGTTCGCTCCGATTTTCGTTACCTTCGATTTTTCATCCATTTACATACATAAAGCCAGACACAACGGGCAAAAAAGTACATCGACTGCAAACTAACTTAATTCCTTAAAACACGTAACATTCCAATATGAAACAACAAGCTAAGTGGGAACAGGAAGGTTAATGTGATTTAGATGTTTTCCCCGTATGCACAAAGCATACAATACAATTTAACGCATGAAATGAAAAACAAGATGTAGTAAGTACTATTACGTCTGGTTCGAGGTTTCTCGATGTAAATTATAATTAAAACTGCAGCCGACAGACACTTTTATAAAACAGAATGTTAATGTTCACGTATTTTATATTTTAATTATAATTAAGTTGTTTGCGAAAAAGCAGTTTTTAATTAAAGTTATGTTTTAAAATGAGTACGGTCCATTTTATAAGAAGTTGTTTGTCAGAAAGTTTGCTAAGAATTAAGAATGATAATGCAATTTGTACATTATATCCGGATTACACAAGGCTAGTTCTCCATGCTAGGACAGTACGAATGTTCTAGCTAGCTGATCACTTACACCTCGTGTAAATTGTTGTATTTAAAAAAACTATTAGGGTTCCGTACCTCTCTGAATAATTAAGACTTTTAAGTTAACGAAAAAAATATAGTCCGCAAAAAACATATATTTCGATACTCACAAGGGAATCAAAACGTATATTGCACTTTCTATTGACCTAGAACTATGAAATTTGACAAGGAATATTCTCTTCTTATACTACAATTGCAGTGAAAAATCTGAAAACTATAGATTAGAAATTAACTCATAAAAATATCTTATTTATTTAAAGTACCGAAATAATAATTGTGTACGTAAGCTTTGTTCGGAAATTTGTACAGAAAACGCACATGCACTCGTCGGTTTTTTTTTTAAATGTGTTCTACTCTATTTTTGCGCTGTCGTTGGCTTTTCTTCAGTGACAAAGATTAACTTTTCTAAAATATTTGATGATTTGTATAAAATGCTAAGATATTAATATCCTAGCTTCAAAAACTAGCCTCGTTTAATTCACAGTACTGACGAGCCTTAATTAATAACCCACCCTCATTCGCGACAGAAATCAAATTTGCGAAGCTGAAGCGTAGAAATTAACATAGGTTCATGATTTCCATTAAGCGTAAAGCCTGGCTATTAGCCGATCTGGCACGTACTACTTCATAGCAGTATCACTGGGACCACTCCACGAAATCTTGGTATTATGTGTCGCTAAAATGTAACTAGTCAAATAAGGATTATGTAGACAATATGGTATCTTATATACGCCCAATTTGGAACTTTAGATAATACCGGACTAAGTCGTCCGGTAGCCTAAGAACAAGAGTTGTATTCTGCAAACGGGGAAACGCGCACAAAATTGTATCACGGCCGCAACTCAACACCTACAAAAGAAGGACAGAGTCCGGCTAAAAGGGCATGCAATCGACGTGATCTATTCAGATTTAGGTAGGAACGGGTTGAAGTAGACAGGTACAGAGAAGAGTTTTATCAATGATTTTTAAACTTAAGTTGCGTAACCCGCACTCAGAAGTGGCGAAGTAAAAAAAGAAGATTACTACCGCGATCACGTTACGATAACTGCATAAATACGTACCATCTTGCCACTTATTAGTAGCGAAACGGATGGCGCCTTTTTTTAGCTGTAATTTCGGCGTCTAACACGTTTTAAATATACATTACATCATAGAGTTTTATCAATAAAAGTTCGGCTTTCGAGTGCATCGTCTCTCTCTTTCTAAAGCCCGATGTGCCACACTAAACGCCCGGGTCCTGTACATAACACCTACTGAGTCTGTTTGCAGTCGCTAAGTAAAAGTGTCAATGTATAGTGCGTTTCACGAAAGAATTCCCTTCGTCGTATTGTTGGCTGCCCTGTCTGTCTTAACATCAAAGAATGGAGATGGCTATCAGTGCTGCCAATAAAAATTTCTCGAATCCCCGCGTCAGTGTTGTAAAGGGTATGTTTATGCCGTGGTGTAAACATTAGCTAGTCAACAAACGTATTAAGACTCGACTGCAGCACTCGATAATAGGACAATCTGTGGTTTCATTCTGTGAGTGTCTACTCCAATAAAGCTATGAATTGTTCTGAATTCCTGTGCAGTAAGTTGTATATTTTATTCAAAAATAGTTTTACAGTTTCCAAAAGGAAAAACAAAATTATAAAGTAATTGGTAAAAGTAACGGAATATTAGTTAATCTCCCTAATATTAAGTAGTTTTATTGCAAAAAATATAGCAACACTGATTTTCCGTAATGCCAACATTACGGCGAAGGGAATTCTTTCATGAAACGCACTCTACACAGTAACAATTAGTCCGAGAGACAAGACGGTGAAATATAAAGAGCGGACACAAAGATTTTTTTTTAATGAAAAATAAATACACAAAGAAAATTAACAGTTCTTAGTTGAATCTACTTCTTAGTGGAATCTTTTCCATTTTATTCTTCATCGGCTTATGTCCATAATGGTGTTTTACTTATTTTACCTTATTGACGAGGAAATGAAATGGTCAGGTCTGTGGTCAGGTCATATGGTCCTAAAAAGAACCGAAAAGCTATTTTAACCGATTCCAACAGAAAGGACGAGATTCTAATGCCATTTTTTTTGTATCTTTATTCAATGATTTTTCGCCAATTGTCAATCGATTAAGGTGTGTTTTCTTTTTTTTTTGTAATAATATTTTGCCGGACTGGCCTTATTTTATTTGTTAAAGATCTGATAAATAACTTCGTAGATAGGCAATGGAACGCTTATAGCAAATCTTTCGGGATTGATGAAATCGCATGTCTGTTTATTGTTTACACCAGTTTATAACATAACATCACGCCGGTACGCTGTGAACGGGTACGCAGAGTTGTACAAATCAACCATGCTTTCGACGTCATGTATTCGGCCATAATTTTATTTTTTACTAGCAGCGCCACGCGGTTTTGCCCGCGTAGTTCCCGTTCCCATGGGAATATGGGCATAAAATATAGCCTATGTTACTCAGGGTGAATGTAGCTTTCTAATGGTAAAGAATTTTTGAAATCGGTCTGGTAGTTTTTGAGTTTATTCGTTACACACAACAATATAAAAATACAAAATACAAATCTTTCCTCTCTATAATATTAATATAGATAAACCGGATAAACTGATAAACCTTCATAGTTCTTTTTGCGTTTGGTTTAGTTAAATATATTGATTTTGCATTGGATGTTAAACCTCAAAGATACACCTACTCAATTTAAAATAAATAAAACTTAGTAAAGTTAGATATTGCTAACAGCATCTCTCTTTATTTCAGTTATGTGGATTATGTCAATGCCAAAGCAAAGTAGATATATAAGACTATGGCTAGTCTGGGCTTGAACTACGAAGGCACACAAAGTAACTACTTAAAGGTAAATAGCTCAACCACTCATTATGGGAATAATGTCAATGATTTTTACAAAAAAATACAACTGACTTCCAAATAAAGAAACCATTAAGCATAAAATAACTTTAATTTTGGGTTGTCGGTGTTTTTGGTGGTTACTTCGTTTTTTGACACCAACTTTAGAAATTAAAGTTATTTTATACTTAGTTGTTTCTTTATTTGGAAGTCGGTTAAATTGTTTTACTTTAAAGTTTTTTTTTTATTTCTAATCCAATGACATGAACAATACAATTTTAGAAGCTTTTATAGAATGCAATGTTTGTTGGCTTGTTTAGGTCAAGCTGAATTAGAACCGCTTCCTGTTTTCAATTTCAGATGTTAGTTTAGTTCCGATGGCAATTCGAGCTAGCTCTAGACAAAACAGCTCAACTATCGACAATGGCCCCACAACTTTTTCTTCCATTTAGCGCGTAAAAATAAGAGCTTGTTTTTAATTAAAAATGTTACTTTACTGCTACAACTTTATTTTTTCAAAGTTGAAACACAATTTTCTGACATTAAAAACCTCGACTTTAATAACTTAACGCAGAACAAAGAGTGAAAATAATTATCACACGAAACGAGCAAACACTTTGATATCTATACGAAACCACGATAGGTCACAAGAAAAAAATGGAATAATATCAGTAATGAAACAGAAGCAAGTTCTGTGGTTTACCAAAAAACAAATGTATGCATTTACTCACTAGCGACTGTAATTTATTATTTTAGACAAAAGTTGGTCCACTAAGATTGCTTCGTTGTATCTTCTCAGGATCAACTAGGAAACACCGACCTGATCTAAAATTGGATTCGATCTCAACAAATAATTATGTTTAAATAACCAATTTGCAAAATAATCTATAATTTAATGAACATCAAGCGACATGATTTTTCAGACAGTGTTAATATGGTTGACGAAATCATTCAAATAATTACCATGTACCTACAAGAATTTGACACTAGCCCTTATCGCGGTCACAAATGAATGAACAAGTGTTGGAGAGAGCATCGGAGCCGTCAGCTTCGCGTGCAGAGTCGATTGCAATACAATGCTGGCCCCACAACACGGCGAACATAAAGCCGAGTTCCAATTCACTGGCTTGCAAATACCCGGGTGGCTGCAATCTTGAACTTTACCTTGACTGCTCGGAAATATCCGCTTCTGGCTACCCGGTGTACTAGTTTAACAGTTGTATTGCCATAAATTTAGGGATACGTTACGTATGACTTACTTGGAGACCGTAGCGTATCTCTGGGCCGTGTCAATAGACTCGGCTATTGAAACTGAATCGGTTAGTTGAATGAAAGTGCACCTGCACTCCCAATCAACTAACCGATTCAAATTCAGCTTGGCTGGGGCGGTGCAGACGTAGTGTAGTGATTGCTAACGAGATCTACCATTGTTGATATATGTCCTGGGTCGCTGGAACTTTGTGTTCGTGTGTCGGAGTGAGTTTGTATTTTAGAAGTTTAAAAAATACTTTACAAATATATAGTACCATGATTATCTATACCATCAATTATTTATTTTCAAACCTAAGTTAGAGATATAGTTTTAGGGTGGTTTTAGGTATGAATTTGCTTTGAAATGATCAAATGAATTGTCAACGGCGTATCTATAAAGTCACGGTAATGATACAAAAATGCAATCACAATATATCATCAGATATTGAATTGGTATTGTAACTCTGCATAACATTCTTAGCGTTACGAAGGACGCGAAAAATGTGTGCAAGTCGCGAGCGGTCAGCCGAAGTATTGAAAAGAATATATATTTCCCTATAAGATTTAATATTCCATCTAACGTCGTGTGCCATCACGGAGTCGCAAGTTCTGCACGGCCGCGAAGCTCACTCGGGTTTACTCGACATTCATGGATACACGAATGTATACATTTTACTCGCTACCGTATGTTTACTTATGCAGTTTCACGCTCGTGTAGTTCACTTCACGTTTTACTATATGTTGAAGTAGGTGCGATATTTTTACGTCAGTTGTTCAGTTAAAGAATACCTGTTTATTTTTATCCCAAATTGTTTTAATCTGTTTTAAACCGTTTTAAATTTTGCATTACCCATTTTTAAAACTACAACATTCCTATTTGAAAAAGGGCATTAATGAATTAAAACTGTAAGTTGGGTACTTTAAGTTGCGCTTGACTTAGGTGTCAGGCACAAGCAAAAAGAAGAAAAAACTTGTAGGAAACTCGCCTTTGAGTTTTAACTATAAACTAACTTCTGTCTGTGCTGTCGTCTGAGTCCAGAAAATAGCATTATTGTTAGAAATAAATAAGACATTGTCACTGACACAGTTGTTAGACAAGTATTTAGAAATAAAATGAAAGTATGAAAGTTATCGTATATATTTATTTTCATTCCTTATCGTCTTTGTTATTTGTTATATATATATATATATATATATATATATATAGGTACATCCTTATATTGTTAAAATTCCCACATTAATTTACTATTCTTTGTTACCGAACATGTTTACAAAAATAATGTTGAATGGTAAACCCTCGAAGTCGGTACTTAATAGCCTTATTGAAAAGAAGTTTGCCTAGTTTGGGGCCAATGTGAAAACCTTGTACTTAATATTCTGCAAATATTTTTTTGTTATATGTACAAACATACTTAATGCTTAAAATTTATGGTCGGGCACACAACGTTTTCTTTCTGGGTCGTGGTCGATGGATTCGTAGATGATGTATGATCGTTTAGTTTGTTATAACCATTTCGTCTATGTGAAATATATAGTCTAAGGAAATATTCTAAAGGTCCAACTTATTTACCATTAAAACATTTGTCTTCGTCCCATCAGAAGATACTATCATAAACTAAAAACAACCTTAAAACTTGATTGAGTCAGGCGTTACTTTGCGGAAATCCATTTTAAATTTGAAAATGAAAATAATATATCTAGTTTTAATTTCCGCGAATATTGGTGGGTGGGTGGGTGGGTTGGTGGGTTGTTAGTGGGGTGGTGGGTGGGTGGGTGGTTGGTGGGTTGGTGAGGTGCATACCTGCAACCCACTAATATTCGCGGAAATTAAAACTAGATATATTATTTTCATTTTCAAACCTTAAAACTGTTACTTTGTTTTATGAAAAATAAAGAACAAAAAAATAATAATTGGCACACACAGATGTATATTGTGTGTACAGTACATACAAACAATATAGGACCAAAAATAAAATATACTTTATTTTAAAACAGTAAAATGGTGTGCCTTACAGCTGCGCCAAATAATTATATCTAGTTCAGAGACTAGTTCACTTAAGTTAATTAACAGTACAAATTCACATAGTTTACCTTTAAAATGAACTGTACATACAATCTGTCTAGACTGTTAGACAACTATGTTGTGGTCGGCTCCCCGCGTGACCAGCAGGTGCGAATAAATGCAAGTATTTTCCACGGAGGAACTGCTTTTCTGACCACCACAACTCAGTTACAAGGATAGCAAAGAATACCAATTACAAAAAACTTTAAAAACGACGTGACAAAAGCTCAATTATTTCAAATTACAAGCAAGAACAAGTAGGTGTTATTTAAGACTGAGTACCTAGTCTGGAGAAAATAAAAAATATCATCATCATCATCTGCCTAGCCTTTTCCCAACTAACTTTTACAAATACTGGGGTCGGCTTCTAGTCATACCGCATTCAGCTGGATACCAGAATTATACGTGGAGCTGCTGCCTACCAGACCTCCACAACCCAATAACTGGGGAACACGATACTTCTTGGCAAGACTGGTGTCAGATTTTCTGGCTTCTGACAATCCGTAACGACTGCCAAAGATCTACAAATGTCAGCCGAGACCAACGGCTTAACGTGCTTCCGAGCCACGGAGGGAACTCGGTATGTAAAGATGGTCACCCATCCACAGACCAACATTGGCAAGCGTTGCTTAACCTTGAAGATCGATCTGCGCGGCTGTTATTCTTTAGCCACGAGTACCTCAACAACTAGCCAAAACAACTAAGTAACTGACGTAAAATATTCGAAAATTCAACTTTAGAAAATTGAATTTTCGAATATTGTACGTCAGTACCCTCTAAGAAAGGGTTTTTGAAAATTTCAACTTCAAGGGAATGGGAACGTTGTAGGCTAGTTTATAATAAAGTTTAAAATAAAAAATATGTATTATTAAAATAAGTATTCATACAGTCCGTGGGTACCGCACTCGTGCACCCAATCATTCTATGTTGCAACAAGTGTGCTAAATCAAGCGAAAGGAATAAAGTAGACTTTCCTCTAGTGAATCTAGATTCAAAGATGGTTTTCAAGTCATCTTATTCAAAATGCATCCAATATGAATGCCTCAGCGATGCAATGAATCAAATAAAGTCGTGCATGTGAGTGTATTAGGTCAGGGAGGCGACGACGTGCGCTTCTTTCAATTTTAGAAGTAGAAAACTCTAGGGGTTTAACGATTGATCGCCGGCTAAGACAGATTTTATGCTGATATAGATTTCCTATGTTATGTTTGATTTAGTTAAAATCTAGCACTTACAGCTTTCAATTAGCACATGAAAGCAAAATGTGTTCAATTGTGTTCATATTAAAAGAGGTTTGGCGCGGTTACTCTTCAATACAGGCTATTTTATAATCTAGCTAGACGGACAGTGCATCATCCACCGGACTTGAGACAATAGTACGAAACCACTTCTTAGTAATTGTTAAGTGAATCAATTTGCACTACAATCCCTGTTTATACCTAAAATTATTATTATGTCTTACAACCTCAGGACCCTGGGATCAGGATCAGAGATCAGGATCCCGGTCCTCTTGTAGGCGTACGAGGGGCCGAATTCGATATAGCAGCTGGTGCTCCATTTCAAATGGCATGGAACACCTGCTGGCGATCATCTCTGTATGCACTATGAAAGTATACTCAAGCCATTATGAAAGTATAAAAACCAAAAATGTTATGGGTTGCGAACACAGAAATCTTATTATTAAGATTTCTGTGGTTGGGAACTATTGGCCCCTGCTTGAAAACTAAATTTATATACGGCTTTCAACTGGCAGGGGTGCCTTGCGCACTCAATAAATGGCCCCCCGATCCCGAACGGTCGCTAGCACAAAGGGACGCAGTGCTAAGGTGGCAGTGCCTGCAAGACGGTAGTGGAGAGGTATTAGGACAATCCCGGAGGCCCGAGCACGTTTGCTCTTATTAATCTCTACTCAGACCGGCCAATTTAAGCAAGAAAGATGTGAGAGCTATGATCCTCACCAGTGTTCACTCCGGCCAGCCAATAAAGACAAGCCGGAGATTGGGAACAAGATTTCTTTCGGCCGGATCAGGTTCGTGGGGTCGCTATTGTCCATCAGTTTGCCACAAAACTGCCCCGCGGAATGTATCTCTCTCTGTCTTGCTCCTTATCCTTGGTATGATCTAAGGTTCATTAGGGCGCACAAGCCTTACAACTACGACAACGTAGAGATGCGAAGGTCAGGTTATTATTATTATTTGTCATCTTAAACAAGATGAGCTTAAAAGTGTGATTAGTGCACTTTTAAGCACATCTTGTTTATGATTACTTCTCTAGTATTGCATAACGATTTTCTGCCAACGGCTTTGCCCGCGTGAATGTTGGTAATCATCCAAAAGGATGAAAAGGCACTTTCGGGATAAAAAGTTATGGAAGCTTATGTCCTAATCCAGGACATGCGGCCACGCAACGCGCGTGCTGAGATCGTCGATATCCGTTCAGCTGCTAAAGTGAAAATGTAAGACAAAAACAGAGTCACTTCCGCAATATAATGTTAATAAACTATATTACGTGCAACATCGCAGTGCATTTCTATGGTTAAATGGATTATGCATAATTAGATGAGTCGACGTTGATTGCCTGTTAATGATGATTGACAGTTGCGAAAGCTCAATCTAAATCAGATGCTACAAGCAATCATGCCGTTTTGATATATGTATGTACTTGTATGACTGTCGGTCTGTCGAGTCTAGTCGACGACCCAGACACGAGCCAATGACACGTGGAGTGAATACAAAGGGGGGAGGGGGAGAGAGGCAACTAATGCATCTATACACGATTGAGTTTCCCAGAGCTGTGCGTGTCTTAATAAACCGCAAGTTATTACCAAGTTGAGAGCTGGTCGTGTTGATTCATAAAGCCACAAAGTTCAGTTTGAGGTTTTGAAATGCAAACGCTTAATTAACAAGTAGCTCTGAGTAAGGACACGCTATTCAAAGCTAACATAATCAACAGGAAATGAGGATTCATTTTGTAATACGACGATTTTGTAATGAAATATATTTAGCTTTAAAATAGAATTTTCGGGAGAGCTGAAATGTAAATTTATAAACAGAAAATTTTCATCTTAACCATCCATCGATCTTCAGATTTAGAACTCTATTTTAGAAATAACCTTTATCTGGAGTAGCAAGAATTGTTTCTAGACGAAAATGCATTCCATCTCACGTGTGGCTGGCCTGTTTTATTATGTTTAAAGTACAATTTAGTTCTGTCTGCCACAGTTTCTATCTAAACTTAGAAAGTTTTAGGTCAGGTTTTGGTTTAAATAGAACATACGTAGGCTCGAGATAAAGTGCCACTCTATCAGCGAATGCAATTGTCGAAATGACTATTTTTATGGGATTGAACACGTGACATTTTGACGAACCAATACATTTTGGGTATTTTGACAGAAAGTTATTTTTCGAGCATCTAGATTTAAGAACATATGGGCGGTATCGTTTTAAGTAAAAGTGAAACTGCGATGATCAAATGTGATATTGTTCTATGCGTTGAATGGCTAATGACCACTTTGTGGCTTTCCCCAAAAGGCCCGCATCGCAACACAACTGTCATTCAATGTACGTAACATTGAATGACAAATCACAAAATACAGAACAGTATCGGTATTGGAACAATTTGGCAGCGACCAGTGATCGGGCTGTCTCAAATGATATTATTCACGTTGGTATTCCAGTTCAAGCAGATTCCATTCGCTTTTTTTAACAATTCTCAATCAATGAATGCAAGTATGTTATTGAACGAATAAAGTGACAAACTTCGCCATAAAATGTTGATATTGGTTTTACGTTCGTTTGAAAAGGCCCACCGTTATCTTGGACTAAACGGTAACCGACCACATAATCACTCGTTTTAAGACTTCGGTAAAATGATATCCTCGTATGAAATTTATTTATATCCTCATATTTGGCAATCTAAATCTATTTTCTGTCGTTTCGCGGTCAAATTATCTACCTATCTTTGGGTACTTCGCTCTCTTTGAGCATTAGAATTTTTGGGAAAAATGAATTACATTATATTTATAGATAAGCCTTTTAACGTTTCATGTTTCGCTGACTTTTCAGATTCACGGTACCTATAAACTCTGAAATGGAACTTATTTCATAGAAATAAAATAGAAATAAGAAGCACAAGTTGGTGCTTGTTTGTGAACAATCACGAGGGTAATTCTAAGCCTAATCAATATTTGCACTAACATATGAGTGTTCTTTATTTCTACCATAAATCAACTTTAATTCTAACTGAAAGGTTGTCTTGAAAAGATCGCTTTTAGCGATAAGGCCGCCCATTATATCACCCTATGTAATGTTTTTTTCATCTATATTTTCCGTAACTCATATGGTGTACATAATAAAGAGTATTCTATTCTATTCTAACTGTATACATACACTTAAAATTAAAATAAACTAAAATCCTCGTAACTAGAACATGGCATCAATAAATTCGTCCGCATCGCTATCAACTGGCAGTGAACCCAAAAGACTGGCGGCATTGTCATGTAGTATGGCAATACAAATTCTCTGTCCGAAGTAAAAGCAATCCCTTGAGTCACGCGGGCTGTTAACCTAGACGTTTAGCAAGTTCTTTAAAAAACGCATGAGCAATTTGACCTCACGGTTCACGGTTTGTTTATTAGTTTGGTACTCATTCGCGCGTGAATCAAAAAGTCCCTTTTTTGTAATACTGGCAAAAATAACGTAGCTTACGTTCATAGCACTATCTGTCTATTAGGGGTTGGTTTCCACACTTAGTCCTTGTATTGAACCATTATGCGTAAGCCATGGCGGCCGTCACTCGAACCAGCCAACCTCCCTCCAGAAGCCGATCAGTCCCTTTACTATGTTCAGCATTTTTGTGAGTGAATTCAGTGTCCCTGTTGTTTGCCTCCGTATTTCGGTTACACCTGTGCACTAAATGATAAATGATTTATTTTTTGTAAGTAGGTTGTAAAAAACACTTTTACACGTCAATCTTTTTTGGCCGTTATAAAAACTAGATGAGGCCGGTGTTTCCTAGCTGACTACCCTGAGAAGAAACATCGAAACAAACTCAGAGGTCTCTTTTGAAGTCCATACAATTGTACTGGTCAAATCATATGAGAACCAAATAGGTTGGTGTCTGAAGTGGTCTTTTGAGGAAAGTACCACACAGATTTGAGTGGACCTGTCCAAACAGTGCAAGCATTTGTCAGTTATCGTGTAGCTCAAACTTAGAACTTTAAGGAGCTGAACGATTTCACGAACAATACCAAGGTAAGGACATTTGGGTAGGTCACCTAAAGAACTCAAACCACCAGACTAACATGAATGAACCCCAGACGTAGCGATCTACATGGTCCTCATATTCACAATAGGTTATATGAGGATCATGCAGATCAGTGTTTGAAATGGTATTTTTAAAAAGGAACCACACAGTTTTGAGTGGACCTGTCCAGTCAGTGCAAGCCTTGGTCAGAGACGAGTAGCTCAACTTAGAATCAATAAGGAGCTCAACAACTCGACGAACAATGCCAATGAAAGGTCATTTGGGTAGGCCACAAAAATACTCAAACAGCCAGACAACGTTAAAAAAATACTTGAAGAGGAAAAAGCTAGTAATAATCCGCATAGTCCTCATATTCACAACAGGGAATAAAATTAAAACAAAAAAAAATATGATACTTTACAAAGCAAGTATTCATGTCAAAATAAGAAAATGTAATAAAATAAAAATAATATTTTAAAAAGTAAACATTCATGCCAAAAGTAAATGAAAATATAAAAATGTCAAACTTTATAAATATAAACAAAAAGCGCACAAAAGAGAACAAAACAGGAAAAAAACAACATTAAAATATTGGGCCGTCTACAAAACTGAAGCAGCTCAATCCCAAGCCTTCTTGTCCTCAAGATAATCTTTAACTGTATAAAAAGCTTTCTGGCATAGCTTACGTTTTATAAATAATTTGAATTTATTTCTGCTTAGTTCTTCAATAGGGCTAGGGCTCTCAAGGAGCACGTGCGATACCATTTCCTCCTCCTCCATGCATGCTCTGCATAGAGGACTGTGGGAAGATGCCAGTTAGTCCTGTGGATTTGTATGGTTGGAAAGTCTTTATAACCCATGCTATTCGTTCTTCTGTCACTAAATTACGGGCTGTAGACCAGACTTGATCAGCAAGTATGGACCCTTGCTGTTCACTCCCTATTCACTCGCCCACGTCCTGTCTTCGAGGAGGTTACAGTCTGGGAAGTGCGTTTCCAGAAGAACTCTGCTAGTTTCTTGTGTGTAAGTGTTATCGGGTTTTTCAATGTGCCCAGAGTGCGATTCTGTTCGGTTGATAGGATCTTCCTAATTCGTGCAGCTTCGATGTTTGATTCGATGGGTTCACATAAATTCCGTCAGGCGTTTCTCCTGGCGATTCTAATTTGTTTCTTGACGGTGAATTAGGTTTCTTTGTATGCCTCCCAGTCTTCTGGGAGTCTAGTATTTTTTGTTCTGTTGAATTTTTTGCGCAGTGTACTTCTGAGTTTGTTAAGTTCGGCATTCCACCAAGGATTGCTCTTTACCTTGGTGTGTGGTACTCTTACTTTGCAACACGAATTATATGCTGCGGTTATGTAGTCGGTTAGTTTTATTACGGTGTTTTCTAGTTCAATGAGATCAGTTATTGGAGCTTGGTGTTTTTGGTGCCTTGCTAGCAACGCAGCCAGGAGGCGTTTAAATTCAGGTATGTTTGTTCTGCGCGGATTACGCCTGGGTGCGGGTTTTTGTGAGGGCTACTAGTATAAAGTGAATTCTCTTGTGGTCAGAGCAGGAGGGTTCGTCAGATACTCGTCATTCCGAGACGAAGTTTGTCGCGTTTTCTGTGGTTAGCCACGTTAGGTCTATAATCATTTGTCCTCTGGCAGTGACCCAATTGGGCTCAGAGCCACGGTTTACAATGTTTATAACATTTACAAACGCAACGAGTTTACAAAGTTGCATTTGGATTGGCCAGTGGTCAGTCCAGAACCAGCTCTTAACAATCCATCTAAGTTGAGAAACTAAATAAAAGCTTAAGCGAGACCACCCCGTTTAGTAAGCGAGAATAAGCTCTCTTCTAACATTGAAACAACAGTTACAAATGTGTTTCAGTAATACAATAAGTTAGTGTACTGACTGGCAGCGAGTTGCTAACTCAGTTAGCGGCGGACCTGTGACTTGCAACAAAAACTTCAGTAAAACCCGTTTAAGACAATTTCAATACGCGTTTTTAGCAAGGGCCTCTGCCCTTGCTATAAACGCGTCAGAAGCGTATTAGATATGAAAATAAAACGTATTATTTATAGCTAACTCTAACATTAACTATGAAGTTGCAAATTCTAAAAAAAATGAGCACAGAACTTCACAGACACTTCCAAGGAAAATTGGTTTGAACATCACAGCTTATATACTTTTAGAGATAAGATTTTCACAGCTTGGGGAAACATTAATTTAAATAATAATAAATGCAAACCACTCTAAGGCAGGTCATAAAAATATAAATATGTATACTGTCAACATATCAACTAAAATTTTATAATTTTAACAGTGAACTACGGAACCCATCACTATGCCTGTTCCGATACGCACTTGGCCGTTTTTTTTTTTGTTGTGTCAACCAGAGTTCCTGCAACCTTTCTGGTTAAGACCAGATTAGGAAGCTATTAGGTCTACTTTTCTTTTGATGATTTTACGAAAAAGAGTGTAACATTTCATATTCACACACTGTCACATAGTTATAAATCATAGCCTTAATTTATTTTATTGAGCAGTGTTTCGTTTTTATATTGCGGGCTACCGTAAACAACAGTTACATACAAAAAATGTTGTGTACCAGTAATTTGTTTTGTGCGAATAGTCAGAAATGGATACGTAGATAATTAAATGTTTTTACACCACTGTACAGAAAAAATAAAATGGTACGTTAATTAGTAAAAGCATTATTTTATTATTTCAGGTTCAGACTTTGGTAGGGTTGCAGTTCATGATAATTTGAAAAACTTTTAAGTACAAAGCTTTCTTCAAAAATATTATCAGGTTACCTTCCATGAAAAATAAAAACTTGTTCTCAACAAAGTCTTAACTGACTGAACTCAACCTTACAATGAAACCTAAGATTCATAAAAAGAAACGCTAAGAAACCTTGGCAGATCAACCATTAACATCGGGTATAGATAAACGCTATCGAGCAAAAGTACGTCATTTAGGTAGCGTTTATTGAGAACATTCGAACTATGCCCAATTAGGGTTGGGCAACGTTGCCAAAATAAATAAAACATCCGACCGCTAGTTCGGAACATATGTTATTCATAAACTGCTAATAAATTTATCTACATTCACATTGCTTGGGGCGATGGGCAATGTTAAGCCCTACAGGGCAATGCTTACCGTAGCCGCCCCCGGGCTTCGGATTGCGTTATAACTGACACACGCTTTTTTCTGTTTCCAGTTTGTGCAAAGCTTTGCCTACAGACACCGCAGTTTAATACTAGACTCTTATTAATACATATACTAATAATAGAGAATCGAGATGTATATATTTTTTAAATATGCTTGTTTGCCGTGTTAATATTCAGTTTGATTCATACAAAAATCTAACCAATTCTTAGTTTAAATACTGATTAGTAAATTCGTTACTGTTTGTGAATTTAGAACCACCTTAGCAGTATTTAAACTAAGCATTATGGTTAAACATTCATTATATAAATAAGTAGGGCTGATTTTGCGAAGTATCAGCGTTAAAAATAACAGTAGTTATACATATTATAAACAGTCACCTTTAAATCAAATAAAGTCTATTTTCCAGGGACTCTATCTGTTTGCTGACCACAATTCGTGATTCCTTGAATTTAGAGCTGGGTAGGATTTAACCAACGTTTGGCTGGGTTTGGGGCAACGTTTTCGTCGTGTTATTTTTATCGTCGCACCCTCTATGGTGCGACGATAAAAATAACATTAGTCCAAAAAAGGAGGGGGTTTTTATTTTTTTTATCTATGTTCGGGCATAACTCCGTCTCCGTTCTGTCGGTTTTGCAAAATTATGTTTTTATTCGAAAGGGGGTTATTATTAAAATATGAACGGTCTTAATATATTAAAATACTGATTATTCAATATTCAGGTAAGTTTATTCCAAGGAATAAATGATAGGTTAACAGTTTTTGCATTGAACATTTAGATGTTGATGTTGATGTTGTTAGATGTTGTTTAGATGTTTTGTTGTGTGAACGGTTAGCCGTTATATTTACAAATATTAGTCCGAAAATGTTCTTCACCCAATAAACATATTAAAATGTTTTATAATACCTAACTACATAGGTGGTTATTCGGCACCTTAGCCTACCAACAAAGATAATAACATCAACGACGTTCTACCTATATACATTTATCTAGACTATTAATGAGAATATATTGGAGAGTGGGAAGATTCTAATTTACGGCCACACCTCTTAACGGATATCTAGTGAAGATACTGCCAATTCTTGTACTTCAAAAGCGTTAAAAATCAAGTCGCAATTTTATTTGACCACAATCGATGATGTGGTCGACAATGAAGCACGCTTAATTAGAAGTAACCTAGAAGTTCACTTTTGACTCAAAGACTCTTACATAGCTAACAAGAAACACAATCTGGCAGGTAATTCCACTCATTAACTGCACGCACTATGGAAGTATTCCCAAAACGCCATATGAGGGATAGGGACGTAATCTCGTTTGCCATGCTAAAAGGGAACAAGTATAGCAACATACGCGGTATACCCTGCGTACAGCGTATACTTGACCACAGCTCTTATGCTCTATACCATCGGCCCGATGGATTTGTAATCGGATCTGACGCAGCACAAAACCACTCAATCAATTAAACCAGTACATTTCTGAACGTATTTTCTGTTCGGATTCCACGAAAACCGTATAAGAATAAAGGTTCCTAAATTTACTCGTTTTCATCTGTAGTGAAACCAATTGCATCCTGAGCTACTCGACTGATATTTCTTTTGAAAACGTTTTTTATTCAAATTGTTATAAATAAAACGAACGCATTTCATAAAAATAGCTAAACTTAATTTCCTTCCCACAAAAGTATTTAATTATGACGTTGATTATTAATAGTTGAAAATAGCTAAACTTAAATTCCTTCCTACAAAAGTATTTCATTATGACGTTGATAATTTAGAATTATCAACGTCATAATGAAATACTTTTGTAGCTAGTTTATTTCAAACTCAAAATGTTATTTTACGTGGGGTTCTTTTTTAATTTTAAGGGAAGTATGTTAAAAACACATGGTGCAAAAATACTTGTTAAAACTGCTAATATTTACAGTAGTAGTTCTCAAGTTTTAACTTTCCGATCATACTAAAATTTCGGGTATTACAACGTCAAGAAATTAAATAGTATTAACTCAAGTCATGAGCCCCAACTGTCCTAATCTTATTAATACGCAATTTTTTTCTTTATTTTTTTTCCATAATTTTCAGTAGGTATCTAATAAAATATGCTGAAGGACAGTCACGGTTCAATTTATCTGATAGTACAATAAACAGAAATATGATTATGTAGGACAACTGAGAATGTACAGCAGAAGGCAGAAGGATAAACACATATTGTTTGAGTTTGAGTTATGTTCTCTGCTCCCGCTACAGTTTCTATATTTTCTTCCTGGCTATTGTTGCAAATTAATTTGGGGTCGGCCCCAAATTAATAATACTACTCTCGCGCGACACCGTACAGTTGCAGGTTGTATAACAGCTTTAAGCACTTGTAAATAAAATGCAACCTTTATTTTAAATCCGACACCATAAACGGCTTAAACAAGAACAAGCATAATCAATCTATAAAGTCCCAACTGCTGGGACACAGTCCTCCTCTCCTCCTCTAGAGGGAGTGCCGTAATCCATCTCTCTCATCTCTGCGGGTTGGTGGATGATCAAAAGCCTTATATTTTTGGTTCTACGACATGCTGCTTCACATCACTATAGATTTGTAAATATAATTATTTATTGATTTACAAGAGTGCCTGTAGAATTTTCTGCATTTTCTTCTCCAGAGAGATACGAGGGTCAAAAACGTGAAGAACTTCACATTTTTGATTGACCGATCTTGACAATTAAAAAATTCAGTGAAACAATAATTGATAAAAAATGTTTTGAGTTTTGGAGTTATTACGATGGTTTCCTACACCGATTTGTGGACTGAAATAAACAAAAATATTTTTTTAAGAAAACAGATTTAAAGATCAGAATGTCAGTTATATTTTAGCTGACTATTGAACATTCCAGACCTTCATTTCAGAAACCTTTCACGAAAAACAATGCTTTTCTTTTTAGAATTTCGTCTTAACGATATCGGGCATTAAGCCTCTTATTTTGCATAAACCGTTTGTCATTTACTTTTTGTTTCACTTTATTTAATTAAGTTTCTTTGTTAATTTGCTACTTATTATAATGAGACATTAGTTAGGGGTAATATGCAAACACGCCAGTGTCCTCTTTTGCTTCAAAGCTTGCCTATTTTGAGCTATTTCAGTCAATAAATATCTTTTGAAACATAGTAATGTCTATAGTGTACGTGCATGTGTGTACCGAGAACTCATTCATGAACACCACCAACACATGTGTAGTTATCGTGTATGAAATGTTGTCAGGCTCGAAACTGTCCTCTCCGAATGGTCACATACAAGTGTTGGAAGTTTGTCCATTATTTACTCTGTCGCTTCCAGGTATATGAAAACTGCCACGGTTGCGGACTTAGTTTGAAAGAGTCCCCGCGGCCCTGGACCGTAAAGACTGTTTGGAGGAACACGGATGGGTTTTAGTCAGTAATAGTGTGACACTCCTTTGCACACCCATCAGAGTGGAAAAAGTTATTTGATTTCCAATTTAAAAAAAAGTAAACCGAAAGCTTTTTTGTTCAAAACTTCGCCGAAGAACATAATGAACAGAACATTTAGTTTCCAGTTAAGTTCAATGTCGATGTTAACTTTAACTTTTATTATTGAACTTAAGTTTGATTTAATTCATACATAAAGTCGTCTGAAGATGAACTGGAAGTTAAGTTTGTCAGTTTAAAATTATTTAAGACTTTTATTTGTTTCTAGTTTTAAACCAAGTTCAAATGATCAACATGACACAAAACAGAATATAGTAAAGGTAAATTATATGTATATTTGATGTAATTGTTCATATCAATAGTACTGGTTTATGAAGTGATAATTGCACTACATTAATAGCACAAATATCATGAGTTTTACATGTTATTTCAGGAATGAAACTGCAAATAATTGACGGTAAGTTAATGTTACAAAATTAATGAAATGTTAATATTTTAATGAGGACTTTTTGCAACCGAATGAGGCGTGATTCGAGCAACATATGCGATATACTCGTATAAACAATGTTGATTCGAGGTAACAGGAGATATTTGGGTTGGGTTTTTTTATTTGAATCGGAAGAGGTTATGCATTCAGAGCCCTGCATTACCGTCTTCCTATTGTCTTAATTTTGTTTGAAATCAGGTTTTGCAAGTTATTTACTGTACGTATATTTTAACTGAAGTGTGTATTTGGTTGAGCGCCCTAATCTCAGGAACTACTGGGTCGAATTTTAAAATTATTTTAGTGTTGGATAGCCCTTTTATTCATAAAATGCACGCTACTATACATAGGAGCAGAGCATCAATGAAAAATGTTACAAAAACGGTTTTTTTCTCTCTTACCTACGTGACGCAGACGAAGTTGCGCGGGTCAGGTAGTACTAATATAAAATGTCAGCCTTGTGAAATAATTTATTTATTTATTTTTATATTTAAACTTTATGAACAATAGTGGTACATGGGCGGATTTAATGCAACAAAGCATTCTCTACCAGTCAACCTTTTGGTTAAAAAGACAACACTGTGGTAGGTGTACAACAAATAAATAAAATACAAAATATATTTGTTTAGGAAAGTAATATCAAATAATAAATATATATGTTATACTAATAAAATACAATAATTATAAGACGATAAAAATACCCGTCGACATATTCCTTCATAAGGAGACGATTCCTGTTGTAGGATCTACTGGTTATCACATAAAAGTATAAATGTATGAATAGGTACAAAATTGAGTTTGTTGAACCAAGAGAAATTTGTCCTAACTTAGATTGCAAGAATCCGTATTAACATATCTTCATAAATCGGAACATATGTTCAACACGTAAACTTATAAAATCGTCTTGCTGCAACAGCAATTAAACGTATAGAATCGTCTTGCTGCAAATGCAAATGCTGAAACTATTAATTAAGGTTTATTTTATAACGTTATTTTTTAGCATCGGCTATGAAAGGATTTTTTTAACCTTAGTGAGGGCATTGGAAAGTAGAGCTTTGTATCTCGATAGCTGATATTATATAAACTTCTTTTTTATTACAGCTCATAAACGGGCTTTCGTATTAAATACACGCAAAAAGAGATTTCTGAAGAATTGTTTGCGCTCGTAGCACAGAATGCTACGCCGTAGCACATCCCGTAGCGAGCGTAGGGCGACTACGCGATGGATAGCAAGTCCACTGTCCGTAACAAAATCCTGCACTTTACACGTGCATACCATTTATTCATTGCAGAACTTGTAGGATATTGCTCATTCTTTTATTTATTTATTTAAACTTTATGTACAATAGTGGTACATGGGCGGACTTAATGCAACAAGGCATTCTCTACCAGTCAACCTTTGGGTTAAAAAGACAACACTGTGGTAGGTGTACAACAAATAAATAAAATACAAAATATATTGAGTGGGAAAGAAATTACAAAATAATACTACTACTACTTGAATTTATTTTACCCAGCGACTAAATTTAAAAAGTTAAAAATAGTTTTTCTTTTTAAATTCATCATTTCAGGCTTGTTTGTTAGTAAAAAATATCATCATCTGCTTATCTTTTTCCCAATTATATTGGTGTCGGCTTCCAGTCCGTACTAATTAAATATAATAATACCGGATTCAGCTGTCAACATACCAGTATTTTAATTAATAATACGAGAGTTACCTTTCCGATGCCTCCTTGTAATAAGCTTGTGCAATTTAATTATAAACAAATAAAAATGGAGATACCTTCCAACCAACTTTTAACTCACATTATCATAAAACTTTAAAACAAATCAAACAGTTTATAACACAAATATATCAAACCCCCATTATGTATTTAGCAAAACTAATATCATTATGTTTTGTTTCCTAAAATCTTATTTAAGAAGTGATTTCACAAAATTTATTTATAACATAAATATTTCGTCGTTACTTAACGACCTACTTACATATTAGTCACGGTGGTGGTGCGGGTTCCGGGAACGCGAAGAACGGGTTCACGAGAACGTGGGAGCGAATCCCCGGGAACGTGCGATGCGGGAACGTGCGATGCGGGAATCTCTTTGCAATATGCAAATGCCGCGGCAGAAGACCACTATATTACTAACGCAACACGAAAGTATACCTGTACAACAATTCTCCCGACTTATATTTCTAAATAAAGAGTGCTGGATATTTTTCCGCGTGAAGTTTTTATTTTATTCATAGCAACGGTGCCATTATTGGCTGTCGTTCAAACAGACGGACGTGTTTACACTCTCATTTGTAAAATCTACGTCATGAATATTGTTATTAGAGGGCTGCTTTTAAGTTGTGTCGTTTGAAATAAGTATCTAAGACGATCTAATAGATTATTACGATTTATTGTTTTTCAAAGAATCCTCCGCAATATTTAATACACTTTTGCAAAGTCGTGTTAAGCGCCTTTGAATGTTGTAGAAAATTATGGCACTTGTTATAAATCAGTATATATATATATATACACCTGTTATATATACACTACTGGTTAAAAGTAAAGACCGCGAACGAAAACTTTTTGTTATTAGTAAATGTTTTCAAAATATTAGTGATAAAAAGTAATCTGTACACCTGCTTATTCTATTGTTTATAAAGATTGCCTAAAAGCTCTCTTTTGTATATAAGTCAAGGAAAGGGCAATAACCAAGCTTAGTTTCCAAACTTCAATGTGAGCTGCGGAAGAGCTAGTCCGATAATCGACAATAAAAGTTTTATTCCCTCATTACCACAACAGACACTTCTTTTATTTTACATCAACTTACAATGTGTTGTTCTAAATTCTTAAAATATTTTCAATATTTATTTAAACCCGATATTTTCATGGTTATCTAAAAATATCCGCAGTTAATCTGATTTTGTGATTCCTACAATCAAGACGTCTCTAAAATGGGAAAAGTTTGCGAAATTTGTATTGAAACGCGATCTGACCTCGTTATTCTCCGTAATGAAGGCAAAGCTGAACGTGAGATTGCATTTCAACTCAAGTTATCGAAGACGTGTGTTCATCGCCCTATTGTGCGTTACAAACAAACTGGCAGTAATCAAGATCGGCCGCGCTGCGGGAGACCAAGCGCTACGACTTCTAGTGAAGAAAAATTTACTGTGGTAACCAGCAAGCGAAATAGACGCCTAACAGCCCCAGAAATTCGTGTTGAAGTCAACAAATCTCGGGATAAACCAGTATCAGTGTCTGCAGTGAAAAGACGATTGCGAAACGCCACGTAGTTTGGTCGCGTTGCTATTCGAAAACCGTTTCTAAAGCCTCAAAATAAGAAAAATCGGTTGCAATGGGCCCTAGCCCATCGAGACTGGACCGAGAAGGTTTCAAACAAGTAGGTACTTTGGAGTGACGAATCTAAATTTGAAATATTCGGTTCAAACAGAAGAATTTTCGTTCGACGATCCGCCGAAGAAAAGATGATGCCTCAGTGTGTAGTCCTGACTGTCAAGCACGGTGGTGGATCTGTTATGGTCTGGGGTTGTTTCTCAGGCTATGGGACTGGAAATCTGGTCCAAATTAACGGAATTATGAAAAAGGAGCAGTATAAAGTAATTTTGGAAAAAAATGCTATTCCCTTCGGACTAAAGTTAATCGGCAATTCGGATTTATTTACCAAAAAGATAATGATCCAAAGCAACAGTTCAACGTTATGAAGGGGCTACTTAGACGCGAAACAGTCGGAAAAAGTGTTGGAAAACATGACGTGGCCATCTCAAAGCCCCGACCTTAACCCTATAGAGCTTTTGTGGGAAGAGCTTGATCGAAACGTTCGGGAACAATGTCCATTTTCACAGCAGGCCATGTGGAATGCTTTAGAAGAAAGCTGGAGGAATATTTCGCAAGAAACTTTAAATAAATTAATAGCTCGCATGCCAAGATTAGTAAAAAAGGTCATAAAATGCAAAGGAGGATATTTTGATGAAAAATCTGTATAAACTCTCTTGTGTGTGTTTTCTTTAGAATATTGCATTCACAAGACTTTATGTAATTTTTTAATTTTAAATGTTGTGTGTCACATGAAAATAAAACTTGTTTTTCATAAAGTTTTAAATATGTCGGCTTTTTAATACTGGTCTCAAACTTTTGCCGGTAGTGTATATTTGTGTCAAACTTACTTCTGTATTATAGATGTATACTCATGTTTGCACATGTAAGTATTGAAGGGTTTTCATCAAGACAAAGTTGTTTTTGGATATAATTAAACTGTAATAATTTCAAATATCAAACAAGATGTATTTCCAATTGGACCTTTAATAAAATA
The DNA here is from genome assembly GCA_905332915.2 of Hecatera dysodea. Classification (NCBI taxonomy): domain Eukaryota; kingdom Metazoa; phylum Arthropoda; class Insecta; order Lepidoptera; family Noctuidae; genus Hecatera; species Hecatera dysodea. The sequence continues at coordinate 14,378,763 of HG995286.1, read as the reverse complement.
ACCATTTAGATATAGGATGTCAATTGAATTATCTTCTATACTTTAAAATAACGTCTTAAAAATCAAGGTTTTTATCATATTTCTAAACTATGTAAAATGCTTATATTGAATAAAATTACCATAGAATTACATTATATTATTTAATTAATACGATAACAACCTAGATATAATATTCTAATACACGCATAATTTCCTTTGATATTTCCATTTTTACAACCAATTTGTCACCGATCCGGTCGAATAGTTTTATTGTAGCGTCTATTCAAAAGACGCTACAATAAAACTATTCGACTGATCAAAAAACATTCTTTTGTTTTCGAATTCTAAATTCAAAAAGATGAAAAAGCCATTTTTTATATTCCGGGAGGTTTGCAAACGAAACGACTTAAATGGCAGCCCTGTAAGTCACGATCGCCACGATAGAAATATTCAAATCGCTGAATATTGCATACGTTGTATTCGAAAATGTTTTCGTCATTAAATAAAACTAAATATTACTATTTTATCCCGAGATAAGCTGTTATTTGGTTATTACGTCAAACTGCCTCCGGTCTTTATTTTAACTATTTTCGTCCAACAAGAGGATTATATTACCCTGTTTGGTAAAATGGGTAAAATAAAAGGAATCGAGAAGGGCAGAATGGTAATTGGATTTACTTAATTGTCTAACTTGTTACTACATATTTTGAATAGTTTTAAGGATTTATCAGCGTTTTAGCTTTTGAAATTGTTTATTGATTCTATACGGCTACAGTAAATCTTTTTGAGCAATGACATTTATGTAGAATGACGGGCGACTTTTGCGATGGAACTTGTGGGTAATGAACAATTAATTATCAAACAATTTAACTAATTTGTAAAGAAAGTACCTGGGTATTATATCAATAATACCGTTACAATGTTCGTTATTTAACCAATTTATTTTATTATCATCAAAGTATGCTCCTCAGAAACGATACACTTACAGCAACGAATAATTAATCCAATCATCCAACATTTTTAAAATGATTTTTCCGGAATTGAGTTCAGTTTCCGCCGGGAATTCTCCTTTATGTCTTCTACCAATGGAAACGGGTGCCACAAAGTGGTAATTTGCGTTTACAAAACAGGATGAAGTCTGGAGACATATCTGGTTAAAGAAATGGTTGCTCGATGATATTTGTTGAGTTTTTGGTCCAAAAATTCGTTCAAAATGATGGCCATTTACGAAGGCGCATTATCGTATATAATATATATATATATATTATATCGTGCAAAATCCAAAAAAAAAATCATTCCACATTTCTGGCCTTTTCCGTCTAGTTTGTATACGAAACATATTATTTTTTGTTTACCATTTGATTTTCCTGCTAGAATTCTGAATGCAAAATATCGCGATAGTCAAAGAAAACAGTCAACATGACTTTGACTTTTGCTCGACTTTGCCGTGGTTTTTTCGGTTTCGGTTCAGTCGGAAGGCGCCACCCCGAAGCTTGTTGACTAGTTTGCATGTCAAATTCGTAAACCCACGTCTCCTCACCAGTAACATTGCGTTTCATGAACGTTGGGTCGGAATTCATTTACTTTTTCTAGCACGTCGTCAGCGACTCTTTTGCGATTGGTTTTTTGGCGAAAATTTAGGTCGTTTGGGACTAGCCGAGCGGCAACATGTTCATACCCAAGTGATTATTTAAAATAGTACGGATTGACTCGTGAGACACAGAAAGTTTGCGGCTATCTCTCTTAAATTGAATGAGGATTTTCTGTCACTAGCCTTTACTTTTGCGATGTTCACTTCAGTTGCAGATGTTGACGGCCTATCAGAGCGAGACAAATCTTCAACCTCGACCGCTTTTGAACGCTTTTTACCAGTCATAACTACATGTTTTTGATAAAGTCGATTCACCGTAACATTCCTTCTGTAACATTTTCAGTAACTCCGAACACGAAATTCCATTGGCGATGCAAAATTTAAGACCAATTCTTGTTCGATGTTTATGTTCATTATGAAATTCGCAATACACACTAAATATGATGTAACTAAAAATAGCATTGTAAATAATCTAAATAACAGATGTAACTCAAACTCCGCGCCAAAATGGAAATCAGTCGTGCCAATCTAAAAACAACCAAAAATTGAGGTCGGAACCATAAACAAAGCATCCATTCCCGATACGTTTTTGACAAATGTATATTTAACTCTTCTGTTACCGACTGACTGACAGACAACGCACTGCCGAAAGAACTGGTATTAGAAAGCTAAAATTTGGCTCTTGGAAAAGATTTCCTGAAATTACTATGTGAACGGGAAAAAACGAGATATGCGCGTACGAAGTTGCGGGAAATATCAAGTTACTTAAGTATAAAAGCAGAAGTAGGCAAAATGCTTTTCTCTTTAGTAGCTGAGCCACGTTCAACTGTAGTCCTTTATGGAATGATGTGGTATCTAAATCGCGCCGGGAACTGGGGCAAGGCTGTCACGCAGCCCGCGTCCACACGGCCGCAGTTAGCCGCGGGCACGTGGACAGAATGACATGAACACATTCGCTAAATGTGACTTTACTAACTTCAAAAACTGAAGAGATTCTCAATTCGCACTTTTTATAGTCAATCTGGGTATTTTCGCTTAGTGGCACAACATAGATATTGGGAGTACCCATAAACCATATTAATTTAACGTAAGCTATTAATATTTATAAATATAACTTACATTTAGTGTGAGTCCAACTGTCGAAGAACAGTGATTAGTTTTTACTTTCAAATTTGTTCTTATGTAAGTGAAATGTAAATTGCTTTACGAGAATTAAATGTCATTAGCCAGAATTCGAATAATTATTTTTTATGTCTTTTCAGCAATACATTCGCTAATTGGGTTATCTATTCGGGCATAACTTTATTGTTTACGAAACGGTCTAGATTTTTATTTTTGCGTTGGGTTTATATTGAAATAATATATAATTTATCGACCTCCTTAATCTAAAATCTAGTAAAGTAGGTTATTGTTAGGTTTTATGTTATCCAAAAACGAAGTAGATATTTAACTATGATCTGATCTGGACTTGAACTAACTTCGCAGTTTACTTGATCTACCTACGTAGAAAAAGTAAAAGTGACTCCACGTACACTGACGGTAAATAGCGCAACCACTCACTATAGCAATAATGTCAATTTAGTTGTAAAGTATCACCGCTGAAAAGTGAAAAATGATACCCCACAGCTAAAGGTACCCGTCACAGCGTACGTGTTATAAACTGGTGTAAACAATAAACAGGCATGCGGTTTCAGCAATACCGCAAGAATTGATCATTTTTTGAAGAGTTTCGTTTCTTATCTCCGAAGTTCTTCATCAGGTCTGCACCAAACTAGAAAGGAATCCCCTCGAAATACTAAGATACTCCTCCAAACCACATATACAGTTATTTTTTTCATTGACAAGTGAGACTGAGAACATCATCAATTTAGCCGAAGCCACGCATTATTAGAGATAACTCAAATACTAGTCGTTAAATCTCACTCAAATTTAAATAGGACATGACAAGCACCAGCTTTCGACTATAAAAATAATCATTAAAATCGGTACACTTAGTAAAAAGTTATGAGGTAACAAACACAAAAAAATACAGTCAACTTGAAAACCTCCTACATTTAGAAAGTCGGTTAAAAACACAGTTATTACTACTGATTTCCTTCTTTTATTACTTATGTAAGCGCTGAATATGAATGTATAGTCGGCTACTGGGAAAAGTTTAATTTCCCGAATACAAAAGTTTAACACGAACTGATG